>CM039676.1:181700201-182300201 GCA_022496015.1 Hordeum marinum
GGTTATTATTGTTCAAATAAACCACCAATTAGTCCCTAGTGTGGAGTGTCATGTTCCTCCTCTCTTATTTGAACTTTTAACCAAAATTTCAAACGGGTGAAAGCAACTTAGGGAAAAGTAGAAAGAGCTTTCTGGAATTCAGAAGAGGCATTTCAACTAACACATACAATCAAGCAATGATGCAGATGGATGCATAACTATAAATCATAACATTCCAAAATGAAATTTTGGGATGTTACACCCACACTATGTAGGTTAATGGATTTGTTAGAAGACCCCCAAACCCTAACCTTTTCTTTCTAGCCTCTTTGAATCTCGAGGACAAGATTCATTTTAAGTGTGGTAGGTTTGTAACATCCCAAATTTTGGGAATGTTATATTAATCAATAGAGTGATTCACTATTTGATTGATTGTTTGAAATTGAGTGAAATTTGAAACTTTTAGAAACTTTTGAATGAGAGGAAATAAAATGACTTTCCCCTTTGTGTTTTATTTCAAATTCATCCAACTCAAATCAGTGAAAGAAGATAACATGACTTCTTCAAATAAAAGGATTTGAAAAGTGGATTAGAAAATTACTGAAATGTTCTATTGGAATCCATTTAATATTTGGTTATATTTCAAAATTTGAATGAATTCAAATTTCCTTACCCAAATTCAAGATCTTGAGAGGAGCAATATGACACTCCAAACCAGGGACAATTGGAATTATATTTGAATTCATAAAACTTAGAAAACTATTTGGAAATTATTTGAATTCCAAATTCAAAGCCATTCTTGAATTGTTTTTCAAATTTATGTTTCTCCAAACATAAAATATATGGAAAATAGGGTAAAATGATCCCATCAATATAAAAATGGAGATAAATGAATTTGGAGTAATTTTGGTATTTTCAAAATGTTTTCTTTGCATTTATATGCAACAGTAGCATTGTTTGAATTTATTGGTTTTGTGGGAATTTTGTTTGACAATGCAAATATGTTCATCTTTTAGGTTTTATTTTTCCGGTCATTTTGATATGTAATGTGTCTATATAAAGTATTATAGTTTTATTTTATTTAGTTTTCTTATCTATTTTGTTTTATAAAAGGAAAGTTTTTCTTTAAGAGGAAAACCCCTAAGGCCCATTAGCGTCACCGAGGCCCAACCCCAGCGCGTGCGCCCACGACTGACTCCAGATCGAGACCGGATCGGATCGGGCGTCCGATCTCTTTCCTTCCCCCTCCTCTCTGTGACAACCTGACCCCACGACCCGACCCAAATTCCGCCTGGTCACCTTCCTCCTCCGTTCGATTTCTTTCCTTCGCTAGAAGATCTCGCTGGACCCGAGCGGATCCTCGTCGATCTCCCTCTCCCTTGCCATCTAATGCACCCCGAGGCCACCTATAAGTACCCCTCCCTCCTCGCATCTTGTTTTAGCTCGAAGATCCCAAACACCTCGCTAGAAAACTCCGCCACCATCCTCGCCGGAGATCTGGTTCACCTGAGCACTCCCTGAGCTCGTTGCGCTCGCCACCAGCCTCCCCAAGCCCTTTTGATCACCCCACCTTCACCGGAGCGCCACCGTGACCACCTGGACCCCTCCAACCATGTCGAAGGCCACCGGAGCAGCGTTGCTGAGCACCAGGAGCTTCTGCTGCCGCCTCGACAGCATCGGTGTTCCTTCACCTCCACTGTAAGATGTCGGGACCCTCCCTGACCGTTAGATCTAGATCAATGGTCTAGATTAGAATCACTTAGGCCGAACCATTTTTCCTTTATTTTGCGCACGTTTGCTCATTTAGTGTCGCAGCGCACACCTCACAACCACTCATAAGCCGCCATGTGGCCACACCGTTCGTTGGATTAGGATTTTATTGTCTGTTTTATTTTCTGAAACAGAATTAGTTCTATTTTTGTTTTCTTTATATCTTTTATGTTTAGTTTTTTAATTTTGTTATTTTTGCATTGTGTCACACATTTTACCTAGTTTCTGTAGATATCAAGTTTGACCATATGTGAAGTTTTTAAATTTGAATTCATTGTAATTTACTCAAATCACTAGAATTTGAATAACTTGAGATTAAAAATACATTTTTGAGTGATTCTTATTGCTACTAGTTTGTATTGGTTCGATTTATCAGTATGTTGAGTTTTGGAATTTTTAGAATATAATAAATTAGGCTTTCAAGCAAAACATATTATGTTTTAGTTCTTTTAGGTTTATTTATATTTATTTTGTTTTAAATTGTTTTATTTTATATTAGTTGACAAGTTTTACTTTGTTTTCTGTTATTTATAAGTAGTATTTCAACCAAGATTATTTTATGTTATTTATTATTATTTGATGGCATGGAATCAATTCTAGTTTCACAATAACTTGCAAATTGATTTCATTGCTAGTTTGATCTCCTATTTGAAAATATTTTTATACATTGTTTTGTAAGTTTTACTTTCTGTTAACTTACTTGTTTTATATTTTTTTCTATTATTTTAGGATTTCATTGACTTTTCTTGTTGTTAAGTTTATTGGGAAAAAACTTATGTTGTTTATTGTTTTGTTTTTTTAGTTCTTAGTTGTTCTTCAAAAGTTATTATTTTTGCTAGTAAAATATTTACTAGAGTACTTTTGTTAGATTTTACTTTGTTGTTGTCTTGTTGCTAGTGAAAATAGGATTGTTTGTAGGGGAAACCAACCTTTGGTTATTTTGATGAAGTTTGGTTGTTTTAAATTTTGTCTTAAGTATTTCCTTCATCACAACCTTGTTGCTTTTAGTTGTGTGTTCCTTATTGTTTGATAGTATTGATTTCTAGAAGTGTTTACTTATGAATGAAATGCTCGGCTATATAGATTTCATTGAAGAGTGACAAATAGTTCTATCAAGTTATTTTCCGAGAGCAATTCTATCTTCATCAACCTTACCAAGCAAGTTCACATTGACCATCTTATTACCTATGTTTTCAATTTGCATTAGTTCAACCTTTCCACACATTTCATGCAAAGTAGGTACTTGGAAACTTGGTTACTTGAATTCATGTGGTAGGCACCCCTAAACCTTCTTACTTGGGTCGGGACGTTATTTTAGTTTGCTATGCTTTTAGTAGACGGGGTTGGTTGTGTGATTCATGAGAGTTGTCAGATAAATTATTAGAAGACCCACATTATGATCAATACTTCAAGACTTCAAGTTTTCAACATACTTCTTGGTGGATGATGCTATGAATGGCTCCCTGGAGAAACCAGTGGTTAGCCTAGGTGTTGCTGGAGAAGTGTCAGTATTCACGTGGAAAGGTTCACCAAGGCACAAAGAGATGGATGAATACTTCAAGACCTGAGGCTTACCTGCACAGCCACAAGCCATTATGGGCTCTCGCTTGGTTGGACATTGTGGTGACTCTAGACAGCCGGTGCTACGAGATATAGAAGAACGGTAGGAATGGATGGGCACCGATAGAGTCTCAGAGGAACCCTTTGAAAGACCATGTTTTGGTCATCCGTTTCTCAAACACCCAGAAGTGCGAGGAATTCAATGGAGGCGATCAAATCTTGTGGGGAACGTGTGCAAAACTCTACAGAGTACTCAAACCTAATCGATTAGCCGTGTGCACGGTCATGGACAACTTGAGCCAAAGGAACTGAAAGTATCAGGAAGTCTCAACACAAATAATTATTGTTAATGAGGGTATTATTGTTAACTTGGGTATGATAATTGGTTGGCAGAACCATCTCATTAAACAACCAACATTTGTAGTAATAATTTTTGCTTTGCCCCCTCTCTTTTTGTAGGAACAATTTGCTTTACGCAAAACTTAAACTTACAACCCCACCTGCCATATATGCATATAGTATAGATCATTATTTTCTTTCCCCCCCTCTTTTGTGACTTGCTGACATAACAATATGCTGATCTACACGGCTGCAACGTCTCATGTTGCAGATATTATTCTACGACGAGTAAGAGTATGATTCAGGTTACGGTCTGCACTCAACCTGCCATCGGTGTTATTGGGACTCCACTCCTGTTGACTATTTCCGCTGAGATTTCGAGGTATATATATCAGTTTTACGTTACTTACATGTGATTGCACTTTGATATATACATTGATGTACTGTGTGTGCCAGCATACTGATCTAGGAATGGCACATAACACATAGAGGCTTGACCGTTTGAGGTCGGGTCGCTACAAAACGATATGTATGAGTCTATAGAAGAGTTAGATGATATGGATAAGTGAGGACAAGGTTTTACATAGGCCGATCCATTAGATATCGGAGATGGTTCAATTCCTAGGCCTACATTTGTAAACAAGAATTTGAAAGCCGATCATAAAGCTAAGTTGATCGGGCTATTGAAAGAATATGTTTGTTGCTTTGCCTGGGAATATCATGAGATGCCAGGTTTAAGCCGAGAGCTAGTGGAGTATCGGTTACCTATAAAGGACGGTTTTAGACCATATAAACAATTGGCCAGAAAATTTAATCCAAAAATGTATGACCGGATCAAGGAGGAGATCGGTCAATTGCTCAAAGTTAATTTCACTCGGCGTTGCAGGTATGCCGAGTGGATCTCTAACATTGTGCCGGTGGAGAAGAAAGGATCCGACAAGTTATGGGTGTGCATTGATTTTAGAGATTTGAATAGAGCTACACCCAAAGATGAGTACCCCATGCCAATAGCCGACATGCTTATTAATGATGCTTCTGGACATAAGGTTATTAGCTTTGTTGATGGTAATGCGGGTTATAATCAAATTTTTATGGCCGAAGAGGACATGTCCAAGACAGCCTTTTGTTGCCCTGGTTTCCTTAGTTTATTCGAGTGGACAGTGATGAAATTCGGATTAAAAAATGCTGGTGCCACATATCAAAGGGCTATGAATTTAATTTTCCATGATTTACTCGGTATTATACTTGAAGCCTATATTGATGATATTGTCGTCAAATCAGATGCTTTTAAGTCTCATTTGGCCGATTTGCGTTTATGTTTTGAAAGAATGAAAAAATATGGACTGAAGATGATTCCTTTGAAGTGTGCATTCGGCGTGTCGGCTGGAAAGTTTTTGGGTTTCATTATTCATGACGATGGTGTAGAAATTGATCCCAAAAAGATAGAAGCTATACAAAAGGTGGAGGCTCCAACATGCAAGAGAGATATGCAAAAATTCCTTGGCAAGTTCAATTATTTGAGAAGGTTCATAGCTAATTTGTTAGGGAAGGTTGATGCGTTTGCTCCTGTCCTTCGGTTAAAGAATGATGCTGATTTTACTTGGGGGGCAAAACAACAAGAGGCATTCAACATGATCAAGACTTATTTGAGCACTCCTCCGGTGATGAAAGCTCTCAAACATAAAGAACCCTTTATGCTTTACATTGCGGCGGAGGAAGGTGCTATTGGCGCTGTATTGACTCAAGAAACCGAAGGAAGAGATCATACTATCACATATCTAAGACGACGCTTATTGGATGCCGAGACAAGGTATACATTTATTGAGAAATATGCCTATGTTTATATTATACTTGCACAAAACTGCGACATTACCTAGTGCCGAGTGCCTGCATAGTAGATTTTCAAACCGATGTCATTAAGTACATGTTGCATAGGCCAATTCTTAGTGGTAGAATTGGCAAGTGGGCTTACACTTTAATTGAGTATGATTTGTCTTATGAATCTATAAAATCCATGAAAGGCCAAATTGTTGCTAATTTTATTGTTGAGCATCGTTTTAATGACAAGCATGATGTTGATATAAACCTTGTCTCATTAGTGCCATGGAGGTTATATTTTGATGGTTCAGTTTGTAGCAATGGCCAAGGTGTTGGTATTGTTTATATATCTCCTCATGGTGCTGTTTTTAAAGGCTCATGTCGACTGGAATATTTTTGCACAAACAATCAAGCCAAATATGAAGCATTGTTATTTGGTTTAGAGATGTTGCTCGCTATAGGTGCTACGGATGTTGAGGCTTTTGGGGATTCATTATTAGTAGTGCAGCAAGTGTCCAAAGTCTTTCATTGTTTAGGAGAATCACTTATTATCTTGATAAGTGTCTATATACGATTTCTACTTTGGATTATTTTAGCATTGCTCATATATCTAGACATGGCAATTGAAGAGCAAATGAGTTGGCACAACAAGCATCCGGCTATCATGTTGATCATGACATGTTTCATATTTCTCAAAAGCCGATGTCTTGTCTTGCTAATATGGGAGAGGCCGAACCAGAGCCCACTGATTCGGCCACTAACAATAAATATAGTGCAGGTGAAAATCATGACTGGAGGAAGCCCATTATTGATTACTTGTGCAATCCGAGTGAAAGGGTGGACAGAGCTGTTCGGCGTATGGCTTATACAATGAGAGATGATGGTCTTTATCTCCAAATGGTTGAACATGTTCTTTTGAAGTGTTTGGACGAGGACCAATTAAGAGTTGCTATGGGAGAGTTACATGAAGGCATTTGTGGTACTCATCAGTCGGCACCCAAAATGAAATGGCTTTTACGATGTGCTGGATTTTATTGGTCGACTATGATCAATGATTGCTTTAGGTATTATAAAGGGTGTGAAGCTTGTCAAAAATTTGGTGATATTCAGTTGGCTCCTACTGCTATGTTACATCCTATTATCAAGCCATGGCCTTTTAGAGGATGGGGTTTAGACTTCATTGGACAAATTCATCCATCTTCTTCAAAGGGGCATCAGTTCATGTTGGTGGCAACTAATTATTTCACTAAATGGTCTGAAGCAATACCACTCAAAAATATGATGCATACAGAGGTAATTCAATTCATAACTGAGCATATTATTCATAGATTCGGCATTCCTCAAACATTAACTACGGACCAAGTTTCATCAAGTTAGAGAATTTGCCGAATCATATAAGATAAAGTTGCTGAATTCCTCTCCATATTATGCCCAAGCCAATGGATAAGCTGAGTCTAGTAACAAAATATTAATCAAGCTCATCAAGAAGATGATTGAGAATAATCCAAGGAGATGGCATGAGCTATTGTCCGAAGCTTTGTGGGCACACAGAATATCAAGGCATGGTGCTACAAAGGTGACTCCACATGAGCTCGTATATGGTTAGGAGGCCGTCTTACCAGTGGAAGTGAATTTGAATGCTTTGAGAATAGCCAAACAAAATGATTTATCGGTAGTGGACTTCTATAACTTGATGATGGATAATATTGATGAAGTTATTGATAAACATTTGGCTGCTTTAAAGGCCATAGTGAGAGATAACTTGAGGGTGGCAAGGGTTTACAATAAGAAGGTCAAGTTGAAGAATTTTCAATTTGGTGATCTCGTATGGAAGGTGATTCTACCAATTGGTTCAAAAGATAGAAAATTCGGAAAGTGGTCTCCAAGTTGGGAAGGTCCTTTTAAGATTACAAGGGTAGTTCCCAGACACTCATATTTGGTGGAATCCGTACAAGGTACATTGCTACCTCAAGCTCTCAATGGCAAATATTTAAAGAAGTACCACCCAAGTGTGTGGAAAGAATCCTAGATAGGCAAACCACCGATATATAACTATCTCCCTAAGCAAAGATATGGCTGATAAATAACTATCGCATTTAGCATAAACATGACCGATACATAATTATCGCCCTAAGAAATATAAATGGCCGATAGAGTGTTGACAATGTCCTTAGAACAAGCTCTGTGCAAATTATTTTTCGGCATGCAAGCTTTGCCGAAAAATAGGGGGGGCATATGTTGACACCAGTTTTGGCATGATACGGAATGTAATTAAAGATGGTCCCAAATGGAGATATGATCTACATGAAAAAGTTCAGTATTGTCGATATGAATAGTTTTGAAGTTTGGCCCATTGCCATCCGATCTCATCTCGAAAACCAAAATTGTGTTCGAAATACTGAGATTTTATATTCAGAGCACTGTTTGGCCGATTGCACCTCAAGGAAAGCCTCAAATGAGAAAACTTTCTACACGAGTTGTCTTTGTCTCGTCGAAGCAGTCGATGTTGATATAAAAGTCGTCTCAATCCGAAATCATATGAAAAAGTTAGAGCCATCTGAGTGCGGCCCTGTCACGAGCCAGAAGTGGCGCGCCTCATCAGACACAGTGACTGATGGGTAGCGCGAATAATAGCCTGTTTTGCGTGAGCGATTCGGACCTGAAGATGGGCTCAAATCGAAAAACTTTCAACATGAAAGTTGTTCATCTTGTCGAAATGGTAAAGCATGCTTTTGGGCTCATCTTCATCTTTTTTTGAGAAGGAGGAATAGAGCCCCCAGCCTCTGCATCAATCGATGCATGCAGCCATCTTATTAAAGTAAATCTGGTGTACAGTCTTAGATCCAATAAGCGCTCAAGCGCAAAAATAAAAAGGTACGGAAGATGAAATTTTTTCACAACCGACAAGGTAACATTTAGACTATGATGCCTATACACCTAGCCTATTATTAGCATGCCATCCAAACCGGTTAAAGATAACCCGTGCGACCATCTGCCATCGGTTGCACCCAATATCCATAAGATCCCTAGATTCCGCATGACTAAGTAATGACCATGTACGGATCCAAGATGTTGCTCTGAATATGACCTGCAAAAAGTTGTTGAAATTCTTGCCATTAAAAAGCAAGTCATTCCTGGTATTCCATATAGCCCAGAATAGAGCGCATATCCCTATTCTGATAAGTTTCGATATTTGGACGTCTACTCCATCGAGCCATGTTCCAAATAGGGAAGCAATACACGTTGGTGGGCTAACATTAAAAGCTATGTGAATAGTGCGCCATAAGAGTTTCGCAAGAGGACAATCTATCAATAGGTGTCTAATCATTTCATTATGATCGCAATAACAACAGGTAAGTCTGCCTCTCCAATTTTGTTTTGCCAAATTATATTTGGTTAATACCACACCCTTGTGTATGAACCACATGAAAATTTTAATCCTAAGAGGTACTTTTATTTTCCAAATATGTAGTGATCTCATGAGTGGTCCAGTATTTATCATGTGTGTATACATTGACTTTACTGAAAATACCCCATTTGCAGCTAAAGTCCAACGTATACTATCTGCCTGGTTAGACAGGTGCACTTGTATTAGTCTATTGACCAGATGTAACCATGCATTCCAGTGTTCTCCCAGCAAAGATCGCCTGAATTGCATGTTGAGAGGTATAGACTAGAATACCATGGACACATACTCTTCTTTATGTTGCGCAATATTATAAAGGGAAGGATATTGAAGTGCCAATGGATTATCTCC
Source organism: Hordeum marinum (assembly GCA_022496015.1). NCBI lineage: Eukaryota > Viridiplantae > Streptophyta > Magnoliopsida > Poales > Poaceae > Hordeum > Hordeum marinum. The sequence continues at coordinate 181,709,425 of CM039676.1, forward strand.
CAGCCACGTGTCTTGCCAAAACCTTGTTGATGTCCCGTTACCAACTACAAATTTCACCCTCCGAAAGAAGGTCACATTTATCTTCATTAACCCTTTCCAGAAAGGTGAGTCATTTGGTCTCGCTGTAACTTGTGCAAGTGTTTTGGAATATAGATATTTATTCTTCAAAATTTGTACCCACATCCCCTCGATTTCTGTAGACAATCTGTATAACCGCTTGCTAAGCAGGCATCTGTTTTTAGTCCTAGATTTTCAATGCCAAGTCCCCCTTGGTCTTTGGGTCTACATATTATAACCCAGTGAGCCAATCTGTATTTCTTCTTTGCTTCGTCACTTTGCCAGGAGAAACGAGATCTATAAAAGTCTAATCTTTTACGTACCCCTACCGGTATTTCAAAGAAAAACAATAGAAACATCGGTAAGCTAGTTAGAACCAAGTTTATTAAAAATAGTCTCCCTCCATATGACATAAGCTTGCCCTTCCAGCAAGTTAGTTTCTTTTCGAATCTATCCTCGATACATTTCCATTCCTTATTCGTCAATCTTCTATGATGAATAGGAATCCCCAGATAGTTGAATGGCAGTGATCCCATTCCACATCCAAATAACTGTTTGTACTCATCTTGTTCTTATTTTTCCCTTCCAAAGCAGAAAAGTTCACTTTTATTGAAGTTAATTTTCAGCCCAGACAACTGTTCAAACAAGCATAAAACTAGTTTCATATTCCTTGCTTTTGCCATATCATGTTCCATGAAAATAATCATATCATCCGCGTATTGTAGGATGGACACACACCCCCTCTACTAAATGGGTAACAAGTCCTCCTACCTGGTCCTTTTCTTTAGCTCTGCCAATAATTATAGCCAACATATCCGCTACAATGTTGAACAATACTGGAGACATAGAATCCCCTTGCCTTAATGCTTTGTGTGTTTGAAATAAATGACATATGTCATCGTTAACTTTAATACCCACACTGCCTTTTTGAGTGAAGGAATCAACCTGATCCCTCCATATTTCATCAAACCCTTTCATTCGTAGGGCCTGCTGAAGAAATGGCCATTTTACTTTATGATATGCTTTCTCGAAATCTACTTTAAAGATAACCCCATCTAGTTTCTTTGTATGGATTTCGTGGAGTGTTTCATGCAGTACAACAACCCCTTCTAGAATGTGTCTCCCGGGCATGAACGTTGTTTGCGTGGGTTGGACTACGGACTGAGCTAACTTCGTCAGTCTATTCGTGCCCACCTTTGTGAATATTTTGAAGCTAACATTGAGCAGACATATCGGTCTAAATTGCTCAATACGTACAACCTCCGCCTTCTTTGGCAACAACGTGATTGTTCCAAAGTTTAGGTGGAATAACTGTAGCTGGCCATTAAATAAATCATGGAACATAGGCAAAAGATCCCCCTTAATGAAGTGCCAACATTTTTATAGAATTCCGCCGGAAACCCGTCCGGTCCTAGGATCTTATTATGTTTCATTTGTGTTATTGCATCGAACACCTCCTTCTCAGTAAAGGGCGCAGCTAAAACCTCATTCTCATCTCGATTAAGCTGAGGTATATCATGTGTGATGCCTTCATCCAAAGAGACATAATTCTCTTCAGGTGCACCAAATAATTTCTTGTAATACTCTGAAATATATAGCTTTAAATTCTCGTGGCCTACTATTATTCCTTCATCTTGCTCAAGTTGAATGATTTTCTTATTTTGATGTTTGCCATTTGCAATCATGTGAGAGAATTGTGTATTATTGTCCCCATGAACTACCTTCATCACCTTAGCATGGAGTGCCCATTTCATCTCTTGTTCTCGCAAGAGTTTTTGTAACTCGTTCTCAGCCTCAGTCTTTTTATTCTTGTCTGATACACTGAGTATAGATGATTCAGCCTTCACATCTAACTCATCAATAAAACGAATTAAGTTTTCTTTTTTCACGTTATAAAATCCTTTCTGATTCTTGGCCCATCCTCTCAAGAACTGGCACAAATGTCGTATTTTGTTTTGCCATCTTTCTATATTTGTCAATCCACCAGATTCCTTAGCCCATTCATCCGCTATGAGATCCATGAACCCTTCTCTCTCGAACCAGGTGAGTTCAAACGAGAATGTGTTTTTATTACCCACATGGTTGGCTTCCCCAGAATCAACCATAATAGGTGTATGATCACAGATGGCTCTTTGTAGATCATGGACAGAAACTAGCGGGAACTTCTGCTCCCACTCAACGCTAGTAAGTAGTCGGTCCAACTTCTCATATGTTGGCACCGGTAGTGAATTAGACCATGTGAATTGTCTAGAAGTGAGGTCAATCTCCCTCAAATCAAGACTCTCAATAATCATATTGAACATAAGTGACCACCTTCCATCGAAGTTGTCATTATTCTTTTCATCTTGTCTTCTAATGATATTAAAATCTCCTCCAACCATAATGGGGACTCTCTCATCCCCACAAATTCTTACTAGATCAGCTAAAAAATCATATTTTAGCTCCGGTTGCTCCACCCCATATACGGCCACGAGAGCCCATCTAAATCCATCAACTTTTGACCTCACACAAAATTTGATAGAGAACTCACCATATACCACACTCATCACCTCTAGAGTCTCGAATCTTACCCCAAGTAAGATCCCACCAGACCTTCCCCTCGGTGGTAAGCAATGCCAATCAAAATCAAATCCATCGAAAATATTATTTAAGAATTGTGGTGTGAAGTTATCTCTACCCGTTTCTTGCAATGCGATAAAGTCAAGTTTATATTCTAATGATGCCTCTCGAAGAAATATCCTTTTAGCCAAGTCCTCTAGACCTTCGCTATTCCAGAATATTCCTTTCATATATCATCACAAATTTTTTTCTTCTGCTTAACCCTCACACTTCTCCGTACCGCTGAAATATGATAAACCTTACTCTTCCAGGTTCTTTTTGGTTTATCATGTGTTAGTTCTGTGTTGCTTTGAGATTGCGTTTAATGTGTATGACAACCGTCAATCGAAGAGGCCATATAACCCTCTGATTCCGTGTCATCCACATCCTCTTCAATTCCCTCAAGGTGCAGTAAGTCCTCACATAAGTTTTGCAATTTTGTGCCTCCTAAATCATTAATATTAGACTCATCCATTGGTCTAACTGCAGCTAGGTTTTTAGTAAACTCTATGGCTCTATCTGCTTCTAAGTCTAACATATCATTAATTGATTTAGCTAATTGTGTGCCAGAAGAGCCCATAGAAATACCTATGTCGCTAGCATTATGAATAATCTCTGAATCTGAAAAATTAAGAATTGAAGCACTAGTATTGACCGACATACCTGTAGATGCCTCAACATCACGAAGCTTGGCGACCCTCATAGCTCGCCCTATCATCATCATCGATACTCCCTCGCGCTCGATGCCGAGGGTACACGATGACGTGTTCGTGTGGAGAACAAATTCCTAGCTAGGCTGCTCCGCCAGATTAGCTTTTCTTTAATATTCTCATATCCAACAAAAGCATCACCAATGAACTTTAAAATTCTAACACTAATATTAATTTGTAGTGATATAAGTTAAGTTTTGGTAACTCACATGAGCTGCCCCGCAAGATTCAAATACTCAAGATCAACGTGTCATGGACGATGACACGCGGCAAAAGCACTGTTTTGAAGAGTGATGCAGCTGCGACGCTCCACCAAGTTCTTAAGTGCTAGGTTGCTAGCAAAAACTTCTCTATCATTAGGATGACACCAAGGGCGACAATGAACTCTAAATGGATGTTCCTATATCTGACCGACGGCAGCGACAAAACCCTAGCGAAAGTGCGGAATGTACACATATGCATGACATGGTCTATACATGGGCTATTTCCCTTCTGGGCTTTGGGTTAATGAATAATTAGATTTTCTTTAACACAAATAATTAATTAGCTTGGGCCTGTAGGCCATTAGAGTGTACATGTATATACTTACTACCTGCTAAAATTTGTTGAGGGGGGCGAGCGATTGGCAGGGGTCTAGCCCCTGCTCGCTCCTCCCTGTCTCCGCCCCTAATCCGGCGCACGAGTATGTGGTGACCCGATTCTCCACGTCGCCGGACGACAACGTGATCGGGGCTGCCACCCCCGCCCCCGTGACTATCATCGACCTCAAAGTCACGCCTGGGTCATGTGGCACCGACTAGTCGGCCACGGAGATGCCATGGAAGTAGCCGCGGGCGATTCCTACATCCAACCTTCCCGAGGCCCGCGACCTGTTCGAAGGAACACCCTACCCAACACTTGTGCAAGACAACCCCGACTTCAATGATTTCATGGAGAACATCATCTACGGGGGGCATGGCCAGGCCTTCCACCCCGAGGACCATGTTCAAGACTTCGATTCAGATGAGAGCCAAAGACAAGTCGGTCACGACCAAGATGAAGAGGTAGATAACATTGGCCAAGGAAACCAAGAATAAGAGGATGACGTCCATGGCCACTCATGGCGTGAAGACATCTATTGTGAAGATGAAGAATAGGATGTAGACATTGAGGAGGGGACGTAGTTTATCGACGAGCTCACCCAAAGAGCTAATGCATAGAATAGGAAACAAAGCATTCGCCCGGGACCATACACCAAAAAAGAGGTCAAGTTCATTTGCGATAGTTGGAAGGAAAGAATGCAAGATCCCAAGACCGATGTCGAGCAAAAAAGGTGTCATCTTTGGGAGGAGTTCATGCAACCTTTCATGACCATATGAAGTTTCCACCCTACAAGTCTCCGAGTACCCATGGCATCAACTAAATCCAAAAGATGGGGGGTTTATCCAACAAGAACGTGGCAAGTTTTGAGTCGCGCTTGAGAGTGTTGAAGCCGGGCTCGTGAGTGTCCTAGGCGTGGGTGACTTGGTAAGAACTTCTTTTCTTCATTCATGTGCCATGTTCATGTTTGTTGCATTTTGTGTCCTTCTCTACTACATTGTGGCCTTCACTTTGGTTGTCCAGGCATTCCAAACTTCGGAAGCCTTCAAGGCCCAACATGCGAACAAGCCATTCACCCTCACCCATTGTTGGATGCTCATCAAATATTGCTCTTAGTTCAAAGATCATTATACCGCTCTAAAGAAGCATGGAGGACTAGTAACCGTGTCTAGAGATGAAGATGGAGTGAAGAGGACAAGAGGGAAGACCAACTCGATGGTGGACGAGAAGCATGATACATCATCTTTCGCCTTGCAAGAAACTTTGCAAGGCATGATGACCCAAAAGAAAATAAGGGGAAATAGGAAGCGCCAATAAGAAGAGGAGAAAATGAAGACCTACATCTAGCTCCAAACTAATAAGCTCGACATAGAGGAAGCCGTAAAGATGAGGAAGTCGAGTTCAAGGTAGTCGTCCAAACGAAGAAGCTTGAGATTGAGGCCCCCAATGCAAACGCCAAAGAAAAAGAGGTGGCTCTAGCTTCCATGGCTGTGGACTCAAGCAAGATATCCTCGAAAAGAATAAGGTGATTTGAGAAGAATCAGAAGGAGATGCGCGATCAAGATGATTGAGCCGGCTTGTGTGCCGACATGAACTAGGGAGGCTGTGAGACATGAACCATGGCCGTTTTCTGTGAGTTGGCAAGTGTGTCGGCTTCTAGCTTTGTTTGTTGACGTGAAATATGGGTGCGTTCATTTTGTAGTCTGGCATGTGTGCAGCTGCCGACGCTCTGTCCGACACGAACTATGGTCGCTAGCATGAAGTATAGTCGTGGTGCCTAACTTTATTTTTTATTTCCTTTGCAAAAAATAAAGCGGCCTGACGAAATGCGTCCACGGGTTTGGTTCACTGCCAACCCAAAGGTAGAAACGATTGGACACAACCCCTTTGCCCCCCCCCCCAAACAGGTAGAATCCAGAAAAACGGACATCTATTTGGGCGTTTGGGGTCGTGTGTTAGAGTTGGCGTAAGGTCAACTCTAATGCGACGACATACGTGCGCGTAATTTGTTCGATATTTCTTAATTTGGGGTCGGTTGTAGGGCGGCGTACATCCTTGGTTCATTTCTGGGCAGTGTGTCCAAGCGGCCAACCCATTTGGTTCGCTTCGTCTGATATTTTTACCACTTTTTCTCTAGTTGGCATTCTATACATATAAATCAACTAAAAAAATAAAAATTAATCATTGAATATGATTAAACAAATAAATCAAACAAATTTTACATCATGGTAGATAAAAATATCATAGTTAACAACTAAATGAATTTAAAAGTATAGCAAATACTCCCTTTGTAAAGAAGTATAAGATCATTATTACTAAAACAATGATCTAAATGATCTTATATTTCTTTATGGAGGGATTACAATGAAGGAAAAAGAGTAGATACATCTATTGATTGCCTATGTGAGCCTAAATATGTTTAACCAAATCATTTTGAAACTGAATGTGAGTTGTCCAATCACACATTTCGTGTCGTGATGAAATTGGGTGTATTGTGCAAACTTTGTCGCTCCATACTCAGGCTCAATGTTTTCACCCGCATAATCAGTCAAAATGGTTGTCATCATGCTTATCACCTACGATTATGTTGTGCATGTTCACACGAGAAGCCATATCACCTTCCACATCCTTCAAGTGATCCATGTTCTCGACGGTGCCAAACAATAGCACATCAAGATTGAACCACACCAAAAGTACGCTGCACATCCTTCCTGCTACTTGTGAGCTGCATTGGGTTTTTCCCTAAAGAGGAAGGGTAAAAAATATAGTAGTGATAAGTAGTTTCCTCAGTGATTACCAAGGTTATTTTGGTTATCTAACTAGTAGGAGAACCATGAAAACTTGCGTCAACAATATCTGCACAAACAAAACCAAAAACTTGCACCCAGCGAGTGCAAGAGGGTGGTCAAGCCCCTGGAACTCGTTACTTGCAAGGATTACTTCGGAGAGTGATAGATAAATAAATATAAAAGAAAAATCAAAAGAAAGTAAAAAAAATGCTGAAAGGTATTTAGGCTTTTGTAATATTATTTGAATAGACCTCGCGGCCATATTTTTCACTAGAGGCTTCTCTCTCGAACGCATAACACATGGTGAGTAGACAAATTACTATTAGGCATATGATAGAAAATCGCATAGTTTTGATGTTATTGATGGCAATGATCATGTATATAGGCATCACGTCCGTGATAACTAGACCGAAACAATTCTACATCTACTACTATTAGTCCACCAATTGACTGCTATACAACATGCATCTAGGGTATTAAGTTCATGCCAAATAAAGTAATGATTTGAGCAAGATGACATTAGCTAGACAAAGTAAGACCAAGCAATATGTTCAAACCTCGTCGCTTTACCCTTAGTAGCAACAATACAGTACATGTCTAGTCCCCTTCTGTCACTATGATATAGAGCACTGCAAGACTGAACCCACTACAATGCACTCCTCCCACTGAAGATAAATCAATCTAGTTCGCCAAACCAAACAGATAGATCGGAGAGACTTGAAAAGCTATAACAATCAGGCATAACAGAATTCAGAGAAGACTCAATTACTTTTATGAATAATCTGATCATAAACCCATAATTCATCGGATGGCAACAAACGCACCACAAAAGAAAATTACATCGGATAGATCATCGCGAGAATCTAGAAGAACTATGTATTGAAGATTAAAGAGAGAGAAGAAGTCGTCTAGCTACTATCAATGGACTTGTAGGTCTTTGGTGAACTACTCACGCATCATCATGGAGGCAGCAAGGTTGTTGTAAATGGCCTTCATGATAGATTCCCCTCCCATAGAGTACCAGAAAAGGCCTCCAGATGTGATCGCGGAAGAATAGAGACTTGCGGCGGTGGAAAAATTGTTTCCGGCAGCTCTCCGACGATTTTGGGATAATTGGGAATATGTCCCAAGCAATATGTTCAAACCCCGTCGTTTTACCCTTAATAGCAACAATACAATATGTGTCTTGTCCCCTATGTCACTGGGATATAGAGCACCGCAAGACTCAACCCACTACAATGCACTCCTCCCATTGAAGATAAATCAATCTAGTTCGCCAAACCAAACCGATAGATCGGAGAGACTTGCAAAGCTATAACAATCATGCATAATAGAATTAATAGAATACTCAATTAGTTTTCATGATAATCTGATCAAAACCCCAAAATTCATTGGATCCCAACAAACGCACCGCAAAAGAAAATTACATCGAATAGATCATCACGAGAATCGAGAAGAACTTTGTATTGAAGATTAAAGAGAGAGAAGAAGCCACCTAGCTACTATCAATGGACCTGTAGGTCTTTGGTGAACTACTCACACTTCATCATAGAGGCAGCAAGGTTGTTGTAAATGGCCTTGATGATGGATTCCCCCTCCCATAGAGTACCCAAAAAGGCCTCCGGATGGGATCGTGGAAGAGCAGAGACTTGCGGCGGTGGAAAAATTGTTTCGAGCGGCTCTTTGATGATTTTGGGATAATTGGGAATATGTCCCAACAAATATGTTTAAACCCCATCGTTTTACCCTTATTAGCAACAATACAATATGTGTCTTGTTCCCTTCTGTCACTTGGATATAGAACACCCAAGACTGAACCCACTACAATGCACTCCTCCCACTGAAGATAAATCAATCTAGTTTGCCAAACCAAACTGATAGACTGGAGAGACTAGAAGAGCTATAAAAATCATGCATAATAGAATTAAGAGAAGACTCAATTACTTTTCATGAATAATCTGATCATAAACCCACAATTCATCGGATCCCAACAAACGCACCGCAAAAGAAAATTACATCGGATAGATCATCACGAGAATTGAGTAGAACTTTGTATTGAAGATTAAAGAGAGAGAAGAAGCCATTTAGATACTATTAATGGACCTATAAGTCTTTGGTGAACTACTCATGCATCATCATGGAGGAATCAAGGTTGTTGTAAATGGACTTCATGATGGATTCCCCCTCCCATAGAGTACGGGAAAAGGCCTCCACATGGGATCGCGAAAGAACAAAGACTTGCGGCGGTGGAAAAATTGTTTCGGTCGACTCTCTAATGATTTTGGGATAATTGGGAATATGTAGAAGTGCAATTAGGTCCGGAGGTGCCACGAGGGGCACATGAACCAGGGCGAGCCCTATCCCACCCCTAGAGCGCGCTGGCCTAGTTCGTGATCGCCTCGTGGGTCTTCTGCCACCTCCCGATGCTTCCTAGGTCTCTTCTAGTCCAAAAGTTACTCCCATAACTGTTTATCTAATCTAGACTATGTTTGATATTGATTTTCTAAAAAGTCCAAAAACTAGGCAAAAACAGAAACTAGCACTAGGCACTGAGTTAATAGGTTATCTCAAAAATGATATAAAATATCATATAATTGAATATAAAGTATTCAAGATTGATAATATAATAGGCTCATGATAATAGACTCCGAACAACCATGCTGCGAGACGGGCCTGGAATTCCCCATTGTTCTTCGAAGTTTTCACTATTGCATCACGGAGCATTTGGAAAGAAAGGAACAACAAGCTCTTCAGAGGGATCGCCCTACCCATGAATCCTGGATGGCCAGGTTTAAGTGTGATCTAGGACTCATGAAACATAGGATAAAAAGTGGCCTAAGGCCCTTTGTGGATCACTTGATAGCTAGACTCACCTGACTTGTGCCTTCTTTTGTTCTTTGGTGCTCTTTAGACACCAATTCTGCACACCTCCCCCCTCATCCATGCAATTGACTTGTAATTTTGTGGCTCCTTTAATATAAAGTCAGTGAGGGTGCCCCATTGTCCAAAGTTCCTCAAAAAAAGATTGATAATATAATAGCAAGAAACAATTAAAAATATAGATACATCGGAGACGTATCAGCATCCCCAAGCCTAATTCCTGCTCGTCTTCGAGTAGGTAAATGATAAAAATGTAATTTTTGATGTGGCATGCTACCCAACATGTAATCTCTTTCAGATATGTATATTGAGAAAGGATGAATGAATTAACATTAACATCACAATATCCATGAACATAAGAAGCATAATCATTATCGTATCATACGATCATTAAAGAATGTTATCCCCTACTCATTTTATCATATTAAGCATGACATGACTATGTCTTCACCGCATAAGTATAAATCGTGAGCACCCGAATGTCAAACCAAACAATCAGATCGTACTTCTAACGCGCTTCAGCATTTTCAGCTTCACACAATACATGAGTGTGAGCCAAGGATATAGCATATGGATGGAATAGAATATGGTAGTAGATATCAAAGGAGTCAAAGGTGGGAAAGTCTCACATCAACTAGGCGAATCAACGGGCTATGCAGATGCCCATCAATCGATATCAATGCGAGGAGAAGGAATTCCTATGCAATGGATGCACTAGAGCTATAACTGTGTGAGACATCAATGAAACTAAGTGGGTGTGCATCCAACTTGCTTGCTCATGAAGACCTCGGACAGTTGAGAAAGCCCATCCTCGAAATATACAAGACAAGTTCTATAACGAAAAAATCCCACTAGTATATGAAAGTGACAAAATGGGAGACTCTCTATATGAACAACATGGTGCCACTTTGAGGCACAAGTGTGGTAAAGGATAGTACCATTGCCCCTTCTCTCTTTTTCTCTCATTTTTCCTTTTCTCTCTCTCTCTTATGGTGGGCTCATTTGGCTTCTCCCAATTTTTCGTTCGGAGTCTCATCCCAATTTGTGGGGGAATAAATGTCTCCATCATCCTTTCCTCGCTGGGACAATACTCTAACAATGATGATCAGCGCACTTTTATTGACTTACAACTCAAAATTATTACTCAATAAAGAATAATATGACTCTATACGAATGCATCTGGCAGTGTACCAGGATGTGCAATGATCTAGCATAACATGTAATCAAAGATGAACGGTGGATTTTCCACAAATACTATGTCAGCTCTATATGATCACGCAAAAGCAATATGATGATCAACACAGAAGTCAAGTGATGGAACGGTGGAAGTTGCATGGCAATATATCTTGGAATGGCTATGAAATGCCCTGATAGGTAGGTATGGTGACTGTTTTCAGGAAGATATAAGGTGGCTTATGTGCGATAGAGCGTATCATATCAGGAGGTTTGGATGCACCAAAGAAGTTTGCACCAACTCTCAAGGTGAGAAAGGGCACTGTGCGGTACCGAGGAGGCTAGAAAATTATGGAGCGGTGAGAATGCGTATGTCCATGGACTCACATTACTCATAAAGAACTCATATACTTATTGTGAAGCCTTATTAGCTCTCTCGGAGCAAAGAACTACCGCATGCCCCTAGGGAGGAGGTTGGTAGGAGTTAACCATTGCACGCCCCCGATTCAAACAACATGACATGATTTCATTTCACACATAAAAATGCTCACACCTCATGAGCATGCAATTGCCAATATTAAGATAAGAACTAAAGAACAAACTTTAATACCGATATTTCTACTAACTAGTTATCATGAACCTATATCCTTTCATATTACTATATCAATATAATTAACCCATGTTTCTCTTTGGTGAGCTACATGATTTTTTGTTATATCCGCCTTGAATACCTATCCTGTTTGGACTAGTCACTTAACACGTGCAAATTACCATTCCTTATGCCTTATACTCTCAAAAAGATTTAAATGAAGCATGCGAGCTCAACTATTTCTATAAAATAGGAACATTGTCGTGCTCTAAAAAGATATAAGTGAAGCACTAGAGCAACTGCTTACCTCAAAACATATAAGTCAAGCACATAGAGTATTCTAACAAATTATCATGAAAGTGTCTCTCTCTCGTAAAGTGTGTATGAAAAATGATGAATGTGCCAAACTAAAAACAAAATAACTATAATGCATGATGTTCCAAGAAAAACTCATATCATGTGATGAATAAAAATATAGCTCCAAGTGACATACCGATAGATTGGAGACGAAAGAGGAGATGCCTTCCGGGGAATCCCCAACCTTAGACACTTGGTTCTTCCTTGAATATTACCTAGGGGTGCCTTGGGCATTCCCAAACTTAGGGTCTGGCCACTCCTTATTCCTTCATCCATCATTGTCTCACCTAGAACTTGAAAACTTCAGCACACAAAACTCAACAAAACATCATGAGATCCGTTAGTGTAGTAGACATATCAAATATTTTAGTACTGTTGTAAATTGATTCATATTTTATTATTGCCTATTATGTACCGTATTCAAACTTCTCCATGGCTTATACCCCTGATACAATCCATAGAATCATCAAAAAGAGCAAACTATGAAAGAAAGAAAATTCGTCTAAAACAAAAGGGTTTGTAGTGATCTGTACTAAAACCATACTTATCTAACTCTGTGATACCTGTGATCTACGATGGTTTTCCGTGAAGAGGAACGGGTTATCGCTGCACAATGTGGGTAAGTATTTACCTTAGTTATGAAACCAAGGTTTATCGAACCAATAGGATAACCAATCCTCAACTGTCCTCAACGGCTGCACACAAAAGAACAAACAACTTGCATCCAATGCCAGTAAGAGGGTTGTCAATCCCCTTGATCTCGTTATTTGCAGGCAAGTGAGTTGTGTAGATAATTTTAAGTTGCAAAATAAAATAAAAGCAATAAATAACAGCAAGGTAGTAGTAACGTTTGTGAATATATAGGTGAATAGACCACAGGGCCGTAGAGTTCTCTAGTGGCATCTCTCATAGAAATAGCATACGGTGGGTAAACAAATTACTATTGGCTAATTGATAGAAAAACGAATAGTTATGCAATATTCAGGACAATGATCATGTGTACAAATGCACACTTCCATAAGCAAATAGGCTGACTCCTACCTGCACCTATTACTATTACTCCACTCATTGACCGCTATCCAGCATGCATCTAGAGTGTTAAGTAAAACAATGTAATGCTTTGAGAACGATGACATGATGTAGACAAAGTACACTCAATCAATACAAATAAACCTCATTATCTTATCGTTAGTAGCACCAACACAAAGACGCAACTTGTCCCCCGTATGTCAGTGGGATATGGAAACTCGTAAGGTTGAATCAAATACAACGCACCACTCCCACCGAAAAAAATATAAATCTAGTGGCCAAACTATCTCAATAGATCGGAGAGCATTACGAAGCTATAATGATCATGCAAATAAGAATCTTAGTATTCAGGTTTGACTCAAATACTTTTCATGAATAATCCGAACATAAAATCACAATTCATCGGATCCTAACAAACGCACCATACAAAGGGATTGCATTGGATAGAACAAGGCAAAGATGCGATGAACATTGTATTGAAGATCAAGAGAGAGAGAGAGAGAGAGAGAGAGAGAGATTTCCATCTAGGTACTACCTACGGACTCGTAGGTCTGTGGTGAACTACTCACACATCATCATGAGGGAAGCAAGGTTGGTGAAGTGGCCCTTCGTGATCAATCCCCCCTCCGCTAGGGTGCCGGAACGAAGCTGTCGATGGGATCCTGTTGGTGCACTAGAGTTTTGGGTTCTCTAGTGCCCCTTACTCGTGCACGGGTAGTAGTAGCCACCCTGTCGGCAAGACCCGGCAAGGAGCTGCTAGTTACAAATACAGGAGAATCAAGAAGACATCCAAACAGTCAAGACCGAAGGCAAGACCCTTGGCAAGACCTAACCGGGATGGCCTTCAAACCCCTAGCAAGGCGAAGCCCCGGCAAGACCCTGCCAGCGCAGAGGCCAGGTGTGACCTCACGTGGGCACGTGTTGAGGCGCCGGCGGTGGAGGGGCTAAGCGTTGTCGATGGGACGGGGTCCTATCCCATCTAGTGGACGGTCAGAGACGCCAGATGGAGCATTAAATGCGCCTATCTTACACCAACAGTGTTAGGTATGATAGCACTGTAGCTTCGTACACCCTGTGTACTCATTGTACGCTGCTATTGGGATCCCCTTGGTCATATAAAAGGAGGCCCAGGCCATTACGGTAGAGGACTTTTGGTTCTTTTGACCAATCTTCCAGCTCACGCGCGTAGCAGCTGTGCTCTATCGCATACACATCGCTCCTGTAGCTGGAACCTAAGAACACACATAATACACAAAGCAGGAATATGGTTTTACGTTGTGATCAAGGCCAAGGAAGCACCCACCGCAGAGATGCTCACGGCGGCGGCAGAAACCCCCGCACCGTTGGGTCTTAGGACAGAGCCACACCGCCTACGGGAGGTACGGTGGACGGAAGGGCACCCTCCAAGACACCCACGCTGGCACATACGCCACGACCTTCTAAGGACGCCCACGAAGAGCAGTGCCGCGTTGTTGGTGGTTCCCAACGTCCCCACAGAAAAGCTCCTACGTATCGTTCCAAAGATGCGTGGGACCAACATGCACGCCAGCATGCTAGTGGGAGTGGTGTGCCATCGCGAGACCGCGACGGAGCTCCTTCTAACACGGTTAGGAGTCACAGCACCTCACGTTCTTTGCGCCGTTCACTATCGACCACGTCGGAAGAAGCAATAGCCCGGGCACAACTGCGCATGAATTTCCCTCCTCCTAAACAGAAGCTCAACGAATGGAGAGCCACCATTCAGAGCCTCCTCAACCTTGCCGATAAGTTTTGGTCCACCGAGCCATCTTGCAGCAGTGGCGAGAAGGCCGAAGGCGGCGCGACCATAGTGCACTCTCCTCCGCAGCAACAATGCCGGTCACCGACTCGTTGGACCGACGCTTGTGACGGTTACTCGATGGCATCGTCTGATCCACGGACTCGCCGCGATAAGCCTCAGGTTCTCCAGGAGCGCAGCGAAGAAGACGCTCATACTATGATCGAGTGGTGACGGGAAGCGCGCCATCAATCTGATAAGCGCACAGGGCCCACCGTAGACAAATCTGTGCTAGGGTATCTTGTCAACCTGCCTTACGAGGTGGGTTGTCCAGCGTTTACCCGTGAGTTGCGAAGAGTCTAGTGGCCCAACTCCCGGATGTTCAACCCAGAGGTCCCAGAGAAATATGACGACAAGACTCGCCCGTCGGAGTTCTTGAGCATCTACACTATTGCGGTGCAAGCTGCCAGAGCTCCTGATGACAAGATTCTCGCCAACTACTTCCCGTTGGTACTCAAGCCCAATGTCAGGTCGTGGTTGATGCATCTACCGAAGAATTCCATCACCTCCTGGGTAGACTTGTGCCATGAGTTTGTTGGCGCCTTTACCGGAGGCCACCAAGATCCTGGTCAAGAAAGTGACTTGCACATCATTCCCCAGAAAGAAGGCGAGACTTTGCGCAAGTACATCCAAAGATTCAGCCATGTGCATCAAAACATCCCAGACGTTCATCCTGCCGCTGTTATTAGCGCGTTCCGCCAGAATGTGCGCAACCACAGGATGCGCAAAGAGATGGCAATGAACAAGGTCCGGGATGTTGCCAAGCTTTATGCTCTGGCCGATAGATGTGCCCGAGCCGAAGAAGGAAGGAGACTCCCTGGCGAAGAAGCCGACATTGGAGTTAATTTCGATGACGAAGACGACACCGCTCCAGTAAAGAAAAACCGGTGGCGGAACAAGAAGCGCAAGAGTAAGACTATGCTTGCCGTCGAGGGATCCGGCAACGTCGATGCCGCCAAGAAAACTAAGATTGATAGTACCGGCAAGGAGGTTGCCGGGTGCACCTCGTGCCAGGTCTTGATGGCCGCCGACAAGACGGAAGGCTCCGACAAGCAGTACTGCAAGATCCATCACACCAAGGGCCACGATCTCCAAAACTACCGACAATCGAGCAACTCGTCGAGAAGCAGAAGGCTCAGTATGTGAGACGAGATAAGGAGAAAGCCCAAAATGGTGCAGAATGGTCTGGCAAGAAGCGAATGTCACATCCCTAGCTAGCTTTCTTAGGACAACATGTGTGTGCATCATGTTTCACTTTTTCCATCAAATTGAAATGGGTATTAACAGAAACCCCAAATACTTCATTTGAATCAAACCAATTTGATGATTATGAAAAACCAACAAATCCAAATTGCCCATCTAAAATGTCCCCTATGTCAGATAAATGTGGACATGAATATACCAGGGGTCATTCTAAATATTTGAATATTTATAGCATTTCAAAAATAAATATTAAAGCTGCTAAAAATGCCAAATAAAGGATTATAAATATTTTAGTTTTCAAAATATTCTGAAACTTTTTATAAAAGTTTGAGATATTCAAACTAAGTTCTATAAAATATTTGGGATATTTTATGCCTAGCATTTGTGCCTAAAAATAAATAAAGCAAATGTCAGAAAAACAAAACAGAAACTAGAATTCTAAAAAATAAAAGGAGAAAGCCACCTGGGCCGGCCTAGCTGGCCCAGCACCGTCGTCGTCCTCCTAGCGGCCAGGAGGACGAGCGTGTGCTCGCCGTGTGCCCGCGCCGGTGCTGCCACGCAGCTCCCTGCGTGCCTGCATCCCCTGCCACGCTGGCGAGAGGATGAGGATGCCGCTGCCGTCCCCGTCGCTCTCTCTCTCGCCATTCTCCCCGTACCTCTTCCCTCTCCTCTGCCCGCCATGGCTGCCACCTTCTCGCAGTCGTAGCCGCCGCTCCAGCCGCTCCCTCTCGCCCCTAATCCCCCCTGTAGCTCCGCCTTGACGTGCTGAACCTCTCCGCTCCGCCCCCTATAGACCCCAACGTTGACCTCGACGCCTTCTTCCTCCTTGGTCACCGAAGACCGCCATCGTCCGTTTGTCGCAAGCAAGGCCTCCCCGAGCCTGCTCTCTTCGTCGTTGCATCCACTGTGAGCTCCTTCTCCTTCTCCCCCTCTTTCCCCCCTTCGACAGCGCGTTCTAGCGTCGGATCCCCTCGGGTCCGAGAGCTCCTCACCACTGGCGAGGACATGGCCGCTGCTGCGGCAACCCAAGCTCGCACCTGAGCACGTAGTCATGCTCAAGAGGAACCTAGGTAGCTTTAGGAGCCCTTAGTTGGGTCATTCGAGCTCCGGCTCGATGAGCCCGTGCTCGCCCGAGCTCCGGTAGCCGCCGTGCTTATCGTCGATGCTGATTTCGGCAATCCCAGCCCCTGGAAGGTGTTGGGCTCGATGCGCATGAGCACGTAGAGCCGATCGGCGCCCTTTGTCGCCCATTTGGTCGCCAGAGGAGGAAACACGACCCTTCCGCCATCTCTGGAGCCACCGGCGGCTCAACGCCGATGGGTCTGGCCGGAGTTGACCACGGGGGTTTGATCCCTGGGTCCCTGGCAAGTGGGGCCGAGCTCTGCTAATTATGATTAGTTTAAATATTTAATTAATTAATTTAATTAAGTTAATGACCCACTGACCAGTGGGCCCTACCTAATCTAATTAGTAATTAGCGCATTAATTAACTGTGTTAGTAGCTAGGTCACTGACCAGTGGACCCCAGTGGTCAGGTTTGACCTGACAACAGTCTGTTGACCAGTTAACATCATGATGATGTCATGCTGATGCAATAAGGAATTTCCTGAATTAAATTAGTTCCAAAAACTATTTAAAACTTATAAAATTCATATAAATTAATCTATAACTCATATTGAAATAATTTATATATGAAAATTTATCAGAAAAATCCAATGAATCCAATGGTGCTCTTATGATGCATGTTAGAGAAACCTATGTAGATGAACATTGACATTTACTAATAGGTTAACATATGAAATATGAAATGGAGAATGAATTGAACCTATATTCAAAATCACTTCATTTAACTTGGTCAGTAGTTGCATTAGCTCATCCATACATGCTGCCATGTCATGATCATGCATCATATTGTTGCACTTGCCATGTATTGATTGCTATTTATATGCATTGCGGTAGGCCCTCCTTCTGAGGATACCTCCGAGTATTCCAATGAAGGAGAAAACCTTCCCGCTTCCCACAAGGCAAGCACCCCAATTGATCATTCTGATAACATCCCATTCTCTTGCTCCTGCTCTTGTTCATTGCATTAGGACAAACGTTCACTTGTTTGTCATACACGATAGATGAACCCATTCCTTTGCATGACCTGTCATTATCACAGTAAATAGCTAAACCTTGCAACCTAGCATACTTGGTAGATGCTTGAGCCATGTTGTGCTTTACCTACTTTCCCTGCTATGCTTGCTAGGTTTAGAGTTGTGTCAGGTCTGATTCATCTGGGTGATGAAATGGAGTGAAACAATACTGTTCTGATGTGATAAGCTTATGAGGAACCCGATTTGGTAAAGGTAGCGATGAGAGGCTATGTAGGAGTACATAGCGGGTTGTCTCATTAGGACCGTTCTTAGGAACTGAGTTCCGTGTTTGTGATCCAAGGCTAGTTACTACCACACGTTGGGATACTTAATTAACCCTCTCTACTTATCAATCGCTTAGTCCTTGGTCCAGGAGTTGCAAGTAGTTTCTGGTGTTTATAGTATGCTGGAGGCCGTGCGTAGCATTGACCCTAGGGGTGGGTTATGACGTGGTAGGCAGTGGCACGGTGTACCAAGGGTTACCCGAATGGTGGGCTTGGGAACCCTGCGCACATCGTTTGGGTTCGTAGCGGAAACTTTAGCCGGACTTCCGTGCGGGTTCAGTCTCAAATAGGCGATAGCCTGGACTAGAGGTCTTGTGTGATTGACGGTCGTGGCCGACTCCCTTGCCGGGCTTCTGCTTGAAGGTTGCCGAGGTCCATGGTTTTATGAGCACACAGCGATAAGTGGTGAGAGTGTGTGTGAAGAAGTACACCCTTGTAGGATATGAAACTGTTCGAATAGTTGCGTCCTCGGATATGGACTACTTGGAAAACTTATGATGTTCATAAATAATTAAATGGATACTCATAAAAATATCAAGACAAGTGTGAGTACCGTGGATGGCACTCTCATAGGAGGCGGAAGTGAATCCATGGTGGTGTATTGATGGGGAGTTAGTGGACTTGTGTGCGATATCTAAAATCTAATCAAAGAGTTAAAATCGTGTAGTATAGGTTAGCCATGAGTCAAAGCTGGCATTGCTGTATAAACTCCACCACTCCCCTTGTTGATACTTGAGCATGAATAATCTCGGTCTGCTTTAAAGACTTGGTGAGTATGTTTGTACTCATGTTTGCTTAGTAAATGTTGTAGATGAGACTCAAGACCCATCAGGTGGGTTCTATCTAGATGTCAATGATGCTGAATAGCTAGTGTCCCAGCTACAACCTTATGCCTTGTGGCGGACTGTAGATAGTCAGGCCATGTGCCTTTTCCCCTTTCAGTTGTCTGTACTCAGACAGCTTTATGCTTCCGCTTGGTTTGTATGAACATGCTTGTATGACTTGAGTGTCGGGTCAGGTGACCCCTACCTATAAGAACATATTATGCAACACTCTTCTGAGCCTCTTAAATAAAAGTTGTGTTGATGTATGGTTATGTTGTGATGCTATAGTTGTATCTAGGCATATCGGGCATGGTGTGCATACGTGTGACGTGCAATGGTATGTATGGGATCCGACACCTAGTCATGTGCCTTTAGTAGTACTCTCTACGGGAAACTGCCTCTTTGTGTATCCACCGAGCCTTGGTAGCTTGCTACTTCTCCGGACACATTGATTGACCGGCATGTATCCCTCTTTGTTGCTGTGTCTGTCCCTTCGGGGAAATTTCTCGCAGTGTAATGGAGTCCCTGTAGCCTACTATGACTCGTCTACGTGCAGTGATGACATTTATGTCCCACGGCATAATGGAGTCCTTGTAGCTTGCTATGACTCGTCTACACATGCTTGAGGCCGACACCTGCATTGTTGGGTTACGTATGCCTGTTTCCGTACGGATGTGCCACTTGGGTTCTATGACTAGTAATGTCGGCCTAGGTTCTCTGTCGTTTGATTGCTAGCGACATGTTCACATACATGAGCCAAAAGATGCAAACGGTCCTGGCTAAGGTAAGGCTGCAGCCGTGGAGCTTACCGTGCGTGAGGTCGCAAAGTGATGTGATGTGTTACAGTATCGATTCATATGACTTAGGATCAAGGTCTCGACAACGAAGAAACCGAGGAGGTCGCCATGGCAAGACCAAGCAACAGAAGGAGAGGACCACTCGAGGCCATGACGAAGAAGGAGGGGATGACGATTGCAATGAAGAGGACAACGATTCCAGCGAGCATGGGTTCCAGAAGGCTACAGAGATGATATGCATCGAGGGAGGTCCCTCGTCGCATTCCTTTGACCGCCACCTCAAACAGTGGGCACGCGAGGTTAATGCAGAGGAGCCGTCTATCGGTGTCCAGAAACCTCTGAAGTGGTCCAACACTCCTATCATTTTTTATGGCGAGGATCACCCTGATCGCACGACCGCGGTTGGGTGTCTACCATTATTGATTTCACCGACAATTCACAACCTCAAGGTGAAGAAAATTCTACTCGCTAGTGGGTCCAGCCTGAACCTAATCTCGCTAGAGGTCATCCAGAGGTTGCAAATTCCTGATGGAGATCTTGAGCTGAGAGGCACATTCCAAGGGGTCAATTCAGGGAGGACTCAGCCGAAGGGAAAGATCACACTGCCGGTAACATTTGGTAGTGACATAAATTCCAGAACAAAGAAGATTGTCTTTGACGTCGCCAAGATCTTGTTGCCATACAACGGTATCCTTGGCCGCCCAACGCTGGCCAAGTTCATGGTGGCCACCCACTTCGCTTACAATGTGCTGAAGATGCTCGGGCCGATGAGCGTCATCACGATCCACTCTGACAAGAAAGGTGCACTCACGTGCGCCGACCAACTCTATCAAGAGGCAGTTGCAGTACCTGCTGCCAAGGCACTTTCTCCTGCTGCTGAAGCTCCCAGGGGGGAGAAGACTGACAAGGCCTCTGGCGCACATTCCGGCAAGCGCACCTCCTTGGAGTGTTGCGCCCTCATTGACGATGTGCCAGAGAGGTCCATCAGCAAGAAAAAGAAGTCCAAGGCAGCTCCACCGGATACCAAAAAGGTGCCCATCAAGCAAAATGGCATGGGGGGAACTTCACCATAAGTTCCATCCTTGATGACAAATAGGAAAGCATGCTCGTTACCTTCCTACGGGCGAATGTCTATGTGTTTGCGTGGCAACCGTATGACGTCCCTAGTGTTCCCAGAGAGGTGATTGAGCACCACCTTGTCGTCTGTCCTCCTGCACGGCCCATCAAGTAGAAGGTGAGGAAGCAAGCCTTGGAGAGACAAGAATTCATTATCGAGGAAATCAGAAAACTGGAAGCAACAGTTCTGGTCAGAGGGGTGCTCCACCCAACGTGGTTGTCCAATCCCGTCGTAGTGCGCAAGGCAAATGGGAAATGGAGGTTGTGTATTGACTATACATATCTCAATAAAGCATGTCCAAAAGATCCCTTTCCCTTGCTGCTCATTGACCAGATTGTGGACTGCACTGTCGGCTGTGACTTGTTGTCATTCCTCGATGTGTACTTAGGGTACCAACAGATTTTTATGTCGAAGGAAGACGAAGAGAAGACCACATTTATCACCCCATGTGGTACGTACTGCTTCGTGTGCATGCCTTTCAGGTTGAAAGTGCTGGTTCAACATTCGCAAGAGCGGTCCAGATTGGTTTTGAGCCCTAGCTGCATAGGAATATGGAAGCTTATATGGATGACATACTGGTCAAAACCAAGGACAAGGCAATGCTCATACATGACCTAGAACAGATGTTTGCAAATTTGTGCAAGATCAACCTAAAGCTCAACCGTGAGAAGTGTGTGTTTGGCATTCCGTCCGGCAAGCTTCTCGGTTTCTTTGTGTCTCAGCATGGGATTGAAGCAAACCCCGACAAGATCAAGGCAATTGAGCAGATTAAAGGACCATAGCGTGTCAAGGATGTACGCCGTCTTGCCGGTTGTGTCACAGCTCTAAGCAGGTTCATCTCAAAATCCGCTGAGCGCCCTACTATTCTTCAAGATCTTGAAGAAGGCAGCTCCAATGGAATGGACTCCAAAAGTAGAGGCAGCGCTGTAGGATTTGAAGAAGTACCTCTCCTCTCCGCCAACACTAGTCGCGCCTAGGCCACAAGAATCGTTGCTGCTATATCTAGCAACGACGAATCAAGTGGCTAGTGTTGTGCTGGTGGCACAGAGGGAAGCTGGCGAAGAAGCGATGACATGGGTGAGAACATCAAGCGACGATCTAGGGACTCCCCCGACAGGTCCTGATACCGGCAAGACAGGGTCAGTACAGAGCGATGAGCTAGGAACCCCCCGACAGATCCTGGTACCGGCAAGGCAGGGTCAGTACAGACAAACGAGACAACACAGAAGAAGAGGATGGTGCAGCGCCTAGTTTATTTTGTCAGTTCCCTCCTGCAGGGAGCTAGGTCAAGATACTCTGGTGTGAGGAAACTGCTTTTTGGTCTCCTTATGGCCTCAAGAAAGTTGCACCACTACTTCCAAGCACATGAGATCACCGTCGTCACTCGCTTTTTGCTGCAACGGATTCTGCGGAATCCAGATGCCACCGGCAGGATTGTGGAGTGGACTTTCGAGTTATCGAGATTTGGTCTCAAGTTTGAAAGTACTTCAACTATCCAGAGCAAAGCCCTGGGAGAATTCATTGCAGAATGGACTCCAACGCCAGACGAAGAGGTCCAAAAAACAACCCTTCCCGGCAAGGAAACTAAGCAAGAATGGGTCATGTATTTTGATGGAGCTTTCTCCCTGCAAGGGGCCGGTGCCAGCGTGCTTCTTGTCACACCCATCGGAGAGCACCTCAAATACGTGATTCAAATGCAGTTTCCCCGGGAGAGGCCAACAAACAATACGACAGAGTACGAAGGACTGCTTGCCGATCTCAGGACCGCGGCAGACCTCGGAATCAAGAATCTCATCGTCAGAGGTGATTCATAGCTTGTCGTCAAGCAAGTTAACAAGGATTATCAGAGCCCGTTGATGGAGGCTTACATGGATGAAGTGAGGAAGCTAGAGGAGCACTTCGATGGCCTGCAAATAGAGCATGTTCCTCGTGCGCAAAACAACATTGCCGATGAGCTATCGAAACACGCTGCCCTCAAGTTACCTGTGCAACCAGGAACTTTTGTGCTCAAGCTAACCCAGCCATCTGGAGCACCGTCAATGAATCAAGGTAAAAGAAGGAAGCTGAATTCCGGCCAGTACCTCACCGCAGAGCTTCCAGAAGCCGCCGACGAGGGAGTTGCCGAGAAGAATGCCAAGCTTGCCAGTGGCAACAGGCTCCGACAAGACCTGGGGTCTTTGCCTTAGAAATAAACGCTCCCACGGCAGAAGACATACCTTTTGTCCTTGCCGTCAAGCCCCAGGCTCCGGCATGGGCGGAGCACATTGTTCAGTTCCTCCGGACAGGAGAACTCCCTTAGGAACAAGAGGAAGCGGAGAAAGTAGCATGTCAGTCCATTATGTACCAGTTTGTGGACGATGTCCTATATAGAAAGAGACCAAACGATGTGAAATTGAAGTGCGTTCGTCGGGAGGATGGACTGGAGCTGTTGGCAGAGATACATGGAGGCATATGTGGCTCCCACGTAGGGTCAAGAGCACTGGTTGGCAAATCTTTCTAGCAAGGTTTCTTCTGGCCCACTGCCCTCCAGGATGCAACTGCGCTAGTAACCAAGTGTGAAGCATGCCAGTTCCATTCAAAGAAGCTACATCAACCAGCTCAAGCTCTTCAAAAAATCCCTCTCTCCTGGCCATTTTTGGTCTGGGGGATCGACATCTTGGGCCCCTTTCCACATGCTACTGGGGGCTTTGAGTACTTGTACGTCGCAGTCGACAAGTTCAAAAAGTGGCCGGAAGTGGAGGCAGAGAGAAAGGTGACAACACAGTCAGCCGTCAAGTTCATCAAAGGACTAGTCTGCCACTTTGGTGTTCCCACCAGGATCATCACGGACAAGGGCACGCAGTTTACAAGATGCACCTTCATGCAACGGTGGCGACAAAAAGAAATGGTGCGACTAATCCCGGCGCTGGCCCTTGACCTCCTTGACCTGGTTTACCTTGTCAACGATGGGCGTGACGAGTTCCTCGAGCGCCTTGACGTCTGCGTCCTTTGGCAGGCGGTCCAGGACATTGGCGAAGTTGATGCTGGGGTTCTTGTGCGCCACCTTGACGAGCACCTTGAGGAGGACGGACCGGCAGAGCTTGCAGGATTCATTGGCCAATTGAGTTGTCCGATCAGAGTGAAGGTTCTTCAAGGCCTCGATGACGCCATTGAAGAACATGGTCAGCTGAGCACTCGTGGCCACCGTGCCATCAAAAGAGAAGTTGAAGTTCTGCAGGCCCAAGGTGCACATCTGTGCATCGAGCCTCTCTGCCACTTCGACGAGGCACTCGGTCCAGATCTCCACGCCCTTCACGAAGTCGTTATGGGCATCAACGGTGCTCTTGAGCAGCCCCTTCTCTTCCCGAAGGTCCTTGATCAAGGCCTTCTCGTGGGCCTTGCTATTCGCGAGGGATGCATTCAGCATGGACAACTTCAGGTCCTGGTCGGCGATCACGTCCTTGCCGGAGGCAATCTGCTTTCTCTTCTCGGACATGTCAACATGTATCTCCGCCAGGCTGACGAAGGCTTTCTCTTTGTCAGCCTTGAGCGTCGAGACCTCCTTGTTGAGGTTTTTGAGATTTGCCTCCAACCCTTTCACCCTGTCGGCAAGCTCGTTCCTCGAGGCTTCTGCGGCATCGACGGCATCGACGGCCTCGTTCAGCTTGCTGGCGTGATCGACGACCAAGGCATCTAGGGCCCCCTTGTGTGCCTTGTCCAAATCTAGAGTCCGCTGCGCGACAAGCTTCTCAATCTCTTCATATTTAAGGCAGAGCTTGTCGGTGAGCGCCTTCTCACAGGTGCTGAGATCTACCTCATAAGCTTCGAGCCCAATGCGGCGTTCTGTCAACAAGGTGTTCTCCGCATCGGCCTATTTTGAAGCCTCTTCCTGTGATCTCTCGACATCGGACTGCTTCGGGATGAGCGCATTCTAGTGCTCGCTCATCTGCTCCCGGTTGGTTTTCAGTACCTGGTGAGCTTTGGCGAACCAGGCTTGCGTCTGCTCGAGGTGCCCCTGGAAATCTGCCTCTGCCACCTGCACGACCGCGTCCCTGGCTTCTAACCTCTCTTTTCTGGCATGGTGGATCGCTTGGGGCCTTTGGAAGTTGTTGCTCATGGCCTGGAGTAGTCCTTGGATTGAACGTCGACACTCAGTTCGCTGACAACCTCGGGACCAGCAGCGGTGGTGACTTCCCCGTCAAGGATCTCCCTTCAGTTGGCGCTCGGGCGCCAGCCGTCCCTGGCATGATGAAAAATAGGTCCTCACCAGCCTTGAGGTATTTGCCTACTCGGGGGGCTTCGGATGTAGAAGGCTGGTTCTCGACAGCCGCCTCACCGGCAAGCGAGGTCTCCGTGGCTGACGTAGCGACTGGCGCTCCTGCACCAGGGATGCCGTCAGTATGTCCATCGGACTCCTTGCCGGCCTCCTCGGCAGGTTCCTCGGCGGTGTTCTCCTGCGCGCCCCTGGCGGCTTTGTCAACATTGACCTCGGCGGCTGCAGCAGCGGCATCTCTGGTGGTCTCCTCAATGACAGCATCCACATCCATCTGTTCCATGAGAAGGGGATCTGGGAGCCAGGGATGAGAAAATGATGTGAGAGCCAAGTGGAAGGTCAAGAAGACAAAAAAATAAGAAGGAAAGAATGCATATACGCGAAGGCGGATTATCAGATACTCTACGGCAAGAGGTTCACCTGTGCTGGGCTGTTGAGAGTAAGTTTCTTCTCCCCCTGAAGCATCATTCGCCAGCTCAGAGGTGTCGGTACCCGTTCCCGCCGACCTCTCCCTAGCAAGGGCATGCTCGCTCACGAGAGCCCTCGCCGGTGCCCCATCTCCGGGCGGCATCACCCACAGAGAAGATGCTTCCGGGGCGGCGTCCAATGGCATTCCTTGTCGTCGCCTTCCAACTACAATCCCGGCGATGTCAGCAGTGAAGATAATCATTCCGGTGCTCGCCAGTGGGAAATGAGTAATGGGCTCACACTGGGAGCTGCTCGGGGGACTGCGCTGAGGGCTAAGCTCC
The DNA here is from genome assembly GCA_022496015.1 of Hordeum marinum. Lineage (NCBI taxonomy): Eukaryota > Viridiplantae > Streptophyta > Magnoliopsida > Poales > Poaceae > Hordeum > Hordeum marinum. The sequence continues at coordinate 181,735,366 of CM039676.1, forward strand.
GGGCTAATGTCGATCAACTCTGGCGCATTTGCGGTGCTCAAAGGTGGCCCATCGCTGGTGGAGGTCCTCGCCCTCTTCGCCATCCTCTGCGCGAGCATTTCCGTATCCCTGCGGAAACAAGCCAGTGTGAGACAAGCAAACCAAATGAACTCGGAAGATAAAAAGTGTGAATGGACCCTTACTCTTCTTCCTCCAAGGTGAAAGCAGAGAGGTCAGAATCCAACCTGGCTATGATGTCTGTGTGGGGAGAGGAAGGGGTGGTCCTAGATCTCTTGGCAGCGAGAGAAGTAGAGGATTACTACTGGTATTCTTGCCGTTGTGCGGCCTCACTAGTCGCTACCTTGCCGGGGGCTATGACACTTGAGGAAGCCTGGGCAATGGAGGCGTTGGAAGAAGCTTTCTGAAGGACGCGCCTCTTCCTCTCCACGAGAGCTAGGAACTCCTCGTCTGGCTCCTCCTCCGCTGTCTCTTTGGCGGGAGGACCCCCAGGGGCAGAGCTGCCTTGTCCCCCGATAACGTTGCCCTGCCCAACAATCTTCTCCTCCGGCGTCGTTTCCCCTTCGCTGGCCTCCTCCTCCACGAAGCCGACACTGCCAGCCTCTTCGGCGAGTCATGCCTCTTCCAGCCTGGTGGTGATGTATGCCGTATCCTGCTTGGTGGTGGGACAGACAAGCTGTGTCCCCACCCATACAGCCTTCTCCGACAAGTCGTTGAAGAGATCATGTGCCCGCTCCGTAGACGGCACTTCCCAATTTCCATCGAGGCTATGAGCATAGCACACCGGCATCATGGCGACGAGTAAAGCAAATGTGGAGTCTTTCCACAGAGGGATCACGAGGGCCGACAACTTGGGGACCACGTAAGAGCTAAGCAATTTTTGGCAAAGAGCCCCGTGTTGCATCGCCGTCAAGTTGGTGTTCAAGACAAGGCGTAGCCTCATAATGTCTGTCGCGTTCCAGAACTCCCAGGTCGGCCTCCCCTTGTTCTGCGAAGGGGCGATGCACCGGGGAAGAAAGTCGGCCCCGATCACTTCTATTGTGAGCCAAGCGGTCTTGAGGCGGAGAATTCTGGTGATTGTGATTGAGAGCTCCTCGTCATGAGGATCGAGGTCGCTCCAGTCGATACCATGCACCCTCCTCGTCTCCCGTGGCGAACAGAAGGATGGGGGATCATCCTCCCAAATCCAACAACATTTGGCCCGCCACTTGTCCCACTTGTTGATGAGGGCCCACCTGGGTATACTTCCTTTGACCCTCCCCTTGGGATCCAAGTGATGGAACCATAAAGGGCATCTCCTCCCTGGATACGGAGGATGAAGAAATGGTGGAAGAGAGCCGTGTTGGGGATTACTCTGATGAAGTTCTTGCAGAGATGGGTAACGATTGACATACACATTATGACGTTCGGCATAAAATCCATAATACGGAAGCCATACGTGTACATGATGTCATTGAAGAAATCGGAAAATGGGGGGCAAAGTCCATAGTAAAAATAATCGATGAAGAAAGGGTATTTATATGGACTGCCCTCGGAAGAACCTGGGCTCACACGAGTGGTGGGATGAGCTTTTGTGCCCTACACCCACATGCTCTGGTACCGCATCTTCAGGGCTTTCGCATCGAGCACCGAGGAGAAGACGATACGCTTCTTCTTCATCTTCACCGGGTCCTTCTCCAAGATGGCGTTCTTTGCTCCCTTGCCCTTGCTCGACTTGGGCGGCACGGTGGCTACCTGAGTAGAAGCTGAGGACAAGAAAATGTGGGGGCGGAGGAAAAAAGCAAAGACGACTCTGGTCTGGGCCCGAGGAAGAAGACGACGGAGGTTCCGGATTGGAGAAGGCAGGGAGTAAATGGGCAACTGCCTCTGAGGATTCCCTCTTACGGGGAAGATCAGAGGCTGCCTCTTTACTAGCCGGTGTGAAATTTCGTCGCAAACGTGCCACAATTATTGCCGCTCCTTGCACGTATCCCATGACACATACCTCGTGCGCATCGTAGGGAGGTGCAGTAAGCAAAGTGATTACAACTACAGGCTCCTGCCACGCGTGCTCGTGCACTATTTGGCCCTAGCCCAACAATGCCTCGCACCGTGTGTAGCCTAGGCCCGGGGGCTCCTATCGGTGCACTAGAGTTTTGGGTTCTCTAGTGCCCCTTACTCGTGCATGGGTAGTAGTAGCCACCCTGGCGGCAAGGCCCGATAGGGAGCTACTAGTTAGAAATACAGGAGAATCAAGAAGACATCCAAACAGTCAAGACCGAACTCAAGACCCCCGACAAGACCTTGTCGGGATGGCCTTCAAACACCCGGCAAGGCGAAGCCCCGGCAAGACCCCGCCAGCGTAGAGGCCAGGTGTCGCCTCACCTGGGCACGTGTTGAGGTGCCAGTGACGGAGGGGCTAAGCAGTGCCAATGGGATGGGGTCCTGTCCCGTCCCGTGGACGGTTAGAGACTCTAGATGGAGCATTAAATGTGTCTGTCTTACACCATCGGTGTTAGGTATGATAGCACTGTAGCTCTATACACCCCGTGTACGCATTGTACGCCATTGTTGGGATCCCCTTGGTCATATAAAAGGAGGCCCAGGGCCTTACGATAGAGGACTTTTGGATCTTTTGACCAATCTTCCAGCTCATGCACGTAGCAGCTATGCTCTATCGCGTACACAATGCTCCTGTAGCTGGAACCCAAGAACACACATAATACACAAAGCAGCAGTAGGGTTTTACGCTTCCCAGTGGCCCGAACCTGGGTAAAAATCCCCTGGCACTGCTCGTTTGTCTTGCTCTTCGCGTACACCAGTCTCCCTGCCGAACCGACAGGGGTCCTCTCGATCCCATAGGTGTTCGTCCCCCACAACATATCTCATCAGACCAGAGACTTGCGACGGTGGAAAAGTATTTCGAGAGCTCCCGTCAGGTTTTGGGGATATTAGAGAATTTATAGGCCAGAGAGGAATGTTAGGGGACGCCCGAGGGGGCCACCACATATCAGGGCACCCCCAGCGCATGCCCTGATGTATGGTGGGGCCCTCGTGCGCCTCCCCACCTCCTCCCGAAGATTCCAGGTCTTCTTTTAGTCCAGAAAAATCATCAAAAAGTTTTGTTGCAATTGGACTTCTTTTGGTACTGTAAACCTGAAAAGTCAAAACATGCAGAAAATAGCAATTGGCACTGGGCACTGGGTCAATAGATTAGTGCTCAAAAATATTATAGATTGGTAAACAAATGCCCAAAAAGTATCCTAGAATGATAATATATCAACATGGAACAATAAAAAATTATAGATACGTTGGAGACTTATCACTCCACAAATTCTTAACAATTAGGACAACATGGGAATTTTCTATAAAAATATTGTTTATAAATTTCAGACAAAAAAGACACTAGTAGAATGTAGGAAATTTAGTACTCAGTGTAAAAGTTTATGTTTTACGCAGAATTGATTATATAGTCTTCCAAATTGTCCCAAAGGCTTTACATGGCACAAACACTAATTAAACATAGAAACACAACCATTATAATCAACAATTGTGTGAACTCAAAATAACATAAAGTAAAAGAAAGTTTTCAAGATAACTATTGGGTTGCCTCCCAACAAGCGCTATTGTTTTATGCCCCTAGCTAGGCATAATGCATTGTTTCAAGTATTGTCCTTTGTATCATGTTGTGGGAATGAGTCTGATAGTAGAAGATAGGGGTACGAAAGGAGAGGGTAGAGTCCTAGCTGCGACGAGGGTGTACACACGGATGTATGAGTTCAAGCCCCTCTCGTGTAGGTAACAACCCTATGTCTCAGTGCTCGGGAGCTCTTTTCGTGTGGAAAGTATAAGTTACAGTAGGTGCGAACCCTTGTGCCAGAGGGGAGGGGCGGATTATATGGAGTATGCTGCCCCTCATAAGTGTCAGGCATCCAAGGGTCCGATCGTGGGTATAAAGACGAGCGTTACTGGTAACATACATCATAATTGCTACTAATGACGACTGGCCTAACGACATCCTGTTGACCTCCCTGGGGTGGCTTCTGCTCTTCTAGCATCGACTGGAAGTGAGGTCTTCCAAGCGACAGGTGAGTGTCGAGAGGAGGGATAGGATACCGAGTGGATAAATTGTCGAGTGACTTGAGCTTCATGGAGAATCCAGTCGGAACCTCTCTTGCAACCTTTAAGTCCTCCAATACAGTGTCTTTAGGTAGGGTATGTAGGTCAAGCCTAGGACCCTACCCTAGGTAAATATCCTCATCATTAGCCCCCGAATGGATCGGGGTTCGAGTGACAAAGGGGATCGATGCCAATTCTAACAAGGCACCAAACTTCCAAATGTACTTCAGGGCTTCAATGAAATTTGCGTCGATTCAAATCTTTGTCATTCGCCCAGATCGATTCTGCGTTGAAAGTGTCCGAATGAATTCTAAGCATCAATTATGTTCTGAGTGACTTGAAGGGATCTTTAGACGCGAAGGGTCGCTCTGTCAAACCCGGATTCCACCGGATTCGAAAATCTGGGAAGTGCACGCATCCGCGATGATGACGCCATGACTGGGGCAAGTGGGAGCATGATGCCTCGATTCATGATGCCAAGAAGGGAATCGCGAAGGGCAAGGCCAATAAGCCGTCAAGCGCGCGGTTCATTGTGCCGGTGGGGTGGATCTAGGGGGATTTTCTCCCGTCGACAGTCACAGCCGTGGACGTCGAGAACCTCGTCGTCAACGGTCTCATAGCTAAGGGCTCGTGGAGGCTGTCGAAGGGAGAAATAGAGCCGAAGCCGTGCAAGGGGGAGCGGGTCCTTCTCCTCACCCACGTCGAGAGAGGTTTCTCCATGGCCCCCATCCTTTCTTCCGAGGGTTTCTGAATTTCTTTGGAGTCCAACTCCATCATTTGCCTCGGAAGGCAATATCTTATCTTTTTGCTTTCATCACTGTGTGTGAGTGTTTGTTGGGTTGTCCTCCCCGCTGGGGTCTGTACAAACACATCGTCACCATCAGATCTTAGTCGGTCAAGAAGGCCAACCCTGAGGATCTCATGTTATCCAACTATGTGGTGGCTTGGGGATCCAAAAGAGAGCTAGGAGTTCTTTTTCCTCCACGACCTTCCCAGAATCTATTAGGGGTTGGCAGTCGACCTGGTTCTACTCCAAAGATGTAGCATCTCCCAACATGTCGACTGGTCTTTCCCCTTTCATGTTAGATCGACCCGCCGTTCCCAAATCCTTGACAGTGTTAGAGGGGGAAAGTATAGATGGGGATCTTATTGGATGCCTTAGTGGCCATCGTCCATGGTGGACTGACTGGCATGGACCTTCTAGAGACATTCCTGAGTTGATGGATCCAACCCGTCCAGGCAAGGGACCCTGCTATGTGGCATTATTCATGCCCCGAGGACATGACTCGGACGCACCCAGAAGAAGTCCCTCAAAAAAATGTCGAACAATGGCTTCGGAGCATCACAGGAGCCTACAACAACCCCCTCAGAGCCAAGAGAATCAAGCCTTACTCTGCTGGTTATCCACCAAAAAATCTGGTAAATAATATCTTTGTCGACTGCCGTACTATTCTGTCGAGTGGTTGAATTGTCGGCCGACTGACTTTGATGTTTGAATTGTGTAGGAATGGACGAACATGTACTCGCTCGTGCCAAATGGGAATCTGCCCGAAGACGGAGGGGAGAGAAAGGGCGGAAGCATGGAAGTTGATTATGCCGACGACAATGAGGATGACTACGAGGGCTCTGCCGAGGAAGAAGAAGAAGTTGAGTCTCCTCCGCTCACTGAGCATCGCTCCAAGCCACGTCAGGACCCCGCAACTGCCCCAGGCAAGGCCCTAGCGTCGAATGAGAGAAGCCTAAAGCAGGACCGAACCTCAACAATCAAGACGAGTGAACGGGCCGCAAAGCATCCCAAGCCCGACGCGTCGAAGCCTCGGAAAGCTTTGCCCCGCATGAAAATCGTTGTGCTCATTGTCTCAGCGTAAGTGTTCACTTTCTTATTTCGCTGTTGTGTTGGATTTCAAATTCTTGTTGATCAAGTGGAATTTGGTCTACCAGAGCCGCTACCTCAATGATGTCGCCTCCATGGGACGAAGAGTAGCAAATGGATGTGGACACTGCCAATGCGGCCACTTCTCAATGAGGTAAAACAAATCTTCACGCAGCTCTGTTACTTGAAAATGATTTTCCAATTCAATAAGCTAATGCTGTCGATTCATGCTTGTAGAGATCATTCAACTGGAGGACAGTGAAGAACCACCTCGGGGTACAGGGGGTGGAGGTGTAACCTCAGGCACTCCACGCGTATGCGCCCGAAGAACACCATCAGCACAAATGCCTCAGAGGTCGACTACTACATCATCCCATGGGGTAGGCGACTCGTCCCAAGCAAGAACCGAGCTCGCGGCTCCGTTGTCGAGTGCTCCACCAGCTGCTTCAACCATAGTGGCCTCGACACGAATCGGACAACTCAACACCACCTCAGCTACTCTAGCCGCAGCAAAAATTCAGCCGGTAACTGCCTTTCCGCTGCACGACATCCCGGAAGACCAAACCGGAGCTGCTAAGGAAGCCATGATCCAGGCAGAGCAAATAATGTTGCGCACAAAGGAGGCATACGAGGCCAGCAAGCTGTCTTATGATGCTAGCATGGCGCTTCGCACCAACGTTCGAGTAAGCGCGATTGTAAGTGCATTTCCAATTGAATTCCTGTCTTTCTTGATTGTACACCCACTGGTTGTTTTCCTTTTGTAGAATACTTGTATGTTCTCCACTCAAATAGATAATGTCTTAGTCGAGTATATTTTGGTCCAGTGGGGGCACGCCGAGTGCACTCACTGGGTGTAGTCCCTGAGACCACTGTCGAATGGTGATGACATCAGCAGGGGTCTTAGAGTTGTTTTGGTAACCACTCGATAGATCGAGTGATAAAAGGTCCAGTGGGGGCACGCTGAGTGCACCCACTGGGTGTAGTCCCCGAGACCGCCGTCGAGTGCTTGCACTCGTGGGGGTCTTAATAGAGACGATATTCACATGCTTGCGCACATTTTTTTTATTTTCCTGCCACTCGACAAATCGAGTGTTAGCAAATCCAGTGGGGGCACGCTGAGTGCACCCACTGGGTGTAGTCCCCAAGACCGTCATCGAGTGCTTGCATCGGCGGCGGTCTGATAGAGACCATCTTATGCTCAGACAGGGCAGACATTGTCGAGTGATTTAGGAACCAGTGGGGGCACGCTGAGTGCACCCACTGGGTGTAGTCCCCGAGATTACTGTTGATCATTGACGATGAGCAGTAGTCTTAAGAACTTGAACTCAGGGTTCTTTGTTGTATGCGGAGTACGCTTTCCACTCGACATGTCGAGTGAACTCTTTCCTTTAGTAGTACCACTCTGAAGGTACCTTGTAGGTTTCATGGATATCATTGCCATCAACCATGATATGACGCAGGTTTCATGGGCATCATTTCATCAACCATGATATGACGCTATTTCAGGAGTGTGGGGTGGGGCGGCAGGCCGCCATCTAGTTGACTGTTCTTGACCCTTTCCAATTGGGGGTGGAGGAATTTTCCTGTCGACTGAGCTGGTTTTTTGCTGATTTCGGAGAGCTTGTGAACTTGGCACCCAATACAAGGACTTGGAGAAGGAAAGGAACCAGCTGCGATTGGATCTGGAGGTCTCCAAGAACAACCTGGAACATGCGCAGACTGAGATGAATTCCCTGGGAGGTAATCTTTGTTGACCCAATGCACTCTTACTTTCATCTTCCATCTTTTGAACCGAGTGCTCTCACTCGAACAGACATGCGTGATGAAAACGTTGACTCCAAGCGCGACTCAACAATGCTATTTCTTTAGATACCATGAAGAAAGCACAGGAGGACAAGGACAAGGCGCTTGCTGATGCTTAGAAGGTGGTGAGGGAGAAAACTGAAGCCGCTGAGAAGAAGCTTGCCGCAACCAATAAGATAGAAGAGAAAAACTCCAAGTTGAAACTGGAACGGACTGAGATGATCAAGTAGACTGAATAGCTGACCAGGAGGAGTAATGTACTAGAGAAGCACTTGGGAGATTTCGTGAAGAAGATGTTCATCATGCTCGATGGTAACTTCCCTTGTTGAGTGAATTTCCTTAATTCCCATAGGCTAGTAATATACCTTCTTTCCATTCCTCTCTCCATATAGAATTCTATGAGGACTTCAAAAAAGAGACCGAAGATATCCAGCCCAATTTGGATCCCACTAAGTCACCTGTTGGAGATGTTGTGGCCATGAACATGTTCCACCTCAACATCCGCCTCCAGAGCAATGAAGCAAAAATCATTCGACTAAAGGATGCACTGGGAAAGAATGACAAGGAACTATGGCCTAAAGACACCCTCCAGACTGATCTTGCATCCATTATGACTCGTCTCAATGATATCCCAGTCGAGTGCAAGCTTGGAAGAAGTCAGCTGCCCGCTGTGGAGCCGATGTGGCGCTCTCACTTGTCAGAGTCTGTTGCAAGGAAGCAAGAGAGGACAAGTTGAAGGACCTCCGTGTGATTAACATGAAGAAACTTCAGTTGGAAGACTTCATGGAGACCTTCATCAACGCAACCACTCGGATCGCAGAAGGGATCGACTTGGACACCTTCGTCGAGCCAACAAGTCCGTCTAGTGCTTGAAAAACTTTATTCGCAGTAACAACTTTATTTGCTTCGTAATGTCGAGTGGAACTACAATGGTCGTCAAACTTCATTCAGGCCTTAAGCCTGAGTACCTTTGCTTAAGCACAAAACTTCTGCTTGCGCTGAAACCTTTGGATTTATCCGCATTTCACTTTCAATCATTTGTTTGACTGAATTTGTTTTTATGAACTTACGGATGAGAAGTATATTCATCACTTGAGCTAAATTTTAAACTTAGGCGAAAGCTGATTCGCAACTAAGTTTCCAAGTGAATGGAATGTTATCCACTCGGGAAGATTGTTAATCTTAGGCGAAAGTTGGTTCGCAGCTAAGCCCCCAAGTGTGAGGATCCCTCAGCACTCAGAGAAGTTTTGAACTTAGACGAAGATTGGTTCATAGCTAAGTTTCTGAGTGAATGGAATATTATCCACTCGGAAAAGTTGTTTAACTTAGGAAAAAGTTGGTTCACAACTAATCCCCCGCGTGTGAGGATTGCTCAACACTCGGAGAAGTTTTGAACTTAGACGAAGACTGGTTCGTAGCTAAGTTTCCGAGTGAGTGGAATATTATCCACTCGGAAAAGCTGTTTAACTTAGGCGAAAGCTGGTTCGCAGCTAAGCCCCCGAGTGTGAGGATCACTCAACACTTGGAGAAGTTTTGAACTTAGATGAAGACTGGTTCATAGCTTAGTTTCTGAGTGAATGGAATATTATCCATTCAGAAAAGTTGTTTAACTTAGGTGAAAGCTGGTTTGCAGCTAAGCCCCCGAGTGTGAGGATCGCTCAACACTCGAAGAAGTTTTGAACTTAGACGAAGACTGGTTTGTAGCTAAGTCTCCAAGCGAATGGACTACTATCCACTCAGAAGGGTCGTTTAACTTAGGCGAAAGCTGGTTCGCAGCTAAGCCCCCGAGAGTGAGGATCTCTCAACACTCGAAGAAGTTTTGAACTTAGATGAAGACTAGTTCGTAGCTAAGTCTCTGAGTGAGTGGACTAATATCCACTCAGAAGGGTTATTTAACTTACGCGAAAGCTGGTTCGCAGCTAAGCCCCCGAGAGTGAGGATCGCTCAATACTCGAAATGTTCCCAAATGTGAAATTGCGCGATCGGAATCGACGAAAGACAGTGGAAGTCATGTTTTCATAAACGGCATTGTCTGAAATACTTTTATTACATCAACACAACTCTATTTTCAGGTATAGAAACGACGCAACAGATCTGCATTCCAGGCTCACGGCTCATCGGTCTTATTCTTGAGGGTGTAGAGATGATAAGCTCCATTGTTTAGCACCTTAGTGATGATGAAAGGTCCTTCCCATGCCGAGGCGAACTTGTGAGGGCGTTGTTGATCCACTCGGAGCACCAAATCTGCTTCATGAAACGACCGACTCTTAACGTGCTTCACGTGGAAATGTCGCAGATCATGCTGGTATGTTGTCGTCCGAATCAAAGCCATCTCCCATTCCTCTTCTAGGAGATCTACACCATTCTATCCTGCTTGTTCGGCTTCAGCTTCGGAATAAAGATCCACTTGAGGGGAATTATGGAACAGGTCACTCGGCTGGACAGCTTCGGCTCCATAGACCAGGAAAAAAAGTAGTTCTTCTAGTCGACCGATTAGGAGTTGTTCTCAAGCCCCACAAAACATGCGGCAACTCAGACACCCAGGCTCCGACTGCACGTTCCAAATCTTACATGAGACGAGGCTTTAGACCTTGCAGGATGAGGCCGTTTGCCCGCTCAGCTTGGCCATTGGTTTTGGGTTTGCAACTGATGCATAATCCACCCGAGTGCCTTGGGAGAAGCAGAAGTGTCTGAACTCTTCCGAGTCGAAGCTTGAGCCATTATGTGTGATAATACTATGAGGAAATCCATACTAGTAGATTATCTCTCTAATGAACTTGATCGCAGTGCGGGAGTTCAATTTCTTTATAGGCTTGGCCTCAATCCACTTTGTAAACTTGTCGACTGCAATAAGCAAATGAGTAAATCCAATCTGTCCTGTCCGAAAGGGACCAACTATATCCAAACCCCAGACCACAAATGGCCATTCTAGTGCAATAGTCTTCAGGGCAGATGCAGGTTTGTGAGACAAGTTTTCATAGAACTGGCACCCTTAGCAATGATCAATAATGTCCTTGGCCATCTCATTGGCACGCGGCCAGAAAAAACCAGCTCGATATGCTTTAGCGACAATTGTCCAAGAGGACGCATGATGGACGCAAGTTCCTGAGTGGATTTCTTCCAGGATCATTCAACCTTCTTCAGGGGAAATGCATCGCTGCGTCACACCAGTTACACTTTCTCTGTACAGTTGATCATCCATCATAGTAAAAGCTTTGGATTTGCGCACAATCTGTCGGGATTCAACTTGATCTTTAGGGAGTTCTTGCCTCAAAATATATGCAATATAGGGCACTGTCCAGTCGGAATGATGACTAGAACCTCCATCACCAGATCAATAAGTGCAGGGGCATCAACTTCAGTCGGATCATAGGCGCTCATAGCTTGTGGGGGCTCTTCAGTGAAAGGATCTTCCTGCACCAAAGGAGTATGAAGATGCTCAAAAAATACATTGCTGGGGACAGGTCTCCGAGTGGGTCCAATCTTTGCCAGCTCATCAGTTGCTTGATTCTTCACTCGGGGAACATGATGGAGTTCCAAACCTTCAAATATCTTCTCAAGTTTTCTAATAGCATTACAATATCCAATCATAGCGGGGTTCCGAACATCCCACTCTTTCATCACTTGATTGACCACCAAATCCGAGTCACCGTAAACCATCAAGCATTTGACGCCGAGTGAGATGGCCATGCGCAACCCATACAATAGTGCTTCGTATTCTGCTTCGTTATTGGATGAATCAAAATGAATCTGCATGACATAACTAAGTTTGTTGCCTTTTTGGGATACCAAAACCACGCCAGCACTGGACCCATTCAACATTTTTGATCCATCGAAGAACATGGTCCAGTGTGCCGAGAGAATCTGGATTGGATGTTGTTGTTCAACCCACTTGGCCAAGAAATCAGCCAATGCCTGAGACTTGATCGCCTTCTTGGCTTCGAATTTGATGTCAAAGTACAATACCTCAATCGCCCATTTGGCCACTCGACCAGTCGCATCTCAATTGTTTAGGATCTCAGACAATGGAGCATCACTGACGACTGAAATTGAGTGATCCTGAAAGTAGTGTGATACCTTCTTCGCTGATAGATAGATACCATAGACAAGCTTCTGGTAATGCGGGTACCTTTGCTTCGAAGGAGTCAACACTTCAGAAATATAGTAGACTGGACACTGAACCTTGTAGGCCTTGCCTTCCTCTTCCCGCTCGATAGTCAAAACTGTACTGACGACCTGATTAGTGGCCGCTATGTACAGGAGCAAAGGCTCTTTGCTGTGAGGAGCAGCAACCATCGTCTGGGTGGAAAGCAGGGCTTTGAGCTGGGAAAATGTTGCTTCATCCTCTGGAGTCCACTCGAACATGTTAGACTTCTTCATCAGTCGGTACAAAGGCAATGCCTTCTCACCGAGACGGGAAATGAATCGACTCAATGCTGCCAAGCAACCTGTGAGCTTCTCAACATCGTGCACTCGCACGGGACTTTTCATTTGGGTAATGGCACTAATTTTCTCAGGTTGACATCGATTCCTCGTTCGAAAATGAGAAAACTGAGTAACTTGCCGCCAGGAACACCGAAAGTACATTTAGCCGGATTCAGCTTGATATGATATCTCCTCAGATTGGCGAATGTCTCAGCCAAGTCAGCCAGTAGGTCGGAAACTTTGCGGGACTTGACGACAATATCGTCCATATAAGCTTCAACATTCCGAGGGATGTGATCGAGTAAACACTTCTGAATCATGCGCATGAAAGTAGCACCGACATTCTTCAAACCAAAAGGCATTGTGATATAGCAGATACACCCAAATGGGGTGATGAAGTATGTTTTTATTTCATCTGAACCAAATAGACGGATCTGATGGTAACCAGAGTATACATCATGAAACAATAAATGCTCACACCCAAAGTCGAGTCGACAATCTGATCGATGCGAGGGAGCGGGAAATGATCTTTCGAGCAAACCCGATTGATATGCTTGTAGTCAATACACATGTAGAGAGACTTGTGCTTCTTGGGGACCATGACGGCATTCGAGAGCCACTCGGAGTGGTAAATCTCCCAAATGAACTTAGCTACCAAGAGACGAGCCACCTCTTTGCCGATTGCTTTACGCTTCTCCGCTGTCGATCGACACAAGTGTTCTTTCACCGGCTTGGCCTTCAGATCAACTCTCAGTTGGTGCTCAGCCAGTTCCCTGGGAACCCTCGACATGTCAGCAGGCTTCCATGCGAAGATATCCCAGTTCTCATGGAGGAACTGGATGAGCACGGCTTCCTATTTGTCGTCGAGTGTTGTTGATATCTTGGTCGGGGCAGCAGTTGAATCTGTCTCATCAATGTGCACCTTTTTCACTTCCCCTGCCGACTGGAAAGCTGACTCTGAAACGGGCTTCTTACCATGCAGCAAATCAGTAGGGTCGGCGCTCTTCTTGTACTCTTCTACCTCGACCATAGCCATCCGATGATCGGCAATTTTGGAGCCCTTCTAGAGGTACTCCTCAGCCCTGTGTCAATTGCCAGTGACTGTGATCACACCCTTGGGTCTAGGCATCTTCAGTTTGAGATACACGTAACATGGACTGGCCTTGAAACGGGCATAAGCTGGTCGACCAAGGATAGCATGGTACACACTTTGGAAGTCCACGACTTCAAACGTCAATTTCTCTTTACGAATTTTTTTATCTATCCTCAACACCACATCCGCTGCAATCTGGCCAAGTGATCTGGCTTTCTTCTCTGGGATGACTCCATGGAACCGCATGTTGCTCTCGCTGAGTCGGACATAGGAATGCCCATCCCCTTAAGGGTATCTGCATACAGAATGTTCAGCCTGCTTCCTCCGTCCATGAGGACCTTGCGGAGTCGAGTGCCTCCCACAATAGGATCAACCACCAAAGCATGCCGACCAGGAGTGGCAAGATGAGCAGGATGATCTGACTGGTCGAATGTGATGGTAGTCTATTTATAACCTTCAATCGGCTCCTGCTTTCAACATCAGGAAAAATCATCACAATGGCATTGACATCGGGAAAAGTTTCTTTGTCTTCATCATCATATTTTTCAAGGGTTTTCTCACTCGACGGGCCTTCCTTGAATTGCTGGATCAGAAGACGACACTGTCGAGTGGTATGATTGGGCAATATTAAATTGCGTTCTTCATCTTTCCTTGTGTGGATCGCATATGGTAAATCCATAACATCAGTTCCTGGCTGATTTTTTCCTTTCTTGGGGTTGAACTGTCCCTTGGACTTCCCCTTGTGCCGCCAAAGCAGATGCCTGTGCCTGAACAGGGCCATCAGCCTTCCGCTTCTGCTTCCGACTGGAATTGCCTCCGGCATCGTTGTCGACTGCCTTTCCTTTGCCGCTACGGAGGCGGTCTTCTTCTTCGCCATTGGCGTATCGAGTGACAACTTCCATCATCTTACTTAGCGAAATGTCACATGTTTGCCCAAAGTTTAGGTAAAGCTCTCTTTACTTCACTCCAGCCTTGAAAGCACAAACAACTTGATGCTCGGAAATATTCTCCACTTTATGATGCAAAGTGGATCAGCGCTGAATGTAGTCCCTCAATGACTCGTTGGGATTCTGAACACAATGTTGCAAATCAATCAAACCGACAGGATGCTTGCAAGTGCCCTCAAACATTCTGATGAACACTCGGGCAAGATCCTCCCAGCAGTGGATGCTAGAAGGAGCCAAACGATACAGCCATGTACGGGCCGAACCATCCAACATCAAGGACAAATGCTTCATAGCAATGTTGCCATTGCCGCCACCAATCTGAACAACCACTCGGTAATCATCCAACCATGTCTCCGGCTTTGACTCTCCAGAAAACTTGCCTATCCCAGCCGCTAACCTGAAGTTGGGGGGAATCTCTGCAGAGCGAATAGCTCCGCTAAAGCACTCGGGACCAGAAATAGCATCATTGCTGCGACTCAAGTAATCTATGTCGAAACCATCTCTATGGGATCTACATCTGTTGATTCCCCTCTGAGTGAGGACATCTCTTGCATCAAACCCTAGATTCCGCTCCTCACTGAATGGGCTCCTATCGTCCTGGTGCCGTGGCACGTACGGACCACTCCGCGGAGGAGTGGGCACTTGACGGTGGTCATCACGTTGAAAATGATCCCGTCCCTGATCCATGTACTGATCCTCTCGAAACCTCCGCCCCTACAACGCAGAGGCAAACCAGGACTATGTGCCGACTGAACAATCTCTGCTCTTGGTGAATTACTGTGTATTCTATTGCGCGACTATGAAACAACTCAATTTTGTTGATGCGGTACGTCAAGCAACGCTCTGATCTACAACAAACCTTTGCCAGCCTCTGAACGTGATGGCTGGATTAAATCTGCTATCCTAGCTGCTGTTGCAACATTCAAAAGTGGAGTACGGTATACCTCAACGTTGTTCTGTGAACCACTCGGGAACAGGTGTTGCTGACATCGACTGGGAGGTGGTGGACGCTGGCGAGCACGCTCGTCGAATTCCCTCTAGAGCTCTTTGAGCCGAATGCACGTGGCCTGCAAGGCCTGAGCGTCAGTGGTCACACCGATGATGGGCGTATGGAGGACCTCTTCATCTCGACGAGTCTTCTCATTCAACACCCCACCATCCTCTCGCCTCTAGCGGCTGAAACCAAGCGGCGGGGTCTGATGTGAATCAGCCATAAGGACCTCCGCTACAGGATCGCAGCTCTCGCACTCGGAGGGAATGTTAGACTGATCGGAGTCCGACTCAAACACGTCGTGAAGTGACTCGGCGGGCTCGATCACCACAATCTGTGGAGATCGAACCTGGCGAGCTGCCTCATGCCTCACCCAGCACTGGAGCCATGAGCAACCAGATCGCTTGCGACGACGAATAGTGGGGAGAACCAAAGAGTACAGAGTCGACGGCTGCCGCAGAAGTACGCCGCAGGAACTCACATGGAGGTTCGCAGCCTCGTGGATCGAGAGCGCCTCAACGTCGAGAGGCGCTTCCTGGAGCCGTGCCGAATGGTCGATGATGAAGGTGAGTGCTCCGAAACGGATCTCGTGGCCCAAAGACAAACCACCGCCAGAAGACATGACGAAGGGGGGAAATGCAACCTCACCAGAAGTCGCTTAGATGCCTGCCCCACGGTGGGCGCCAACTGTGGTGGGAACGAGTCTAACAGTAGAAGATAGGGGTACGAAATGAGAGGGCAGAGTCCTAGCTACGAAGAGGGCGTACACATGGATGTATGTGTTAAGGGCCCTCTCATGGAGGTAACAGCCCTACGTCTCAGTGCTCGGGAGCTCTTGTCATGTGGAAAGTATAAGTTACAGTAGGTGCGAACCCTTGTGCTACAGGGGAGGGGCAGCTTATATAGAGTACACTGACCCTCATAAGTGTCAAGCATCCAAGGGTTTGATCGTGGGTATAAAGACGAGCGTTACTGGTAACGTAAATCATAATTGCTATTAATGATGACTAGCCTAATGCCTGCCTGTTGACCTCCCTGGGGTGGCTTCTGGTCTTCGGGCGTCGACTGGAAGTGAGGTCTTCTGAGTGACAGGTGTCTGTCGAGTGGAGGGAGAGTATACCGAGTGGATAAATTGTCGAGTGACTTGAGCGCCATGGAGAATCCAGTCGGAACCTCTCTTGCAACCTTTAAGTCCTCCAATATACTGTCTTTAGGTAGGGTATGTAGGTCAGGCCTAGGACCCTTCCCTAGGTACATATCCTCGTCATATCATACTTCATGTCTTGTAGGATTAAATCATCATGGACCTTTCTTAGCAATTCTCTGTTCTCATGTTCCACTTTCCTAGTGGGTGAACTCAAATCGTTAAAGGGACTATGCTTGGTAATTGTAACATGCATAACATCATTATGGGGATCAACTTGAATTTCATCATCAATAGGTTCTCTATCCATATTTTCAAAAGATTCCCCACTAAATCTTTCATCAATTCCTTTACTAATCCACTCAAATTTATCAGAAGCATTATGGTACAAAGATTTTATTAGGACTTCATGAGGAACTCTCCTACTCAAGTTCTCACCATAGCCATGATAGATTCTAATCTATTCATTGTATCTTTATCATGAAGGATTTCAACTAGTGGAGGTTGTACAGGATTGATTTATAAAAGGCAAAGATATACCTAACTTCTCTGATTGTGTGATCAAACTCATGCATAAGAATGATAGTCACAATTTTCTTAACTAGATTGTGTATGCTAGGGAGGCTTAGGAACATTTTAAATTTAACTATAAGCATACAATGGCATCCACATAACAATTGGTCTTATCAAGTCTAGCATGCACTCAAAGAATTCTTAAATAACATTCATTCCAATAATGTTACCGTGACCCACATGATATATTTTAGTTTATAAGAATGGAGGATTTTAAACATGAGGGGCTTAATTTTCTGAAGAATCATTATTATAATCAAAAGACTTAGGTTTTTTCCTATAACATTCACTAGCACTATCTTCACTAGCACTCTTGACAATAACCTTTTCAAACTCAGACATGATAACAACTTCAAGAAAAACTTGCAACCAAGCAAATATATATATATATAATGATTTTTCATAAAAGAAAATAAAAAGTTGAATAAAAAGAAAAGAAAAAAGTGGAAGAAGTGATTGATAGTTTGTGTGAAGTTGACGATATCTCCCTGACAATGGCTCCAGAAATTCTTTATCCTACTTGCGAGCCGCGTTGGGTTTCTCCCCGAAGAGGAAGGGTGAAGCAATATAGTAGCGATAAGTATTTCCGTCAGTGAGAACCAATGTTATCGAACCAGTAGGAGAACTCCGACAACTTGTGTCAACAATACCTGCACACACAAAACCAAACACTTGCACCCTACACGGGCAAGAGGGTCGTCAAGCCCCTTGAACTCGTTACTTGCAAGGATTAATTCTGATAGTGATAGATAAATAAGTATAAAAAGAAAATAAAAAGAAAGTAAATAAGTTGCAGCATGGTTTTTAGGTTTTTGTAATATGTTTTGAATAGACCCTGGGATCATAGTTTTCACTAGAGGCTTCACTCTTGAACGCATAGCCTGTGGTGGGTAGACAAATTACTGCACGGCAATTGACAGAAAAGTGCATAGTTATGATGTTATTGTAGGTGTTGAATCACTATTTTCTTGTTGATCTGGTCATTAACTGGATTTAACACTTTGGCAAAAGCTTGCTAGAGACCATTAGTTCAAGGGAACCACTCTATTACCTGCCCCCGGCATGGCTATAGGGTGGCCGGTCGTACCGCTGACCCCGGCTGGCCGCCGCAAGACGACGCCGCAAGGGGCGGCCCGTGCCACGATGTGACCGGCATCGGGACCCGCCTCGCGGACCCATTGGTGCCTGACGGGACCCGTCAGCTGGCGGGACCTATCGGCGATAAGACCCCACGGTCGGGCCCCCACAGCCGGCTAGAGATACTGTCGGCTGGGGCCCCCTTTGACCTTCTATTTGTATTGTATTCTAGGAGGGTGGCCTATAAAACCCCCCGGGCCACCCCCATGCAGGGGATGATCGATCGGCGGCTCCACGTCCACTCCACACATACGCACATGGAGAGGCGGAAGAGCAGTCTAGCTCCTTCTTCCTCCTCGTTTCGTACAGCTCAAGGAGCATCACTGCAACCCGATCATTGTCTCTACTAGACCGAGCAAGACTAGGGGATTTACCTTCCACGGAGGGCCCCGAACCTGGATAGATCGTGTGTCAGCCACCGCTTGTGCCTAATCCCGCTCCCGGAGCCCGCCGGCGTCCTTCGGCCCCTCTCGATAAGCCTACCCATGGCATTTGCCGTGACGAAACCACGACAATTGCCGCCCACCATGGGGCCGACCGCGGCGCCAGCCGGAGTCACGCTCCGAGCGGGACCCTTCACCACCTCCCCCGACCGCCTCGCATCCGGGCAGAACCGCGTGCTCATGGGTCTCGCTCCGGCGAGCCTTGCAGGCGTCACGGCCAGCATCTCTCACGAGCGCCTTGGCTGCGACCTAGCGCTCGACGTCACCGCGCTCGCCGGACAGTTCGGCAAGCTGAGCCTCGCCAAAGAATCGGATGCCGGCGAGTACCCTAGTTGGGTGTTCGACTGCATCGACCCGCCCTCGTCCGTGGGCACGCTCGCCATGGGCGAGGCCATCGGCCCCCACACCCGTGTGGGAGTGATGGTCGCCGTCTCCTCCACCACTTCGGGCCGTGTGCGAGCAGCCGAGGCCGCCACCGCCGCTGCTCGCGCCGGCACCTCCGACCCACTCGCCGCCACCCTCCGGGGTTTGGGTACTCCTATCGCTACAACGGCGGACCCGGTCGCCGCCAGAGCCGAGCTGGAGGCGGCCCATCGCTTACTGTTCGAAGACGCCAGCGCCCTCGTTACCGAGCGGTGCCGGATGGAGGCCGCACAGTGGGAGTACAACTCCGCGTATGGTCTCACCCCCGCTGGCCCTGAGCCCAGCCAGCGTGGTGTTGTGCGAGAATGCGGCCGCGTGGTTGCAGAAATCCTCGGCGGCCATTTTCCCGTCTATGACACCCCGACGACCAACCTACGCACCGCCAAGGTTGCCTACGAGTATTTGGCAACCTTGGAGGGCAAGGAGCGGGCCGCACATGAGCGGCACATAAAGGACCTCATCGACACCGCCAACGCACAACAGGTCGCTCTCACCCCCGGCGGGGCCGTCTCCGAGTTTCCCCGACCTGTGGGCGAGGACACCGGGGCTGCTGACCACCGGCTGGCTTAGCACTCCAGCACCCCTCGTCCCTCCAGCCGGAACACCTGGGGGAGCAATGCTCAACGCGCCCCATCATGCGGAAACGAGCAGCCGGCCGTGAACAACCGGCGCAGCAACAATCCGGCTGGCAGCCACCGCCGCGACGAGGCACCGTCTGGCGGCCGCCGGCACACCCGCGGGCATACTCCACCCCCGCGACCGGAACCCGCGCGGTCCATCCCGCCATCCATCCGCCCCGAGCTCGCCGCCCGACTCGAGCCCCGCACAGCGACGATGACGCGCGGCTCGATTGGTCCAGCCTGTTTTGGCCCACGAATCCGCAACGAGCCTTTTCCGCCCGGCTTTACGCTCCCCCGCGACTACCGGGGCCGCCAAGCCGGAGGACTGGCTGATCGACTACACCACCGCCGTCGGCATTGCCAGGGGGAACAAGCGTGTAGCCGTCCGCTACGTCCCCCTCATGCTGATCGGCTCGGCCTGCACCTGGCTGAACAGCCTGGCCGCCGACAGCGTCAACACCTGGACGGACTTCGAGGAGGCCTTCGTCCACAACTTCACCAGCACCTACAAACGGCCTGGCCGGCCCCGCGAGCTGGCCATATGTGTCCTGGGGCCGGACGAGTCCCTCCGCGACTACCTCACGTGCTGGACCGAGCTCCGCAACTCCTGCGAAGGAGTACGCGAGGTACAGGCCATCCAGTACTTCATCGAGGGCTGCCACGATGGCACCCCCCTCAAGCACAAGCTCCTGTGCTCCGAGCCAACCTCCCTGGCGGAACTGATGTCCAAAGTGGACAAATACGCCACGGCCGACTCCTCGATGAGGATGAAGGCTAAGGCACCGGCCAAGCTGGCTACGCCCCCCGCCGTGACGCGGGCGCCGGTCGACAACCGGCAGCCGCAGAACGGCAAGCGCAAGAACGACCAGCCCGATCCCCGCTACGGGAGCCGGTAGGTCGCCTCCATCGAGGGGGAGTAGCCGGCTGGCCAGGCCTCCGGTCAGCGCCAGCGCACCGGCAAGGCCGCCTGGTAGCCCAAGCTGACTTTCGAGCAAAGTCTCGACCTCCCCTGCAAAAACTACTCTGGCGCCAAGCCGGCCACGCACACGCTCCGGCACTGCTACTTCTCGCAGCGACTGGCCCGGGGGGATGGCCTCCCGGCTACCCCCGTGCAGCCAGCCCCCGCCCCGGCGCTAGCCCCGGCCCCCGGTCCGGCTCAGGCGGCCCCGGCCCCGGCTGGGGGTGACGGTCGGATGCACGACCGTTTCCCCGAGCATGACGACTGCTATGTCATCTTCACCAGCGAAGAGACGGACAAGCACGCCCAGCGCCGACTCCATCGCAGGTGAATGCCACTATGCCTGTGACCCCCCAGTTCATGCATTGGTTCGAGAAGCCGATCACCTCGAGCCGGGCGGACCACCCGGCCGTGATGCCGAACCCCGGCAGCTACGCCCTCGTCCTCGATCCCACCATCGCCTCCGAGAACCGCTCGTGCTGCTTTTCGCGGGTTTTGATCGATGGAGGCAGCAGCATCAACATCCTCTACCTCGACACCTTGCTCAAGCTAGGGCTCAAGGTGGAGAGCCTGAAAACGAGTCGAACCATTTTTCACGGCATCGTGCCGGGAAAGTGCTGCACCCCCGTCGGCAAGATCAAGCTCTACGTCCTCTTCGGCGACGCCGGTCACTTCCGCCGCGAGCCGGTTTTGTTCGAGGTAGTGGACCTCGATAGTCCCTACCACGCATTGCTCGGCAGGCCCGCTCTCGTCAAGTTCATGGCGATCCCCCACTATGCCTACCTCAAGCTCAAGATGCCTGGACCCAAGGGCATTATCACCATCACTGGCAAGTACCAGATGTCAATGGCATGCGCGCGAGATGGCAGCCGGCTGGCCGATGCCCTGGAGATAGCCGAAGAGAAGCGGCAGCTCGACCGGCTGGTGGCCCTCGTCTCCGCCCAGCCGGCCGTATCGGCGCCTCCGTCCCAGTCCATCGGTGAAGGCTCGTTCTAGCCATCCAAGGACACGAGGCAGGTGCCGCTCGATCCGGCCGACCCCACCCAGTGCGTGACCACCGGCTCCCGCCTTGACAGCAAATAGGGAGGCAAGCTCGTCGACTTCCTCTGTGAGAATCGGGACATCTTTGCATGGTCCCCCAAAGACATGCCGGGTGTTCCGAGGAAGTTCGCCGAGCACAAGATGCACGTACGGCCGGGTGCGAAGCCGGTCAAGCAACCCCTGCGCCGTTTCTCCGAGGAGAAGCGGCATACTATAGGAGAAGAAATCGCCCGGCTGCTTGCAGCCGGCTTCATCATGGAGGTGTTTCACCCGGACTGGCTGGCCAACCCAGTCCTGGTACTGAAGAAAAACAAGACCTGTCGCATGTGTATCGACTACACGAGCCTGAACAAGGCGTGCCCCAAGGACCCGTTCGCCCTGCTGCGGATCGATCAAGTCATCGACTCCACGGTCGGCTGCGATCTGCTGTCTTTCCTAGACGCCTACTCCGGCTACCACCAGATAAAGCTGGACCCGGCCGACCGGCTCAAGACCTCCTTCATCAGCCCCTATGGGGCTTACTGCTACATCACCATGTCCTTCGGCCTGAAGAACGCAGGCGCTACCTTCGAGCGCTGCATGCAGAAGTGCCTCCTGCCTCAGATAGGCAGGAACGTCCATGTCTATGTGGATGACATCGTCGTCAAATCCAAGAAGCACTTCAGCCTCCTCGACGATCTCCGGGAGACGTTCGCCAACTTGCGCGAATACAAGATCAAGCTCAACCCAGAGAAGTGCGTCTTCGGCGTCCCAGCCGGCCAGCTCCTGGGTTTCTTCGTGTCCGCCCGCGGCATCGAAGCTAACCCCGAGAAGATCCAGGCGATTGAGTGCATGCCCAAGCCGGTCCGACTCCGCGACGTCCAGAAGTTCATTGGCTGCCTCGCTTCCCTCAGCCGGTTCATCTGCCGGCTGGGTGAGAACGCCTTGCCCCTCTACGGGCTCCTACGCAAGTCGGCCCTGGTCGAGACGGGCGAAGACCCCTCAAAGAAGTCGGCCCTGTTCGACTGGCCCTATGAGGCGGACATGGCATTCCGCGACCTCAAGCGAGCTCTCACCAGCGCGCTCATCCTGGCCGCGCCGGATGACAAGGAGCCTCTGCTCGCCTACATCGCAGCGACCACACGCGTCGTCAGCGCCGTCCTGGTGGTGGAGCGGCCGGAGGAAGGCAAGGCACTGCCGACGTAGCATCCTGTCTACTACCTTGGCGAGGTCCTCTCTACCTCCAAGCAAAACTACCCCCACTACCAGAAGATGTGCTATGGCGTATACTTCGCCGCCCAGAAGCTGAAGCAGTACTTCTAGGAGCACGTCATCACCATCGTGAGCACAGCGCCGCTGGGCGAAATCATGGCCGGCCGGGACGCGACCGGCCGGATCGCCAAATGGGCCATCGCCTTGGCCGACTACGAAATACGGTACGAGCCATGCACCGCCATCAAGTCCGAGGTAATGGCCGACTTCCTCGTCGATTGGGCCAAAACCCAGTTCGTGCCGCCTCCGCCTGACTCCACGCATTGGCGCATGCACTTCGATGGCTCGAAGATGCGAGCCGGCCTGGGAGCCGGCATCGTCCTGTCGTCCCCTAGAGGAGACCAGCTCCGCTACGCCCTCCAGATCCACTTCGCCGCCTCCAACAACATGGCTGAATACGAGGCCCTCATCCATGGCCTCCGGCTCGCCAAGGAGATTGGCATCCAGGGCATCATTTTCTTCGGCGACTCTGACCTCGTGGTGCAACAGGTCTCTGGCGAATGGGACGCTAGGGATACCAACATGGCCAGCTATCGTTTCCTCGTCCAGCAGCTCACCGACTCTTTCGAGGGCTGCGAGTTCCACCACATCCCCCGTGCGGACAACGAGGCAGCCGACACGCTAGCCAAGATTGTCTCCACCCGGCAGGCCATCCCAGCCGGCGTCTCCCTCGAGCGGCTAATAAAGCCTTCGATCAAGCCTTCTCCCGAATTGGAGTCCATCTTCATGTCGGCAAACGCGGCTGGCACCCCGGCGGAACCAGCTACCCAACCGGCCCCGCCGGCTGTGGCCGCTCTGCCGGCTGCACCACCACAAGCCGCCGGTCTGGCGCCATCCGCCACGGCAATCGAGCCAGCCACGCCTACGCGCGCCGGTGCCGGCCTCGTCGCTATCACGACGACGGTCAATGCTCCCACCACCGTCTCGTTCCTAGGGGCTGGCAAGCCGGTCCCGGGGACGAGCGAGCCAGTCTTGGGGGATGGGCCGGCCCCCGTATCGGCTCCCTCGTGGGCCTAGCCCATCTTGGCGTTCCTCCAGCACGGTGAGCTCCCCTCCGATGAGGCCACCGCAAGGCAAATTCAGCCGGGCCCTGGCCTACAACATCATCAACCACGAGTTGGTTCACCGCAGCACCACCGGCGTCTTCCAACGCTGCGTCGAGTCGGAGAAAGGACAGGAAATCCTCCTCGACATCCACCAGGGCGAGTGCGGGCACCACGCCGCCTCCAGGTCCCTGGTGGCCAAGGCATTCCGTCACGGTTTCTACTGGCCGACTGCTCTGAAGGCGGCCAAGGAACTCGTTGACAAGTGCGAGGGCTGCCAGCGCTTCAGCATGCAGAGCCATCTTCCAGCTAGCGCTCTCCGGACCATCCCCCTTTCGTGGCCATTTTCCGTCTGGGGTCTGGACATGGTGGGACCTTTCAAAACCGCACGAGGCGGCATGACACACTTGCTGGTAGCCGTCGACAAATTCACCAAGTGGATCGAGGCCCAGCCAATCAAGAAACTAGACGGCCCCATGGCCGTCCGGTTCATCTAAGACATCACGGTATGCTACGGCGTCCCCTACAGCATCATCACCGACAATGGCACAAACTTCGCCAACGGCGCGCTAGCACGTTTCTGCCTGAGGTGGGGCATCCGGCTCGACCTGGCGTCCGTCGCCCACCCGTAGTCAAATGGCCAGGTTGAGAGGGCGAACGGCCTGCTCCTGTCCGACATCAAGCCCCGGCTCGTGACACCACTAGTCCGGTCGGCCGGCTGCTGGGTCGAAGAGCTGTCGGCCGTCCTTTGGATCCTCCGGACCATGCCCAACCGATCGACCGGCTACACTCCGTTCTTTCTCGTCTATGGGTTCGAGGCGATCATCCCAACCGACATCGAATTCGATTCACCTTGGGTCTCCCTGTACACCGAGAAGGACATAAAGGAGGCAAGGGAACACGGCGTCAACCTCCTCGAGGAGGCCCGCGAGGTGGCCTTGAGCCGGACGGCCATCTACCAGCAGAAGCTCCGGCATTATCACAGCAAGCGGATCCGACCGCTCTCCTTCCGCGAAGGAGACTTGGTGCTCAGGCGGATCCAGCGAACCGCCGGCCAGCACAAGCTGTCCTCCCCATGGGAGGGCCCGTTCATTGTTAGCCGGGCACTGTGCAACAACGCGTACTATCTAATAGACGCTTAGAAGCCGTAGAAACGCAAGAGAGACGCCTCCGGCGAGGAGACGGAGCGCCCGTGGAACGCGGCACTCCTCCGCCCATTCTATTGCTAAAAACCATTGTATGTATCCTCCATCTTTTGGGCTTATAAACATGTCGACGGCCCCCAAGCCGACGCTGGGGGCACGCCATTTTTGATTCCTATAAAGTTCTATTGTCTAAAGGCACGCCAACCGGGTCCGGCTCCCGGGCCCGGGGGCTCGCCCGGCTGCCCACCGAGGCGGACGAATAATGTGAGCAAGCAGCCCTTCGCCTCCCCTTCCCTAACCAGCTACAGACCGGCCCCCGACTGTCCGGCTGAAGAGACCATGGGGTACGAAGGAACTTCTCACAGAAGGTCATCCGACGCGCGTGACAGCCGGATCGGCCCAGCCGACCTGTGTTAATCCTAGCACCACCGGCATCTGCCAGCTCAACCTAGCCCTAGCAGCTGGCGGGGTGGAAGCCGGAAGGAATCGTGGCGCGCAAACACAAGTCAAAAGGCAAAGGGTGAAAGAAGAGCCGGCACGCACGTCCTTTCCAAAAATAAATGGCACAAGTTCGTTACATATAAAAGGCCCACGGCCACGAGTTCATTACATATACACCCCCAGTGGGTGGAATTCCAGTCTAAAAATAGGAATGCAGGAAAGAAAAATCCTAAGCTATGGCAGCACCGGGCCAGCCTTCCTCCAAGTCCTAACGCTGCTGGAGCAGGCGGTGCTCACGCCTTGGGAGTCGGCTGCGCTGGCACCTTCGAGGCCGGCACCTCCGGGGCAGCCGAGGTAGATGCCCCCGCAGCCGGAGTCGGACCGGACTCGGTGTATTCCTCGGTGTCAGAGCCTTCATCGGCTGTCTCGATGGCGCTCCCATCCGGGTCGTCCAGGGTGAGCCCGTACTGGTCCTCCGGGACCACCACGCCATCCGCCCCGTGCTCCGGGAGGTACTCGTCCCACGCGGCGAAGGACGCAAGATCGCTTGCCCTCACCAGCATCTCGTCAGCCACCGCCTCTAGCTCCGGGTCGACGCCAGCGCGCTGGGCCGTGAACAAGCCCAAGTCCAGCTCGGGGTACCATGATTTGGCGATGCGGAGTACCATGCCCGCACCGGCTCGTGCCGCTGAGGCCCTCCAGGCGTTCACCCACGCCGTCCCAAACTCCAACCACCTCGACAGCCGGTTCATGGAGGTCGGCTCCACCGCGTCGGGCCAGAGCGTGCGGACCAGCGTCATGCCGGCCGCTTGGAGCCGCTTCAGGGCACGAACCACCTCCGACAGACGTGCCTCGGCGGCGATCCCCACCTCGTCCAGGGTCCAGGGGGCCAGCGGCCCGACGGACTCTCCTTGCGCCCGCCGGGCCTCACGGGCGGCTTCGACGGCCGCCTCTGCGACCTCCCGCGTGCTAGGGAAGAGCCCTAAGAAGGGGATGGGGGATGAGCGCGCAGGGGGGGACCAGAAAACCAAGAAGGAAGAACAGGGCGGCGGAAACTTACTATGCAGCATTTGGTCCACCTCGTGCCACTACTCCTCCAACTGCTCCTCCCTGGTGGACCACTCCTGGCACCGGCGCTCGTGCTCGACCCGGGCCGCCTGCGCATCCTCGGCCGCCTTGGCCAAGGCGGCGTCCTTGGCTTCCAGCTCCTCGTGGAGTGCCTTTTCCCGCCCCTCCACCTCCCGAAGGAGGGCCGCCTCTTGGTCCGCCAGCGCTCGATGATGGGCCGCCTCGCGACCCTCCCGCTCCGCCTTCGCCCAGTTCGCCTTCCCACGGATCCAGTCACCCTCCATCGTCAGGAGTTCCCGCTCCTCGTAAGGACTCACCACCTGGCGCCGGAGGCAGACCGTCTCGGCATGGGTGGCTGCATAAGACACGGGAGTCAGAAAGGATTCAGCCCACCTCCGGGGCAGCTGGGCTGACTCCCGGGGGCTACACCCAGTCGGTGCGCTTGCGCGCTCCCACTGGAAGATCACAAGACACTCGCAAGGGCAACGTACCTCGCAGGTCTGTGGACACGATGGCGAGCCGGTTCTCAGCTCCCCGGTACAACCCCAGTAGGGTGTTGTACGCTGCCACCCGGCGGTCATGCGCCGCCTGCAAAACAAGAGCTTTAGGCCCGACCAACCTGCACCTCAGCCGGCTCGAGCCTCGGGGGCTACACCCAGTGGGTGCGCCAGTGCATCCCCACTGGAAAAGACAGAAGAATGCAAATAAAGGGAAGAAGGAAAGAAGACTCACCGCGACCACCCACTCCAAACTCACTAGCCGGTCGTTGGCAGCCCGAGCATCTTGCGTCGCCTAGGCGGGCCCCCCCGCAAACGCTTCCATGGCGGCGGCCCCGCCGCTCCGAGGGAGCTCAACGGCCCGCCGGACGATGGGCTCCCGGCCGCTGCCCAGGTCTGTTGCGGCTGGCCCCCGTCTGCGGGTTCTTCCTTATCGAAGACCTCAACGCGACCGGCCCCTCCTATCGCTGCCGCGCAGGGGGCCGCCTTCGACGCGCTTGCGGGGGCCATTTTCACGGCCATCACGCCTCCCCCCTCCGGCACCCCACCGCCGGCTACTCCGAGCTGACTCTCCTTCGACACCGGCGCCTTCGGAGCCGGCGCCTCTAAAGCCGGCACGTCCGGTGGTGGCGCCTCCGGAGCTGGTAGCTACGGCCTCGGCCGCACATCGCCCGCGATCGTCCGGGCGGCATCGCGGCCCATTGCCGCCTCACCCCCCGCGGCCGTCGCGCTCGCCTCCGCTCTTCGCTCGGAGCCATGGTGGCTCTTCGACCTCTTCTCCCGGCCGCAGGGGAAGGGCTCCCAAGCTCCGCCCGTCGTCTCCCTGCCGCTTCCTTGGAGGAGGGGGACCGGCTCCCACGCTCCGCCAACGGCCTTCCCGCTGGCTCCCCCTTGCCTCTTCGCCGCCTCCTCCAAGGGCGGAGCTCCTGGGCACACCGCTCCCGCTCGGCCGCCTCGAAGTCAAGCCACGCCTGGCACTCCCTCTCCTCGGACGCCGTCGGCACCGCCGCCCTCTTCGTCCCGCCACCAGGTGTCCTCCCCAGGGCGCGCGCATCCCTGGTCACGAAGAAACAAGGGACTGGGGAGCGGGGCATGTCAAACCAAGGTGGAGGAGAAGACGAACTTACCCGGCGATGACGGGGAGAGCCCTCCTCACAGGTCCCGCCTGGGCAAGCTTTTGCTTCTTGTCGCCGCCTCCGCGACTACCGCCCGGCTGCGCAGTCGCCACACGCTTGGGCACCAACTTGGTGGCAGCCGGCCCCTTCCCCTTGTCGCCCGCATCCAGGCCTCCTCGGCTGGAGCCGCCGCCACCTCGAGGTTGGCGCCTCCGCGGTGCCGTGACCTCGTCCTCCGAGGCCTCGGACTTCTTTGGGGCCCCGGCGATGCGCATCTGGGGAGGGGACTCTCCCATCGATTTGGCCTCATCGACCCCCTTCGTCTCCGTCTCCGCGTCGCCAGCACCAGATGCTCCGGCTCGCTCGGAGTCGGCCGCCTCCACATCGTCGGCATCCTCGACCTCTTCGGGGTCCAAGTCTGCCGTGTCGGGGGCCGGCTCCCCGTAGTTCTGCAGCAGAGGGAAGAGCTGCGGGAGGGCCGGGTGGCACACTATCAGACCGAGGGGAGGGGTATCACCTCTAAAAAATGGAGGGGGGAACCGGCTTGTCTCATGCCCATGGTGCCTGGCGGCTCCGGATGTACGGGGTTTTCCCCCATTGCCATTCTCCCTCCGCCATCTTCGCCGTCGAAATGGCGGTCACCCTCCTCGCCACATAGGCCGGCTTCATCTCCTTGGTGGAGTGCCGGCAGGGGTCCTGGCGTCCTCCCATCTGGCAGATGAGGTGCGGCCGGCTCTTCAGCGGCTACACCCGGCATGCCACCATCGTGGCCAGCAAGTCCGTGGCCTTCAGCCCCTCCGACTCGGTTATCGTGAGCAGGCGCTCGCAGATCCGGTCTGCTGTCTCGGGCGCCGGAAACGCAGCCACTCGCCAGTTTAGCATCACGGTCGGCGGGTGGTTTCCAAAGTCGGGGAGGTTGATGTGGTCCTCCTCCGGCTTCGCGTTCTTCACATAGAAGAATCCCCGCTGCCATTGCTTCACCGACTCGTGGAGGGGAGCTTCGGGAAGCCGGTTCCCTTGCGAATATGGATCAGAGCGCCTTCGCAGGCGGTCATCACCATCTACTTCGTCGACGGGTCCTTCATCATCTGCCTCTTAAGGAAGAAGAGCTGGCACCAGAGGTCAAGCCTCGGTGCGACCCCCAAGTATCCCTCGCAGAGGGTGACGAATGCCGCCATCTGCAGGACGGCGTTGGGGACGAGGTGGTACGGCTACAGGCCGAACCGCATCAGAGAGCCACGGAAGAAAGCGCTCGCTGGCAGCCCGAGCCCACGGAGGAAGTGGTCGGCAAAGACGACCACTTCGCCCTCCCACGGGGCTAGGGAGTTCTCTGGCCCGCCCGGGCGCGCCACCAGGTGCTCCTTCGCCGGGAGCTTGCGACGGTGGTAGAGATGCTCAATGAATGTCTCGTCCACATCATTGCCGTCCCAGGCGCCCTTGATCGCCATGGCCACCGAGGGGGCGCGCGGTCGCGCTCGTCGGCGCCCTTGCTCGCCATGGCCGCCGAGGGGGCGCGGCGTCGACGGGCGCGGGAGTTCAGTGGCGGTCCGGGCTCTCTTTGGCGGCGTGCAGCGGCGTGGCTTGTCCCTGTGCCTCGGTCTTTCTCTCTCTCGCGCGCGCGTCGGAGGGCAGAGGGTGGTGAAGGCAATGCGGCGGCAGTAGGGGGAGCGAACGGGCCGTTCTGCCTTCCCCCTCTCGACATTTATACCCCGAGCGGGCGATCGTGGGGGCTGCATTCACTGCGCATGACCCCCACGATTCCCGCAATGCGCGGGGTTGACATCGTGGCATTCGGGAATGCCAACCGTCCGCCCCGCGCCGTAAAGGATCCCAGCGCACAGGCCGAGGTTGTGGCCTCGGGGGCCCTGCCCCGCTGCCCGATCACTTCCACCGCGTGGCACGTCTCCCCACCCAGGCGGGAAGCCCGAGGCGGCGCGCAAAGCGTCGGCCTGCTGCGGAGCCGGCCATCGCTCTCCGATTCAGTTCAACTCTCAAGGCTGCCTGCAGCACAAGAACGATCTTCAAGCCGGCGAGGACCGCCGTAGCCCGTCGGCGGGTCCTCCCCGGCTTTGGGGACTATTGACGGGGGGGTGACCCGGGGTAGCCTCAAGCGCCCCTTTCCCCCGCCTCCTAAATGTGACCAAAGGGCGGGCCGCCTCCCCTTGCAGTCCGGCTACGCCCTTCCGGAGGTGGTCCGCCAGCTGCCCCCAGCCGACTGGGCATTGGATACCGTCTGCAGGGCGTGCGTGGTAACAGTGACCCCCATCCCGTCGAGGGTCAATGCCGGTATGGCTACAGTGAAGGCGTCAGGGCCTCTAACCCTGGCGGATGGCGACCGGGCTTCCAACAGTGCCGACACGCTTTCAACCACTCCGTTACCTGCCCCGGCGTGGCTACAAGGTGGCCGGCCATACCGCTGACCCCGGCCGGCCGCCGCAAGACGACACCGCAAGGGGCGGCCCGTGCCACGATGTGACCGGCATCGGGACCCGCCTCGCGGGTCCCGTCGGTGGCTGACGGGACCCTTCAGCCGGCAGGACCTACCGGCGACAAGACCCCACGACCGGGCCCCCATAGCCGGCTAGAGAGGCTGCTGGCTGGGGGCCCCTTTGAACTTCTATTTGTATTTTATTCTGGGGGGTTGTCCTATAAAAAACCCCGGGCCACCCCCATGCAGGGGACGATCGATGGGCGGCTCCACGTCCACTCTACACATACGCACATAGAGAGGCGGAAGAGCAGTCTAGCTCCTTCTTCCTCCTCGTTTCGTACAGCTCAAGGAGCATCATTGTAACCCGATCATTGTCTCTACTAGACCGAGCAGGACTAGGGGTTTTACCTTCCACGGAGGGCCCCGAACCTGGGTACATCGTGTGTCAGCCACCGCTTGTGCCTAATCCCGCTACCGGAGCCCGGCGACGTCCTTCGGCCCCTCTCGATAAGCCTACCCATGGCACTGCCGTGATGAAACCATGACACAATAGCACAACGTGATGTTGCAGATACATAATACGAGATCAAACTGAGCCTAGTTTCCATGGTTCAGCGGGACCAATTTGGATGTTTGGCTTTGGAAGATGCGAGTATGAATTTACATAAATTTACTGAATTGTGCAACATGACACGCTTAACGGATTATGACCCATATGCTCTGAAGCTTTGTTTATTTCATTTCTCTTTGAGAGGAAAAGCAAAGGAACGGTTTCTAGCTTTTCCTAAAGGAAGCATTACTTCTTGGGCAACTTTTTATAGTAATTTTTTATCTAAGTTTTGCCCATGTGCAAAAATTATGCAATTACATTCTCAGATTACAAGTTTCAAGCAATAAGAACATGAGCCACTAGTGCTTGCATGGGATAGAATAAAAGACAATATAAGAAGCTGACCCAATCAAGGAACGGAGGAGTGGTTAATCCTTCATATGTTTCATAATGGATTGAATCACATGCTAAAAACTATGCTTGATATAGCTGCAGGAGGAACAATCATGGGAAATCCCATAGAAGATGTCAAGAAGATACAGAACCATGCCCAATGGCATGTTGAGAGAACTGATACTTGTGATCTGCGTTGGCTTTTTCGCGAAGATGAGCGAGTGATCCAGCACAATATAGATAAGAATTTCCCTCAGTGAGAACCAAAGTTATCAAACCAATAGGACTAGCACGCAACCCCCGTCTTTAGTGACTACACACAAAGAATTAACCACTTGCACCCTACGCAGACAGGAGGGTTGTCAATCCCCTTGGACTCGTTACTTGCAAGAAAATGAAGTGTGTAGATGATAGTAGAAAATTGTAAATTGAAAAATAAAATAAAACATAAATAATAATAGCAAGTTAATATAGATTTTTATAAATAGATAAGTGGATAGACCTAGGGGCATAGTTTTCCCTAGTGGCATTTCTCATGAAGTAGGCATACAGTGGGTAAACAAATTACTCTTGGGTAATTGATGTGGCTTGAGACTGCGTTAGTATTTCCCCAAAGAGGAAGGGATGATGCAGCATAGCGGCGGTAAGGAATATCAAGCAACTATGTAGAGGAATATCAAGCAACTATGTAAATAGCACGTGCACACAAATAACAAATACTTGCAACCCGACACATAAGAGAGGTTGTCAAGTTCTCAACAATAAAAAGATAGATTAGGTTGTGATAGTTTGGGAAAATTGATCTCGGAATAAAAAAAATTAAGTAAACAAATAGTGCAGCAAGGTATTTTTTGGGTTTTTGAATTAATAGATCTGAAAACAAACATGGCAAAAAGATAGATTGGAAAGCAATATGTTGGAAAAGTAGACCCGGGGCCGTAGGTTTCACTACTGGCTTCTCCCATGAGTATAGCACATGGTGGTTGAACAAATTACTATTGGGAAATTGATATAAGATCAACTAGTCATGACGATATCCAAGTCAATGATCATTATATAGGCATCACATCCAAGATAAGTAGACCGAAACGATTCTACATCTATTTCTATTACTCCACACATCGACCGCTATCCAGCATGCATCTACTGTATTAAGTTCATGGAAAAATGGAGTAATGCAATAAGAACGGTGACATGATGTAGACAAGATCTATTCATGTAGGAATAAACCCCATCTTGTTATCCTCAATAGAAACGATACATGCGTGCCTTGCTACCCCTTCTGTCACGGGGAAGGACACTGCAAGATCGAACCCATCACAAAGCACCTCTTCCCATGGCAAGAAAAATCGATCTAGTTGTCCTAACTAAAATAGAGATTTCAAGAACAAATACGTGGCTACAAGTAATCATGCAAATAACAGATCAAAGAAGACTCAAATCATATTGATGGATAGAAACTAATTATGAACTCAAAATTCATCCGATCCCAACAAACACACGCCAAAAAGTCATTAGATCAAATAGATCTCAAAGAGACCATTGTATTGACAATCAAAAGTGGGAGAGGAATCCATCTAGCTACTGCCTACGGACCCGTAGGTCTACGGTGGACTACTCACGCATCATCGGAGAGGCACCCATGAACATGATGCACCCCTTCGTGATGTTGTTAGATTGGATCTCGATGGTCTGGAACTTGTGATGGCTGGAATTGTGTTTCGTCGATTCCCCTAGGGTTTTCCCAATATTTGAGAATTTATAGAGATGATAGTGAGTGGAGGGGGTCCCTAAGGAGGCCACAACCCATCAGGGCGGACTTGGGGCCTCTAGCGCGCCCTGGTGGGTTGTGGGCAGCATGGGGTCCCTCCTGGCTGCCACTTTGGCCCACTGACCTTCTTCTGGTCCAAAAAAAATCTCCAAAAAGTTTTGTCTCGATTGGACTCTGTTTGGTACTGATTTTTTGTGAAGTAAAAAACAAGCAAAAACACAACTGGCACATTCACACTATGTCAATAGGTTAGTCCCAAAAATGATATAATGTTGCTATATAATCATTGTAAAACATCCGAGATTGATAATATAAAAACATGGAACAAGCAAAAAATATATACACGTCGGAGACGTATCAGCATGTCGGGACCCCGATCCTAAGTCATATGAATCCAGACTATAACATATCTCATCAGTTTGCGGCCTCACACATGGTAAGCTCCACGGCTGCAGCCTTACCTTAGCCGGGACCGCTTGCGTCTTTTGGCTCACGTATGTGAACATGTCGCTGGCAATCAAACAAAAGAGAACCCGGGCCGACATGACTAGTCATAGAACCCAAGTGGCACATCCGTACAGAAACAGGCATACATAACCCATCAATGCAGGTGTCGGCCTCAAGCGTGTGTACATGAGTCATAGCAGGCTATAAGGACTCCATTACACCATGAGACATAAATTCCATCACTGCACGTAGACGAGTCGTAGCAGGCTACCATGGAGACATTTCCCTGAAGGGACAGAAACGGCAGCAAAGAAGGATACATGTCGGTGAATCAATGTGTCCGGAGCAGTAGCAAGCTACCATGGCTCAGTGAAAGCACAAATAGACAGTTTCCCATAAAGAGTACTACTAAAGGCACACAACTAGGTGTCGGATCCCATACATATCTTTGCACGTCACACGTACGCACGACATGCCCGATATGCATAGATACAAAAATGGCATCACAACATAACCATTCATCAACTTTTATTTAAGAGGCTCAGACGAGCCTTGCGTAATATGTTCTTACAGATAGGGGTCATGTGACCCGACACTCAATTCATACAAACAAGTTCATACAAACCAAGTGGAATCATAAGCTATCTGGGTACAGACAGATGAAAGGGTAAAAAGGCACATGGCCTGACTATCTATAGCCCACCACAGGGCATAGGGTCGTAGCTGGGACACCAGCTATTCGGCATCGTCGACATCTAGAAAGAACCCACCTGATGGGTCCTGGGTCCCATCTGCAACATTTATTAAGCAAACATGAGTACAAACGTACCTAGAAAGTCTTTAAAGTAGACCTAGACTATTCAGACTCATGTGTCAACAAGCGGGGTGGTGGAGTTTATGCAGCAATGCCAGGTTTGACTCATGGCTAACTCTGTGACAATACACCACAATTTTAACTCTTTGTTCAAATTTTATATATCGCACACGAGTCCACTAACTCTGTGACAATACACCACCATGGATTCACTTCCCTCTCCTGGGAGAGTGCCATCCACGATACTCACATTGTCTTGATATTTTTATGAGCATCCATTTGATTATCTATGAACAACATAAGTTTTCCAAGTAGTCCATATCCGAGGATGCGGCTATTCGAATAGTTTCATACCCTACAGGGGTGTCCCTTCTTCACACACGCTCTCGCCACTTATCGCTGTGTGGTCATAAAAACAATGCACCTTGGCAACCTTCAAGCGGAAGCCCAGCGAGGGAGTCGGACATGACCGTCAACCACATAAGACCTCTAGTCAAGGCTATCGCCTATTTGAGACTGAACCCGCACGGAAATCTGGCCAAAGTTTCTGCTACGGCCCCAAACGATGTGCGCAGGTTCCCAAGCCCACCATTCGGGTGACCCTTGGTACACCGTGCCACTACCTACCGCATCGTAACCCACCCTAGGGTCAGTGCTACGCACGGCCTCCAACATACTATAAACACTAGAAACTACTTGCAACTCCTGGACTAAGGACTAAGCGACTGATAAGTCGAGAGGGGTCGAGTTACCGGAACCCAATGCGTGGTAGTAACTAGTCTTGGATCACAACACGGAACTCAGTTCCTAAGAACGGTCCCAATGAGACAACCCGCTATGTACTCCTACATGGCCTCTCATCGCTACCTTTACCAAATCGGGTTCATCATAAGTTCATCACATTAGAACAACATTGTTTCACTCAGTTCATCACCCAGATGAATCAGACCTGACACAACTCTAAGCATAGCAAGCAAAGTAAGCTAAGCACATCATGGCACAAGCATCTACCAGGTATGCTAGGTTGCAAGGTTTAGCTATTTATTGTGAAAATGATAGGTCATGCATAACAATAGGTTCATCTACCGTGTATGACAGACAAGTGAACGTTTGTCCTAATGCAATAAATAAGAGCAGGAGTGAGAGAGTGGTATGTTATCGGAATGAACAAAGGGGTTGCTTGCCTTGCTGGGTAGAAGGAAGGTTCTCTCCTTCGTTGGAATACTCGGGGGTATCCTCAGAAGTAGGGCCTACCGCAATGCAGATAAATAGCATTCAATACACGCAAGTGCAACAATATGATGCATGATCATGACATGGTATCATGTATGGATGAGCTAGTGCAACTAGTGTCCAAGTTAATTTGAAGGGAGTTTGAATATACGTTCAAAATTGTTCTTCATTTCAAATTCCATATACTAACCTATTAGCAAATGTCAATGTTCTTCTACATAGGTTGCTCTAACATGCATGATAATAGCACCATTGGATTCACTGTATTTTTCTGATAAATTTTCATATATAAATTATTTTCATCTGATATACAGATTAATTTTTATGAAGTTTTAAAGTTTTAAATAATTTTTGGAATTATTTGTAAACTGGAAATGGATTAATGGCGTCAGCCTGACATCACCAAGACGTCAGCTGGTCGACTGACCAGGCCAGGTCAAACTTGACGTGCAGGGCCCACACGTCAGTGACAGAGGCCTAAACTCTGCGCTGACCAGGGGTTTGACCCACTCTGGGGCCCACTGGTCAGTGGCAGGAAGCCTAATTAATCAGGGGGGATTAGCCCCTGATGATGGCCACATCGGCGCCCACCGGAGCGGGGCCTGCGGCGACCATCCGCACGGTGTCTACTCGTCGGAATCACGCCTCCGACGACCATTTCGCGTGCGAAGGGCACCGGGAGATAGCCCATGCACACGCGCGTCTAGCAGGGCAGCAGAGAGGGCTCAAGGCCGCCAGAGACGACGGCCACGTCGAGCTAAGCGGCAGCGACAACTCGGGCAGGAACGATTACTGCGCTACAGGCCGTGGTAGGAGGAGCTTAGGGTGGCTACGACCTCCTTGAAGCACTACGAGCACAAGCCCATGGCTAGGAGTGAGCTTTGTCCGCTATGGCCATGGCTACGCCATGGCCGGCGGCGAGCTCCGCTCGGCTTTGGCTACCGACGGGGCTAGAGAAGGGGAACAGTGTCGGCAC
This sequence comes from Hordeum marinum, assembly GCA_022496015.1. Taxonomy (NCBI): domain Eukaryota; kingdom Viridiplantae; phylum Streptophyta; class Magnoliopsida; order Poales; family Poaceae; genus Hordeum; species Hordeum marinum. The sequence goes on from CM039676.1 coordinate 181,772,107, forward strand.
TAGGGGCAAATGGTCCGGGGCCTCACCAGAGGGGCTTCTGGCATCGTCGAGAGGTCGGGGACGCAGGGAGGGCAGCGAATCGTCGGCGTCTTCAGTCCGGCGAGAGGGGGAGCAGAGGAGAGGGAGAGGGGGAAATGGCGAGGGGGAAATGGGCTCGGCGGCGGCTGAGCCTATCCTCTCGCCAGCGCGATGAGGAGGCGGCCAGGTAGACAAGGAGGAGGTGGCTAGCGCGTGGCCACCGCCGGCTACGGGGGTAGCATGCAGCTGCTTCTCCTCCTGGCAGGGGGAAGAAGACGCTGCTGCCCGTGTGGGCTGGGCCTCTTCTTCAGGTAAGCCCAGGTGGGCTTTCTTCCTTTTTTACTTAATTTCTTTTCTAACTTCTGACATTTTTTTTATTTTAATTTCAGGCACATATGCTATTTTAAAATATCCCAAATATTTTCTATATTTAAGTTTGAATATTTCAAACTTATCCAAAAAGTTTCAGGATATTTTGAAAACTAAACTAATGGTAATGCTTTATTTGATATTTTTAGTAGCTTTATCATTTATTTTTAAATTGCTTCAGTTGTTCAAATATTTAAAATGACCCCTGTTATAACCATGTCCATATTTATCAGACATAGGGAACAGTTTTAAAGGGCATTTTGGATTTGTGGAATTTTCACCAACTTTGAATTATTTTTATTTAGTGTGAGCTTGGGGTTTCTTTTAGTCCCCATTTCATGTTGATGCAAAATTGAAACGTGATGCAACTCCATGGTGTCCTATGACATCTAGCTAGGGATGTGACAACTCACCCCCACTCAAAAAAATCTCGTCCCGAGATTTTGAAGTCGTCGGGAAGAGCGCGGGGTACTCTAGTGGAAGACGATCTTCTCTTTCCCATGTGGCCTCCTTTTCAGAATGGTGTGAGCACTGAACCTTGAGAAACTAGATGTTTCGTTGCCGAGTGGTACGCTCAACTTGGTCAAGAATACGAACAGGGTATTCTCGATATGTAAGGTTATCTTGGAGATCAAGCACTTCATGATCTACTACACGGACAGGGTCCGAGAAGCAACGCCTGAGTTGTGAGAGGTGGAAGACATCATGAACCTTGGAAAGATGCGGCGGTAGTTCCAATTGGTAGGCAACCTCTCCTTGTTTAGCAAGAATGCGAAAGGGTCCAATGTAACGAGGAGCCAACTTTTCCTTGATACCGAATCGATGGGTACCCTTCAGAGGTGTAACCCGAAGGTAAGCCTTCTCGTCAGCTTCATAGGTCATAGCCTTATGATGGCGATCATATTGGCTCTTTTGACGAGATTGGGCTGTTTTCAACTTTTCACGAACAATGCGAACTTGCTCCTCTGCATCCTGGGTCATATCCGGGCCAAAGAGTTGCCTCTCTCCGGTTTCTGACCACTTAAGAGGTGTTCGACACCTTCGTCCATAGAGAACTTCAAAAGGGGCTTTGCCCAGGCTTGATTGATAACAATTGTTATAAGCAAATTCGGCAAATGGAAGACATTTCTCCCAGTTCATACCGAAAGATATAACACAAGCTCGGAGCATGTCTTCGAGGATTTGATTGACTCGCTTAACTTGACCACTTGATTGCGGGTGGAAAGCAATGCTAAAGGATAGATGAGTCCCCATAGCGGTTTGAAAACTTTCCCAGAATCGGGAAGTAAAGATACTTCCATGGTCTGAGTTAATCTCCAATGGAACACCATGAAGAGAAACTATTCGAGAAACATATAACTCTTCTAGCTGGCTAGCAGTTATACTCTCCCGAACAGGAAGAAAATGAGCCACTTTGGAAAGGTGGTCAATGACCACAAAGATAGCATTATTCCCTCTCTTGGTCCTAGGAAATCCGATAATGAAATCCATACCGACCTTATCCCATTTCCATTCGGGAATAGCTAAAAGTTGAAGGGTGCCAGCAGACCTTTGATGTTTTACTTTCACGCGACGACAAACGTTGCAATTAGCAACAAACTGGGCAATTTCTCTCTTCATCCTAGTCCACCAGAACCTCGTGCATAGGTCCTGATACATCTTGGTACTACCCGGATGAATTGTGAGAGGAGAATCATGAGCCTCCTTAAGGATCAATTGTCATAGATGTTTCTTCTTTGGTATCACCAAGCGGTTCTCAAAGAAGACAACACCTCAATCATCTATCGAGAAGCACCTAACATTACCCTTCTTAATGTTTTTCTTGATCCAAGATATCCCGGCATCATGCTTCTGGGCTTCTATAATTTGATCCGTAAGAGTAGGTTTCGCCACCACGTTGGATAGGAATCCTTGAGGAACAATGTGGAGGTTTAACTTCCAAAATTCCTCATGGAGAAGTGGTTGACCCTGTTGTAACATTACGTTGTTACAATAAGACTTACGACTTAGTGCATCATCCATGACATTGGCTTTCCCCAGGGTGTAAGTTATCCCCAAGTCGTAATCTATAATCAACTCAACCCACCATCTTTGCCTGCGATTCAAATCCGGCTGGGTGAAAATATATTTCAGACTTTCGTGATCAGTGTAAATTTCACAACGACTACCCAGAAAGTAATGTCGCCAGGTTTTCAGTGCATGGACCACAGCTGCAAGCTCAAGATCATGTGTTGGATAATTATCCTCATGTGGACGCAACTGTCAAGATGCGTATGCAATCACATGACGATCTTGCATGAGAATGCAACCTAATCCTTGTCGCGAGGCGTCGCAATAGATAACAAAATCCTTAGAGAAGTCTGGTGGCACCACAACGGGAGCAAAGGTCAGTTGTCTTTTCAACTCCTAAAAATTGTGCTCGCATTGTGGGGTCCACTTGAACTTTTTATATTTATTGAGGAGTTCATTTAGAGGTTTTGCAACCTTGGAGAAATTCTCGACAAAGCGGCAACAATAGCTCGCTAAGCCAGGGAAACTCCAAACTTGCTTAACCGATTCAGGTTGAGTCCAATCAAGGACGGCCTGAACTCTCTCGGGATTGACAGCAATACCTTTAGCAGAGATCACATGACCTAGATAGGTCACTTCTGGCAACCAAAATTCACACTTGGAAAAATTGGCATACAAACGGTGCTCTCGAAGTTTCATCAATACCAGCCTTAGATGCTCGGCATGTTCCTATTCGTTCTTCGAGTAGATGAGTATATCATCGAGGTAAACCATGAAAAATTTATCCAAATACTCCATGAAGATCGAATTCATCAAGCGAGAGAAGGTGGCTGGATAATTGGTTAAACCGAAGGACATGACGGTGTACTCGTATTGGCCATAACGAGTGACAAAAGCCGTTTTTGGAATGTCCCCATTTCTAATTCTGATTCGATGGTATCCCAACCTCAAATCCATTTTGGAAAAGATAGAGGATCCAGTGAGTTGATCATACAAATCGTTGATCCTGGGGAGCGGATAATTGTTCTTTATGGTGACCAGATTCACTGGCCAATAATCCACAACCATCCGATCCGATCCATCCTTCTTCTTGACGAAGAGGATGGGACAATCCCAAGGAGAAGAACAAGGACAGATGAAACCTTTCTTCAAAGCCTCATCGAGTTGGATCTTAAGCTCGGCTAGTTCTAAGGGTGCCATCTTATAGGGTCTTCTGGCTATTGGGACAATCCCTAGAATAAGCTCTATCACAAACTCAACATCTCTGACAGGAGGAATTCCTGGCAGTTCTTCTGGAAAGACTTCCAGAAAGTCACGGACTACCGGAATATCTTCTAACTCTGGAAGAGGACTAGCATTGAGGGAATAGAGTTGGCGCTTGGCTTTTCGAGTGGAGACATTAACTATCTCACCCGATGGATGTGTCAGTTGAACATTCCTAGTGTGAGTATCAATCTTAGGATAGTGGGCTTTCATCCACTCCATGCCTAGAATGATATTGATGTCCGAAGACTTGAGGGCTATCAAAGATGCTAGGAAGACTAGCCTATCCACCAGAATCTCATTGTCAAGGCTCACTCTTGAAGTTTGCCACTTTGAACCAGGAGTCTGAACTACTAAAGGAGTAGGCATATCACAAAAATACATGTTATGCAACTGTGCATAACTTTTTGAGATGAAAGAATGAGATGCCACAGTATCAAATAGAACAGAAGCTGGATGACTATTGACAAGGAGTGTACATAGGATAACATCAGGATCCTCAATGGCTTCCTCAGCAGAGACATAATTCACTCGTCCACGAGCAGGAGTTGGCTTCACATAGAAGGCTTTTCCCGGCTTCCCACGTCCAGCCGGCTTGGCATTGTTCTATGGACAATCACGAGAGTAGTGTCCTGGTTCCCCACATTTGTAGCAGACCACGGTGGCACGAGGTACAACATTGGCAGGCGGACCTCCAAATGACTTGGCTGGAGGGTTGAGCTGTGTTGGGCGAGGCGCCTGGAAGGATGGCCTCGCGGTGTATCTTGGCGGCAGAGCTGCGTTGGGCACCCAGACCCGGTGTTTGTTGGAGCCCGAGCCAGATGCGGGGCTGAAGTCATGGTTGTGCTTTCTCGTGGCCTCATAGTCAGTCTGTCCAGTCTCGGCACTGATAGCCTTGTTGATGAGAGCCTGGAAGGTTGTGCACTCGTGCAGGCGCAAACCTCGGCGGAGCTCAGGGTTGAGTCCCTTGCGGAACCTATCCTATTGCTTGGCATCAGTTGAAACTTCCTCCGGGGCATAGCGAGCAAGATTTCCGAACTCACGGCTATAGGCATCCCCTAACAGTCTGCCCTAGGTGAAAGCACAAAATTCCTCTCTCTTACGATCCATCAGCCCTTTCGGGATGTGATGGGTACGCAATGCTGCACCAAATTCTGCCCAAGTTGGTCCGGGGCCTGTGGGACGCATGGCTTCATAATTTTCCCACCACAGATTGGCGGGTCTTTCTAGAAAGTAGGTAGCAAAAGACACCTTATTGGCCTCAGACACATTGGCAGCCCGGATCTTGCGGAACATGCTGGTCAGCCAGTCATCCGCGTCGAGCGGGTCGATCGAATGATGATACTTGGGTGGGCACAGCCTGACAAAATCACCGAGTGACATGCCATCATTGAGATCATTGCGGGGATCACGCGTTGTGTTTTGCTCAATTTGTTCCAATAGCCTATTGGTCTCTCTCTTGTTCCTTTCGGCTTCAAGCATCACTTCTACCAAAGAAGGAGCATGTGGCAGATCCTCTTGCCTTGGCTGGCTTCCCTCGCCCTGCTCGGGGGCAGGCACCAGGTTATTCCTAGTTGCCACCATCCTGGGAAAACAAACCCATAGCTTAAACGTAGAGGACATCAACTCTAAGACATGAGATAAGGAATGTACTGGACAACATGCCATGCAGGGTAAACATCCAACAACATGGAAACATCAACTTCCCTATGAACACCATGATTCATACACACCATGACATAGTTCAGTACAAGCCCAAGCTGAAAACAAACTACAGAGAGATGACACAACTCATCGGAGGCATTACGAGCTTCCTATACATTATCTATCTACACCTCTAGAACTCAACTCTCAACCTTGGTCATATCCCACAAGACACGCAGGACTGTGGCGATACGACTACTAACATACTAGTACTAACATCCACGTACTCAAGCATCGCCATAGAATGCCTCATACAGGTTACCCCCATGACCCGGAAGCTGCACCTGAGGATCTGGAAACACTCTAGCCTGTGATCCCTGGGAACTGTAAGGAGACGGATGTGGCCTTGGTCCCCTTGCTGGCGGTAACAGCGGTCCTCGAAGAGGGGTGATGCCTCCAACATCGGGCTAGTCTACACGTGCTGGCAGATGAGTCCACGATGGGTTTAGCATCTCCAAATCTCCATAGCCTATCTACACGATAGGTGCCAACTGCGTTAGGGTTGTCCAAAGACATGCATGGGTAGCATAAAGCTCCATGTGAAGGGCACGTGCATCACGATCCCTGTTCTCCAACATCTGAGCGGTCACCTACAGCCTAGGGTCCTCATGGGAATGATCACAATAGGCTGCTCTAAGATAACCATCCTCTCCTCCCATGGAAGCAGGAACATAACACAACTCTGTGTTCTAAAGCACACCATGGTGAAACTTCATGATAGTCAGCATGGTGTAGGTAGCCTCCTGAACTGCCATACCTATGGTGACACCTAGTCCATAAGTCCAGTGAAGCGGCTTTGCAACTCCAGGATATGAAGGATATATCTTAACAGTACAAAAATACTGACTCTAGTTGAAATCTCGATACTATTCCTCCACTGTGTACTCTTGGTACCAATGGTAGCCAGCCTCCATCATAACTCTAACCAACAGGGCCATGTGACCCGATACATCGATGCACCTGGTCAGACGGACCACCTGACGGGAGGGACGAGGGGGCATCTGAAACAGAGAATGACGCGAAGACATTAGAGACTCTAGCAGAAATTGGACAACATAACGACTGTAATTGCTCAAAAAGGATTTTGAGACAACTGCAAAAGATTGGAAAAGCATAACCACTCGACTTTCTAGACTCAAATCTCTTCTCCACCTATTTGTCACACCAACAATACTTGAGTACCGACATTCTCTTGCAAACAACGTAGCTAGTAGTCCATGGCTAGTAACTCGTCATCCTAAGCAATAGATGAGAAGCCTAGTTCTTATCCCGTAGAAAAGATGAGAAAGACTCAGCATAGAATAACTTGGCAAGAGGAGTAAAAAGAGCCTTATGTTCCCTTCCATAATCAATTCCCCTACTTTTCTAGACTCAACTTCGACCGGGTTGGCCTGGTAGTCCTACAGTCAGTCAGGATCTGATACCAACGCTGTTGGGACCCCGATCCTAAGTCATATGAATCCAGACTATAACATATCACATCACTTTGCGGCCTCACGCACGGTAAGCTCCACGGCTGCAGCCTTACCTTAGTCGGGACTGTTTGCATCTTTTGGCTCACGTATGTGAACATGTCGCTAGCAATCAAACGAAAGAGAACTCGGCCCGACATGACTAGTCATAGAACCCAAGTGGCACATTTGTACGGAAACAGGCATACGTAACCCAGCAATGCAGGTGTCGGCCTCAAGCGTGTGTAGATGAGTCATAGCAGGCTACAAGGACTCCATTACGTCGTGAGACATAAATGCCATCACTGCACGTAGATGAGTCGTAGCAGGCTACAGGGACTCCATTACACTTCAAGACATTTCCCCGAAGGGATAGACACATCAACAAAGAAGGAGACATGCCGGTCAATCAATGTGTCCGGAGCAGTAGCAAGCTACCATGGCTCAGCGAAAGCACAAAGAGGCAGTTTCCCATAAAAATTACTACTAAAGGCACACAACTAGGTGTCGTATCCCATACATATCGTTGCACGTCACACGTACACACAACATGCCCGATATGCATAGATACAACCATGGCATCACAACATAACCATTCATCAACTTTTATTTAAGAGGCTCAGACGAGCCTTGTGTAATATGTTCTTACAGATAGGGGTCACATGACCCGACACTCAAGTCATACAAACAAGTTCATACAAACCAAGCGAAAGCATAAGCTGTCTGAGTACAGACAGATGAAAGGGTAAAAAGGCACATGGCCTGACTAACTACAGCTCGCCACAGGGCATAGGGTCGTAGCTGGGACACCAGCTATTCGGCATCGTAAACATCTAGAAAGAACCCACCTGATGGGTCTTGGGTCTCATCTGCAACATTTATTAAGAAAACATGAGTACAAACGTACTCAGCAAGTCCTTAAAGTAGACCTAGACCATTCATGCTCATGTGTCAACAAGGGGGGTGGAGTTTATGCAGCAATGCCAGCTTTGACTCATGGCTAACCTACACTACACAACTTTAACTCTTTGTTTAAATTTTAGATATCACACACGAGTCCACTAACTCCATGACAATACACCACCATGGATTCACTTCCCTCTCTTGGGAGAGTGCCATCCACGATAGTCACACTTGTCTTGATATTTTTATGAGCATCCATTTGATTATCTATGAACAACATAAGTTTTCCAAGTAGTCCATATCTGAGGACATAGCTATTCAAATAGTTTCATACCCTGCAAGGGTGTACTTCTTCACACATGCTCTCGCCACTTATCGATGTGTGCTCATAAAACCATGCACCTCGGCAACCTTCAAGCGGAAGCCTAGCGAGGGAGTCGTCCATGACCGTCAACCACATAAGACCTCTAGTCAAGGCTATCGCCTATTTGAGACTGAACCCGCACGGAAGTCCGGCCGAAGTTTCCGCTACGGCCCCAAATGATGTGCGAAGGGTTCCCAAGCCCACCATTCGGGTGACCCTTGGTACACCGTGCCACTGCCTACTGCGTCGTAACCCACCCCTAGGGTTAGCGCTATGCACAGCCTCCAGCATACTATAAACACCAGAAACTACTTGCAACTCCTGGACTAAGGACTTAGCGACTGATAAGTCGAGAGGGGTCAAGTTATCGGAACCCAATGTGTGGTAGTAACTAATCTTGGATCACAAACACGGAACTCAGTTCCTAAGAACGGCCCCAATTAGACAACTTGCTCTGTACTCCTACATAGCCTCTCATCGCTACCTTTACCAAATCGGGTTCATCATAAGTTCATCAAATTAGAACAACATTGTTTCACTCAGTTAATCACCCAGATGAATCCGACCTGACACAACTCTAAGCATAGCAAGCATAGCAGGCAAAGTAAGCTAAGCACATCATGGCACAAGCATCTACCAGGTATGCTAGGTTGCAAGGTTTAGCTATTTACTGTGACAATGACAGGTCATGCATAACAATAGGTTCATCTACCATGTATGACAGACAAGTGAAAGTTTGTCCTAATGCAATAAATAAGAGCAGGAGCGAGAGAGTGGGATTTTATCGGAATGAACAAAGGGGTTGCTTGCCTTGCTGGGTAGAGGGAAGGTTCTCTCCTTCGTTGGAATACTCAAGGGTATCCTCAGAAGTAGGGCCTACCGCAATGCAGATGAATAGTATTCAATACACGCAAGTGCAACAATATGATGCATGATCATGACATGGTAGCATGTATGGATGAGCTAGTGCAACTAGTGTCCAAGTTAATTTGAAGGGAGTTTGAATATAGGCTCAAAATTGTTCTTCGTTTCAAATTCCATATACTAACCTATTAGCAAATGTCAATGTTCTTCGCCATAGGTTGCTCTAACATGCATGATAATAGCACCATTGGATTCATTGTATTTTTGTGATAAATTTTCATATATAAATTATTTTCATCTGATTTACAGATTAATTTATATGAATTTTTAAAGTTTTAAATAGTTTTTGGAATTATTTTTAAACTGGAAAATGATTAGTGACGTCAGCAGGTCGGCTGACCAAGCCAGGTCAAACCTGATGTGCGGGGCCTGCACGTCAGTGACAGGGGCCTAAACTCTGTGCTGACCAGGGGTTTGATCCACTCTAGGGCCCACTGGTCAGTGGCAGGAGGCCTAATTAATCAAGGGGGATTAGCTCCTGATGATCGCCACGTCGGCGCCCACCGGAGTGGGGTCGGCGGCGACCATCCGCACGGCGGCGACTCGCCGGAATGGCGCCTCCGGCGACCATTTGGTGCGCGGAGGGCACCGGGAGATAGCCGTGCACACGCGCATCTAGCAGGGCAGCGGAGAGGGCTCGGGCCCGCCAGAGACGACGGCCACGTCGAGCTGAGCGGCGGCGATGGCTCGGGCAGGAACGACTACTACGCTACAGGCCACGGGAGGAGGAGCTGAGGGCGACTATGAGCTCCTAGAGGCGCTACGAGCACGAGCCCGTGGCCAGGAGCGAGCTTTGGCCGCTGTGGCCATGGCTACGCCATGGCTATCGGCGAGCTCCGCTCGGCTCTGGCTACCGACGGGGCTCGAGAAGGGGAACGGCGTCGGGACTAGGGGGAAACGGTTCGGGGCCTCACCGGAGGGGCTTTTGGCACCGTAGCGTGGTCGGGGACGCAGGGAGGGCGGCGAATCGCCGGCGTCTTTAGTCCGGCAAGAGGGGGAGCAAAGGAGAGAAAGAGGGGGAAATGGCGAGGGGGAAATAGGCTCGGCGGCGGCTAAGCCTATCCTCTCGCCAGCGAGACGAGGAGGCGGCCAGGCAGGCAAGGAGAAGGTGGCCACCGTGTGGCCACCGCCAGCTGCGGGGGCAGCACACAACTGCTTCTCCTCCTGGCAGGAGGAAGAAGACACTGCTGCCCCTATGGGCTGGGCCTCTTCTTCAGGTAAGCCCAGGTGGGCTTTCTTCCTTTTTTTATCTCAATTCTTTTCTAACTTCTGACATTTGTTTTATTTTAATTTCAGACATGTATGCTATTTTAATATATCCCAAATATTTTATATATTGAAGTTTGAATATTTCAAACTTATCCAAAAAGTTTCAAGATATTTTGAAAACTAAACTAATGATAATGCTTTATTCGATATTTTCAGTAGCTTTATCATTTATTTTTAAACTGCTTCAGTTGTTCAAATATTTAAAATGATCCCTGTTATAACCATGTCCATATTTATCAGACATAGGGAACATTTTTAAAGGGCATTTTGGATTTGTTGAATTATCACCAACTTTGAATTATTTTGATTCAATGTGAGCTTGGGGTTTCTTTTAGTCTCCATTTCATGTTGATGCAAAATTGAAACATGATGCAACACCCATGTTGTCCTATGACATCTAGCTAGGGATGTGACACAACATCCCCAAGCTTAATTCCTACTCGTCCTTGAGTAGGTAAATGATAAAAACAGAATTTTTGATGTGGAATGTTGCCTAACATGTTCATCACATATTGTTTTCTTTTGTAGCATGGACATTTGGACTTTTAGATGGTTCAAAGCAATAGTCTAGTTTTGACATAGAGACTTTAATACTCATGCATATCAACTAGCAACCATGTCTTTCGAAATATCAACACTAAAGCAAGTTATCCGTAGCCTATCATGCTCAATCATTGATCCATTCATGATACACACTCAAATATAGTACTCTTGTAAACCCATTCATATTTTATTATTGCATTATATCTATTGTGTTTTAACTTTACCATGACTTATACCCTCCAATAGAAGCCATAGATTCATCAAAAGAAGCACACAATGCAATGAAAACATAATTTGTCTCAAACAGAACAGTCTGTAGTAATCTATACTATACCCATACTTATGTAATTATAAAATTGTAAAAAAATTGTACAACACAAAGAATTTGTATAGCAACATTGTGTTAAATTTTTATCTCATTATCACATACCAGTACAAAATGATAATTCGTGCACTTGATCCAAAGTTTTGGTTTCAGATTCAGCATTGTTTCTACTCATCTTATTAATCATCCTAATGGTTCTACTTGGCACAAACACTAAATAAAACATAAAAACACAATCATGACAGTGGCATAATTGTGCAAACACTCAAAAACAGAAAGGAAAATATAAGAAAAAAATTATTCATTGGATAGCCTCCCAACAAGCGATATTGTTTTACGCCCCTAGCTAGGCATATCACAAAGATTCAATTATATATTGTCATGTTTAGTTTTTTCTACCTTTGTGAGGGAGTTATGTAATGGGAAGTTCTTTATGCTTCCCCAAATTTTTAGGAGAAGACACCATCTTGAGATCTAAAATATCCAAATTCTTATTGCAAAGAGTAATCAAAGTGTTCATGTGATTTAGGTTTCCACCAATATGTTTGAGAGGTTAATGATATTTTTGCAACTCAACCAAATGTTTATGTAAATCACCCAATTTGTATAAAATTTGAACCCCTTCTTGTGTAAGAAAAAAAACTTTTTGGGTGGAGGAACCCCCAAAATCCCTTCTAAGATTTCATAAGCAGTGTTGGGATCAAGTTCTTTAAATTTCCCTTTGGTGGCAAAATCCAAGAGTTGTCTATGGTGAAAAGTCAATCCTATGTAAAAAAGTCGAAGCAAAACCTTTGCATCTCCCTTTAGATTCCAAATACGATATGATTACATCAATCTATACCAAGCATCTTTCAGATTTTCCTCTTGTTTTTGTTTGAAGTATAGAACTTCAAAATTTGGTGACAAGGGGGTAGTGATGCTAGTCATAGTGAAAAGGTAGACGAACAAGAGATCTGAAGAGAAAACGGGAAAATTAAAAATAAGGCGAATAAAACGGCAAATTTGTGAAGTGGGGAGAGGAAAATGAGAGGCAAATGACAAATAGTGTAAATTGCAAGGAGATGAGATTTGTGATTAGGAGCCTGATAGGTGTTGATGATGTCTCCCCTGCACCAAGATTGGCACGCTAGAGAGATTGCTTCCTCCCCAACAACTGCGCTAGAAATTCCTTTGGCGTGGCTTCAGACAGCGTTGGTATTTCCCCCAAAGAGGAAGGGGTGATGCAACACAGTGACGGTAAGTATTTCCCTTAGTTGAGAAACTAAGGTATCAATCTGTAGAGGAAGATTAGGCAACTATGTAAATAACACTTGCACACAAATAACAAACACTTGCAACCTGACGCATAAGAGAGGTTGTCAAGATCTCAACGATAAAAAGATAGATTAGGTTATGATAGTTTGGGAAAATAGATCTCGCAAGAACACAAAATAAAATAAGTAAACAAAAAGTACAACAAGGTATTGGAAAGATACGGCAAAAACATAGATCGGAAAGCAATATATTGGAAAAGTAGACCCGAGGGTCGTACGTTTCACTAGTGGCTTCTCTCATGAACATAGCACACGGTGGGTGAACAAATTACTATTGGGCAATTGGTAGAAGATCAAATAGTCATGACAATATCCAAGGCAATGATCATTATATAGGCATCACGTCCAAGATAATAGACCGAAATGATTCTGCATCTACCTCTATTACTCCACACATCGACCGCTATCGAGCATGCATCTAGTGTATTAAGTTCATGGAAAAATGGAGTAATGCAATAAGAATGGTGAAATGATGTAGACAAGATCGATTCATGTAGGAATAAACCTCATTTTGTGATCCTTAATAGCAACGATACATGCGTGCCTTGCTACCCCTTCTATCACTCGGAAAGGACACCGCAATATTGAACCCATCACAAAGCACCTCTTGCCATGGCAAGAAAAATTGATCTAGTTGTCCTAACTAACCCAAAGATTCAAAGAAGAAATACAAGGATATAAGTAATCATGCAAATAAGAGTTCAAAGAACACTCAAATCATATTCATGGATAGAAACTGATCATGAACTCAAAATTCATTGGATCCCAACAAACACACTGCAAAAAGTCATTACATCAAATAGATCTCCAAGAGACCATTGTATTGAGAATCAAAAGAGAATGAGAGAGGAAGCCACCTAGCTACTGCCTACGGACCCATAGGTCTATGGTGGACTACTCACACATCATCGGAGAGGCACCCATGAAGACAGTGCCCCCTCCGTCATGGTGTTAGATTGGATCTTGAGGTTCTGGAACTTGCGGCGGCTAGCATTGTGTTTCGTCGACTCCCCTAGGGTTTTCCGAATATTTGAGAATTTATAGAGATGATAGTTGGTGGAGGGGGTCCCCCAGGTGGCTGCAACAAATCAGGGCGCTCCTAGGGCATATGGCGCCCTGGTGGGTTGTGGGTGGCATGGGCTCCCTCATGGCTCCTTGTTTGGCCCACTGGCCTTCTTTTGGTCCAAAAAAATCTTCAAAAAGTTTCTCTCGATTGGACTCCGTTTGGTACTGATTTTTTGCGAAGTAAAAAAACAAGCAAAATAGCAACTGGCACTTTGGCATTATGCCAATAGGTTAGGCCCAAAAAATGATATAAATTTGCTATAAAATGATTGTAAAACATCCAAGATTGATAATATAACAACATGGAACAAGCAAAAATTATAGATATGTTGGAGACGGATCAATAATTGATAGAAAAGCGCATAATTTATGCAACATTTGCTCATGGCAATGATCATTAAGATAGGCATCGTGTCCGTAAGCAAGTAGACCCTCCGCTTCCTATATCTATTGTTATTACTCCACCCATCGACCGCTATCCAGCATGTATCTACAGTATTAAGTAAAATAGATAAATGCTTGGAGAACATTAACATGATGTAGACAAAGTAGATTCAATCAATATGAATAAACCCCGTCTTTTTATCCTTAGTGGCAACAATACAAAGACGTGTCTTGTCCCTTTCTGTCACTCGAATATAGAGCATCGCCAGATTGAACCCACTACAATACAGCTCTCCCACTAAAGAAATGTCAATCTAGTTGGCCAAACTATTTCAATAGATCGGAGAGAATTACGATGTTGTCATATAATTATGCATATTTAAAGAAGGACTAGAAAGGAAATCAACATTATTTCATGAACAATCTGAACATAAACCCACAATTAATTGGATCCCAACAAACAAAGTGCACAAGAAGATTACATCAAATAGATGACCGCGAAGATGCGATGAAGTTTGTAATGAAGATCAAGAGAGAGAGATAGCCATCTAGGAACTAACTACGGACCCATAAGTCTATGGTACACTACTCCACATCACCATGGGAGCAGCAAGGTTTATGTAGAGGCCCTCCATGGTCGATCCCCCCTCCGATAGGACACTGTAATAGGGCTCTAGATGGGCGCATGGCAGAATAGAGACTTTGGCCGAAAGGTGTTTCGGGAGGCTCTTTAGGGTTTTGGGGATATATTGGAATTTGTAGGCCACAGAGGGGTGTCGGGAGGTGCAAGGAGGGGCCATCACACAATAGGGTGGGACCACCCCCTGGGCATGCCCTAATGTGTGTTGCCTCTCTTGTGCAGCCTCCGGTCTTCTCCGAAAATGCCAGGTCTTGTTTTGGTCCAGAAAAAACCATAAAAAATTTCATGGAAATTGGACTTCATTTGGTACTGTAAACCTAAAAAGCAAAAACACACAAAAAACAGCAACTGGCAGTTGGCACTAGGTTAATAGGTTAGTGCTAAAAAATAATATGAATTGACAAATAAATGCCCAAAAAGTATCTAGATTGATAATATTTATAGCATGGAACAATCAAAAATTATCGATACATTGGAGACGTATCAAGAACCACTGCCAAGAAGTGGATGATATCAAAGAAAATAGCTTGGAGTTGACAACCAAGCTTGAAGAGCTTATCTCCTTGATGAAAGGTAAAGAAGAGCTAAATGGCAACGCCATCACTAATGAATATACTAGTGGTGTAAATTTTATTGCTTGTAATAGCTATAATCCTAGTTGACAAAATAATGGCTATGCTTAAACTTCCTTATCCTGATAATGGAGGATCATCCAACAATTTTAATGGATCTCATGGTAGCAATAGAAACACTCTTAAAGAAACTCTTTGCTAGCCAGATTAAGCAGATTGAAAATTTCAAGAATATCTTGAAGAATCATGATAACTTACTAGTGAGTTGATTGTTAAGTTTGTTGGACTAACAAATGATGTGCATATACTTGAAGTGAATCCAAGAATATGGAAGCACAAGTTGCTAACATAGGAGAGAGCCAAACCTTGATTTTGGCCAAGTTTGCACGTAAACCGGAGCCTAACCCAGTTGCAGAATTTAAAATGGTAAGAAGCAACAAAGATAAAGCTCAGGTACTTGACACAAGCCATGTGCTAGAGTACAACTACACTGTTGCAGATTTTGTCAAGATGATATCCATGAAGTATCCACTACCGAAGGTAACTAATGATGAGGCATATAATGTCTATGTTGAACAAGTTAAAACAAGGTACGTGAACTTGATGGTGGAAGTGAAAAGGTATTCTGCAAGTTACTAGCTAAGAAAGAGGATGCTTTTGAACATACAATAGAGATTGAGATAGGATTTGAAAAAAATCAGTGCTTTATGTGATCTAGTGGAAAGTGTTTCCACTATCCCGAAATCTGTTCATGATAGTCTTAATCTTGGTCCTTATGCTAATATTGAGATTATATTGAATATGGCTAACTCTAATTTTAGTCACGCAGTAGGCATTAAGCATGGATTTATTGTTCAAATTAATCATTGCCATGTCATGATTGATCTTGTTATAGTAGATATGCTTGCTCCTATAATTCTCGGTAAACCTTTCTATGGACTATCAAAGCTATGATGAATGTGTTTGAGGGGAATGTTCATTTTGATTTAGAAGCTAAAGATCCTTCTGTAAGACATTTCCTTGAGAAAAATAATTTGAAGACCTACACAGGAGGTGGCATCATTTTGGATGCCATAAGCTATGCTCGTGGTGTTCTACCACCACCTTGATCACCACTACGGTCGAGCTATCCGACCGAAAACATGCGCTTTGCGGGAGGCACCCTTCGTGAATAAAGTAGACAAGTAAGTTTTTATTTATGTTTTAATAAAAGAGTGATTGAAGTTCCATATGAATAAGTGAGTTTGGAAGAGTTGTTTAGTGAAGCAAGACGAATTTTATTATGTTTGAATGCCTGGAAATATGTCTATGTGTTGCTATGGAACTAACCCCAAAGGAAAATAGAGAAAAAGATAAGTTTTGGAAGAAATATGCCAAAAGACGGGCTATCATACGATTGCAACATCGTGTAGGCGATCGTTTTGCCTAGATGAGGTTCCGGAACAAAACATCCAGAGACAAAAAAGAGCTCGACGCTGTTCCAAACGGGTGCACGCGCCTGTTCAAGCGGTCATTTGAAATCTTTGACCAAAAGCACAAAAAATAACATAACGAACGATGATGTTAAAAATGGACGCTAGCGTCCGTTTTACCGGTCCTTTCATCCACACACAGGCAAAGGTAGGTTAAACCGGGTTGAAGATGGCGTACCATACTGGCGCTCGCGCTTGTATGAGCGGTAGTTTCGCACGTCGGTAGCTCCAATAAGCCCGAGGAAGGAGGTATTTCGCCCCCACATCTCGCTTTTCTTCTTCCTCCTCCAAACCCTAGCAAAAAAATCCCGATCTCTCTACTCCTTTGTTTTCAGTTCAAATCCTTCCATGTGATCGATCGACCGTACGTTTCTCCTCCGATCCCCAAGTTATTTTTTGTGAATCCACGTTCTACATGCCTAGCATTGCCATGTCTAGTATATGCATATTTTTGATTAAAACTTCGGTTTGGCATAGATTTGTTGATTTTTTAGAGGACTATGATTTTGTGAGTACCATAGGTTTAATATTTTTTAATTGTATTGGACTAAAAAATTGTTTTATAGATGTTTACACAAAGGTTTTATCGCGTACGGGGTGATTTGAGTTCATCCAATGCACACCCGGAACAAATTTTCACTCAGGAGATCGTCTTTACTGACCGTGGAGCAAGGAAGAGGTTCTAGAAGCTCACCACATGGAAGTTCAAGGAAAGCAAATGGGCTTGTGTGAATACTCTCAGCAAGCTAGGTATCACTCATGATTTTAGTTTGCTTTGCCATAATGTCGGGTTGCATTGTTTTGTTTATGAGGGATGTGAGACTTATGAATGATTGACGCTTCGGTTTCTTAGTACTCTCTCACACAATGTTGGTTTAATGCAAAAGGCAAATGAGGAGGAGAGGATCACTTTCTATCTCGTTGAACAAGACTTTGACATCACTTTTTTTGGGTGGTGTAACTACTTTGGCTTCCCCAACAATGATGGTGATATTAGATATGTTTATGATTGCACTGACCTGCACCCAAGGCAATCCTTTTACTAGACGAGTCATCATGGCTCTAGGCAAAGAGGAAGTTGCATTGAAAGTCTTGTTATACGTTATTTCTACTATGTTATAACTAACTCGTTGCAAACATAAGGAGAAGTTTCTAAGGTGAATGATCAGAACATGCTAGTTCTCAGGAAAGCAGCAAACCTGCACGTCGGTTATTCGCCCAACTTAGGGGTAATACTTTCGCTACATCTAGCACATCAAACAAATCATGCACAAGGATATATCATCAGTGGAATTATCACCATGTTGGCCAACTCCCTTAGTCTCGACTACAATCATGTCCGCCCCATTGTCGGTAACACCCTTGTTAACATTCGTGCTCTTACTAGCGCTGGTATGGTAGTAGTTCGTAACGGGCGTCATTGCATCAAAATTTCTGAAGTGACGTACTTGTTATCCACACCTATGCTTAACCATTTCTCCATCAACAATGGATAATTTCATTATGTTGCACAGGAAGGAGATGCATATTTTGACCAAGAAGGGGCAGAACCAGGACAAGTACATAAAGAAGAACTCGCCGACGATGAAGAGGAGGAGGAGCCCCAATGAGACTACATTACCTATGCAGACCTCAACAACCTCCAAGGTTCTCTCCCTGATATGAGAAATCTCGCATCGTCTCTAAGAGGCATGTCTACCTACATGAACATGAACTTCTCCGAATGGAGGCAGGAGTGGTCTCCTAACTAATACATCTTCAACGTATCGATAATTTATGAAGTATTTATGCAATATTCACGTGTCTTTACAATACCTTTTTATGGTTTTCATCTACTTTATATTATTTATTTAGAACTAACCCGGACTCACACTGCTTTCAGTAGAATTACTGTGGTGGTGTTTTTGTACAGAAAAAAAAAAAGTTGTCAAAATTGCCCAAAACTCTTAGATGATTTTTCTAGAGGAATCAAGCAATATTGGAGCGAAGAACCATCGAAGGGGAGCCACCTATGGCCCACAAGCCATCAGGGCACCCACAAGGCCGCGTCATGTCGCTTGTGGGGCCCACGTGGCTCCGCATGATTCCAACGGTGAAAAGTCCTATAAATCCCAGAAACCCCAGAAATAAAGAGAGAACTTACGCTTCGCTATCGCAACTCTCTGTATCGATGAAAAATCAATCTGGAGCCGTTCCAGTACCCCGCCAAAGAGGGAAAACCATTACCGGTGGCCATCTTCATCATCCCGACTGAGGCCGTGATGAGGAGGGAGTAGTTCACCCTCGGGGCTGAGGGTATGTACCAGTAGCTATGTGTTTAATCTCTCTCTCTCACTCTCTCTCTCTCTCTCGTGTTCTTGAGATGTCACTATCTTGATGTATCACAGGCTTTGATCATATAGTTGGATCATATGGTGTTCTTCCCTTGTCATCTTGTTGTGATGAATTGAATCTTTCCCTTTGAGATGTCGTTATGTTGGATTGAATATTTTGGTTTGAGAGAACTTCATGTATGTCTTGTATGCGGATACTCTAGTGACAATGGGGTATTCAAGTGATTCACTAGATATATGTTATGGCATCAACTTGCGGATTCCGGTGACCTTGGGGATCTATGCATAGAGGTTGATTGCATGTTTGCATACTAAGTTCTCTGATAGAAATCTTGGGGTGCTCCTTGAAGTTCTATGTGTTGGATTTAATATGATAGATCTGAGATTGTTTGATGCATGTTGCATAATTTACCATCAGATACTTGAGGTGGCATTGGAGTATCTAGGTGACATTAGGGTGGATTGATATGTATCATTGGTGTTATTTTAGTACGAACTCTAGGGATGTTTCTCACACTTATAGGAATAGCTCAAAGGACTGATTAGAAAGAATAACTTTGAGATGGTTCTACTACCTACACCAATTTCATCTTATTGTTCTCCGCTAGATAGGAACTTTGAAGTGATTCTTTTATTGCATGTTGAAGGATGATCATATGATTCAACTATGTTAGAAATTGTTGGGAGATTGAACTAGTGAAATTATGAACCCTAGGACCTATTTCCAAGCATTTATACAATGTTTTCCTTGCTATTTTACACTTGTTACCTTGCTGTGTTTATATTTTTCAAATTACAAAAACCTATATCTACTATCCATACTACATTTGTATCACCATATCTTCGCCAAACTAGTGCATCTATACAATTTGCCATTGTATTGGGTGTGTTGGGGACACAAGAGATTTCTTGTATTTGATTGCATGGTTGCTTGAGAGAGACCTTCTTCATTCTACACCTCCTAGAGATTGATAAACCTTAGGTCATCCACTTAAGGGAAAATTGCTACTGTCCTACAAAACTCCGCGCTTGGAGGCCCAATATAGTCCAAAAGAATAAACTTGCATAGTAGACATAACTAACCAACCGCCAACATGATCTCAATGGTTTGGGCTTGCAAAAGCTTACAGTTGGGGGAGGTTATCGCCACCTCTACATCAAGATGTGTTGGTATTTGAATAAATTTTAATCTGGTTGTACTTAAGCTCAAGGAGATACAAAACACTTGTGTTGGTTTGTTCCAACACTTTTCTTTTTTATCTCTGCATTTGTGATTTTTTGGTTTCAAGTTCGTTTTCAAAAACTAAAAAACTAAAAAAATAGAATAAACTTTTATTTTCTCTGGTTCTTCATTTAGCCCCTTGGAGTTCGTTTGCATTTTGTTTTCAAAGGAGTTGATCCATGCTAGACAATGAGAAATGCAAGAGTAAGGAAGAGAAGTGTCTAAATTTGCAACCGTGAAGGTATGTCCTATGACCCCCGTCTTTTGCACTTGGATACTTAGATTAGATGTAGTAGTTGTATGTGTGATGTGTGTAGATGGGAGTAATACTTGATAGTTGATACCAAGATTTTTCTCAAGTAGCTGAAATAATTGTTTTCCTTAGTTTAGACTTTAGACAACTAACACCCGCGTGGGACAATTTTTAAATTAAATGTTATTAACCAAGTATAACATTGCACAAGAGGAAGTCTCTCAAGACTTGGGAGTTGAAAAATTGTAGTGCAAGTGATGTTTAACATGCTCAACCCCATGTTGTTAATTTTAATAAACTTCATAGCACTTGTGGATTAAATTGTCTAAAGGAACTTAGTTGAAAGGAGGGTGAGATTATGCCAAAAATACGTGTTGTATATCTCAACATGGTGTTACAGCCTTTGGCTGATGCCATGGACTTTGCTACTATATACACATTTATGTGTGTAATTGTGGTTTCGTCGCCCTTCTTGATGTTATGTCGAGGACTCCGTTGGCCAATGAACGATCCACCAAGAGCGAGAGATCGGATTTTGGCTATGAGGTTGTTACCGTGCGTAGTGGCAACATTACAAATGAATATTATTTGGTTTTCTCTTGAGTGGTCGTGGATGTGGTAGATAAATGATACTGGTCAAAAGAGCTCGAAAGATACATTATTGCTAAAGTTCCGTAGTTCCCAAGCATTAAGCCATAGCGAAAACCTATGCATGATAACTTGTTTGGCATTATCTCCTTCTCGTGAAAATCAAAGTTCCAGAAAACAATGATTGAAACAAAGTGTTTAAGATCTTAGAGGAGGAGACAATTGTGGGTATACTCATGAGCACTTGAGCATCATATTTCACTACATGCTTTCTACTCCCTAATTTATGTTTTCAAGGCTCTATCAAAAAGAAACTCTTCCGTGCATTCCCGGCAAGCAAGTGTTGTCTAGATTAAATGAAATGAAGTGTTGCAAATTTGTTTTATCCAGTAGATCAGAAACTATGTCTTGATATCTTTGCTTCACTAACACTTGCAATGTAACCATGCCAGCACAATATCTATGCTGAATTTTCACGCCAAGAAGCGAAGGACTATCTAGGCATACCGATCATAAGTGAACCAAAACCTCCTCGTTATTTAGGTTTAAACAATTGAGTTCCTTATGCTTCACATTTCACTATATGTTTCTTGAGGACAATCAATTTTAATCTCTGGGAGGTTATGGGTAATATTGTTACACTCATATTTCATTAGAAGAGAGGTATTCGCTTTGATATTGCCACTAACGACTAATGAATGCAAAGGATTCCACAAATACTCTCTTTAATATTTTTCTAGAGGAAATTAGCTAATAAGGTAACAAATTGCATGAGAGAATGGAAAGGAAGGAAAATGGAGAAGGAATCAATCACCGAGAGGTGCCAGAAAGCAACCAGAGCCAAAGACGGCGTTTCATGCGACCGCGCACGCTCGCATGAGCGGTCGTTTGGCATAGAAACCGAGGAAGGTCATCGACCTAAACATCTTTTATAAAGGGGACCATGGCAAAATGTGAACAGAACATCATCAAGCACAACTAGAACTTCTCCTTCATCATCATCATACACAAAACCTAGCCATCGCCATTTCATCTCCATAGCCATCTCCGCCACCATAGTGCTCTCTCATCTAGTTCATAATTTTAAGCATGCATCGCATAGGGCATCCACTATAAGACATATTGCACTCAATAAATCCCAAGATGTCCTCTTCAATGTTTTGTTCTCGCAATATGATCTCCATGTGTGAGTAGTATGGTAAGGTATGGGGTGAGGCATGAGCCTTGAAACCCCAAGTATTTGCTGAAGGGGTCAATGGAAGTCTTTGACACAATGTCTCGTGTGTGTGGAATCAAATTGTTTCGTGAAGTGTCTCTTATCTTCTCGGCTATCTTCATCCCTGTAGGTACCCAAGGTCATGGAGATCGAGCACCAGTGAGGCTAGGATCAAGGGGGCAACATGGATCTCACCCTTGGGGATTCATGAGGTGTAGTTAAACACCCAATGATTTTCTACGATATTATTATCTTAATTATCGGGGCAACCCATGATACATATAGGGCCTTCGTTAGGACAACTGATTCTTGATGAAGGACGTGTGCCGATCAAGATGTTATTTGCACACGGCCCCCACTCCGATATGAAACAAGCACCTCTTGATGGGTGACTTCTCGAGCACAAACTAATATCATTTCTGATTCCAACGCAGATACATGGTTGTAAGCATTAAGACCTCATCCCCATACCTTATTTTTATTATAAGTGTTTGAATCACTATTTGCTTGCTAATCCGGTTAAAAGCTGGATTTGACACTTTGAGAAAAGCTTTCTAGAGACCATTGCTTCAAGGGAATCTTCCTCTCGTGGGTTCGATACCCAGGGTCACTTCTAGGGAAATAGCTGCGGGATACCCGTTCTTATTCCAATACCGGGTCAATAAAAAGGAGATATCAGCCACCAAGAACTCTGGGGAAGATCCATCAAAATGGACAGGAGATTTGAACCGACGACGCACCTGAAAGACCAGCTTTCGGCCATAGGAGAAATCCTAATCAATAAGAGAATCCATCCTAGCAATCTAGAAATAGGTCCCGTGAGGAACGCCGATGGTGGCGTGGGAGGTGGGAGGGGAGAACCATCTTGGATACCCGAGTTTTGTTGAACACATGTCTCGCCACCCGGAAGCGTCACAGGAAATTTTTTGGCAGAGTTGTGAGCATTTATCTCGAATGTTCTTTTCTAGAGTAGAAAATGGCCACTTTCTCTGTTACGATTCAACCCCATGGCATGGCTTGGGATCGTAAACCTAAACAATGCATGCTGCCTGGAAATGTGCTCATTGACAACCAAACTATAAACCACAACATTGTCTTCGTTAGACGATTCAACTCATCCGAGCTACCCACCATGATCCTTCGGAGAGAGGAATATGTACCTCACTGCATGGATATGGGTATGCATGAGCCTCATTCGCGTCGGCCAAATGTCTGAACACCTTGTGGGAGGCGAGAGGCAGTTGTGGACGAGTCACCCCATCCTTGACCCAGCGACGAAGACAGATGCAGCAGGGTGGTTGAACCACACATCCTCCAGCGATGACCTTGGAGGTATAGGTTGTACGCCAAGGTTTGTCGATTCCCTTGGGTAGGATGACCTAGTACTCCTTCATTAGTGGCAAGAAGCAGCCACAACGACGGGATAATGTGCGACGAGATGGCAGAGTGAATGCGGTGATGGTGGTTGATACGTCTCCAACGATCGATAATTTTTTAATATTCCATGCTATTATATTATCAATCTTGGATGCTTTATATGAAATTATATGCTATTTTATATCGTTTTTGGAAACTAACCTATAACCCGGTTCCTAGTGCCAATTGTTGTTTTCTGTCTGATTTTGGTTTTCCAGGAAATCAGTACCAAACGAAGTCCAAATGCTACGAAACTTTTTGACGATATTATCCTGGACAAAAGAGACCCTAGAAGCTTCGAGAGGAGACCAAATGCGAAGCGAGGAGTGATACGTGCATTTTGCATCATGTGTCCTGTTGTTATTTATTTTGTTTTTGGTCACTATTCCACTTTATGATACAATTTTAATGGCTTTTCTCCATGAATTTACAAGGTTTACGTTGATAGGAAGATTACCGCAACTGGAATTCTGGAGCTGAAAAAGCTACATTAGATACACCTATTTTACTAAACTCCAAATGACCTGAAACTTCAAGGAGAATTTTTATGGAATTAAAAATGTTGGAGCCAAGAAGTACCAGAGGGGGCACCTGTTGCTCACAATGTAATAGGGCGCCCCCCAGGTGCGCAATGTTACCTTGTGGGGCCCACAGGTAGTCTTCGGTGCTCCTCTTCTGCTATATGAACGGTTTTGACCTATAAAAAATAAAGATGATACTTTCTGGGCAAAGTGTCGCCGTCTCAAGGTGGAACCTGGACAGGAGCACTTTTGCTCTCTGATGGAGCGATTCTATCGGGGAAACTTCCCTCCGAGAGGAGGAAATCGAAGCTATCATCGTCGCCAACACTTCCTCCATCCTGGGAGGATCAAACTTCATCAACATCTTCACTGGCACCATCTCATATCAAACCCTAGTTAGTCTCTTGTATTCAATATTTGTCTCAAAACCTTAGATTGGTACTTGTGGGTTGCTAATAGTGTTGATTACATCTTGTTATTGATGGTAGTTAGTTTATTTGGTGGAAGAGTATATGTTCAGATCTTTAATGATATTCAATACACCTCTGATCTTGAACATGAATATGATTTGTGAGTAGTTAATTTTGTTCTCGAGGACATGGGAGAAGTCTTGTTATAAGTAATCATGTGATGTTGGTATTCGTTCTATATTTTGATGATATGTATGTTGCTCTTCCTTTAGTGGTGTCGTGCGAGTATCGACTACATGACACTTCACAATATTTGGGACTAAAGGAAATCATTGGAGAATGGTAAGTAGATGATGGGTTGCAGGAATGATAGAAGCTTGAACCCTAGTTTAGGGGTTGTTTTGTAAGGGGCAGATTTGGATCCACACATTTAATGCTATTATTATATTTATCTTAGTTCTTCTTTCATAGTTGCGCATGCTTGCGAGAGGCGTAATCATAAGTGGTTGTTTGTTCAAGTAAGAACAACACCTTAGCACCGGTCCACTCACATATCAAATTATCAAAGTAACGAAAGTGAATCAACTAAACATGATGAACGTCATTAGACGGAAATTCCAATGTATCCTCGAGAGCACTTTGCTTTATATAAGAGAACTTTTAGGCTTATCATTTGATACAAAAAGGATTGGGCCACCTTGTTTCACCTTTGTTACTATTATTACTTGTTACCTGTTACAAATTATCTTTCTACAAAACTATCTATCACTGCTACTTACAACACTTGTAGAGAATACCTTGCTGAAAACCATTTTGTCATTTCCTTCTGCTCCTAATTGGATTTGACACTCTTACTTATCAAAAAACTACGATTGGTCCCCTATACTTGTGTTTCATCAAGACTCTTTTCGGGTGATGTTGCCAGGGAGTGAAGCGCCTTTGATAAGTGGAATTTTGTAAGCAAATATTTTTGTTATGTGCTGAAATTTATTGTTACTTGTTAGTATGGAGGATAATCCTTTGAGGGGCTTGTTTGGGGTATCTTCACCTTGTTCTGAAGTGGCAAATCCACTTCTCAACCTACTGAACCTATTGAAAATATTTACTATGAAATTCCTTCGGGTATGTTAGAGAAACTACTTGCTAATCCTTATGCGGGAGATGGAACAAAAGACCCTGATATGCACTTGATATATATATATATATATACATAGATGAAATTTGTGGATTATTTAAGCTTGCAAGTTTATCCGAGGATGGTGTTAATAACAAGGTTTTCCCTTTTAGTTTGGAGTTAAAGGCATTGATTTGGTATGGGCTATTGGATGATACCGGTACATGGGATTGGAATCGATTGAAGCTCGAATTCCATCAGAAATTTTATCCTATGCATTTGGTTCATCGTGATCAGAATTATATATATGATTTTTCACCTTGTGAAGGAGAAGGTATTTCTCAAGCTTGGGGGAGGCTTAAATTTATGATGCACACATGCCCCAATCATGAGTTCTCAAGGTAAATAATCTAATAAAACATTTATGCTCGACTTTCTCATGATAGTTGAAGACCCACAAGTATAGGGGATCTATAATAGTACTTTCGATAAGAGTGTCGAGCCCAACAAGGAGTAGAAGGAAATGATAAGTGGTTTCCAGTAAGGTGTTCTCTGCAAGCATTATCGGTAATAGATAGTTTTGTGATAAGATAATTCGTAATGAGTAACAAGTAATAAGTGTAGCGAAGGTGCAGCAAGGTAGACCAATTCTTTTTGTAGCAAAGGGAAGGCCTAGAAAAACTATTATATCAAGCAAAGCGCTCCCGAGGACACATGGAAATTTCTGTCAAGCTAGTTTTCATATGCTCATTTTATTCACGTTCGTTACTTTGATAATTTGATATGTGGGTGGACCGGTGCTTGGGTGCCCCGCTTACTTGTACAAACCTCCCACTTATGATTAACCCCCCTCTCAAGCATCCTCAACTACAAAAGAAGAATTAAGGTAAACCTAGCCATAGCATGAAACATATGGATCCAAATCAATCCCTTACGAAGCAACGCATAAACTAGGTTTAAGCTTCTCTCACTCTAGCAACCCACCATCTACTTATTACTTCCAAATGGCTTCCCCTAGGCCCAAATAATGGTGAAGTTTTATGTAGTAGGTGTTCACATAACACCACTAGAGGAGAGACAACATACATCTCATCAAAATATCAAACGAATACCAAATTCACATGATTACTTATAACAAGACTTATCCCATGTCCTCAAAAATTTGTAACTACTCACAACGAATATTCATGTCCATGATCAGAGGAGTTTTAATTATCATTAAGGATCTTAACATATGATCTTCCACCAAGTAAACCAACTAGCATCAACTACAAGGAGTAATCAACACTACTAGCAACCCATAGGTACCAATTTGAGGTTTTGAGACAGAGATCGGATACAAGATATGAACTAGGGTTTGGAGAGGAGATGGTGCTAGTGAATATGTTGATGGATATTGACCCCCTCTCGATTAGAGGATCGTTGGTGATGATGATGGCTTCGGTTTTCCCCTCCGGGAGGAAATTTTCCCCGATAGAACAGCCCCGTCGGAGCTCTAGATTGGTTATGTCCAAGTTCCGCCTTGAGACGGCGGCGCTTCATCACGAAAGCTCTCTTCTGATTTTTCTTAGGTCAAAACCCAACTAGGGGAGAACATGGGCGTCGGAGGAGCCACAGGGGCCCCCACAAGCCTGCTAGGCGCGGCAAGGGAGGGTGGCCACGCCTAGCAGGCTTGTGGCCTACAGGTGGCCCCGCTCTGGTTGACTCTTGCACCAGTATTTTTTATTAAATCCAAAAATATTCTCCATAAATTTATAGGACTTTTGGAGTTGTGCAGAATAGGTATCTCAGATTTGCTCCTTTTCCACTCCAGAATTCCAACTACTGGCATTCTCCCTCTTCATGTGAACCTTGTAAAATAAGAGAGAAAAGTCATAAGCATTGTACCATAACGTGTAATAACAGCCCATAATGCAATAAATATCAATGTGAAATCATGGTGCAAAATGGACGTATCAATAGTCAATCGATGCTTAATACTTCTTTTGTTGGCTCCTTCATGATGAGAACTATTGAATTCAAGTGGGATCTTCTGCAAAGAATTAAACGCAACTTCGAAGATTGGGAATTCGACATAGGTAATGGGTCCGTTATAAATCTTGCATTTGATTATGTTAAATCTATTATGGAAATTGAAGCTTTTCATATGTTCGGTGCAAAATATGGCCTCGACTCTGAGATAGTATCTACCTTTTGTGAATCATTTGCTAATCATGTTGATATCCCTAAGGATAAGTGGTTTAAATTTCATACCCCTATTAAATAAACTTATAAGGAACCTAGCATAGCTAAAGAAGAAACAAGCTTTATAATGTTGATCCAGATGTGCTTATTGCTCACATTGAGAAACCACCTTTTCCTGTTGGGATTAAGGAACATGCTAAAGCTACAACTTTTGTTAATAAAAGAAATGTTAGAACACTAAAACCTTCTAAACAAATAAATGTAGAATCTAATATTCCTATGGTTAAGGATCTCTTGGTTGATAATATTTATGGGCATCTTATTCACTTTTGTGATGAGGCTGCTAGAAACAAACAAGATTTGTTAGATAAGAATAAACTAGTGGTTGGAATGCCTGATGTTTCTATTAAGATTTGAGATCATTTCTATCATGGTTTATGTGATATATGTGCTAGTGTGAGTGACATTCCATTTAATTTATACCAAGAAATTATGCATTATATCGCACATGCCGAGATTGAAGACATTGATGCTACTATTAAACTTGCAAATAGATATACTATTTCACCACTTGGGATTATTCGAGACGCTCAACTCTTGTGTGGAAAGGTCAAGTACCCTACTGATTTTGTAGTACTTTGTTCACTACAAGATAATTTTTGTCACGTTCTATTTGGTAGACCTTTCTTGAATATTGTTAACACTGAAATTGATTGTGCTAAAGAAAAGGTTAAAGTCAACTTTGGTGATGTGTCTCATGAGTTTAATTTCTCTAGGTTTACTAGGCAACCACATGAGAAAGAATTATCTAGTAAATATGAAAGAGATTTTTATTTCCGTGCCCCTCGCTCCTTAGTTGTACTCATTCATCCCCGCATGAGAAAGAATTAACTTTTTCTCACTTCCCCCCCTCCCTTGCCCAAAACCCTCAGAACAGATTACAACAGACGTTGTCATTGGGTCAATGTCTCTGAACATTAACTCTGACGAGTGGGACCAGTTTCGGTGGAGTATTGGTCCGAAGCGCGCCACTCCCTCCATCCCGTTTTGCAGGCGTATTTTCCCAGGCGTCTGCCATGTCGGGCTAACGTCATGGCCCCACACGGACTTGTCAAGAAACACGATGGTCCGATGGGCGTCTCAACCGTCGGCACGGTGTGAACGCCGCATGGAGCCACTTCGAATCGCCCCCCGAGGCCATTCCCTGGTTATTTAAGTCGGCCGTCGTCCCCTAGCCCTTGCACATCCTCCTCCTCCCTCCACCCCACCGCCGCCCGAGCCTATATGCCTCCTCTCTCACTTCCGTCGCTGTCAGGATGGTCCAGCACCTCATCACCACATACGCGCAGCTCACTCCGGAGTGGCACCTGCAAATCGAGGCAGAAATGCAGGCTCACCGCGCCGCCCACATCGCTGCGGGTCTCCCTACGGATTTGCTGGTGACGGAGGAGCAGGAGCATCAGGCGGCGCCCATGGAGGAGGACGATGTTGCTCAAATCGGAGGAGTCCGGCGGCCGAACATAGGTTCCCTGGAAGTTAGATCGGAATGCATCCTCTAGATCTTGCCACTATCCTATGGAGTTTTTGGGGAGGCTGTTCAACCAGTGTCGAGCTAGCCCCTTGAGTTTTAGGGGTCGATATTTGATGGCGTGGAGATCATCTCCTTGCACCATGTGGATGTGGAGGAGGAAGTCCTCAATCCATACGGTTGGGTCAGTTGTCCAATCATACTGGTTTATGTTCACGGGTTTAAACCCCTCTGGGAACTAATGCTGCATCACCTTGTTCGTGAAGCACAGTGGGTGGGCAGCGCCTCTGAGTCGAGCTATATCGTGCCAGTAATCGGCGTCTGTTCTAGCCCGGTTTCGTCCCCAGCCTCTATTGTTGCGGTCGAGCCAAGGCTTGTAGCCTTCCCGTCTATCGGGTGAGTACCCTCTGGATCCATAGATGGATCTCGTATGACCTGCTCTATAGTCCAGGTCACGTCATAGGTCAAACCTATCGTCTGGCTCTAGTGGCTCTTTTCCCCGTCCTCGGGGTATCGCCGGTCTATAACCGGTGTCGTAAGCCGTCCTGTCTTATCCTCGAGGGGGGCAGTCTGGCTTGTTGTATGGGTTATGTTTGGGAGACATCATGTCAGTAAGCTCGACATCGAATTGTGGTAGCAGCCTTCTGCGTGGATAGCTCTTAGGTTGGTACGATAGACTTGTACTGTATCCCTCCTCAGCTCAGAGGACTCTCGTCCATCAATCGTTGAGGTTGTCATGTTCGGCCTTAAGCTGTTGTTTTTTTGATTTCAGGCTATAGGTCGTGGCTATAAGCTGTTGCCTAAACAGTTCCTGATCTTAAGGATTATCGGGAATGTTGAAGTCATTGGCTTCCAAGATGTCCTCCTCCTTGATAGGGGGAGGTAATTGTCATCCTTGGAATCATTTAGGTCATCGGGGTTGCGCTGGTCTTCAGGCCTCTCCTGACCCTCCAGTAGGTGTTCAATGACATCAGGATCATCGAGGTCTTCCGGGGTATCTCCGTCCTCGGTGCCGATGATAGCTTTCCTTCCCTTTTTGCCTTTTGACCGTTTATGCAGCTTCCGGCGCCTCGACAACGCTTCCCCCGACTTGTCGCCAAAGTTTTTAGGTGTGTTCTCGCCATTAGTGAATGGAGTGTCCACAATGTAGACATCGTATGTGGCGGTGGCGGCACATCGTCCGATGTTAATGGGGGTGGGAGCGCAATCCCCCTGGTCCATGTATTCTACCTCCTCGGAGGCATAGTCCAACATGTCGGTTAAATTTTCGACTGTGGCTATCAAGTGGGTGGTGGGTGGGATAAAAAGTTCGTCCTGACCTGCCCTACGACTTATCTGAGCATGGATCAGGGTTGGGTCATCGGTAATCTTCATCGACAAGATCCGATCTAGGACCTTGTTGAGTATTGAGAGCTCGATCGGGTCAACCTGCTCGGAGCATTCGGAGTTGACCTCCGTTGTGTCCGTGCTTGGGGAGTGTTCGTCAAGAATAGGTATCCGTTCATCTGGCACTATGGACGGATCCGTACTAAGAGCCAAGTCATTACTGGGGTAGATCCCATGCGCGGGACCAAGAGAGGGATCCGAGGTTAAAGCCTCGGAGTCTTTGAGCGTGGCAGGCTTAACTGCGAGCCTGGTTAGAGAAAGATCGCCCCGAGACACTACGGAGAACTCTAGGTTCCCGAATCGTACCTCTTGGTCAGGGGAAAAGCTTCCGACCTGGCCTAGATGGCCGGTCGGGTCAGCGTGCAGCACAATGCTGTCGAAGGCGAAGATCTATCCGGGGACAAAGGTGTCCATGTTGTGGACCTCTTCGTTGATGACGATGCGAGCCATCGATTCCTTTGGTGATCACAGTAGAACACTCAATGAAAGCACCAATGTCGGTGTCAAAACCAACGGATCTTGGGTAGGGGGTCCCAAGCTGTGAGACTAGAATCGATGGTAATAGGAGAAGAGGGAGACGATGTTTACCCAGGTTCGGGCTCTCCTATGGAGGTAATACCCTATATCCTGCTTGATTGTATTGATGATATGTAGGTTACAGAGTTGATCTACCTCGAGATCAAATATTTAAACCCTATATGAGTTGTCCTCCGTCTACAACCTAAAACCCTCCAGTTTATATAGACGTCGGGGGTACCTAAGGTTTACACATGGTCGGTTACACGTCGAAGGGATAAACATGCCTATTCACTACTCCAAACGTGGAGGACATGCCATGATTCCCGAATATTCCTTCCTGGAGACAGGACCTTCGATGGATCCAATGCTTGGCAAATGGCCCATACAGTCCAGCCCATAAGAAATAGGTCGGCCTCCCGAGGACCCCTTAAACCAGGACTCCCTTAGTTGCCGCAGACTAGCCGGAGGAGATGGCGGAGCAGTAGGCCATCCTGGATTGCATCCGGGATGAGGCCGAGGTGGAGGCCAACCGTCGGCTCATCCGGCAGAGGCGAGAGGAGGCCGATGCCATGTTCGATGAGCTGGAGGCGAAGATAGAGGCAAAGGAGGCAGCAGCGGAGCAGCCGCAGGCGCCGGAGCGGGCGGAGCCGCAACAGGCGGTTATTTATCCCCGGGAGGGCATAGAGATCATCGACATCTCTGATGAACAGTAGATAGGTTTTAGGGATTATGTAGTAGTATGTAGGTTTTACATCTTGCATGCTTTTGTATGATTTTTTTCCTTTCTAAATATGAGACATCTGGTTGTGTAATGATGTTTTCAATCTAATATGAACCATGGTGATGTTGAAAAACAAGAAGGAAAAGAAACTAGTTTTTGCATGATGAAACTAATTTGATGCAATGAAATCAGAAAAAGAAACAAACGGTGAAATCCATGAATAACGGGCTCAAATGTGAAGTGGTCCGTTTTCACACCCACCGCGTGGGAAACTGTGGTTTGAAAAGTAGAAAAAAGAAGCTAATTGCACGCGTGGGAATCCATGGCCATATATATTATATGAACAAAAAGAGACAATTTGTGGCCATTTTGCATGATAAAAATAACTTTGGCCCTTATAAATTTGGTCATTTTGCATTTGTATGTAACAAAAAGAATTAAATTTTCTAGGCAATGTCAATTGTTGTGTAATTTTAGACGATGCAAAAATAAAGAGCCAACACGTTCACTAAAAACAGGGCAAAGGATGCAAAAAAATGATGCAATTCAACGGCCCAACCAGAGCTTGGTTTCCTTTTGGTCCCAATAACTACTTTTTGGGGGGAGTCAATTGTGGGCGAGCAGCCGAGCACAACCAATAGGATCACCTCTCGCAGATCGCCCCACGATCCAACGATGTGGAGCCGTCCATATGATCAGATGGCTGAGTTCGGGTCTAGGGTTAGGAGGGGTTTTGAGCTGGTCAATAGGGTTTCCAAGGCTTTGACTCAACATACTAATTGAAAAAAAATCAGAAAAATATGAAACCTTCGCCATTCATCGTTTTATAAGACACACTAACTAGGAAAAATACTAAATTTTGTGGACATTTTCAAAAAAATAACCTAGCTGACACAATCGAGGTCAAATGAGCACCATTAATTTTGAAAAATCAAAAAGATATAAAACCTATGCACAATGTCGTTGTATGTGACATGGTTATGACAAAAAAATCTTGGTTTATGGACACTTCCATGCAAACTCCTTCACTCAAATGAGCTATCACATATGAGATTGTATAGAGTCCAAGAAGAGAGTGATAGTGGGTTTGGGTCTATGAAAATTTAAAAAAAATCAAAAAAACCACAATAGATTCATTTGTGTGAATAGGAAGGATCTGAACTTGTTTTTTTATTGAAATTTTAAATTGTTTTTATAATGATTTATATTGGAAATAGCTTATTTACCGTAACTTTTCGGAGCTCACCAACATAGGCTAACATGATCATCTGTATGAATTTTTATTTATTTTTGTTAGATCATTGCAACCAAGGCTAAGATGATCATTGCAATCACAGAGGTTTAGGGTTTAGGGTTTAGGCTAACATTAACACAAACGTTGCTTATAATTCAAATGTGAGTCAAAATTCAAACATCACATCACATTTGAAACATCATATAAAATCACATAAACCTGCTTTAACTTTAATTATACATTAATGGCGGCCACAAAGGTTGGCGAGAGTTCAAAAGTCTGCCAGGTGAGAGTTCACAAGTCTGCCAGGCATTAACTAAAAACATTAAAACTAAAAATGAAAACAAGGAGGTGTGCTGCCCTCTAGGCGTCGGCGGGGCCGGTGAGGTCGACGAGGGTCGGCGTCAGGCTAGCCCAGGGGAACGATGTCTCCCAGGCAGTTGCGACATCGTCCACTGGTGGCTGCACCACTGCTGCCTACACTCCAGCACGACGCTCCTCCTCCTCTGCCTCGACGTCCATCTCCAACTCCTCGAGCCACTAACCCTCTAGACGCTCTGCCCGCAGGTGTCATTGTCGCCAAAACTCAAGGTAGTCTCGCTCATGCTCCAACGTCGCCAGCATCCATATGGGTGGCATGCTCACCCACTCCTGCACCACCCCCTGCCATGAGGGCCGTCGACGCCTGCTCGAGCCTAGCAGGAGATGGCGGTGCCAGCAGCGGCACGACACAGTCACCAACAGCGGAGAGCGCTATGGAATCCACCATCCGTGCCTGGTAAGCCGCCTCCTCCTCCTCCTCCTTGTGCCGCTCTTCCTCCTCGATGTCATGGAGGATAGCTACCAGCATCGGCGCCTTCTGGTATGTGGCCTCCGCCTCCTGGTCCTCATCGCACACGATGAGGGGCGGTAGGGTGCAAGCCCGCATGTCGCGGACGCCACACCGGCGATGCTCCTCATGCTCAAACGCAAACCAGACCTCCCAATTGGGAGAGTCTGCAGCATAGGCCCGATCGAGCCACTGCTTGGGCGTGAGCTGGTGCCATCGGCGCCTCACCTCCTCCGCATGCACCCACGCCGACCGTGGAACTGCCGGCACTAGGTTCCTCTCCGGATCCAAGTGCCACTGGTGTGGCAGGATCACGTCGGCGTAGGGAAGAGGTACAGTGTGCTCCCAATGCCACATCGCCTGGTGCACTGGGACGTGAATCCGTTGCCGAGGCGGACGGGAAGAGGATGGAGGGGGTAGCGCGCCCCAAGGGACGACGAGGGCATTGCCCTTCTTCTTGTTGGAGCTCGAGACAGCCCCTGAGAAGAAGCCCATGGTGGCTACTGGCTAGGGTTTGGTTTTGTCGCCGGCGAACTAGGGTTTGTATCCTGCCAGGGGTGGAGGGGGCAAGCGCGGCTCTGGAAGGACGGAAGGTGTTGTGGATTGGTCGGTTTCCATTTAAAGAAGGACGGCGACCCGAACATGGGTGGCTGACGACCGAGGCCCGTCGCGTGTGTGCATTTACTTTTTGCTGTGGGGGTAGTTTGAAGGCCACCACGTGTCCCCGAGGAGGACAAGGAGAAAGCGTGTGCACGTCCATTCGACGTCCATGTGGCTAGAAATGGGGCGGGACAGACTCAGCGCAGCCCCACTCGTTGGAGTTAATGGTATTGACCTGACGGCATCCTCCGCTGTGACCTTTGATGAGCGTTTTGGGCTAGGGATTGGGGAAAAGTAAGCAAAATTTAAGGATGTGGGGATGAATGACCATAGCTAAGGAGCTAGGGGCACAGACATAAAAAATCAATATGAAATTATTGGTCTTGCTCCTATCGCCACGCCTCCTACTGATCTGTTAGAAAAATATTTGCTTGATCATGAAGATGATATGCATATGAATGAAAGAAATTGAAACATATGATATATTCTGTAAACAAACATCTATCCTTAAACATAATCTACCTGTTGACACTTTGGGGGATCCTATTCCACCTAAGGGTGATCCCGTGTTTGAATTAAAGACACTATCTGATACATTAAAGTATGCTTATCTTTATGAAAAGAAGATACATCATGTTATTATTACTGATAACTTTCAGTGCAAGAAGAAAAGAGATTACTTAAAACTATGAAGAAGCACCGAGCTGCTACTTGTAAGTGCATCCAGTGCCACCCCTTGTTGGTTTTGGAGTATTGAAGACAGACATGGTTGAGGGACTAATGTGTTTGTGAGAGTTCACAGGATAACATAGATAGAAGTCCTTGGAGATTCGGTTTAACCATTGAGGACGACCCCTAAAAATGTGTGAAGACATTGATGATAGCCGAAGCCATTGGTGGTACATGAAGATATTCACTTGAAGATAATGAAATGCAAACACGAAGTCTTTTGGTTGTTTTGTTTCTTCTTTCCTGAGTCATAGGAACCACCGTACTGCTAAGTGGGGTCGATGTGATCGAAGTCAGACGTTGATGTGTAGGATCAAAAGTAGGTCTAGAGGGGAGTGATAGACTACTTGACTAAATAAAATTCTACCTTTTCCCAATTTTTAAGTGTTGGCAGATTTTAGCAATTGTAGCAAGTCAAGCACACCCTACGCATGCATATCTACGAGTATAGCAGCGGAAAGTAAAGACAAGCATGAGTAGTAAAGGAAGGGTAGGAGGATCAAACGCAATTTGGAGATACGAAGATTTTTCCCGTGGTTCCTATAGGTGGTGCAATCATACGTCCACGTTTATGGAGTCTCAACCCATGGAGGGTAACGGTCCCAAGAGTCCACGGAGGGCTCTACCCACGGAGGGTTCCATGAAGAAGCAACCTTGACTATTCCATGATGGCCTACGTCCACGGAGGACTATCCTAACTCGGGGTAGATCTTCACGAAGTAGGCAAGCTCCTTGCCGTTGCAAACTTCTTGGTTCACTCCACAACACGAAGTAGGAGGATCCCAAGCAACACCAACCAATCTAGGACGCACCACCCTCCAAAAGTTAATAGGCTCGATAATGTCAATGAACTCCTTTCTCTTGTGCTTCAAGATGATAGACTCCTCAAGACTCAATCACTCTCTCACAGATTTGGCTTTGGTGGAAGAGATTGATTGGGTGGAAAGCAACTTCGGGAGGCTAGAGATCAAGTTTCATATGGTTGGAATCGAATGGCATGATCTCAACACATGAGTAGGTGTCTCTCTCTTAGAAAATCTGATAGGATAGGTGGGGATCTATTCTGAGTGCTTCTCTTGCGAGTGAGTGGTTGTGGTGGGGCATATATAGGCATCTCCAAAAATCCAACCGTTACACCTTAAGTGACCAACTCGGTGACACCGATGTGTGAGTCCCGGTGGTACTGAGTTGCTCCAATGGTAGCAAATTTTGAATCTCGGTGAGACTGATAAATAATACTCGATGGTACCAATCAGGTGTCCAATGGCCAGAATCTACATCTCGGTGACACCGATCCAAAAACTCGAAAATTCCAATTTTATGAATTAAGAAAACCGAAAGTTGGCAACCTGAACTCGGTGACACCGATGTGGGATCGGTTGCACCGATGTGCTAGGGTTTGGAATGGGACTGTCTGAGTTTAGGAATCAGTGGGACCATGTGAGAATTGTTGGTTGCATCGATTTTGGATATTTGGCTTTGGACAGACTTTTGTGGAAGAGTTTGTGGGTGTTTTTGGTGACTATCATTTGTGCACGTGGAGCATGTTATTCACCAACAGTACCTTACCCCCTTTTAATAGTATTGGCTTTCCTATGGACTCAAAGTGATTTCTCACAAAGTAAAATGTAGAGTACTCTTGCTGGCCCCTTAGGCTTAAGAGGTAGGTTTTTGATGGCATGGAGATCATCTCCTCGTGCCATGTGGATATGGAGCAGGAAGTCCTCGATCCATATAGTTGGGTAAGTGGTCCCATCATACTATTCTATATTCACGGGTTTAAACCCTTTGGGGAACTAATGCAGCATTACCTCATCCGTGAAGCACAGTGGGTGAGCGGCGCCTGTGACCCATGCTATGTCATGCCTATAGTCGGTGTCTGTATGTGTCTGGTCACGTTCCCGGACTCTGTGGTTTTGGTTAAACCATGGTCTATACTCTCCCCGTCTATCCGTTGAGAAATCTCTTGATCCATAGATGGATCTTGTACATCCTGTTCTGTGATCTAGGTCATCACGCAGGTCGAACCTGTCATTGGGTTCGAATTTCTCCTTACCCCGTCTTCGGGGCATCGTCGGTACATAACCGGTGTTATTGGCCGCTCTATCACGCCCACGAGGAGGGCGGTCCAGCTTATCATATGGGGTATGATGCGGAGACGGAGTGTCAGTGAGCTCATCGTCGAATTGTGGCAACAGCCTTCTCCGAGGGTAGCTTTTGGGATGGTTTCACAGACCAGTGTCGTATACTTCCTTGGCTGAGAGGACTTTCATCCATCAATCATTGAGGTCGGCCTATTCGGCTTTGAGTTGCTGCTCTTTGGCCTTTAGGGTGCAAGCCGTTGCTATGAGCCACTGCCTGATTTCTTCCTGATCTTCGAGGTTATCAGGGATGTACAAGTCATCGGCTTCCGGTATATCTTCCTCCTCGATAGGGGGAAGGTAATCATTGCCCTCGAGGTCATTGGCAGTATCAGGGTTGTTTTGATCCTCAGGATCTTCTGGACCCTCAAACGGGTGCTCGAGGATCTCGGGATTGGCAAGATCGGCGAGGGCATTATCTTCCCCGTTGCTGATAATAGCTCTTCCTCCCTTTTTGCTTTTGGACCTCTTATGCGATTTCTGTCGCCTTTATGGCGCATCACCCGATCTGTCACCGTTGTTGGGAGGCACATTGTCATCGTTGGTGGCAGGAGTGTCCACCATGTAAACGTCATATGTAGAAGTGGCAGCCCAACTCCCGATATTGACGGGGGGTGGGAGCATGGTCCTCTTCATCCATGTATTCTGCCTCCTTAGAGCCATAGTCTAGTACGTTGGTTAAGTCTTTGACGTTGGCTATTAAGTGGGTGGAGGGTGGGTTGAAAAATCCGTCCCTGCCCAAACTATAACCGGGCCGGGTGTAGATCGGGGCTGGAACGTCGGTGATCCTCATCGACAAGAATTGCTCCAAAGCCTCGTCGACCGCTGAGGGCCCGATCGGGTCCAGCTGTTCGGAACCCGCGGAGTCAACCCCCGTGAGGCCCACCCGTGGGGAGTGTTTGGCAGGAAAACATGTTTGGTCACATGGCTTGGTGTCCAGATCGAGATGATAGATCGGACTGCCACCATGGGAGACCCCATTCGCATGTCCAAAGAAAGGGCTCGAGGTTAAGGCCTCAGAGTCCCTGGGGGCTACAGGTGAAGCCGTGAGCCCGATTAGTGACAGGTTGCCCTGAGAGTCGATAGAGAACTCTAAGTTTCCAAATCTGACCTCTTGATCAGGGGCAAAGCTCTCAACGCGGCCTAGATGGCCGGTGGAATCCGCATGCAGCACGACGTTGCCGAAGGCGAAGATCTGTCCAGGGACGAAAACATCCATGTTGTGAACATCTTCGTTGATGAAGAGACGAGGCATCGATTCCATCCTGCTCATAGAGGAACTCTCAATGAAAGCACCAATGTCGGTGTCAAAACCGAGGGATCTCGGGTAGGGGGTCCGACGGTAATAGGAGACAAAGGGGACACGAGTTTACCCAGGTTCGGGCCCTCCAATGGAGGTAATACCCTTCGTCCTGCTTGATTGTATTGATGGTGTAAGGTTTTACAGAGTTGATCTACCTCGAGATCGTATGTCTAACCCTATATGAGGTGTTCTCTCTTAATACACAAAAACCCTCTGGCTTATATAGATGCCGAGGATGCCTAGGGTTTACACATGGTCGGTTACATGTCGAAGAGATAAACATGCCTATTTACTACATCCAACATGGAGCGCAAGCCGTGCTCCTCGAAGCTTCCATCCTGGAAATTGGGCCTTCAAACCATCCAGTGTTCGACAAGTAGCCCATATAGTCCGGCCCATAAACAACTGGTCAGCTATCCGAGGACCCCCTAATCCGGGACTCCCTCAACTAGAATGTGTGGTCTTAGCTTCATCAAGGTAGACATAGCATCCTCACCTGGATCTCTGGAGGATGATCCCTTTTTTCTTAGAAACTAGGATGTCTCTAGTAGTTCTCTTGGGCTTGGGTGCAGAAGGCTTCTTGGAAATAGTTGGTTTTCCCTTGGGTGCTGACTGGCTGGGCATAGCTTCAGACAATAGTTTCTTCTTCTTCGTAGCAGAAGCCTTTCAGCTGGCTCTTCCTCCTCCTCAGCAGCAGCAGCTTCTTCTGGGTCCTTAAACATGGAGGTAGGCCTGCCAACAACATGAATGATCCTCTTCCTACTCTTCTTCTCACCAGCCTTCTTGGGCATGGATTTCTTGGGAGGCTCAATAGTCATGGTGCCCCTAGAGCTCTCAGGTGCTCTCATAGTGTCAGAGGGCGCATACTCCTTCATGACAGTCTTCTTCTTGGAAGATGTAGCCTCACCACTCGGCTTCCTGGCAGTCTTGACTTTCTTGGACTTGAGAGGCGCTTCATCAGGAATGAAATCTTCAACCTCCTCATATGAATTGAGCTTCCTCCTTGTTCTGGTTGCTGCCTTGGGCAGATCGAGTGAGCTAGGAATATCATCAAAAGAGGATGAGCTCTTCTTTGGACTAGTGCTAGAATCTGTGTTAACACTGAGCTCCTTCAAGTTGTTCTGACTATCCTCTAAAGCAGACATCTCTGACCCTGTGAATACAATATAG
The DNA here is from genome assembly GCA_022496015.1 of Hordeum marinum. Taxonomy (NCBI): domain Eukaryota; kingdom Viridiplantae; phylum Streptophyta; class Magnoliopsida; order Poales; family Poaceae; genus Hordeum; species Hordeum marinum. The sequence goes on from CM039676.1 coordinate 181,812,113, forward strand.
AGGAGTAGAAGGGTTCAGTCATCACAAAATGCATACCGTTTTAAAGATTGAACAAAAATTTCTTAAGATCTGCATTCTGCCAAATAAATATCGGAACCACCGAGGCAAACTTTTTGGATCCATCGAGACTGGTAACCTACTAAACAGAAACTTGGCTTCACATTCCAGTGAGACCGAAAATTGGCACTCGGTTTCACCTAGGTTGTTCTCAGTTGACCTAAAAAGTGAATCGGTGAGACCGATTCTTTTGCTTCAGTGTCACCGAGATTCCGGTGGCGGACAGCAAATCCTAGAATATCGATCATTCTCTAATCTAATGAACTTTTGGTGGATGGAGACGATTGTAAATTGTGGCTCATCGATAAAAACTTGCTAGTGCGCAAGAATCGGAGGGGGAACGCACAAGGGATTGGATTTGTACCCTAATTTGGTGTTGAATCTCAACGGCGATGTCGGCGGAGAAGATGGCCGTCGGCGGCAAGGACTTCCACGGCGGAGGCGCTTGGGAAGATGAAGGCGATGACTAGGGGTCCTTTTTCAGCAGCTTAGGGATTTGGAGCGTGATAATTTGAAGATTTGAATTCACAGCATCGTGTCCACATATATATATACCCCTTGCTGTCGGTGACACTGATTCTAAGTTTTCGGTGCCACCGAGTTTCTCAACTGTCAGCTCATAGGGAAACTCGGTGTAACCAAGAAAATGGAATCGGTGGTACCGAGGTGAAAAACCAAATAAACCCTAGGAATTTGGTGAGACCAAGAATTTTGGATTGGTTCCATCGAGATGCATTTGGGAGGTTTTAATGGTCAGTCCTTTGTCGATACGGAACTCTGAGTGCTCCTCACATAGATGGATCGAAAAGTACTTGTTCAAATTTTTTGATACAACATGAATAGATTTGAGACAAGAAAGCATAGATAGCTAGATAAGGGTCCTAGGAATTCTTGTCCATCCAATTGGCAAAAATAAAATCAAAGTCTAAATAGCAACAATTGGATGTCCTTGAATGGATAAAGAAATGTAGACCAACATGCTCACACAATAAGATGTCAAATGAAATCATGGCAAACATGCACATACATACTAGCATCTATCAAGCATTTTGTCGATGATGGAGTCATATATATATGAGTATATTGACATAGGAGCCAAGTAAGAATACTTGATAATAGGTCATACTCATAGATTAAGCACAAGTGGGATTACCACTCTTACATAAAGCATTTAATGTTGTCACATGCTATGAGATGCTTTAACTCAAGTCTTAGAGTAAAGCTCCCCCTTGATGTGACATCCCCACTTGAGAGGGATAAACTAACCTTGGGTTTTGTCGATGAATACTTCATGTAGGTGAAGTAGTGGTGGATGCTCAAAGTTGATGAAGATCACCAGGAGCATCCTTGTTGTTTCTTACTCTTCTCACCTACATGGGTTAGTCCCAATACACAATAGACAAATACAAGGATGTCTATTGACATGGAGTGCAAAGCATACATAATGATGTCCATGGATTTTTTGATTACCTTGCCCCTTTCTTACCTTTGAGGGAATGTGTGACTCCTTGAACTATTGCATAATGTTGAAGTTGATTGCAACTAGTTCTTGCCAATAATGAATGTGAGTGAATTTCATTGGCGGAGTCACCCCTCAAGAACTCCTCTAGTTCTTCTTCTTGGGTACCCGCATCAAGTTGATGGGGATCCTTGGTGTTGAAGTAGCACTTGTATAAGTTGAGCTTGAAGTAGCCCTGGGAACCCACTTCACCAAAGCTCGGGATTCATCTTCATATGAGTCAATGTCCTCTTGAGGCTTGTTCTTGCCCTTGAGCTTGGGGTCATGTGGTGGAAGGTCATCTTGAGCTTTTGTTCCATTGAGAAGAGTATTTTCATACTTCTCCTTTTGAGGAACAAACTTGGGATTGGGGGTATTGACCTTCTTCCCATTCAACTCCATTAGCGTTCAAGTAGCCAATGTCATGGTTCTTCCGGTATCCTCCGTACTTGCGAACAATTTCCTCAAATTTCTAACACCGGCAAGACTCTTGTAGATACCTTTCTCAATAATCCCTTTCAAAAGTTCATTTTATTTCTCAAGTGTAACTTAGCTAAGAGAAGTGTTAGTGGGATCAATAGAACTACTAGAATCAATATTATTGGATTTATCATTTTTATTGATACTAGTTGAAGAACCTTTCTTCCCTTTGTTACTAGTCTTCTTAGCTTTTAACTTGTGGAATGAATGTACACATGAGAGGTCGTTTGGCTAGATAAGAGGAAGTCTTCTTTCGAAGATCGTCATTGATAGCTTTAAGAACTCATGCTCTTATTCTAAATTGAGCTTCTCAAAGCGGAGTGATGTGGAGCATCCTACGGACATCACCATGGAAAGAGTCCCTTTGCCAAGTGACACGTGCCACATCTACTAAACATACATAAAGGTGAATCTTGTCCTTTACACGTGTTCTCTTGTCCCCTTCGAGGATGGTATACTACTTGACACTCCTCCCCTATGCATGCATAGGTATTGCCGGAGCTTCATGGATGATGAGGAGGAGTGCCAGCACCTACGTACAACCACACCATCAGCGAGGGAAGCTTGGAAGAGAAGAAGGAAGAAGAGAACTTGCAATAGCCTAGGAATTAGGGGTACAACCGGTGCACCACCGGTCAACCATCGCTGCCCCGGTACAACCGGCCAACCACCGCCAACAACCCCTAACATCGCGGCCAAGATTCTATTGTGGAGCGGTTCAAGCCCGGTAATACCCCAGTTATACCGGTTGATGGCTTAATACCGGTACAACCAGTCCAACCTCTGGTACAACCGGCCTGCCTGTGCGCATGGACGGGCCCAAGGCCCATGTATCCCCAGTCTCACTTACCCCTTCATGCCTATGACTATATATACTCCTCTCCCACCTCCATTCTAGGGTTAGCTTTGTTTTTCTCTTAGATAGTTGAGCCTAGCTCCTTCCACTACCTATCCCATGGAGTAGATGCCTCTATAGGAGAAGATCCCCTAGTGGATGTCAAGGCCCCTTATGAGGGAAGATCCTGCGGGATATCAAGGCCCCATCTCCCCATGGGATTTGGGATGAACTCTACCATGTATCCTATTTCCCTTTGTTGTTCGTGCACCTTTGTGGATCTTGTATGTGGTGAGTCTAGTGGATGTTTGATTGGACTTGTTATTGAGTGTATCCTCTTGTGATTTCTCCTCGTTCTTCCCCGTGTTCTTCATGTTCTACGTGGAATCCCCCACCTATTTGTGAAAGATCGACACACACGGGCTTGCCCCGTATCATATTGGTATCTAGAACCACGTTTCTCATGAATTTGGAGTCCTCCCTTCATTTTCTAGCCTAATTTTGTTTGATTTCGTCCCAATTTCGAAAACTACCCACAAAAATAGCCCAAAAAATTTCTTGTGATTTGTTGTTCTTGTGAGTTTGTGTTGATTTTGATCCTTGGATCTGGTGTTTAGCAAGTAGATCCACTCCCCTTTGTGTCCCCATTACCTAATTTTTCTTTTCCCCTTCAATTCGGTCCCAAATTTTAGATTTCGTCCGCCCCCAAGTTCACTGCGTGCTCATATCTGAAAAAAAATCCCAATAAAAGCGCTACAACCGCTCTGTACAGCGGTACAACCGCCCCTTCAAGCGGTACAACCGCCCCGTCGAGCGGTACAACCTCTAATTCCCCAAAAACGCTTCCAAGATGCTTCAGGGGCGGTACAACCGCTAATCCAAGTGGTACAACCGCCCATCCCAGTTCCTGACGTTGGCTGATTCTTGTTTTGCCCATAACTTCCACTCCCGAACTCCGATTTGAGTGTTCTTTGGCTGGGTTCGAAGCTATCGTCATGCCTGAGATCCTCATATTGGTTTTACCACCTTTTGACTTCATCATATTCTTCAAATTTTGGTAAGTTTTCCTAGGCCCTCCACCATATCATCCTCATTACCACCATAGTCTTCCGCAACCTAGCCCATTTGGTTTACCTTTGCATTTGTGGTTGCTTGAGTTTTGATTTGAGTCTCCTAAGGTGTTTAGGCTACTTAGGGATGGTTACTTCTTCATCAACCACCAGTGACTTGTATCGGTCCATCATCTACATCAACCACCGACGTTCGACATCAACGACGACCATCCATCCTTTGAGACCATCTTCAATCGGAAGCAAGGCCGGTTCATCCCGGCTTCACGAAAGGTCAAGTGTGACGAAGGTATACATTCTGTCATACACTTTACATTCCTTGCCATTACATCTTGATATCCCACCATCTTTGCGATTACCTTCATACCTATTGATACTAGCTATCCGAGTATTGTCGAGCTTCGTGAAAACTTGTGCATCATAGTGATACGATATCATGTTGTTGCATCATCGGAAGTATCATATAGTGCAATTGCTTTCTCCCGTGCATATCTTGCGATACTTATCTCATATAGTTGGTTGAGGCTCAATAAGAATAGTGGAAAGGAAGAGTAAAAAAGCTTCTAAGAAGAAAGAAAGATCAAAGCTTATTAGCAAAGAGTTGAGCATGAAAAGAGATACTTGTGCATGAGGATACTTGGAATAGGAAATGTTTTGCTTGCATAAATATCATTGGTTTCAAGTGGTGAATCATGCCCAAACATGCAATAAGCTAGCGTCTCTCCTTGTGTTTGTGCAACACGAGCTTTGCTCACCGCTATAGTTGCACAAGACAGATTATCCCACCGCGTGTGTTTCTCTATTGCCGTCCTCTATATTGTGATCACTTGCTTTGCATTTTGAGTCCATTGGATTTATTTCAACATTTACAATATCTTGGACTTCATTTTGCTTGAATTTTGTGCCACTTGTCCTAACCAAGCACTCGATAAGCTTTATGTTGTAGGTGTGAGTGAACAAGTCCGGTACCAATTCCACCATTCTCCCAAGTCACATTGAGTGAAACGGGATACATCCTCAACTTTGGGAACAATATCTTGGTATTGTTTATCTCATTTTCCACTCATCTTTGCTCGAGTCTTGTGATGGCTAGGCAAAGCACATATACTTCGGTCTACAACAACAACGACGAGTCTGATGCCATGAAGAACATCATCGACGCCAAGATGCACGCTCAAATGGAGGAGCTCAAGGTCCTTATCAAGACCTACACGAGGTCTTCATCGTCTTCGAGAAGACGCTCAAGTGCACATGCTATCAAGCAACCATCTCCGACAAAATCACACTGGCATCGACACCGTCAACGACATGAAGCAATAACAACGCCAACATCAAGGTCTCCAACAAAGAACAAGTGTGAAGGTCACGAGCCCGACACCAACCACCGCTCAATGACTTCACCACCTACTTTGGCATATTCGCCAAGCGACTTCATGGCGTCTTTGCCTCTGGATACGCGGCATATTTGCTGACAAGCACTTCAAGAGAAGCTCCCCAAGCTCAAGTCTGTGACTTCCACGAGCTACTATGACCTCGACATCGACCATGACATTCCTTTCTACGGGAGTCAAGACCCCGAGGAGTATCTCGATTGGGAGCGCAAGATGGACCACTACCTCAAGTTACTTCAAGTCCTTCCAAAGATCTAGTGAAGTGCACCACAAGAAACTTCCACAGCGACGCATCGACATGGTGGCTTCACATGTCTTCGAAGAGCTTCGACATGATTTGGTCCAAGATGAAGAAAGCGATGCGGCGAGAGTTTGTGCCTTCCACCTACATGGACCATCTTCAACGCCAATTGGATAACACCATACAAGGATCTAAGTCCATTGACGAGTACTTCATGAAGATGAAGAAAGACTTGCGACAAGCCAGCGTGGCCGACCCCATATGGATGAAGTTCTACTTCATGATGGGATTGAACAACGACATCGCCAAGCCTATCTTCAAGAACAACTACGAGTCTCTCAAAGAACTCTACTTGGGTGCTCTCAAGGCGGAACAAGAACTCAAGGCCAAGTCTACTCGACCCCGAGAACACTTTATGATGACCAAGCTCCACGACGACGAGCATGAGGATGGTACCACCAAAATGCCCAAGCCCGATGAGCTCCAAGATGACACTCCCAAGTCCAACTTCACCGCCATCCCTCTTTGTGGCATTGACAGTTCCGAGTCTACCATGACTCTTTTTGAAGACGGTGCGGCGACGACTATGACTATGGAGCCACTCAAGTAACATGCTTTGGAGGCAAGCGACAAGGTGGTGAGCTAGGATGATGGTTCCAGCTTTGGAGGAGAGAGTGAGATGATCAAGAATGGGATTGTCCCTTCGGTCATGGAGGAGAGTGATGATGTGCCATCTTCGGCCTTCATCCACGATGATGACGACGAGACGGTTGAGCATGGAACTATCCCTTCAAACATGGCAGCGAAAGGAGTTGAGCATGGAGAAGTTTGCACCTAGATTTCTCCGACACCCATATATGACCAGATGCCCCAATTTCCATGTGAGGAGAGCCACCACCACTTGACTGACATGAGTGACTCCACCATATGCGACATTGAGTGCATTTCCTAGGAAAGTATGAGAGTGACCACCACTAGCCCCATATATGATGAATTGCAGCAATTCCCATGTGAGTAGAGCCACAACCCCCACCCCTTGAGTGAGAGAAGTGACTACACCATATGTGAGTTTGAGTGCACCTACTTCGAGGGAGTGTGTGAGCTGCCACCACATAGAGAGAGTGCGATAGTTGAGATGGCATGTGGGGCCACTATGATTTCTAACAACATAACCTCTACCTCTATTGTATCTCCGCATTTGATGCTAGGTCCCATACACGATGACGCGCTGATCCTCGAGGACTTCATACTTCCTTTGGAAAAGACGATGGGCATGGTGGATGATGATGCACCCCCACATGGTTCCATCACGACGATGAGGACCACGAGTTGGTACTTTCGACATCACCTACACCACATGAGTGGAATGAGAAAGGTAAAATAGGTTAAGGTGATGCTCTTGTCCCACTAGTGGACTCTCTTGATATTGATAGCTTGCATGATGTTGATCACCTTGTGGATACTTCACATGCTATGTATTCTTCATGCTTAGATGTGCCCCCTATTTATGATGAATATGATGATGAGCATGTTGACTTACCTAGTTGTGATGCTATACTCCATAGGATAACATGAGAAAATTCTATTGGTCACATCATGCTTGACAATCCGCTTGACTTGTCATATGCTATGCGTGAAATTTTCCATATTGCATCTTTGCAATCTCACCACAGTGACTATGTTCCCATAAAATTAGTCCAATTTGTGAATATGCATAGATGACAAGCCCATGGTTATTGGCATTTGATTCTCTTGTGATAACATTGCCATGCTCCCTTTGCATAATTTGCGCAATAATTCTCATATGCCATGCCATGATCTCCATGATTTGGAAATGCATTGTTTTGGATGTTATACATATTCTCCGCATTATGCTTCCACTATTGCACATGAGGATACCCCCATAGTTTCCTCACACATTTTAGGAGAGTTGGTTCCATCTCATCCATTGCATGATCCACAAACTTGTGTGCGTGATATGCTACCGATGAATAAAAATGCTATTGATGTGCCATATATCTGCATGCTCAATTTGTGTCCCCATCGTGTTATACACAACAACTATTCTTTCATGATGGATGACATGTTCCTATACCATGCATTGAATTACTTTGAGCATTGCTTATCTTGTGCTAACTCTCACGCACACATACACATCATGATGGATGATGTGTACATTTACCACGCACACACTTTGTTTTGTGTGTCCCCTTCTTGTGTAGGTACACATGATTCTTCGTCAACCTCGCAAGCACATGAGTTGACAAAACAAGCTCTAGAGAGAAACGAAGACGTGCGCCTCCATGGAGTTCTTACCCTCCACCCACCCACTTTGCGCAAATACTTCATGCATTTCTTCTACATGGCTCTCACATGGTTATGGCTTATTACCTGTTATATATCCTTTCCCCATATTGCCATGTTCACTTTGCATGATATGCTCATTTCTATGCCCTCCACATGCATTTGTGACCCATGCTTTGCATTTCACATGACACTTCCACTACAGGAAACAGATACTTTACCGTCCGCCATCCCGCACGGGAAAGGCATGAATCCCGGACAGCAAAGGCTTTGCCGTCGGCCAGCGGATGGCAAACCGTCCGGCTGAATGAGCCACGGTAAAGGCCTCTTTGCCGTCCGCTAGCAGACGACAAAGACCTTTGAACCTTTGTCGTCCGCCAGCGGACGGCAAAGGGCCTGGATGGCACACGTGGCAACTTATCTCCGTTAGGGGGCTTAACGGTGTGCTTTCCCGTTAGCTGGCAGACGACAAAGGCCTTAGGTCCTTGATGTTCGCAAGCGGACGGCAAAGAACCTTTTTTTGCTAGCCTAGGTGGTTTCTTTTCCGTCCGCTGGCGGACGGCAAAGACCTTCGGTTCTTTGCCGTCTGCCAGCTGACGGCAAAGAACCCACCTATGCCAGCCCCAGTTTGCACAGGTAGCTGCCACGTGGCCACTTTGTCGTCTGCTGGCGGACGGCAAAGGGCTTTGCCGTCTGCCAGCAGACGGCAAAGTGGCCATATAGCCCCTGTTTTTTTGTTTTTCTTAAAATCGTTCAATTTGACAGAATATTCATATATAACCAACATATACATATCCAACATACATATCCAAAACATACATATCATTCAACAAGTTCCAACAAGCATACCAAATAAGTTCCAACAACATATACAAGTTTCGAACAACATATCCAACATACATATCAAAAACAAGTGTCCAACATACATATCCAAAACAAGTTTCCAACATATCCAATAAACACAAAGGAAGCAGAAGTAGAAGAGTACACTCCATCAATGCAAGCTTCCTCATCTATAGCAAATCTGCAAAGTAGGAAAGATGAGAATTAGAAGAAGAAGAAGACTAGGTAGAAGAAAAAGAAGAAAAAGAAGAAGAATTTATCTTCTCTTTGTTTTTCTCCTCTCCTCTCCTCTTCTCCAAGGTAGTAATGTCATTTTCTAGCTAACTAAGCATATCAAGTCATTTTGGAGGAAAAAATGCGAAGTATAGGTCATTTTAGAGCTATCCTAGGTAGAATATATCATTATGGAGCTAAGTAAGGTTATTATGTATTTTTAAGGAAAATAAGCTAAGTATAGGTCATTTTGGAGCTAAACGAAGGTTATTTTGCCATTTTTTACCTAAGTGAGCATATTATGTCATAAATGAACTAGCTAAGCTAATTATAGATCATTATTGAGCTATCCTAGCTAGTTATGCCATTTTGTACCTAAGTGAGCTAATTATGTCATAAATGAACTAGCTAAGCTAGCTACAGATCATTATTGAGCTATACTAGGTACTAATGCCATTTTCTAGCTAACTAAGCATATCAAGTCATTTTGGAGGAAAAAATGCTAAGTATAGGTCATTTTATAGCTATCCTAGGTAGAATATACCCTTTTCTAGCTAACTAAGCATATCAAGTCATTTTTGAGGAAAATAGTATAGGTTATTTTGGAGCTAAGTAGGTCATTTCTTAAGCTAAGTATGCATTTGTTAATGAAAACACTTGGAAAAACTTACCTTCAAACGGAGGTGAAGGACCGGTAGGGTTTGGGCCAGGGTGAGACATAGAAGGACCGGTCGGGGTTGCGGCAGACGCAGAAGGATCGGTCGATGCTTGTCGGGAGGCACGCTGCACCAAAGATCATTTGCAATGTCTCCTTGGCATGATGAAACTCAAATGTGAATACTAGTAACTAATGACGATTTAAATGAAACTCACCTTGGCTGCTATAGCAATATGGGGCATCGACGGAGGGGTCTGACCATTGTTCTGGCACACGGTCTGCACAATATTTTTCACGAGTCATTCATATTAGTTAGTGATGAAAGGAACATTACATGCATGATTTGGCTAATATGCAGGAGAAACTTACCACGAGGAGCTCGTATAGGGCCCAGTAAGACGCGTCGTTCTGGTTCCTCTCCTCCTCCAACAGCCTAGCCGTCCTCTCCTCCATGTCCCTCTCCCTCTGTGTCGCCTACCTGTTTGCCTCCGCCAGAAGCTCCTGGGCCCTAGCCTCAATGGCAAGCTCCATTGGTTGTGGACGAGGCCTTATCTCAGGATCAAAGCTCGGCTGGCACTTCATGATCTCTAGGAGATTTCTAGGACAACGTATCAGTCCATCCCAAATGGCTATCGAGCCATGGGGACTCCCACCACCACATATCATCATGAGCTCTGGATCAAAAGGACTCTGGCTCGGGTTGAAGTCCTCCCCTTTCCTCGCCTTCCCCTCATCTCTGTACCTCACGAGCTTGTTGTGGGAGGACATGTTGCTGAACCTCTCCGGATGATCGAGGTCATCCTGAGAGAATGCCTTGGCCTTCTTGTACGAGGCAGTATGGGCCATGGCATAGAGGTCGAACAGAGGTGGCACCTCCTTCTTGTTTCTCGCGCCTAAAAGAGGTGAAGAAAATATTAGTTAAGGGCTCAAGCTAGCATGAAGAATGAAATTGCATGAATCATGAAGCACACCACATACCCAGTTATCCCCGTACTCAAACAGGTTGGAGCTCCCTTGATGGTGTGGCACACCTCTCAATTGGGCACGCTTCTCCTTCGCCTTGTTGTGTTCGGCTAGCCATTCGGGAGAGCACCACTCATCCACCAATGCCTCCCAACAGTCCATCCTATCCGCACACCATCTCGAGGGCACCTAAGTTAGACAGAGAAATTTCAGCGCTACGCCTACAAATCAAATCAAAGAAACTAAGTACAAGGCCTTAAGAATAGATAATCACATTCATAAACTTCTCCTTACTCAGATAATTGTTGCGGCACTTCTTCTTGGCCCTCTTAATGTTACTCGAGGCGTAGTAGTCTCGAATAGCCTGCACCCGAGCCTCGTGCCGTAAGTTCTGAAGTAGGCGCTTGCACTCGGCTTCAAGAACAATAGCCGCTCTCGCCTCGTCTTCCTCAAGACACCTGTAGAAGGTCTGGAATCAAACAAGACAACACATTAGACACTGATTAGTACAATCACTAGTTATTGTTGATTTTTAATTCTATAAAGGAGAAATTACCCAAAAGCGACGGATCACAATGTCAGCCACCGTCTCGCACAAGATACCATCGACCATCTCCTCCGGCAGGGCCGGGGCAGCCTTGTACAGCTCCTAGGTCAGTGCTACCTGTCGAGCCTCACCCTCACCGGGCAACTGGACCTTCCCCGGGAAGTGGTGCCGGAGAAGCACACCAAGGACCTGGTTGGGCCTGCGGACACCACGCTCGTATTTCCATCCCCTGCAGTATGAAAAGGCCAACACATTAGATATTAATTTGAAGAAACATGAAGGCAAAAGGTTAAAAAAGAGTAAATGCACTTACTTCTCCGCATTAGGCGCAATCAACCACCTATGCTCGCGGGTCGTCGGCATGGGAGGCAGCTTTGTACAACCATGTTGGTAGACCTTCTTGCCCTCCTCAACCAGCTCGGCCTCTCTATAGGTGTCCTCAGACAAGTAATTGGCCTTGCCACCATCAGCATGGCCACTAGCCTCCGGAGTCACGTGGGACGAAGACTCTGGGACCCGAGTCTCCTGGGACGAAGACTCTGGGACCGGAGTGTCCTGGGACGAAGGCTCGGTGACCTGAGGCTCGTGGACCGGAGTCCAAGACGGGTCCAACTCAGACGGGTCCACCTGAGACGGAGCACTCCTATGGTCGGGAGAATCAGCTGGGGGTGGCGGCGAGGAAGGCGCAGAAGCCTTCCTACCTCTAGCACCTATCTTTGGCTTCCCAGACCTCTCCCGGTAGAAGAAGAAGCACCCGCCGGTGTCTGCATGCTGTGTACCAACGCTCTCTGGAGTTGTTGGGGTGGAATAATAGCACCCCTCCCAGCACGCGTCGAGGAAGGAGGCTCAGAGCCCTCTCGACCCCCGCCCACCATCTGTCAACACCTGTAATGACAAAGAGTGAACGAAATTCGTTCAACATAAACAAATTGAATACCTAATAACATGAACTAATTAATAATATATATGTACATAATAGTAATTGGTATTACATCGTGGGTGGATGTACATTGGTATAATGCGTGTGTGACTTTTGGTTCGTCGAGGCTTTCCTTAAGTAACTCTCATATCTCATGGTGTGTTGGTGTGCTATCTCTCACACTGATATGGTGGTGTATATATGTTGGTGGGCACTCTCTCACAGTAATAGTTCGACCGCCGGTGATGGACGCCCCACCTCTTCTCTTCTTGCGCAATATATCAATGAGTATATCGCAAAGAAGAGAAGAATGATGAGGCGCCCCCACGACAACAGTCGGGATTCCTCCATCAAGAACACACATGAAAGTCACACAAGGAGCAACGACAGACCGAAAGTCACACATGCATTATACTAATGCACAACATTTAAATCCACCTGGTCAACATAAATATGATGTTTTGTATAACAAAATCAAAAAATATATGACCTAACTCATAATTCACAAATATATGACCTTCGTCGTGTCGGGGTCGGGGTGTCTGCGGTGTCGTGTCGGGGTAGGGGTGCTGTGTCGTGGTCGGTGCTGCCGTGTCGGGGTCGGGGTGTCAGGGTGTCATGTCAGGGTCGGGGTGTCGGGGATGTCGTGCCGGGGTAGGGGTGCTGTGTCAGGTTAGGACGTCGATGAAACCCTAAATAGCAAGTATCATCGGTGCGAGATACATGTGGCGCTCGGCGTTGAACACTAGATCCACATCCCACAAGTGACGCCGGCGCCTGGTGTCCCGCGCGCAGCAATAGTTCTGGGGGCTGATGACGGTCGAACACCTTGGCAAATTTGTCTCACAGCCTCTGCGATGAGGATTAGAGCCAAGTTTTGAAACTTCAAACAACCAAACCGACTAGTGTCAGTTAGGGTGTTTCAAGTTTCAACACTTGGCTTTTAATCATCATCGCAGAGGCTGCAAGACAAATTCGCATAGGTGTTCAACCGCCATCGACCCCGAGAACTGTTGCTATGGGACACCGGACGCTGGCGTAACTTGTGGGACATGGATGTAGTGTTCAACACCGACGGCCACATGTATCTCGCACCGATGATACTTGCTATTTAGGGTTCCATCGACATCGGGGGTGTCGTGTCGGGGTCGGGATGTCGGGGGTGTCGTGTCGGGGTCGGGGTGTCGGGGGTGTCGTGTCAGGGTAGGGGTGTTGTGTTGTGGTCGGTGGTGCCGTGTGAGGGTGTCGGGGTGTCGTGTCGGGGTCGGGGTGTCGGGGGTGTCGTGTCGGGGTCAGGTGTCGGGGGTATCGTGTCGGGGTAGGGGTGTTCTGTCGTGGTCGGGGGTGCTGTGTCAGGGTGTCGGGGTGTCGTGTCGGGGTCCAGGTGTCGGGGGTGTCGTGTCGGGGTCAGGGTGTCGGGGGTGTCGTGTCGGGGTAGGGGTGTTGTGTCGTGGTCGGAGGTGCCGTGTCAGGGTGTTGGGGCGTCGTGTCGAGGTAAGGGTGTCGGGTGTCGTGCCGGGGTCGGGGTGTCGGGGGTGTCGTGTCGGGTTCGAGGTGTCGGGGGTGTCGTGTCGGGGTCGGGGTGTCGGGGGTGCCGTGTCGGGGTCGGGTGTCGAGGCTGCCATGTCGGGGTCGGGTGTCGGGGGTGTCGTGTCGGGGTCGGTGTGCTGTGTCGTGGTCAGGCGTGCCGTGTTGGGGTGTCGAGGTGTCGTGTCGGGGTCGGGGTGTAGGGGGTGTCATGTCGGGGTCGGGGTGTCGGGGGTGCCGTGACGGGGTCGGGGTCTCGGGGTGTCGTGTCGGGGTCGGGGTGTTCGGGAAGTCGTGTCGGGGTAGGGTTGCTGTGTCGTGGTCGGGGGTCCCCTGTTGGGGTGTCGGGGTGTCGTGTCGGGGTCGGGTTGTCGGGGGTGTCGTGTCGGGGTCGGGGTGCTGTGTCGTGGTCGGGGGTACCGTGTCGGGGTGTCATGTCGGGGTCGGGCTGTAGGGGGTGTCGTGTCGGGGTCGGGGTGTCGGGGGTGTCGTGTTGGGGTCGTGGTGTCGGGGGTGTTGTGTCGGGGTCGGGGTATCGGGGATGCCGTGTCGGGGTCGGGGGTGTCGGGGGTGCCGTGTCGGGGTCGGGGTGTCGGGGATGCCGTGTCGGGGTAGGTGTCGGGTCGGGGTCGGGGTTGGGGTGTCGTGTCGGGGTCGAGGTCAGGGTTTTTCCTCTCTTTTTTCTTTTCTTCTTCTTCCTCTTCTTCCTTTTCTTCATTTTCTTCATTTTTCCTTCTTCTTCTTCTTCCTCCTTTCCTTTTTCCTCTTCTTCTTCTCCTCCTCTCCTCTTTTTTCTTCTTCTTCTTCCTCTTCTTCTTTTTTTCTTCTCCTCCTCCTCCTCTTCTTCTTCTTCCTTTCCTTTTTCCTCTTCATCTTCTCCTCCTCTCCACTTTTCTTCTACTTCTTCTTCTTCTTTTTTCTTCTCCTCCTCCTCTTCTTCCGTTTCTTCATCTTATTTTTTTTGTTCTTTTCCTTTTTTATTTTTCCTTTTTTTCTTCTTCTTTTCTTCTTTTTTTCTTCTAGGTTTTTTCTTTTCTTCTTTTCTATCTAAGTTTTTTCTACCTGATATATACTAACTAATATGAACTAATAATTAAGTAATATAAACTAACTAATATGAACTAATAAAAATAGAAAAAAACATAAAAAGGGGGAGGGTGGAGCTCACCGGAGGGGGGTCGAGGCGGCGGCGTGGGGCGGCGGGGGGGCGGAGCTGGGTCATCGGGGGTGCCTCCTCGCCGGCGACCCGACGCGACAGGGGCGACAGGGCCAAGGTGGTGGAGGAGGGTCGTGGGGAGGGGGCGGGCGGCACTGCGGCCTGGCTCCGACAGTGGTGGAGAAGGGCCGCGGGGAGGGGCAGTGGTGGAGGAGGGCTGTGGCGAGGGGGCGGCGGCGGGAGGGGGGCGGCGGCGCTGAGAGAGAGAGAGGGAGAGAGAGATGTGAGAAAGAGAGAGAGAGAGGCGTGGGGGCGGGGCCGAAAGTTAAGTTCATTTCTTTGCCGTCCGCGGGCAGGCGGCAAAGAACTCTTTGTCGTCTGCTGGCAGACGGCAAAGAGGGTAACCGTTAGTCCGCCCCCCGCCGTGACATTGTGGGCCCTCCTCACCTCTTTGTTGTCCGCTAGCAGATGGCAAAGAAATCTTTGTCGTCTGCCAGCAGACGGCAAAGAAGTGGCAGATGGCAAAGAGCTTGACCTAGCCAGTGTCGTGCCCCGTGGGTCCCACTTTGGTGTTTGCTGTCCGCTAGCAGACGGCAAAGAACTCTTCTTTGCCGTCTGCCAGCAGACGGCAAAGAAGTGCAGATGGCAAAGACCCTCTTTGCCATCAGCTGGTTCTTTGTCGTCTGCTTTGGAAAGACAGACGGCAAAGAGCCTCTTTGTCGTCCGCCAGCGGACGACAAAGAGCTGGCAGACGGCAAATTGTCAAATTCCAGTAGTGGTCCTTGTATGATTTGTATGTGTATTCGCAAGCTTGGTGGAGATATCACTTTCTATTGCCATGTTTGCTATGTGCCCCACACCTATGATGATACATTGATCATGTTTTGTTTCCGTGCTTGTGATACATCATGTGCATTGCATATGCTTACTATTTGCTCACGTGACGTGATTGCCATGATTTTCTCTAGTATGTTGCACCTTCACACTACTATTTGGCACGACATGATCACTATGCTTGCTTATGTTGCATCATCGATGTGCTCCCTTTATGCGGTTGACGACAACCATTGCCATGCTTTGCACATTGATTGGTACTTGCTTGACTTGATTGCCTCACACATGTTGAACACTTTCTCTTTCTATTGTGTTGAGGGCCTCACTATCTTCACTACACCATGTGCACATTATGCTTGGATTATCTTGCACTTTGGGTTGCACCATGTGTTTAAACCCTTCATCCTACTTGGTGTTGTGAATGATTCCTTTGCCTACCATAGACCTTTCATTGATAGATATGTGCAGGAGTGCGATGACCTTGAGGTAGATGCTTGTTCTATTGACACACATATTGGCATCCCTACCTCCCCTAAGCATCCTTGTTTCCATGATAGCATTGCGTGTGCTTGTAGGAGCGAGAGAGGCGTGTCTAGAGGGGGTGAATAGACTACTAGTAGAAATTTAAAACCTAACCTTTTCCCAAGTTAATTGGCTTGAAGATTTTAATAGTTTTAACAAGTCTAGATAGTCTAACAGCCCTACACATGCATTTCTACAAGTATGACAGCGGGAAGTAAATACATTGCACATGTAAGTAAAGAGATGGGGTAGGAAGATCAAACACAATAGGAGACGCAAGGATTTTTCCCGTGGTTCCGATAGGTGTGCTATCGTACGTCCACGTTCATGGAGTCTTCAACCCACAGAGGGTAACGGTCGTGAGAGCCCACGGAGGGCTCTACCCATAGAGGGTCCCACGAAGAAGAAACCTTGACTATTCGATGCGGCTTCCGTCCATGAAGGACTAGCCTAACTATGGGTAGATCTTCACGAAGTAGGAGATCTCCTTTCCCTTACAAACTTCTTGGTTCACTCCACAACACGAAGTAGGAGGCTCCCAAGCGACACCTAACCAATCTAGGTGGCACCACCCTTCAAAAGATAATAGGCTCGGTAATGACGATGAACTCCTTGCTCTTGTGCCTCAAGATGATAGACTCCTCAACACACAATCTCTCTCTCACAGATTTGGCTTGGTAGGAGAGATGGGATTGGTGGAAAGCAACTTGGGGAGGCTAGAAATCAAGATGCATATGGTTGGAGTGGAACACCTTGACCTCAACACAAGGGTAGGTGGTTCTCTCTTAGAAAACTGAGTAGGATAGGTATGGAATAGTTCTGAGTGCTTCTCTTACGAGTGGGTGGTGGTGAAGGGGTATATATAGGCATCCCCAAAAATCCAACCGTTACACACAATAAGTTAGACTCAGTGACACCGATGTGTAAATCTCGATGGTACCGAAGTGATAAAAAGTGGCAACTTTTGAATCTCGGAGGGACCGATATACAACTCTTGGTTGCATCGACAAGGTGACCAACGGTCAGATTTACCAGTCTCGGTGATGCCGATTCACTATTCTCGGTCGAACCGAAAATGTGAATTTGCATAATAGAAAGTTGGCAACCCAATTCGGTGGCACCGAGTGAAGTGTCGGCTGCACCAAAGTGTTAGGGTTTAGAACTCGGTGGCACTGGGATAGGAAAGTTGGTTGCACCGATTTGTCAAGTTTGGCTTAGGACAGACTTTGGTGGGAGAGTATGTGGGTGTTTTGGTGACTGTCACTTGTGCACGTTTGAGAATATTGTTCGCCATCAAAACTTTACCCCCTTTTAATAGTATTGGCTTTCCTATAGACTCAAACTGATTTCTCACAAATGTAAAATGTAGAGTCCTCTTGCTTGAAGCTTGGCCAACCTATTTCCTAAAATCTTGGGTAATTCCACAATCTCCTCAAACCTTTTGCCAACACAAATCTCCATGGACTATTATCTAAAATACACTAGATAGAGGTGTTAGTCCAAGAGACAACGTATGTTGTCATGAATTATCAAAACCACCAAGGGAGCATGTTGTGCTTTCAATCTCCCCCCTTTTGGTAATTGATGACAACATACAATCAAAGCCTCAATTAAATATATGCATGAATGCAATGAAAACTTTGAGAAACACATGACTTAGATTTTCTCCCCCTAAATGTGTGCAGTCCATTAAAGGATAGTTGCTTTGGAATGCATGGACACACATATGAATGAAAGGGATATAAGAGTCATGTGTATCTTGGCTATATGCATCAATATATGTGAATGAAATGTATATCCTTGATCAAGACTTCACTCTTGCAAACAATATGTGCAAGAAACATGAGATAATGTTGAACAAAGATATGATGCATATACTTACCTTGAGTTCTTGAGCATTCTAGTAGTAGAGACACACTTGAGAGAACAATGTTAGGAAACACAAGAGTATTCTACTAAACAAAAGCAATAGAACTCAATGAGTACCAAGATGTAGAGAACATATAAAATATGATAATCATTAAGATTAATATGTCTCCACCTTTAGCATTAATCTATTACATATTTTATCCCCTTTGATATAAATGTGGTAGTACATCCTCTCCCCCTGAATCTCCGCATGTAAACATTGGGATCGGATAGGGTGAGAAAAGCAATCGTTTGTTCACTTGAGACTTTTCTCCAAAAGTAGTTTTCTCCCCCTACATTGTTGTTCTTCTCCTTGATCATATAAGTGTAAACTTTTGATATTTTCCTCTCCCCCTAAACATATCTCCCCCTTTGCACAAGCATGTAACTCTCCCTTTAGCATGAAGCTTTGATATTCACCCCCTTTGGCATAAAGTACCAAAAAGGTTAAACGTGGGAGTAGTGACAGGGATCATTGATAAGGAGGAGTCCTGGAGAACAAGGGTCATTAAAAGTAGGGTCCATATAAAATACTAAAGGAATCATTGAATGTAACTTATCTCCCTTTGGCAAATTTGAGTTTTCTTCTCCTTGGAGCTGGGGATCCTCGAATAAAGAATTTCTCCCCCAAAGTGTTGTTTGTTCTTCTCCCCCTAAATATATATATATATATATATATAAGAAGGGGCCATCGAAGGAACAAGAATATCTTAAGAATAGAAGCTAATAAGCAATATCAAAGAAACTCAGATTTTGAAAGAAAAATAAAATCGGTGACATCGGGATAAATAAATCGATTGTACTGAGATTGTGTAGTGCAGCTCATGTGCAGATTCGGTAGGACCGAGTTATCTATATCGGTGTCTCTGAAATATGAACCAAGATTCTGTTTTCAGAGAGACAAACGAAACTGTATCAAAAGGAAAACAAACGAAAGATTTAAAAATGACATCAAATAGATAAGATTTGAGTGGTTACGAGAAATCATACAAAAAGAGAGCAAACCATGCAACATTCTTAACTAAATGATGGGCGGTGACTAGGTCACCTCTATTGGAGTATATTGACTTAGGAGCCAAGCAAGAATACTTGATCATAGGTCATACTCATCGTTTAAGCTCAAAATGGGGTTACCATTTTTTGGTTAAGCATTTTGATGTCTTCATATCACTTGAGTTACTTTAGCCCATGTCTTGGAGTAAAGCCTTTTCAAGGATATGAGTACATACCTTTGAATGATGTTGATGATGTTGTTCGTAGGTGAACTTGTTGAGGATGCTCGAGGTCGATGAAGATCATCTTCAGTTTGGAGCAATCCTTCTCGTTCTTGTATACTCATCACCTACAAAGGTTAGTCATGCAAGGAACAGCAATGGATATATCCAATTGACATGATACTACTTAAGATGTTGCAACTAAGATCAAGTATATGTCAAGGATATGTTTTTGTTGTCTTCTTCCTTCCATCATCAAGAGGGGTTGTGGATACTTGGTAATGACAAGATTGCTTATGATTGGAGTTGATGGCAATCTTGTGGAATGAAGTTCATCCAAGTGCCTACAAAAGGTTAGATGCAATACACGGGAGCATAGAATTCCATGGCATATGATAATGAGTTACGAGATCATGGAGATAATAATAAAGCTCATGTCCTTGCTTGCAACTGAGTGAGTCTAGCTGAAGTTTGAAGCATCAATGATGTTCAACTCACTCCTCAAATGACAAAATATTTTCTCATCAAGTGGCATAGTGAAGATATTGGCCAATTGTTTGTTAGTATGAACATGCTTAAGATTGATATCTCCCTTGGCAACATTATCACGAATGAAATGATGTCAAACATGAATATGCTTGGTTCGAGAATGTTGCACAGGATTATGTCCAATTTTAATAGCACTTTCATTGTCACAAAGTAATGGGACATTTTTAACATGAATACCATAATCCTTAAGCATTTGTGTCATCCATAGTAATTGTGCACAACAAGATCCAACAGCAATATACTCAGCTTTGGTAGTAGATAGAAATACCGAGTTTTGTTTCTTGGAGGACCAAGACACAAGAGATCTACCTAAAAATTGACAAGTACCCGAGGTGGATTTTCTATCAACCTTGTCACCGGCATAGTCCGAATCGGAGTAGCCAACAAGATTAAAATAAGATCCCTTGGGATACCAAATGCCAAAGTTTGGTGTTTGTATCAGGTATCTCACAATACGTTTCACAGCCAAAAGATGACACTCTTTAGGTGCGGCTTGATATCTAGGCCAATGCATACACTAAACATAATATCAGGATGAGATGCACATACATATAACAATGAACCAATCATAGATCGATACACTTTTTGATCAAGCGAGTTCATCCTCCCTGGTAAGGTCAACATGTCCACTAGTGGGCATAGGTGTTTTCATACCTTTGCAATCCTTCATGTTGAACTTCTTGATCAAGTCCTTGGTATACTTAGTTTGAGAGATGAAAGTTCCTTCTCTTGATTGCTTGATTTGCAATCCAAGAAAGAATTTCAGCTCACACATCATAGACATCTCATACTTCTCGGACATCAACCTTCCAAAATTTTCACTAAATTGAGGGTTAGTGGAACCAAAGATAATATCATCCACATAGATTTGGCATACAAATAATTCTCCATTAACTCTCTTAGTGAACAAGGTTGCATCAATATTACCAATTTCAAAACCTTTTTCGATTAGAAACTTCGTTAAGCATTTATACCAAGCACGAGGGGCTTGCTTGAGACCATAAAGAGATTTACGAAGCTTGTAAACATGATTAGGTTTCTTAGGATTTAAAAAACCAGGTGGTTGCTTAACATAAACTTATTCCTCTATTTCACCATTTAAAAATGCACTTTTGATATCCATTTGACAAAACATGATATCATGGTGATTAGCATAGGCAAGAAGAATTCAAATAGATTCAAATCTAGAAACGAGGGCGTAAGTCTCACCGTAGTCCATACCTTTGACTTGTGCATATCCTTGGGCTACGAGACAAGCCTTGTTGCGTACAACCTGACCATCTTCGTCTTGTTTGTTCCAAAACACCCATTTGGTTTCGATGATGTTGTGCTCATCTTCAAGCTTCTCCACGAGTGTCCACACTTCGTTCCTCTTGAAGTTGTGTAGCTCTTCATGCATTGTTTTCACCCAATCTACACCTTCTAGAGCTTGTTCTACCTAAAAAGGCTCAATTCTAGAGATGAAAGAATAATGCTCACAAAAGTTAGCTAGACGGGTTTTAGAGCGAGTGATTCTCCCTGTTTGTATATCACCAAAGATTTGGTTTAGGGATGGTTCTTGGTCTCTTGAGCTCGAACACGAGTCAGCTTCCGATTGTTGGATGGTGGAGCTTCTTCATCATCATCATCTCGTTCATCTAAAATTGTTGTTGAAGGTGTCGTTCCCTTGAGGTGGTGGTGAAGGTGGTTGTGGTGGATCTTCATGATGCACTTCCTCCTCTTCATCATCTTTTCATGTACCGCTCGTGGATGCCTCCATGTCGTGTTGCGGTTCACCTTGGCGTGAAGTAGGGGCTTCCACTTGAGTTGCTGAAGTACTCTCGTTCACCTCCATGGTACGAATCTTGCCGATGGGTAGATCTAGTATGGCTTCCGAAGGATCCTTATCACCTACATCATTTGGCAACTGTTCGACTTGCGAACCATTAGATTCATCAAACTTCATATCTACCATCTCTTAAAAATTTCGGGTGAAGTTGTTGTAGACACAGTAAGTGTGAGAGTTCGATCCGCAACCAAGTAGGAATCCTTCATGAGATTTAGGGGCAAATTTAGTACGACAATGCTTATCAAGAATGTAGCACTTTGAGCCAAATACCTGAATGTATGTATCATGGTTTTGTCGCGGCAGATGTCCAAGGACTTAGATTCAAGGCCATCACTAAGGTGATGGACTCAAAGGGGTTGGTTGGGACGAAGGACACGAGTTTACCTAGGTTCGGCCCCTCAAGAAGAGGTAAAAGCCTACGTCCTGCTTGTGTTGTATTGATTGGAGTATCGATTAAAAGGGAGCGGATTCAAGGGATACGTGATCGGAAGGATGAACAAAAGTCGCCGTGGCCGGCTCTACATCGACAACGCCGGCTGGGGTCCTGAGGCCAACTCTGGGGAGTACGGGTTTTGGGTTCCCTTTGGCGGAATCCACGTCTTCATCGGCAAAGTTGATGGATCTACACCCGGGCTGGACGTCTACACTGACATTGTCGAGCCGGCTCGACGCACGCAACCTGCCCGACACATGCAACCCACCCGTGTTGACCCGGGCAGGAAGCATGTCTTCGTTGGCTTCACTCAAGGTATGGATCTTGAGGCTTCTATGTCGCAGGAGACTCTCATCTGTTCAGAGGCTGGATCTTCGAGCGGAGAGGCGGAATCAATCTACCAACTTCACGATGGCAGGATCGGGGGTTATGATAAGCGTTACCCCGAGTCGGAGCGGTCTGAGCCGAACAATCATGGGTTGCCGACTCATGTCGTCGTTTTCATGGCGAGAACAGAGCTGGGCCCAAGCAGTGCAGCCGCCGGTGCAACAGACACGGGGGCTGACCCACCGCCGGCTTAGGTTCTTCTGAATCTGATGAATGAGCTCATAACCCTGATGGCGACTAAAGTCACGCCTGGGAATCAAGCTGCCTGGAACCTGGAGATCACAAGACTAAAAGACCAGATGGTGGAAGTCCAATAGGGGATCGGCGAGTTAAAAGCTCAGATGGACTCGCAGGCAGAGCACCTTAAGACGGTTGTTTTCCGCCTTAAGCTAGAACAACAGTCGGCGGCCCCGGTGCGGTAGATGAGGCATTAGCCCCGCCTACCAGATCATTATGAGGCTAGAAATCTTTTTAACACGCCAGGAACGGGTCAGACAACGAAAGCACCTGGAAGTCGGTCAGCGGCTCGGCAATAGCTTAACCCGCCCCGACGGAACCAAACCTCGCCAATGGCTTTTCCAACGTCGATGGGTCACTACTCAAACCCGGCAGAGAACATGGTGGCAGCGGCAACCCGGCTTGGAACAATCCCTATTCCTCACGAGGCGCCTTTCGCAGAAGAGGTGCGGAACGCTATTGGGTACCTACAAACGGCGATGGCCCAATAAGATAAGTATACCTACAGTCGGAGTCGCATGCATTCAACCCCCATCCCCAGATGTAGCTTCAGCCGGTGCTATGAGTCACCGGTGGTTTCTAGGAGCGATCGGCACCGGGGCCTGCCGCGAGACGACCGGGCAGCTTTGGATGCCCACGCACTCGTAGATCGGGCGAGGGCACAACGTGAGGCGGCGGCTCTGGTAGCGGTGGCTCATCAAGAGCCTGCGCCTTCCGTCTCAGTTGGAGCGGGAGTAACCACCAGGGCCATGGGAGTACCATGCTTGGTGGCTTCTCTGTGGAATGAGCATCTACCGAAGGATTTCAAAGGCCCTCGCAAGGTCCCGAATTACACTACTGACCTGCCCCGGGAGGCTTGGATTCAATGCTATGAGCTAGCCATGGAGATGTTGGACGTCAATGATGCAGTATGCGCAAAATATTTTATCATGATGCTAGAAGGGCCGGATCGCACGTGGTTGAAGGGTTTGCCACCCAATACCATCAATTCTTGGGATGAGTTAAAGGCGAAGTTCGTCAAAAACTTTCAAGGAACATGCAAGCAGCCCATGACGATTGTGGATTTGGATCACTGTGTACAGCAAGAAAGTGAGTCAGCTCATCACTGGGTCCGGTGGGTTTCGACTATCATCCACTCGTCTGAGCATATTACGGCGGCTCAAGTGGTCTTGATTCTAGAAAAGAATTGCCACTTTACGCCTTTAAAGCAGAAGCTTGTCCGGCTCAAGCGCACATGTCAAGACATGGGGGGTCTCATGGCGGCTCTCACGAAGTACGCCGACTCTGATAATATGAAGGATCCGGGCTCTGATGAGGAGAAGTCTGGTCAGAGTAAGAAGAATAGCAATGGCAAGGGTGCGGCAGGCAATGGTAACCAAGGCAAGAGGAAGAACCTGGACGACGGGTCAGAACTGGTGGCCAATGCCAGCACCGGCAGCAATCGTGCTAAAGGCAACGGGAAGTTCAAGCAGCCTTTTAATAAGGGTAAGACTCCTTTTAATTTGGAGGAGATGCTCAATAAACCTTGTCCGGAGCACAGTCGGCCCGACAGTCCGACGGGTCACACGTGGGGTAATTGCCACGTTATGCAAAAGTTCAAGGACTACAGCTTACGACAGCATAACAATGATGGTGGCCCGCCCGGCGGCTCAGGACCCGGCGGGTCCGGAGCCGGGTTTGGGTCCGGCGGCTCGAGATCCGGCCATCACAGCCAAGGCAACCAGGGAGGACATCATCCGCACTCTGGTGGCAACAATCAACAACAGAATAACCAGTATGGATATCAGAGTAATCCAGAGCAACTCAGCTCAGGTCAGTATCATGTTTTTACGACCAGCCATGACAGGCGAGACAAGAAGTCGCGCAAGCGGACGGTTAATGCGATCATGCCGGCTCTACCACAATACTTGAAGTGGTCTGAGTATGATATAACCTGGAACTGGGAGGATCACCCACCGCACTTTGATGACTCGGGACGGCTGGCGTTGGTAGTTGCTCCCCAAATTGGAGGCTATGTGTTTACTAAGGTGCTTATGGATGGTGGCAGTAGCATCAATATTTTGTACTACAACACTTTCCGCCGGATGAAGTTGCTTGATAAGGATCTTAAACCGTCCTCAACAGTTTTTCACGGCGTGGTGCCTGGCAAGTTAGCTTATCCAGTGGGGAGGATCTCTTTGGAAGTCGCCTTTGGTGACGAACATAACTACAGGGTGGAGACCTTGTGTTTCGAGGTGGTCAAGATCAAAAGTCCATACCATGCTCTTTTTGGACGTCCGGCTTACACCAAATTCATGGCTAGGCCTTGTTATGTGTACTTACAGCTCAAGATGCAGGGCCTAAAGGGTACGATTACGGTGCATGGTGACCGAGAGATGGCTATTGAATGTGAGGAAGGAGATGTGGCTTATGCAGAGTCCAGTTGTGCTGAGGCGGAGCTCAAGTTTTACAAGGAAAATGTTGACCTGGAGGACATGACTCCGTTGAAAAAGCCCACCACAGTGGTTGAGCCGCCCTCAAATTTTCGACGGATGATACCAAATTGGTGGATTTCACTCCGGGCGACTCATCTTAGCAGTTCACTATCGGGGCTAATATGGATCCCAAATAGGAAAGCACGCTCATCGAATTCATCCGTGAGAATCGGGACATCTTCGTGTGTAAACCTTCTGACATGCCGGGTGTATCGAGAGAGTTCGTTGAGCACCACCTTAATGTGGATCCTAAGTTTAAACCAGTCAAGCAGTTTCTATGGCGGTTCAATGAGGAGAGATGCAAGGCCATTGGGGAAGAGGTAGCCCAGCTTCTGGTGGCGGGTTTCATCGTCAAGGTCTTTCACCCGGAGTGGCTTGCTAACCCGGTGCTGGTACTCAAGAAAAATGGCACGTGGCGTATGTGTGTAGACTACATGGATCTTAACAAGGCCTGTCCAGCTAACCCGTTTGCTCTCCCTCGTATTGACCAGATCATTGTTGCAACGGCAGGTTGTGAGAGTTTATGCTTCCTAGATACTTATTCTAGTTATCATCAGATCAAGATGGCGGTCAAGGACCAAGAGAAGATGACTTTCATCACGCCTTTTGGTGCTTTCTGCTATGTGTCTATGCCTTTCGGGATCAAGAGTGCCCAGGTGACTTACCAGCGTTGTGTACAAAACTGTCTTCACAGCCAAATTGGGCACAATGTTCATGCATACGTGGATGATATTGTGATCAAGTCAAGATAGAAGGAGACTCTGCTTGATGACCTGAAGGAGACTTTCGACAACTTACGGGTCTACAAGATGATGCTTAACTCGGCTAAGTGTGTCTTTGGCGTTCTGCAGGCAAGCTCTTGGGATTTCTAGTATCTGAGCGTGGCATTGAAGCTAACCCGGATAAAATCAAGGCTATCACCTCCCTATCTGAGCCGGCATGCATCAATGATGTTCAGCGCCTGGCGGGACGGATTGCTGCATTAAGCCGGTTTATAAGCTGCATTGGTGAGAAGGCCATCCCTTTGTACCAGATGATGAAAAAGACGGACAACTTTGTTTGGAATACGGCGGCGGGTGAAGCATTTGAGGCTCTCAAGAGACAGCTCACTCAGCCATCGGTCTTAGTCACTCCGGTTGAGAAAGAATCCTTGCTCTTATACGTGGTGGCTAATAACAGGGTTGTCAGCACGGCAATCATTGTCGAGCGTAAGGAAGCAGGGAAGGAATATCCGGTTTAGAGTCCGGTTTACTATATCAGTGAGGTCCTGACAGAATCCAAGCAGAGGTATCCACATTGGCAGAAGCTGGTGTATGGGGTGTTCATGGCCAATCACAAGCTAAAGCACTATTTCCTGGGGTACCAGATTATAGTGGTTAGCTCTGCCCCATTGGGAGATATAATTCAAAACAGAGAAGCCACGAGCAGGATTGCTAAGTGGGCATTGGAGCTTGGACCTCTCAATTTGAAATACGTACCTTGCACGGCGGTCAAGTTCAAGCCTTAGTGGATTTCATAAATGACTGGATCGAGTGTCAGGCGCCCAAGGAGAAGCCGGACAACACATACTTGATAATCCACTTTGATGGATCTAGGCAACTAGAAGAATCAGGGGTAGGGGTTGTCTTAACTTCCCCCAAAGGTGATAAGTTCTATTATGTGCTAAGGTTGATGTTTCCTTGTACTAACAATGCAGCTGAGTATGAAGCTCTACATCATGGCCTCCGGGTGGCTAAGGATATGAACCGAAGCCAGGTTAGATGCTTCGGCAACTCAGATATTGTAGCCCAGCAAGTTTCAGGCACTTGGGATTCCAAGGACCCACGGATGGCGGCTTATCATCAGGCGGTGGCTGTCATCGCTAGACACTTCAAGGGTTATCAGGTGGATCATATTGATCTTCGCAGGAACGATGCGATTGATGCCCTGTCAAGAGTGGGTTCTCAACGAAAGCCGCTGCCGCCTAACATTTTCTTAGACATACTACATCACCCGTCAATTAAGTTGCCTTTAGAGGAAGACTTGGCTATCCCTAACCCAGAAGGACAGCTAGTGGCGGCTCTACATGCAATTCCTAACTAGACTGTGCCTTACTTGGCATACTTGACTCGTGGCGAGTTACCTAATGATGAAAATCTCGCCAGATAGATCATGAGGCGGTCTAAATCTATGACGATAGTCAATGGTGAGTTACATAAGTGCAGCGTCACTGGTGTGTTTCAATGTTATGTTTCACCTAAAGAAGGCAAGGAAATCTTGAATGAAATTCATGCTGGTGATTGTGGTCATCACGCTGGCTCAAAATCTCTGGTGGCCAAGGCCTTTTGACACGGCTTTTCTGGCTGACGGCTCATAAATATGCGGAAGATTTGGTCCGCAAGTGCGATGGATGTCAAAAGTTTGGCAGGCGTGCTCATGTGCCTGCTCAAGAGTTGCACATGATTCCAATTACTTGGCCATTTGCAGTCTGGGGGCTTGATATGGTCGGGCCTTTCAAGAGATCCAAGGACAAGAAGACGCACCTCTTGGTGGTGGTTGACAAATTTACCAAGTGGGTAGAAGCCGAGCTAGTTGGCAAGTGTGACGTGGCTACGATGGTTTAGTTTATTAAGAAGCTGATCTGCCATTTTGGTTACCCTCACAGTATCATCACAAATAATGGTACGAACCTATCTAAGGGGGCTATGCAAGCATTCTGTGAAAGTGAACACATCCAACTTGATGTTTTTGCGGTTGCTCATCCACAGTCAAACGGTCAGGCAGAGCACGCTAACCAAGAAATATTGAGAGGTATCAAGCCCCGGCTTATGGTTCCTTTGCATCGAACGCCGGGTTGTTGGGTGGAGGAGTTGTCGTCCGTCTTATGGAGCATTAGAACCACCCCCGATTGATCAACAGGTTATACACCTTTCTTCATGGTTTATGGGGCAGAAGCCGTGTTGCCAAGTGATATCCGTCATGACTCGCCACGAGTGGCGGCTTATGTTGAGGCGGACAGTGAAACGGTGTGCCAAGACGCATTGGATGCCTTGGAGGAAGAACGTAACCTGGCGGCGGCTTGGTTGGCGATTTATCAGCAAGACCTACATCGCTATCATAGACATAGAGTCAAGACCCGGACGTTTCAAGAAGGCGACTTAGTGTTGCGGTTGATTCAAGATCAGACAGATGCACACAAGTTATCCCCTCCATGGGAAGGGCCTTTCGTTGTCAACAGAAATCTCAACAATGGGTCGTATTACCTCATTGGCATCCGAGACGACTCAAACACTTCCAGGCAGGAAACCCGCCGACCGTGTAACATAGCGCATCTACGGCCTTACTATACTTAAGTTGTCAAGACTTGACATTGTACACCTTCATTGTACATATCATATATATATATATGAATAAAGCTGGCACCCCTACAAGCTAGGGCCTCTGTCGTTTCCCATATCTCAGTCTATGCAAAAAGGTCAATCAGGGGGCTTCCAACCCATCGGGTTTAGCTTATCACACCCTATTGATCGGCTCTCAAGCCAAAATAGTTGACTCCGTCACCATGATCGTCTAGGGGGCTTCCAACCCATAGGGTTTAGCTTATCACACCCTATTGGTTGGCTCTTGAGCCAAATAGTTGACTCCGTCAACAGAGGTCACTTGGGGGCTTCCAACCCACCGGGTTTAGCTTACACACCCTCTTGATCGGCCCTTAAGCCAAACAGGGTTAAACCTGCCTGTAAGCTGATGCTGCTCCGCTAGGTGACCCACCGAACTCTTACCAATTAATCTCGCCTGGAGACCCTGAGCCGGCTCAAACAAATTTACAGCCAATCTCGATACAGACCCTGTACTGGTTTAAGGTTAAAACGGTGGCTCTGGTCACACGAGGGCCGGCTTACAGAAAGCAAGGATAAACTCTCCCATCTACTGCTGACTCTCCGCTATGTGGCCCGTTCGTACTCTTAGACGGTTAATCCTTTAAAGACCCTGCACTGTTTAAGATTAAAACGATGGATTTATGTCACGTGAGAGGCAGTTTATGGGCTACCATGGTACTCATGCCCTACCGAGTCTCTTCTGAGCCGTTACACTTCCTGTCAGTTAATCTCGCTTAGAGACCGTGAGGCGCTCAAAAGAATTGACGGCCAATCTCGATAGAGACCCTGTACTGATAAGGAGTTTTAAGTAGCAAGTCAACCTAGAAGAACCGGGACATGAGTTAACAAAAAATAAACAAGTCAGGAAAGATATAACATATTTGGGTTGCGCTATCCTAAGCCGCCCTCCTAACAATGTGAAGATTATTCTATTCTCGCAGGTTGGTTAATTACCAAGAGCCGCCACAACAGCTAGTATGAGTTGAAGGCACAAGGCAGCTGTAGTATACTAAGCCAGATGATTTCATATGTGCGTGATCGCACAGTTCAGGGAAGACAAAGTTTACTACAAGCCTATTACAATGCTCTCTGCGGAGCTCAAAAGTGAGGACTCAAAGTTTTTTACATCGCCCTATGGTGGGTCACAAGGCCCGATCATCCACGGCATTACCAAGGTTGTTAGTTGGATGGCGGGTTACCCTGTGGCGGGTCTTTGACCTCCATGATATGGAGATTGTCCACGTCCCAGTTGCAGTTGGTTAAAGCCATAAAGTTTGCCTCTTCAAAGAGGGGGGACAGGTCAAGATCAGGAGCAAAGAGGTGCTGACGGCGTGCAGGCGTTAAGTCCTTGGCTTCAAAGGTTGGGCCGCGTACTCTCTTCTGCTCGGCATTGTAAGCCGCATGGTATGTCGACAAGTCCACTTCTTCCGCTAAGACTGATGCGAGGACTCTGGAAGCCTTCATGCAACGAGCATAGTCAGCCTCCATGAACTCTGCGCCGTCATCTTTCTTTGATGGAAACCCGTCCATCATGTCTTCGGGAGTCAGCTCTGGGGCGAAAGCTAATGCCCGACTTGTGGCTACGATGGCTCCTTTTCTGGTGGCTGATTTCTTGAGCTCCGGGATTTGTTTAGGCAGGGTGGATAGCAACTCTATGACTCCCTTCATAGTTGGGGTATACTATCTTTGTCGAGCACCGCCTTGATTGTGTAGAGCACTCCGCAATACAGTTGCTCTATTAAAGTATAGACGGCTTTCAATGACAACAAGCTATCAGTAGCAAGTTGACAGCTCCTTTGACCTACATAAGACAGATTTTCGGTTATAAGTCGCCGGTATAAGTACTTACACAAGAATGTTGGCTAAGTATTTAGTACTTACCAAAGATGGCAGCAAACATCTTCGCAGTGTGATGCTTTAAGGTGTGTGGCTCATCGGACACAACCACGAGCCGCTGGTCAGCATTGTCTGCATGTTGGGTCAGGGTGTTTTGTTCCGTCTCAGCAGATTTCTTGAAGGTGGCGAAGTCATCTTTAACTTTCGCAAGTTCTTCGACGGCGAGCCGACACTTCTCGTCTGCCTCGCCTCGGGCGGCTTGCTGGGTGGCCAGACTGCTCCTAAAGCCGGTCAATTCAGACTCAGCCTCGTTTAAAGCTTCCTGTGACATATAAAAAGCACAATAAGGGATAAGATGCCAAGATAGCATATTACCAGATGATGAAAATTAAGACAATATCATGCAAGTCTCAAGCATATTGCAAGCAATATGCTCGACACTTGGGGGCTAATGTCTATTTGATCTCCAAGGCTTCATTGAAAGTTCTGGGTCATCTTCATTAAGTTAAGTCGACCCTTATGGGCTACATATGTCCCTCTGATCTATCTACATTTAAGTTCTGGCTCATCTTCATTAAGTTAAACCGGCCCTTGGGGGCTACATATGGCTCTTTGATCTATCTACATTTAAGTTCTGGCTCATCTTCATCAAAGATAAGCTGACCCTTGGGGACTATAGATGGCTCTTTGATCTATCTAGATTTAAGTTCCGGCTCATCTTCATCAAAGATAAGCCGACCCTTGGGGACTACAGATGACTCTTTGAACAACTACTTATGCACTAAAGCTCGGCTCAATATCCAGGTTTTAAGCCGATAATTGAGAGCTACAGCCTAAGTATTTCTGCTTATAACAAGACTCAAAGACCTGGCTTACCATTTGACAATACTAAACTAGATCTTGGGGGATATGTAAGGGTATAAGGAAAAGAGAGCAAGAGTACCTCATATTTTTTATTCATCAAGCTAACAAGCTTGAGGTCCATGTTCCGGCTGGTGGAGAGGCGGTTTAGATAACCAGCGTGAAACTCATCAGCGGTTAACTTCTCCATCGCGGGGAGTTCAAAGTCCATCTTCTCGGAGGCTTCAGGCTTCTTAGTGTGCTTTGTCAGCACATGAGCTTGAGGAGTGTGGAAGCCAGCACCAGTAATGGTGACCTCCGGAGTTACCGGATCGTCAACAGCAGTTGAAGGGCTCGGTGGTTTAGAGTTGGTCCTCGGAGGACTCTCAGGAATCATGTCATGGGCCGCCGGCTCGGGAGAATGACGAGCTTCTTCAAGTGCATTCTTGGAGGCTGCAGAGGGATCAACATGCACTATAGGAGAGTCCGACTGCGCAGGCTCTAGCTCTCGAACCTTGGGAGCAGGGGTAGACCCTCCGGTCTTCCTTCGTTTTGCTTGAGCCCTGGAAAACACAGAAGGTCATGGTATAAACTTTACGGCTAACAATGTATGGAATGCAAGCATGAAAGGCACGTACTCTGGGTTGATCTTCAGAGGTGGAAGAGCAGTATCTATAGATTTTCCCGAGGAAGGGGGTGATTCCTGAAAACGGTTAAGGCAATATAAGACAGGGTCAAATCATAAAGGCAAGGTTGACAAACTTAAGCCAAGTGAAACAAATACCTCAACTGGCCGTTTCCGTTGAGCCGGAGAGTGAGATAACCCAGCCATGAGGTCGTTAGAGCCGGTGCTCTGGGTCTGATGTCGGGAGAGTTTTTGTTGCTTTTTCAAAAGAAAGTGGGGGTCTCAGTAAGCAAGAGGATGAGAAAATGGGACTTTCCGGATAACCCGCTGTATCTTCTGTGGTGCAAGATGTTCCGAGTTAGATGAAACATAAGTTACCGTAGGAACATTGACATGGCTTGTTTCCGTTTCGTCCTGAGAATTATTATTGTCAATAAGGTGCATGAAGAGACGACCAAGAGAGTCCAGTTCTACCTCTGAGTCGTCAGATTCTGGTTGTTCTTGAGGTGTGGTTTTCTTCTTTCGGCCGTCGGTTTTCTCCTTTGATTTCTTTGGAGGAGGAACGTATTTCTTTTTCTAGAAGCTGGAATTGGCCTGAAAGTGAAAGCCATCGAAAGAGGTCAAAAGATTACAAAGTATATATGGATAGCTAACGCGGAAGTAAGGAGATTGAGACTCGCCCTTACGTTTGGGGCCGGGTTTGCGGCGCAGAAAGGTTCTAACCCAATGGTGCGGCAAGATCCTTCAGATTCATGAACCAGGCTTTTGATGGCGGCCACGATCTTATCTTCTGACAACATGGTAGGGTTAAAGCAGAGGGGGTCATTATCATCACCCGTGTACTCACACATGAAGCGGCTTTGCCGGCTCAAAGGCGGGACTTTCCAAGAAACCCAACAGCGGGTCAGATCCGTCCCTGTTAGACCATTGGCCATAAGGGCCTTGATTTTTGCGTGAGCCAGAGCGTACTTCGCTTATCTCAGTGGCTGATAGCCGGTTAGGGAGCTCGGTTGAAGTCTGAGCCATGTTGGACGATAACCCGACAAGGAATGCTCTCCCTCTAGAGAGGTGTCTTTGAAGAAAAACCAGGTTTAATTCCAGTCCTTGGGATGACTTGGCATCCGAACAGCCGGAAAGATCACGTCCCGTCTCCTTTGAATTGAGATCCCGCCAAGCTCTAAGCTTGGACTAGCTTTTACCTCCGTCTGGCGGTTCGTGTAGAAGAACTCACGGAAAAGTCCAACGGATGGCTCTTCTTGTAAGTAATCTTCACAGAGAATTTAGAAGTTACATATGTTTGAGACGGAGTTTGGGCGATGTCTTGAGGGCGCAGCTTAGAGAAATGAAGGACATCTTGGAAGAATTTTGAGTCGGGCGGGCTGAAACCGCATACAAGGTGATTCGCAAAAACAACTACTTCGCCCTCTTGTGGAATGGGTTTCTTTTCATTACCTGGAACCCGCCAATGGATGACATCTTTGGCTGGTAAGGACCCTATGTCTACAAAGTCCTTTAGGAACTCTTCGGTAACGGCAGAGCCGACCCAGTTACAAGAATTGGACGCATGAGGCATGGTGGCGACTTAAAGCTGTGCAAGGTAACAATGTGTGGCAAGTTAGAAGGTGCCAGATAACTACGGACGGCTGATGAAATCTAAGTTCTCTAAAGCTAAGTCGCCGGAGCAATTTGGGCGAGAGTCAGGAATTCAATGGTGGGTTAAGTATGCAAGTAAACAAAGCAAAAGTTACTAAGTGTGGAAACAGGTTTCAAAGGTTATCTATATAATTATGGATCTACAAAACATAGAAAAGGCGGGTTTATTCTAAACCTAGCAACGAACAGAGGAACTAGCAGCGTTTGAAGACAGCAAAAAGGGGCAACTACAGATCTGTGTTGTGTTATTATTGACTTCCTACGACCTGGCGCAATGGCAAAAGGAGAACGATCAAGTCCACTAATCTACATATTATCTAACATTGCGAAGAGTTCGTGTTCTAGCGGGCGGAGGAACTCCATGAATACCCTACCGAAAGCTGCAGATCTAAGAGTGGAGAAAACCTTATCGGAGATGGTGTGACGAGCGCGCGTGGTGCTTTGGTCCGATCAGGTTGATGCAGTGTCCTGGGGTGACGACGGAGTGGAAGCCTCACCAGAGCAAGGAAACTCTAAAGCGACAGCGTCGGGAGGAAGAAGAAGAGGCGCGAGCGGAGGAAGAAATGAAAACCTCCCTTCGCGTTCCTATTTAATAGGTAAAAGGTGGAAACGATCATGTAAATCGAGGCGACAGCAGTTGATTGACCGAGACACATACCTTGATTTTCGGGTCTTAGTTTAATGGTCGAAAGATCCGTTGCGGTCGTTAGGGAATCTTTTTGACATATCCGGTATGACGTCACGGCGGCTTATCTTATCTTACTTGCAGGTGATAATGAGCAAGACTCGCTACCAAGAAGAGATGGAAGGATGAAATGAGTAAGCTCAATTCAACCTGGGGCCTAATGTTGGGGATATAACCCCGTGGTGAGACCCGCCCAGGTGGGGATGGGTCAGACTTGGCAGCTCATGGGCCGGACCAAGGATGGGCCTCGAGACATAAGCCTAGACATATGGCGGCTTACCAAGATGGGATAAAAGTGAGGCCTAGACAAGGAAGGCATGAAGATCCGGGCAGATAAGCCGCCCGGAGACGGCTTGCTCAGGAAGGCAAGACGACATAGAGATAGAGTCGGACAAGTTGTAAGAGTCGGTATGAGACTTGTGTAACCCGTGGTCTTGACCTCCTTTATAAGGGTGAGACCCGGGGCGACTTAGACAGAAACCAACTAATTGAGAACTAGGTCAAGCGAATCCACTCCCTTGTAATCGATACTCCAATCAATGCAACACAAGCAGGACGTAGGCTTTTACCTCTTCTTCAGGGGCCGAACCTGGGTAAACTCGTGTCCTTCGTCCCAACCAACCCCTTTGAGTCCATCACCTTAGCGATGGCCTCAAATCTAAGTCCTCGGACATTTGCCATGACAAAACCACGACAGTATCCGACTTGGGTTTTGTTACCGATGAGTAGCTCATATGTCATTTTACTAAGAAGCTTGTGCAAGTAAAGTCGGTTTGTGGCATGACATGCTATTTCAACGGCTTCTGCCCAAAAGTGTCTTGGGATCTTGAATTCGTCAAGCATCGTTCTTGCCATCTCAATAAGCGTGCGGTTCTTCCTTTCAACAACTACATTTTGTTGAGGTGTGTATGTTGCCGAGGACTCATGTGAGACACCTTCTTCGTCAAGAAAGGTATCTACATGGCTGTTCTTGAACTCTGATCCGTTATCGCTCTAAACCTTCTTGATCTTCACTTCAAACTGATTTTGTGCTTTGCGAGCGAAGTTCTTGAAGATCTTTTGAACCTGTGACTTATCATCAAGAAAGAATACCCACGTAAATCTAGAAAAATCATCAACTATAACTAGACCATGGGAATTTCCACAGAGACTCTTGTAAGCATTGGGACCAAAAAGATCCATGTGAAGTAACTCGAGTGGTCTCCTAGTAATCATGATATTCTTAACGGGATGGCTTCCACCTACTTGCTTTCCAGCCTGACAAGTACTACAAAGTCTATCTTTTTCAAAGATAACATCGTTAACTCCAAGTCTATGAGCACCTTTGATTAGCCTATCTAGATTGTGCATGCCTACATGTCCAAGTCTTCTATGCCAAAGCCAACCTTTAGAAGATTTTGCAATTAAACAGGTGCGAGGCTTGGACCTTTTAGTGAAATCAACAACGTATAGATCACCTCTACGGAAACCGGTAAAGACCATTTTATGATTGTCTTGGTGAAACACTTGGCAATCAACCTTCATAAATAAAACACTAAAACCAAAATAGGCAAGTCTAGAAACGGAAAGAAGATTGTAGCCAAGGGATTCAACAAGCATGAAATTTTGAATAGAGCTATCATGAGATATGGCCACCATACCAAGGTCAAGTACCTTATGCTTAGAATTGTCTCCAAACGTCACGTACCATCGAGGACCTTGATTAGGCATGATCTCTTGGAACATGTCTCTATCACAAGTCATATGATTTGTACATCCACTGTCAAGAATCCACTCCTTTCCTCCGGACATGTAATCTCTAAAGTTTGCCACAAGACTCAGATTCTTCATGATCTTCTCATACTCGATGTCGAACAACTCATCTTCTTCATAGTAGCCATGTTCAACATTGTCATCATCAAGTGGAAAATCCTCATCATAAAGAACAAGGGATTCGTTAGAATAGTGATTATGACAATTTTCAAGTTTATGAATGTGAATGGCTTCAAAGATAATGTTGTTAATAGTTTTGACATCTCCTTTAGCACGCATTAGATCACGGAGCTCAAATAGGCATTTATCAAAGTTTGGATCACTAGGCTTCATTTTGTGAAAAGCAACAGTTTTATGAAGGATTTGATCAAGATTTCCTAAGGAAAGATTTGGATATCGTTTCTCCAAATCAGTCCATAAGGTATAGGCACATGCAAAGTTATTCATTTGAGAAAGCACGAATCTTGGTAAGCCTCTAACGATAAGATTGACAGCTCTTAGGTTACCAAGCATGTTAATTTCCTCTTCGTGTGTGGGATGCATTTCATCAATGGGCAGCACATAGGGTTTTTCAATGTATTTGGTCAAATGGAATCTATTAAATATATCAATCGTAGCATTCTTCCATTGACTATAGTATTCTCCATCAAGAATGGGCACTCTACAACTCAAACTTTCTACTCTAGACACATCCATCTTCCTCCACGGTGATTAAACCGAAGCAATGGTGACCAAAGCTCTGATACCACTTGTACGATCGAGAGAGGCGTGTCTAGAGGGGGGTGAATAGACTACTAGCAGAAATTTAAAACTTAACCTTTTCCCAAGTTAATTGGTTGGAAAATTTTAATAGTTTTAACAAGTCTAGATAGTCTAACAGCCCTACACATGCATGCCTACAAGTATGGAAGCAAAAAGTAAATACATTACACATGTTGTTAAAGAGATGGGGTAGGAAGATCAAACAGAATAAGAGACGCAAGGATTTTTCCCGTGGTTCCGATAGGTGGTGCTATCGTACGTCCACGTTCATGGAGTCTTCAACCCACGGAGGGTAACAGTCACGAGAGTCCACGGAGGGCTCTACCCATAGAGGGTTCCACGAAGAAGCAACCTTGACTATTCCATGCGGCTTCCGTCCATGAAGGACTAGCCTCACTATGGGTACATCTTCACGAAGTAGGCGATCTCCTTGCCCTTACAAACTTCTTAGTTCACTCCACAACATGAAGTAGGAGGCTCCCAAGCGACACCTAACCAATCTAGCATGCACCACCCTCCAAAAGGTAATAGGCTCGGTAATGATGATGAATTCCTTGCTCTTGTGCTTTAAGATGATAGACTCCTCAACACACAATCTCTCTCACACAGATTTGGCTTGGTAGAAGAGATGGGATTGGTGGAAGGCAACTTGGTGAGGCTAGAAATCAAGATCCATATGGTTGGAGTGGAAGATCTTGACCTCAACACAAGGGTAGGTGGTTCTCCCTCAAAAAAATGAGTAGGATAGGTATGGAATAGTTCCGAGTGCTTCTATTATGAGTGGGTGGTGGTGAAGGGGTATATATCGGTATCCCCAAAAATTCAACCATTACACACAATAAGTCAGACTCGGTGACACCGATTTGTAAATCTCGGTGGTACCGAAGTGACAAAAAGTGGCAACTTTTGAATCTCGGAGGGACCGATATACAACTCTTGGTTGCACCGACAAGCTGACCAACAGTCAGATTTACCAGTCTTGGTGACGCCAATTCACCATTCTCGGTCGAACCAAAAATGTGAATTTGCATAATAGAAAGTTGGCAACCCAACTCGGTGGCACCGAGTACAGTGTCGGCTGCACCGAAGTGTTAGGGTTTGGCTGAGTGTGTCTAGGGTTTGGAACACGGTGGCACCGGGATAGGAAAGTGGTTGCACCGATTTGTCATGTTTGGCTTAGGACAGACTTTGGTGGGAGAGTATGTCGATGTTTTGGTGACTGTCACTTGTGCATGTTTGAGCATATTGTTCACCGTCAAAACTTTACCCCCTTTTAATAGTATTGGATTTTCTATAGACTCAAAGTGATTTCTCACAAATGTAAAATGTAGAGTCCTCTTTCTTGAACCTTGGCCAATCTATTTCCTTGAATCTTGGGTAATTCCACAATCCCCTCAAACCTTTTGCCAACACAAATCTCCATGGACTATTATCTGAAATA
The DNA here is from genome assembly GCA_022496015.1 of Hordeum marinum. Classification (NCBI taxonomy): domain Eukaryota; kingdom Viridiplantae; phylum Streptophyta; class Magnoliopsida; order Poales; family Poaceae; genus Hordeum; species Hordeum marinum. The sequence continues at coordinate 181,850,154 of CM039676.1, forward strand.
CACTAGATAGAGGTGTTAGTCCAAGAGACAATGTATGTTGTCATGAATTATCAAAACCACCAAGGGAGCATGTTGTGCTTTCAGTGCTACATTTATATGCTTACATGTCATGACACAATCCCTTGTCACACCATATGTTAAGAATGATGATGACACTTGTGCGGTGATTCACCACTTGAATGCTTGGTTTTGCACTAACGCTAACCACATTTGTTTTTCCAAGAGTTTGTCGTATTTGCACCTTTTGAAGGAATTCCAAGATGGGAGACATTGGAGAGTGCCCATTTAGAGCTTGATGATGATGAGTGCTTGGTGACCGCCCACTTATACAAGGCGACGCCATCTCCTTCCCATGGTGATTTGGATCTTGATCCGAGGACGGATCTTTCCCAAGGGGGAGGGGATGATGCGGAGCATCCTACGGATAGCACCATGGCAAGAGTCCCTTTGCCAAGTGACACGTGGCACATCTACTACACATACATAAAGGTGAATCTTCTCCTTTACACATGTTCGCTTGACCCATTCAAAGATGGTATACTACTGGACACTCCTCCCGTGGGCAAGCATAGGTATCGCCGGAGCTTCACGGATGATGAGGAGGAGTGCCAACACCTACGTACAACTACACCATCTACGAGGGAAGCTTGGAAGATAAGAAGGAAGAAGAGGACTTGTAACAGCCTAGGAATTAGGGGTACAACCGGTGCACCACCGGTCAACCACCGCTGCCCCGAGACAACCGGCCCACCACTGCCAACAACCGCTACCATCGCAGACAAGATTCTGTTGTGGAGCGGTTCAAGTGTGGTACTACCCTGGTTGTACCGGTTGATCGATTAATACTGGTACAACCGGTCCAACCTCTGGTACAACTGGCCTTCCTGAGCGCATGGACGGGCCCAAGGCCCATGTATCCCCCCTCTCACTTACCCCTTCATTCCTATGACTATATATATACTCCTCTCTCATCTCCATTGTAGGGTTAGCTTTGGTTTTTTCTTAGATAATTGAGCCTAGCTCCTTCCACTACCTCTCACATGGAGTAGATGCCTCTATAGGAGAATATCCCATAGTGGATGTCAAGGCCCCTTACGAAGGAAGATCCTCCAAGATATCAAGGCCCCATCTCCCCATGGGATTTGGTGTGAACTCTACCATGTATTCTATTTCCCTTTGTTGTTCATGTAACTTTGTGGATCTTGTGTGTGGTGAGTCTAGTGGATGTGTGATTGGACTTGTTATTGGGTGTATCCTCTTGTGATTTCTCCTCGTTCTTCCCTGTGTTTTTCGTGTTCCTCGTGGAATCCCCCTCCAATTCATGAAAGATCGACACACACGGGCTTGCCCCGTATCACGGAGCTTCTCATGTGTCCTTTCAAGCTCTCTATGATCTTGTAGAGTAGACTCATGAGCGAACTTAAGAGTGTTTAGTTCTTGAGTTAGTCGTTCTATTTCCAACTTATCATCATCACACGACTTATCTTGACTAGAGTGATTACTAGCAAGTTCATCTTGACTAACATTACTAGATTTGTCAAATAGCAAGTCATCATCTCCTAATATGCCATCCTCATCACTATTGAAATACAGATGCTCGGGGTGTGATACCTTGGGACCTTTAGCCATGAAGCAACATCCACTCGCTTCATTTGGTGAATCAAATATGTCGTAGGAGTCGATTGTCACTAGTGCAAGTCCGGTAACACCTTCATATTGACAATAGTCGAAGTTGGAGTGGTAGCTTCTCTCGGAGTGGTTGTCGGATTAGGAGTCGGAAACCCATTCACCAACATGAGCTTGATGTCTTCTTCTTAAGTAGCTCTTGGTGTACTTGTCCTTCTTATCCAAGTCCCTACTTCTCCTTGAGGGTCTTCGTTCATAACGATCATCTCTACTCCTTCTCTCTTTTCGAGGTGACTCATGTCTTGAGCTTCATCTTCTTGGTAACTCTTCTATCCTTTTGTAAGGAGTCATGCACTCATTGGAGTGGTGTCCGGGCTTCCCACAATTTTAGCAGTTTTGGTCATGACTTGATGAACGCTTCTCTTCATATCTTGAGTTGGAGCTTCGATCATTTGTGACAAGGTTGTCTCTTGATGCTGCGGGAGCATCACTTGTGGCTTTGTAAGCATCACTAGACTTGTTGTGAAGCTCTTCCTTGTCCTTGAGTGTCATCTCATGAGCAACAATCCTTCCAGTCACTTCCATAGGCTTGCGATCTTTGTAGTTGGGCATCATCTGGATCAATGTGCATATAGTGTCATATCTATCATCCAAAGCTCAAAGTATCTTCTTGATGATGAATTTGTCAGTCATTTCTTCACTTCCTAAGCTGACAATCTCATTGGTGATGAGAGCTAACCTAGAGTACATCTCTGCGACTCCTTCACCATCCATCATCTTGAACTTGTCAAGCTGACTCTGAAGAACATCCAACCTGGATTCTCTCACGGATTTGGTACCTTCTTGCATATCAACCAAAGAATCCCAAATCTCTTTTGCATTCTCAAGATGGCTGATTTTGTTGAATTCTTCGGGGCATAGGCAGTTGAAGAGAATGTCACATGCTTGAGCATCGTATTGCAGCATCTTCAATTCTCCCACAGTCGCTTCACGATCTGGTTCCCTTCCATCCGCAAAGAATTCACCTTGCAATCCAACAAGAACAACAACCCAAACGACAGGGTTATGACCAAGAATATGCATTTTCATTTTGTGCTTCCAACTAGCAAAAAATTAGCCATCAAAATATAGACCTCTACGGTGATAATTTCTCTCGCTAGACGCCATACTCTCTTAGGATGTGAAACCAATGCAATGGAGACCGAAGCTCTGATACCACTTGTAGGATCGAAAGTAGGTCTAGAGGGGGGTGATAGACTACTTGACTAAATAAAATTCTACATTTTCCTAATTTTTAAGTGTTGCCAGATTTTAGCAATTGTAGGAAGTCAAGCACACTCTACGCATGCATGTCTACGATTATAACAGTAGAAAGTAAAGACAAGCATGAGTAGTAAAGCAAGGGTAGAAGATCAAACACAATTTGGACACACGAAGATTTTTCCCATGGTTCCGATAGGTGGTGCTATCGTACATCCATGCTTATGGAGTCTTCAACCCACGGAGGGTAACGGTCGCGAGATTCCACGGAGGGCTCTACCCACGGACGGTTCCACAAAGAAGCAACCTTGACAATTCCATGATGGCCTACGTCCATGGAGGACTAGCCTAACTTGGGGTAGATCTTCACGAAGTAGGCCATCTCCTTTCCCTTACAAACTTCTTGGTTCACTCCACAACACGAAGTAGGAGGCTGCCAAGCGACACCTAACCAATCTAGGAGGCACCACCCTCCAAAAGGTAATAGGCTCGATAATATCGATGAACTCCTTGGTCTTGTGCTTCAAGATGATAGACTCCTCAACACTCAATCACTCTCTCACAGATTTGGCTTTGGTGGAAGAGATTGATTGGGTGGAAAGCAACTTGGGGAGGCTAGAGATCAAGATTCATCTGGCTGGAATGGAATGACATGATCTCAACACATGAGTAGGTGGCTCTCTCTCAGAAAATCTGATACGATAGGTGGGGATCTATTCTGAGTGCTTATCTTGCGAGTGAGTGGTGGTGGAGGGGTATATATAGGCATCTCCAAAAATCCAACCATTACACCTTAAGTGACCAACTCGGTGACACTGATGTGTGAATCCCGATGGTATTGAGTTGCTCCAAAGGTAGCAACTTTTGAATCTCGGTGAGACCAATATATAATTCTCGGAGGTACCGATCAGGTGTCCAACGGTCAGAATCTACATCTCGGTGACACCAATCCAAAAACTCGGAAATTCTGATTTTATGAATCGAGGCAACCAAAAGTTGGCAGCATGAACTTGGTGGCACCAATGTGGGATCGGTTGCACCGATGTGCCAGGGTTTGGCATGGGTCTGTCTGAGTTTAGGAATCGGTGGGGCCGAGTGGGAATTGTTGGTTGCACCGATTTTGAAAATTTGGCTTTGGACAAACTTTTGTGGAAGAGTTTGTGGGTGTTTTTGGTGACTATCCCTTGTGCACGTGGAGCTCTTGTTCACCAACAGTACCTTACCCCCTTTTAATAGTATTGGCTTTCCTATGGACTCAAAGTGAATTCCCATAAAGTAAAATGTAGAGTCCTCTTGCTTGAAGCTTTGCCAATCCACTTCCTTGCATCTTGGGTTATCTCCACAATCATTTTGACATCCCTATCACTGAAATTTTTGTGAAATATACTTAGTGGAAACATTAGTTCAATGACATATATGTTGTTATTAATTAGCAAAAACACCAAGGGAGAAAATGTGCTTTCATGATGTCATGCTCAACCCGTACCTATGTCTTAGAGTGAAGGCTATGCGAGAAAATCTCTTCCAGGGTTGGTTGAGTCAGCATTGCTTCTAGCCCAAGTAATGATGGTACTAGGTAGAGTTGCTATCACAAGGGATCGACACATGGACAATGTTATGCTTGTCGAATCCCTTGGTTAAAACTTACATGTCTATCTCAATGCTTTGTGATCTAGACATGCTTGTCATATTTGAGAAATATCAATGTGTTGTGATAATGTCCTCGGAGAAAATCAAAGTCTTCGAAGGTTTTCGAAGAGGTGATCTATACATGGTAGACTTCTCTACACGTCCATAGGTTGCCACTTGTCTCTTAGACAAGGATTCATAATGCTAGCTATGGCATCGTCGATTAGGACATGCTGATATGAGGAACTTGCATACTCTTGCCAAGAAGAGCCTCGTCATTGGCATTGAAGGAGTCAAGTTCAAGAAGGACCATCTGTGTAGTGGCTACAAAGCCGGGAATATGACTAGTACCAAACATCCCTCAAGGACAATCATGACGACCAGACGTCCCTTTGAGGTGCTCCATGTCGTGGTACAACACCTATGCGATCACATGGATCCCTTTGTGGTTCGGTAGGGAGATGGTGTGCAAAAAGAGCAGATCTGACAAGCAACGCGGGGGATTTTTACCCAGGTTCGGGCCACAGAGAAGCGTAAAACCCTACTCCTGCTTTAGTGTATTATGAATGTTTGAGTTCTCGCTACAGGAGTGTTATGCGATGAACAGTACATATCCGCTATGCGTGTGAGCCAGAAGGTCCTCCAAAAGTCTAAAAGTGTCCAAAAGTCCCCCTCCTCTAATCCCTTGGGCCTCCTTTTATATGACTAAGGGGTCTCCAATAGTGGCGTATAGTACATACACGAGGTGCACAGTTGATATAGTGTAATCATACCTAACACTGACGGCATAGGACAAATGCAGGTAATGCTCCGTCAGGCGTCCCTGACCTTCTACGGGACGGGACAGGAGCCCGTCCCATTGGCACCTCTTAACCTCCACCATCGCTATATGCCTTGACACGTATCCAGGAGGGTTGACACCTGGTCTCTACGTTAGCAAGATCGTGAGATCTTGCTGGGTGCACGCCTTGCCACGGCTCTAAAAGTCATCCCGGCAAGGATCTTGCCGGGATCCCAGCTGTTAGTGCATCTAGTGCCCCTTAGTGATTTTGGTGTATTGAAAACTTATAGGTTGAGGCACTAATGTGTTTGTGAGTGTAAACAGGCTCTGTAAGTCGATGAGGAGTTTGATATATTCGGAGATTATCGACCCCTAAAAATGTATGTCTTCAAGTGAAGACTTTGCTGAAGACTTTGATCAAGACTTTGTGAAGACTTTGAAAATGAAGAAGTGGGTGTGACCTTGAATATATGAACGAGAAATATGAAGCGTGAAGACTTTTGTTTTCATAGTTTCATTTCCTTTATTTGAGTCATAGGAAACACCGTACTATTAAAGGGGGGCGAGGTAATACTAAGGAAAATTTCCAACTGATGCTCAACTCCAAAATCCTCAACCCATACAATCCTTCGAGAGAAGCCTTTGGAAATCTCTTACGGATCGGACAAGTTTTTCAGTGACAGAGATGAAGTTCTTCTAGTCTCTGAGGAAATTGATCTGACTGAGGAGTTAGGATTTCGCCAGTGTGAATTGCCTACAAGTGAGGATCATGATAAGCTGAGGACTTTCATAGTTTGAAATTCTGACCGTTGTTGTGCTTAGCGCCAGCTATCCCCAATCATTCTTATCCACATAACGGTCATATTATTGGGGGCATTTATGTCTTATCATGTCAGGTTGCATCCTGGCTATAAATATCCACCCCCCTCAACCACTACCTGGTTGGCTACTCTGAGAGAGAACTGACACTTGTCATTTGAGAGCAACCCATCCTCTGAGGACTTTGAGAGAAAATCATTAGTGAGGAAAAACCCACAACCAAACCACAAAACCCATAGTGATTGAGCATCACTGAAGAAATTCCTGTGTGGAACTGACGCTTGTTACCTTTGAGGACTGTGCATCCTGGTTCTATTTCCTCAACCTCCTTATTCCTCATAAATCAGTTGATGAAATTGATTGTTACTGTTTGAAGAATTTGACCGAAGACTTTCGCAAATTCCTCACCTCAAATTCTTCAAGTTACCTTGTTCATCACTTCTTATCCTTTTATCACGCTACTCACTGTTCGTGCATGTTTCATTTCATCATGATGTCTAAGCTGATACTATGCTCCTCATGCTCCTAAGTACTTATTCCGCTGCTAGTTATTCATCACATTTCAAATTCCTCAAATTTGAATTTCCTCAAGTGATGAATTTGTAAAAATCGCCTATTCACCCCCCTCTAGCCGATATAACGCACTTTCAATTGGTATCAGAGCAGGTACTCCCTCGCTTTGTGTGATTTTGGTTTAACAACCTGGAGTTCTAGTTATGTCGACTGCAGGTATGATCAAGGTTTCTGCGGGATGTCCTACCTTCCATGGGACAGACTACCCGTACTGGAAGAACAAGATGCGTATGCACCTTGAAGCTATTGACAACGATCTTTGGTATGTTATGGAAAATGGTGTGCCCTCTGTCGCTCCCACTGTCACAGCTGCTGATGTGAAGAGATTCAAGCAACTCGATTCCCAAGTGAAGAATATCATTTGTGGCCATCTGAGCAAAGGTCAGTATGGCAGAGTAAGCGCTTTGGAGTCTGCTAAGCTTATCTGGGATAGGCTGTCCAAAGTCAACGAAGGTGTTTCCACTCAATGTGACTCTCGTGTTGATGTTCTTCTTAATCTCTTCAACCGCTTCAAGAGGCTTGACAATGAAAATGTTCAGCAAACATTTGATCGTCTCACTGATATATCAAATGAACTTCAAGCACTGGGTGCCACTGATATCACTAACCATGAAGTGGTGAAGAAACTGCTATGATCTCTCGATTCCTCATTTGATACTCTGGTTTTGATGATCCAAGAACGTGGAGACTACAAAGCTCTTGATCCTGTTGATATTCTTGAGAGACTCAATACTCATGAATTCCAACAAGCTGAGAAAACAGACCTCTACAGGCCAAGCTATGGAAGATCTCGTGCTCTGAAGGCAAAAGCAATTTCCTCATCTGAAGAAGAAGATTCTGATAGCAGTCTTGGTGATCCTGAAGAACTAAGTCAGGAACTAGCTATGCTTGTGAGGAAATTCCAGAAGTTCTCGGGACGAGGTGGATTTGGAAAGTCATCAAAAAGTGGCTTGAGGAAATCAGATTCCTCAAAAGATTACAAACAGAGAACATGTCATCGTTGCAAGAAGCCTGGCCACTTTATCTCTGATTGTCCTCTCTAGGAAAAAGACTCAAAGAAGAAGAAGAAATACAAGGATGATAGTTCCGATGACTTGAAGAAAAATAAGAAATCTTCAAAGTCCTCATCTGCAAAGTCCTCATCTTCAAAGTCCTCAAAGCACAAGAAGAATGGTTCCAGAAAGGCTCGAGCATTCATCGACAAGGAAATGGATTCTGAGGAAGAATCTGAAGAATATGAAGAAGAGGAAGAATCTGAGGAGGAATCAGAATCTGGTGTCGCTAGCCTTGCTCTCGCTACTGCTTTCGTCAGCAAGTCCATCTTCAACGATGAAGAATATGACTACTCCAATGACGCTGACGTTAGCAATGATGATTATGCTCCCACTTATTGCTTCATGGTAAAAGGCTCAAAGGTACACAAACATCATTCCTCATCTGAATCAAGTGAAGGTGAATCTGATGAATATGTGAAACCTAGCTATGCTAAACTTGTTAAAATTGCCACTAAGCAACAAAGTGCACTTGAAAAGCTTCAGAAAATGCTAGACGAAAGCGATGATCTGTTAAACCGTGAAGTGGATCAGACTCAAACTCTGTCTGTTGATCTTAAAAGTCTTCTGACAAAGTATGATAACCTTCAGAGTCATCATAACGACCTCTTGGCCGATCATCAGAAGCTTTCATATGAATTTCTTCAAAGAAAGCAAGATCTTGAAAAGCTGAGGGTGTCACATGAGGATCTCCAAAGGGAAAACGATTCCTTACTGGCTCAACAGATCAGTACCGCTCAGGAAGAATTTGCTCCACCCTGTTTGAAATGCATCGAACGTGAAACTACTAATTCTTCACCTGAATGTTCAAATGCTTCTACTGCTGCAAATCCTTCAACTATTCCAGTGGTTTCAAATTCCTCATCTGAGGATACCACAAGTATTAGTGATGACAATGCAGGGTTGAAGAAATTGTATGTGACAGGCATGTACAAAAGTTTAAAAGGGCATCAAACCCTTTGTGATGTCCTCAAGAAGCAAAATCTGAATAGGAACCCTAGGAAATAGGGTATTGCGTTTGTGAGGAAACTCAACGCTGATGGATCCTACTGGACACCTGAGCAGTACCCCAAAACCTCATGGGTTGCTGCAAAAGGATATCATGTAGATCCATCCACTTTATCTGGCTTTACTTGTGAAACTTCATATTCCTCTGATGAGTCACTTGACTCCAATTACAGATTCTTCAAAAATCAGAGAAGTGAAGTATTTGCTAGATATGTTGGAACTAACTACAGGAATGGTTCTCCTATGAAGAAAATCTGGGTTCCCAAGAGCTACCTACAAAATCTTCAAGTGAATGTCCTCACGACACCACTCATGAAAAATCGGAACCTCAGATCAAAGTCCTCACTTGGACCAGATTCCTCAAATGGTCAAAATCATCATTCTCGTGCTAATGCCTCTGTTTCGTAGGGAAAACCTAAGAGTTATGAATATGTGCATTATTATTCAAACCATTATGTTCATAAGTCCTCGAAGAATTTCTCTGCTTATTCATTTGAATACTCTAACCCTCGCACTGTGAAACGAAGTGCACTTGCTTCAATGCCTCCTTTCTCACATGGTGCTTGCAGAATGATGAACTCTTTGCCACCCCTCCAGATGTGGGCGGTGAAGAAAAAACCCGACATCTAATGCAGGGTCAGGTCTCCAGATGAATTTGAACATCTGATGAATTTGCTGGAGACCTGAGGAAATGCTTGAAAGGATGCAAGCTAACCATGATGAGATGAATTCTTCATTTCTCACATCCTCACTCTACTTGCTTACTATCGTATGTGATGAAATTCTGTCTCATGAAATTGATATCATATTCTTCACTCTGAAGCATATGAGTTCATAAGTTGTACTAATTCATCTGCAGGATGATACTCTAAAAGCTACTGAGTGGGTTCTCGATAGTGGATGTACAAACCACATGATGGGTGACAAGAATCTACAGATGAATTTGCTACTCACTCCATCTCCTCTGAAGCATATCACCTACGCAGACAAAGGAAAAAAGGAAGGTATTGGGACTTGGTAAGGTTTCTATCTCAAAGGACTGAACCATGGACAAGGTGATGCTTGTTGAATCCCTTGGGTTCAACCTTATGTCTGTCTCAATGCTTTGTGATCTTGATATGGTTGTCGTATTTGGAAAATATCGTTGTCTTGTCATCATGGAATCTGATAATTCCAAAGTCTTTGAAGGCTTTAGGAGAGGAGACTTGTATATTGTTGATTTCTCTATAGGTCCTTAACCTGCCACATGCTTACTTGCAAAGTCTTCAGAAGGCTGGCTGTGGCGTCGACGACTTGGACATGCTGGTATGAGGAACCTACACAAACTCGTGAAGAAAAAGCACGTCATTGGCATCGAGGGTGTCAAATTCCTCAAGGACCACCTCTGCGGTGCATGTAAATCTGGGAAGATGACCAGATCCAAGCATACCTCAAAGACAATCATGACCATGACTCGACCTTTTGAATTGCTTCATATGGATCTCTTTGGTCCCACTCACTACTCTATACTAACAAATTCTTCAAGTTTGTATGGATTTGTCATTGTTGATGATTACTATTGTTACACATGGGTGCATATCATTCTGTACAAAAATAAAGTGCAGGATGTCTTCAAACGATTTGCTTCAAGAGCCTTCACCTACTTTGGCGTCAAGATCAAGCATATTAGGAGTGATAATGGGACTGAGTTCAAGAACACCAATCTTGATGAATATCTTGATGAACTTGGTATTACTGATGAGTTATCTGCCCCTCATACTCCTCAGCAGAATGGCATCGTGGAGCGCAAAAACAGGACACTTGTTGAGATGGCTCGCACAATGCTTGACGAATACAAAACCCCTCGTCGCTTTTGGCCTGAAGCAATTGATACTGCATGCCACATCATCAGCAGGGTATATCTTAACAAATTCCTCAAGAAGACTTCATATCAGCACATGACAGGAAAGAAACCCAATGTAAGTTATCTCAAAGTCTTCGGTGCAAAATGCTAGATCAGAGATCCTCACCACAGTTCTAAGTTTGCACCAAAAGCACATGAAGGTTTTATGCTTGGTTATGGAAAGGACTCACACACCTACAAAGTCTTCAACACCTACCATCACAAGGTGGTTGAAACTATAGATGTGCAGTTTGATGAAACTAATGTCTCGCAAAGAGAGCACCTGCCTTTTGTGTTAGATGAACAATCTCCTAAGGAATCCATCAAGCTGAAGGCAACTGAAGATGTCATACCCACTGAGGAAATCATTCCAACAAATGAAGATTCTCATGCTGATATACCTGAAGAAAATGGTGCTGATGAAAATCCTCAGCCTCATCAACCTGCTCATCCAAGAGTAGCAAATGAAGTGCAGATTGACAAAATCATTGATGACATCAATGCACCATGTCCTCTCACACGCTCAAAAGCTTCACATCTAACTAACTTTTGTGGGCACTTTGCCTTTGTCTCTATCTTAGAGCCCACCAAAGTTGATGAAGCATTCAAGGAGCCCGAATGGATTCAAGCTATGCAAGAGGAATTGCATCAGTTCAAGCTCAACAACGTGTGGGAACTTGTCAAGCGGCCAGATCCTCGCAAGCATAACATCATAGGTACCAAGTGGATCTACCGCAACAAGCAAGATGAAAATGGTCTTGTGGTGAGGAATAAGGCTCGACTTGTAGCTCAAGGCTATACACAGGTTGAGGGAATTGACTTTGATGAAACTTTTGCACCTGTTGCTAGACTTGAAGCTATTCACATATTACTGGCTTACGCTAACCATCATAATATCATCTTATATCAAATGGATGTGAAAAGTGCATTCCTCAATGGTAAGCTTGACGAAGAAGTATATGTCGCTCAACCCCCAGGTTTTGAAGATCCTAAGCATCCTCATAAAGTCATCAGACTAAACAAGGCCCTCTATGGCCTCAAGCAGGCCCCTCGGGCGTGGTACGACACTCTGAAGGAATTCCTCATGAAGAAAGGATTCAAACCCGGTTCACTCGACCCTACTCTTTTCACGATATCCTATGACCATGAACTGTTCATATGCCAAATATATGTTGATGATATTATCTTTGGATGTACTGACAAACATTACAATGATGAATTTTCCTATATGATGAGTGAAGAATATCAAATGTCTATGATGGGAGAGTTGAAATTCTTCTTAGGTCTTCAAATTCGTCAGCAAGACAATGGCATATTCATCTCACAAGAGAAATACCTCAAAGATGTTCTGAGGAAATTCGACATGCAAGATTGCAAAGGCATCAAAACTCCAATGCCTTCAAAAGGCCATCTCTGCACTGATGAAAATGGTAAAGATTTCGATCAGAAGGTATACCGCTCCATGATTGGCTCCTTATTGTACCTATGTGCATCTAGGCCTGATATAATGCTAAGTGTTTGCATGTGTGCTTGATTCCAAGCAACACCGAAGGAATCACACCATAAGGCTGTGAAACATATTCTTCGATACTTAGCTCACACACCAACACTTGGATTGTGGTATCCCAAGGGCTCAAATCTTCATCTCATCGGATACTCTGATGCTGACTATGCTGGAGATCGTGTGGATCGCAAGTCAACCTCAGGCACATGTCATTTCCTTGGACGATCCTTAGTCTGTTGGTCCTCGAAGAAGCAGAACTGCGTTTCACACTCCACTACAGAAGCTGAGTAAATTGTTGCTGGCTCGTGTTGCGCTCAGTTACTATGGATGAAGCAAACCCTCAAGGACTACGACATCAAGCGGAAGAATGTGCCTCTTTACTGCGACAACGAGAGTGCCATCAAGATTGCATACAACCCAGTTCAGCAATCCAAGACCAAGCACATCCAAATTCGTCATCACTTTCTTCGAGATCATGTACTCAAGGGTGACATCTCCATCAACCACATTCCCACTGAAGATCAACTGGCCGATATCTTCACAAAGCCCTTGGATGAAAAGAGATTTTGCAAGTTGCGGTGTGAGCTAAATATCTTAGAATCTTCGAATGTTCTTTATGAAGAACACACATCCTAACATTTATGCAAAATTGATGACTTAGATTTGCAACACACGAAGTAACATTTTTCTTCAATCAACGAAGAATAACTCTCTAAGTGTGAAGAAATTAACGAAGAATTTGATTCTCAGAACCCTACGACAATTGTATGCGGTGTCTGAAATCATCATTCTTATACGGTGGGTCACACCACCAACCAAAAGTTGAAATTCTTCAAAATTGAGCACTTTGCAAATTCTTCAAATTATCAAATTCCTCAAATTTGCAAATTCTTCAAGTTTTTCAAATTCTTCAACTTTTCAATTTCTTCAAACTTTGAAACTCGGGTTCTTCAATGACTATACATATATATATTTATATTCGAGTTTTCAATGTCCTCAACAGCATTCACTTATTGCTAATTCGTCAAGTTGATTTTCATCTAAGTGAATGTGATCGGACCCCCTTTCCCTTCTATGCTAAACTCAACCAAGTCTGTTCACAGATTCTTCATATGCGTTCTACTTTGAAACTCGTTCAAAGTCTTCACTCTATCCTTGACAGCTGAAGAATTTGCGAAAGAAAACCTTAAAATCTTCACTACCAAAAATTTTGGTGGTTCCCGCTCAAACTTTTCCTATTCTCGTGCCTGGATAACCCACGACCCCCACTATCACCACCGCTAAGTACGTGGGTGACACCTGTCGTGTGGAGAGCAAGGGTCAGGGGCAATCCTGTCCAAAATCTTCGGAAGGATCAGTTTTCACTTCCTTTATAAATGCCCCCTTCCCATCAACTGTGCTTGGTTACTCCGCATCTCATCCCTCTCCCGAGCTCCAACCTAGGGTCGCCGCTAAAGTCATCGTCGTCGGTGAGGAAGAGCTTCACTGCCTCAACCTCGTCGTCGCCGTACTTGCACCGGCCGCGGAAATCCTCACTCCTGCCGCCGCTGTAACTGTCTCCCTCTGCCAAGTTAGGGCGTGGGAGATCTGAACGTGCAAACCTCCCAATCTCATCTTTGAGTTCGTCATGTTCTTCACCAGGGTAAATAAAATTTACTTTTACTGCCCTTGTTTGATCCTCAAATGCTCTTTATATTCATCAAAAGGTGTTTATATGTTATAAATCCAACTCTCAAGCACCTTCTATCTCCTCATACTTGATGATTTTCCCTAGGTAATGACTTTCTTCAAGATTCTGCAATTGTGCGAATTCTCAAATTTGCACAACTCTGGAACCTAAGGCTAAGAACACTTAGTGAAATTCCTCAAGATAACCATGGTCAAATTCCTCACACCTATTTTTGTTCAAAATTTCTGCGAACGCATATGACTTCTTCAAATTCCTCGCACCTATACTCTGTTCACAGGTACAACATGTCCGCTGATGAATCACTAGGTTCTCAACAACTTAACTCATTTGCAGCGCTACTTGAACAAAAACTGTGTACCTCTTCAGAATCTTCAAGAGTTCATATTCCTCAAGTGAAGAAAATGTCTGATGGAAAGAAACCTCAGAAAGGAGGGAAGAAGCCAGATGTGCACACTGCATTTTAGACCCCTGAGGATCTGTATGATGAATATTGCACACCTGACGAAGAAACACATGGAAAGGAGACGACCAAGCAGAGGAAGATCCGTCTGCAAAAGATTGAGAGGAGATGGGCCAAACAATGGAGAGAATATCGTTATGTAACTCCAAAATACATGATGAAATTCGCTGTGAAACCACCTTGCAGTAGGCCACCTCTTGCTCCTAACCAAATTGCTGATCCTACTAGCCTCAAAACTGGTGAGGACTTTCCTGACATGTTGGAAAAGCAACAAGCCAAGTTGGTGAGGAAAGCCAAAGAGGCAGTGAAGAAATTCAACGAGGATTCTGCTGCTGCTGCCTCTGCCGGAGCTTCTGGTAGTGCTCTAAAGAAAATGCTAAAGAAATCTACTCTGAAGATTGGTTCTTCAACATCAAAATCCTCAGTGCAAATTCCTCAAGGTCAAAGGCCTCAGCCCAGAAAACCTTCAGCACCTGGAACTGTTGCTGCTCAGTCAGCTGCAACAGCCAAAAAGTCCTCAACCCCAATGCATCTGGCAACCTGCAAAACGACTGAGGGTTTCACCATAGTTCCGAAGCTCACTGCAAGCCCCTCCACAACTGCAAAGTCTTCAACCAGTCCCTCTGCACTTAAACTGAAGAAGACAACCGGACGTGGTCAAAGACCAAGTCATCACACCAGCAAGGCTCTGGTTACAGTCCCCTCACGTTCTGAGGACAATGATAGTGATGATGATGAAGCTAATGATGAGGAATTGGTAGAAATCATCAGACAAAGTCAGCATAGGGCTGCTAGAGCAAAGGGTAGCTCTGTTCCTCTCATGCTGGATCCCAAGATGATCCTCAACTTCATTAATATATGGCATGAGGACCCAAGCACTCCACTTTCCTCACTAAATCTGCCTCTTGAAGTGGATCATGTCCTCACCCACTTCATCTCTGAAGAACAATGGAAGAGAGAGCAAGCTCAGAGATCTAAGAGGAACAAGACTCGCAAAGAAAAGTTTCTGCGCGAAAATGTGATGAATTTGACCCCAAATCAACTTGTCACAGTTCAGTCCAAGATTCGCACTCTCTCTCTGGATCAAGAGAAATATGATGTTGAATGGAAAGGCACCAAGGTCAGACTTGTCAGGGTTGCTCAAGCAGTTGTAAAGGATCACAACACCAGGGTTGCAGCTCGATCGCAACCACAAAAGCCTCAGTCTGAAGAAATTGCTCACACTGCAGATGAAATTCCTCAGGCTGCTGATGAAAATGCTCAGCTTGAAGAAACTGCTGAAGAAAATGCTTCTGCACCAGAAGCAACTGCCAGTGCTGCTAAGGAAACTCAGACCATTGATGAACATGCCAGGGCAACCTCCAATGTTGTGCGTGATGAAACTGCTATACCAGCAGGTACTTCTGATGTACCTGAAGAATCTGATAGGCCAGCTGAAGAATCTGATGTGCCTGAAGAAACTGAACAACCCAGGGCGGTTCCATTAGTCATTCCTGAAGAAACTGCTACTGCTGAGGAAAACCCCCTCAAAAGAAAAGCATCAACTTCTGAAGCCCCTGTGTTGAAGAAGTTGAAACTTTGACAAGTTCCTTAACAACACCACTTGATGCAACTCCAATTTCCTCGGCACCAGCCTATGCTATTGTGCCAATCGGGGAAGCATATGACATTCCTCAAAAAGAAAAGAATCATTCGGCTGCTTCTTCGGAGCCTATTGATGAGGAAATTGTTATTGATGACACTGCACCAACTCCCAAGGTATCATCGCGCCAGCTTCTGCTAACTGCTGGCGCTCAAGAAATTGATGAAGAAGTTGACATTGGTGACACTACTCCTGTCATCAATGATGAATATTGGGAATCTACACATCGAAATTTACCTGTGGCAACTCCCCTGATGTTGATTCCTCAGTCACCTACACAAACTGAGGAAATACCTGAAGATTCTGAACACCTGTACCTTCCAGACCCTGAAGAAATTCCAGCTGCAATAGCTGAGGAAATTGCTGCTCTGGCCACTGCTGAGGAACCAGCTCTTCAAATCACTCAGACTATTGTTCCTTCCATGCCAACGGAGATCAAGGAGCGTACACGAACAAATCTTCAACCCAAGCCAAGACTGCCTCTCAAAGGCTCTGTTCGTCCAAAATTCCTCAAGACCAATTTCTTCGATGAACACATGTTCTTCTCAGGACCAAACCCCTATGACGCTACGAGGGCTAGACGCAACAGGTTCTGGACTGCCACTCAACTGAATTACTATGCTTCAGTCCTCTATGAGAAGAAGAAAGTCTTCGAGCACCATCAGATTCCTCATGCTGACATGGAAAGTCTTCCATCATTTACTCCTGTGCTTCAAGTTCTATATGATGCTGGACTTCTTCCATTTTGTGTTGGCATCTGTGATTGGAATGAGGAAATAATCCTTCAATTCTATGCCACGTTGCATATCAGTGGAGATTCCTCGGACATCAACTCTTGGATATTGGACTGGATGACTGGCACAACACACTTCACTGCTAAAGCCTCTGAATTGCTTCAGTGTGTCCCAGTCCAAATTCCCTCAGAAGGAACCCGCAAGTTGTTTGATGAACCTCCTCTACCCAATCAACTAATGAATGTGCTGATGAAGACATTGCCATCTGGAAAGCCTCAACGCCAAGTCTTCTTAGTGAAGGATCTGCTCTATGTGCCTCGAACAGTCTATCGCATATTGATAAACACACTATGTCCTCAGAAGGGTCACAACTCTGAAGAAGAAGAAGTTGAAGGAATCATGAAGAATATGCTCTTCAACGTCATCCATGGTATTCCCATTAACTTGCATGATTTCTTCATGAGGACTTTGGCTAGTGCTGCTGTCACTCCATTTTAGCAGAAGCCATATGCACCCTGGATTATGAAATTCATTAGGGATAAGTCCTCAATGCACTAAAAAGCTAATTTCCAGAATCACTTCAGTTTCCTGCCACCCATTGAAGTCATCAAGAGTACAATTTCATCAGTTGAAGGGAAAGGCAAGTCTGTTATTGATGAAGGAACACGTCCCCTGGATGGACAGTTTCGCAAAACCGCTTCCTTCTCCACAAACGATGACACTGCCACACAAGACTCTAATACAAAGGCCTCAGCTCCCAAAGAGCGTGCCCCTCGATTAATGACTGACCGCGAACTTCTTATAATTCTTCATCAGAAGGTCGATCACAATCATAAGTGGGTAAAGCGTCAACTTGGGTATATTGTGCAGAATATGACTGTGACGCAGAACACTGTCAAGAGGAAGTACTATTATGCTCATGAAAACCTCAAGCGCTCTTGGGCTGTGCTAACTCACATCATGTCTTCTGAAGAATTGGATGAGCTGAAATTTGAAGAATATCATGACTTCGCTCGCTGTCCTCAAAAGAAGTTCAAGAAAGTCCAAGTTCCTCTGATGGTCACCAGTTCATATTCTTCATCTCACGAGCGCGATGAAGATGAAGACATTGCAGATACTACTGCTGGCCTTGCATCAACAATCGACCCCGACAACGCTGGCGCTCCTTCTTCACCAACAAGATGAAATTCCTCATGGGGCGTTAGTCATCACTTTTTTTCCCTTTTGGTCTTCGATGACAAAGGGGGAGAAAATTTGAGTTAGTCTTCAAGCGGGTCTACATATATCTGGGCTATTTTTGTTTAAGTTACAAATCTCGCTCTTCTGAAGTTTTTGGTCATTGAGTTGTAAACTTAAGTCCGACGGTGGTCTGACACTTTTGAACTATTTCCGCGCATGTTTATTTCCTCAAATACCTTAATGCATGCATGCTGAATTTCGTCAGACACCATTTTCCTCACGCATTTCAAATTCTCCAAATTATATATTCAAATGCGTGTACGAATTACAAGATATAGGGGGAGTTTTCCATGTTTTGAACCTGCCATGTGCATTTGCAGTCCAAAGCAAATTCCTCAAATATGCACATCTTCAAGGGGAGTTCTTCTATATCTTGCAATCCAATTCCTCAAAATCTATACTTTCACTTCATATGTTTATCCCTGTTGAAAACTTAACCTATTTGTCATCAATCACCAAAAAGGGGGAGATTATTCGTGCATCTAGTGCCCCTTAGTGATTTTGGTGTATTGAAGACTTATAGGTTAAGGCACTAATGCGTTTGTGAGTGTACACAGGCTCTATAAGTCGATGAGGAATTTGATATATTCAGAGATTATCGACCCCTAAAAATGTATGTCTTCAAGTGAAGACTTTCTAAAGACTTTGGTGAAGACTTTGTGAAGACTTTGAAAATGAAGAAGTGGGTGTGACCTTGAAGATATGAACGAGAAATATGAAGCGTGAAGACTTTTGTTTTCGTAGTTTCATTTCCTTTATTTGAGTCATAGGAAACACTGTACTGTTAAAGGGGGCAGAGGTAATACTAAGGAAAATTTCCAACTGATGCTCAACTCCAAAATCCTCAACCCATACAATCCTTCGAGTGAAGCCTTTGGATATCTCTTACGGATCAGACAAGTTTTTCAGTGACAGAGACGAAGTTCTTCTGGTCTCTGAGGAAATTGATCTGTCTGAGGAGTTAGGATTCCGCCAGTGCGAATTGCCTACAAGTGAGGATCATGATAAGCTGAGGACTTTCATAGTTCGAAATTCCGACCGTTGCTGTGCTTAGCGCCAGCTGTCCCCAATCATTCTTATCCACATAACGGTCATATTATTGGGCGCAGTTATGTCTTATCATGTCAGGTTGCGTCCTAGCTATAAATAGCCACCCTCCTCAACCACTAGCTGGTTGGCTGCTCCAAGAGAGAACCGACACTTGTCATTTGAAAGCAACCCATCCTCTAAGGACTTTGAGAGAAAATCATTAGTGAGGAAAACCCCACAACCAAACCACAAAACCCATAGTGATTGAGCATCACTGAAGAAATTCCTGTGTGGAGCCGACGCTTGTTACCTTTGTAACATCCCAAAATTTCATTTTGGAATGTTATGATATATAGCTATGCATCATCATCACTTGTTTGAATGTACTGAATTTGTTGAAGTGCTTCTTTTGAGATTCTGAAAGGCCATTTCTATTTTTTCCATGTATCTGTTTCATCTATTTAAAAACCTTTGGAAATGTTCAAATATAGAGAGGAGTAACATGACACTCCACATGAGGGGCATCTTGGTGAAATATTTGAGCAATTAAACCAGGGGGTCATTTGAAAATTTATCTCAAAAGGATTTAAAATCAATTAAGCATTTTCTGAAAATAAATTTTTAAAAGATATTCAATATGACAGAGGAAAAATGTTCATTAAATAGCATTAATTCTCCTGATCATTTTGCTATATATAATTCCTATGTTTGGAATTGTTTTGAATGCATTAAAATAGTTTTTACTGCACTGGAAATAGAAAAGGAAGGTTTTTAAAACGAATCGGGCCGGCCCATAGGCTTTAACTCCCGAATTCAATTCGAATCGGTCAACCGACGCGCTAACCTCGCCTTTTCGCTCACTGGCAAGCGGGACCCACTGACCGACGGCGTTATCCGCGCGCCCGTCTCCTTCCTCGCGCGCTCCACCGTCGCCGGAGATCTCTCTCTCCGGATCTCCCTCCTCTCTCCCTTCCTTGACCCCGCACCTGGCCTATAAAAGCCGCAGCCCTCGCGGCACTCCATTCCACCCCAATCCCCCACTCTACCTCGCCAGAACGCCACGCACAACCTCGCCGGAGTTCGGACTCCAGCCGAACCCTCCCGAGCTCGAGACCATCGCCTCCGTCATCCCCAGCCCCGTCCGACGCCGCCAATCGACGCCGGAGCTTCACCGCCGTCGCCTAAGAACTTCAAGCGTCGCCCCGACCACCGCACCATTTCCCATGACCACCTTCGACCTCCGGCCATCGTCGACCTCGCCGGAATCTCCTCCTCCCCTCTGTAAGCCACCGGACCCCCCTGGACAATTAGATGTAGATCCAACGCTCCTGATTATAAGATTTAATCCGCGAAACGTTTTCCTCTATGCTCTGGTCGTCCGCTCATTAGCTCTCACGCGCACGCCCTCGCGTCCAATCACAACCTGACATGTGGCCCCTAACCGATCAATAATAGTTTCTCTTTTTCTGTTTCTGTTTTAGAAAACAGAATGTATTCTGTTTTTTTTTAAAATATTTGGTGTTTTTAGTTGATTATTTGTGCATTAGTTCAAATATTCGATATATTTTATGTCTGTATGCTTAGATTTCAAATTTGAACTTTAAATTTTGAATCTAATCAAAAAAAATTAAATTACTAAAATCTGTATAACTAGAGTTTAAAAATATATTTTTGAGTGAATCTTTTTGCCACTGTTTGGTATTAGTTAAACCTATCATTCTACATAATTTGAGAATTTTTAGAATTAATTTGGTTACTGTTTTTAACAAAAACAGAATTCATTTAATTCTTAATAGATTTTAACTAAATGGATTTTTATTCAATTTGAACCTAAATTAGTTTAACTTTTGTTTTTAGATTTCATTAGGTTCTGTTGATTCAACTTTAGGTGTATTTTTTTTGTTAATAAAATATGTTTTTTTAAATTGTTTTGTGCTCTAGTTTGAATAGGTTCATCTTGTTTTCACCATGTATATTGTTTAGAAGAAGTTTTGTAGTACTTCTTTTACCACAAAACTTTTATAATGAAATACTTTCTGTTTTCAAATAAAATTTTATATTTACTTTTCTGTTATCTAAAATGTCGAGTTGTTCAAAACCATTTTTTTTACTTGTATGTCTTAGTAGGGATTTTGACCCCAATAATTTTATAGTCTTATACTTTAAGTGATTCTTCTTTTGATTGTGATTTTATTTGTTGAAGCATTTGTTTACCTTGCTGCTGAATGAATTGCATTGTGTTTATGCTTATGGTGTGCTCTTGTTTGATTCGTTAGATCATCCGGAGTGCGAAGCTTGTTATCTAGAGTCACTTGATTACGAGGATCGTCAGCAAGGCAAGTCACTTTGATCATTGTATACCTATGTTTTATTGCATTAGTTCTTCCATCTCCCCATTGCATGCAAAGTAGGTAATCTAGAAACTTGGTTACTTGTTGTCGTATCATGTGGTAGGTACCCCTTAAACCTTTGACACATTGGCCCTGGGAATCGTTGATTTACATTGCTATGCTATTAGTAGACGGGGTTGGTTGTGTGATTCATGAGAGTTGTGAGTTAATAATTTCAAGACCTACATGATGATCAAGTCTTCAAGACTCCAAGTTTTCAACTTACCTCTGGGTGGATGATGGTTGAACGGCGCCCTGGAGAAACCAGTGGTTAGCCTAGATGATGCTGGAGAAGTGCCAGTATTCATGCGGAAAGGTCCACCCAGGCACAAAGAGATGGATGGATACTTCAAGACCCAAGGCTTACCTGCACAGCCACAAGACATTATGGGATCTGGCTTGGTTGGATATCGTGGTGACCCTGGACAGGCGGTGCTACGAGATGTAGAAGAATGGTAGGAAAGGATGGGCACCGACAGAGTCTCGGGGAAACCCTTTAGAAGACCATGTTTTGGTCATCCGTTTCTCAAACACCATGAAGTGCGAGAAGTCCAACGGAGGCGATCAAATCTTGTGGGGAACGTGTGCAAAACTCTGCAGAGTACCCAAACCTAATCGATTAGCCGTGTCCACGGTCATGGACAGTTTGAGCCAAAGGAACTGAAATTATCTGGAACTCTCAACACAATTAATTATTGAAGTGGGTTATTAATGTCAACTTGGGTATGAGAATTGGTTGGTGGAACCATCTCATTAATCAACCAACATTGTAATAATTATGCCTTTGCCCTCTCTCGTTGTTGGAAAAAAATTGGCTTTATGGAAAAACTTACTACCCCACGTGCCATATTTGCATATAGACTAGATGATTATTTTACCCCCTCTCTTGTGACTTTGCCGGCATATTCAATATGCTGACCTATATGGCTGCAACGTATCATGTTGCAGAGTACTTTTCCGACCAGGAGTGAGGATACGCTCTACACTCGGTGAGATGCCCTTGGAGTCAGATGGACTCAACTACCTTTGGAGCTTCCGCAAGTTTTGGTTTAGTTTATCTCATGAGTTGGCCTTCAACCACTTTATTGTAATCCTTATTGTAATAAAGGACTTGATATGAGATTTTGATTATTTAATGTTGTGTGATTTCCCTTTGATATATACATTGATGTATCGTGTGTGTACCAGCATGATCTTGGGATGGTACAGAAACACCGGAGATTCGACCTTTCAGGTCGGGTCACTACAGAAACGGTATCAGAGCACATGCTGACCGTAGGACGTAACCTCTAGGATTGGAAAAGCCTTAGGATTTATTTCTCTTTTGTCTTTAAAATTCTTATACTCTCATCTACTCGTTTCTGACTTCCCTTCGATTTATTTCAAAATTTATAGATGGCCACCTTCATCCCAGTTTTGATCATGGATTTTTGTCAACCTGACGCAACGATGCCCTTTGGCAAGGAGCTGATGAGGATCGTCAGAGACGTGAGGATTGCTTTGCTGAGCATCACCGGGACTCCTATCATGTCTTTACCACAAGACGGACGCTACAGGATCGAGGTGCACATCCCCGGGAAGACCTTTGGAAATCGCAAGGAACCCATCGACTTCAAGTTTGTGGCACCCAGCTGGATACTTGGGAGAGACATGGCCATTCATTGTGCCCTTGAACGTATTCAAGAGGAATATAGAGGTGGAACCATTTCATCAGGACTCAGCATGCTTTGTCACAGGGATGCCAATGGAAATATCATAACCACTCCCACTAAAGACACTACCATTTCGTATATCCAGACTTTGGAGACGCACGTCAGGACCTTGGAGCTTCGGGTACGTGCCGACATGAAGACGATCAAGAGGCTGATGAACCGTGAGATTGACCTCGAAGCTGACTTACGGGAAGCCTAGTACGAGCATGAGTATGAGGTGAAGGATTTCTTAGAGAGGATCGATAAGCTGAACACTCGCATCGCAACTCTGGAGGAAGAGATGGACATGGGTGAAAATCTTCATCCAGAAGGAGACATGGCTCCTTTGATCAGCAACGATGATGACTATGAGGAGAGCACCACCGAAGGAGGCCCCTTCACCATGTAATTTTGAGGAGAACTTTAGTTATGCCCCCATGTATATTCTTCTTCGTCATTAAAACGTAGGTCGATGTTTAGTTTGATTGGAGATTTGTATCTCAAAGTTTGAACCTTGAGTTGAATAAATGAATGAGTGTTTGGTGTGATATGTTTGTTGCATTGCATATGGGTAGTGAATTTCCCTTTTAGGTCATTGTTCTATTCTAATTCTCACCCCTCTGAAAACAGCAAGATGCCTCCGTGACGTGAGCCCGACTTCACTTTCCCGCCAGAGCTCACACAACTGCTCCAGCAGTAGAATGCCCTGATATAGTTGTTAATTCAGAATCAGACCAACAACCACAACAACCACCCTCCACCTCAAGGCGACAACCTCACCCGTTTTCTGAGACTGAATCCCCCAACTTTCTCCAGCAGCACTGAGCCCATTATGGCAGGTGATTGGCTCCGCAAGATGGAGAGGGAACTCACCACCGCAGGATGCACTGAGGCTGAAAAAGTGCGCTTTGCCGCCCATCAACTGGAGGGACCAGCAGCTTCATGGTGGGAGAACTACACCACCACGTACCCCATTACTGGTGTGACTTGGGAGCAGTTCAAGCAAGCTTTCTGCACTGCACATGTCTCAGCTGGAGCCATGAGTCTGAAAAAGCATGAGTTTCGCAACTTACGCCAAGGGAACCATTCCGTGGCCCAGTACGTGGATGACTTCAGCACGTTGGCTCGTTATGCACCAGGAGATGTGGCCGATGATGCAGCCAAGCAGGAGAAGTTCTTGGAAGGACTCAATGATGAGTTGATCATGCAGTTGATGGTGGCTACCTTCAGCAACTACCAGGAGCTGGTAGACAAGGCCCTCATCTTGGAGGGGAAGTAGCAGCAAATCGAGAAGCGCAAGAGGAAGTATGCACAGGGGAAGTCTACCTCTGGAGCTCATAAGAAGCCCCGCTACTCCCCGTACTCAGGAAATACCAGATCAAGGACCGGTAAGTATGGAGGACACACTCATCCTGTGCACAACCATGGAGGCCATAACCATGGAGGAAATGGGAATAATCGTCCCAACAGTGGCAGCTTCAAGAATGGTAATGGAAGTGGGAATGGCAACCAACACCGTCCCGCTCCAGCTCAGAAGGATCTGAACCATATCACCTGTTTCAAGTGTCAGAAGACAGGGCACTATGCCACTAAATGCCCTCAGAACAAGCAAGGAAATGGAAACGGCAACAACAACGGCAACTCCGCAGCTAAGAAGCCAAATCCTTTTCCTCGTGCTCAGGTGAACCACCTCGATGTGGAAGAAGTCTATGATCAGCCCGAGACTGTGGTTGGTAAGTTTTTATTGCATTCACGTCCAGTTATGGTACTTTTTTATTCTGGTGCAACTCATTCATTCATATCAAGGGTAGTTGTGGAAAAGTATGGTTTACCCACCAGAACCCTTAGTCAGCCCATTAAGGTCAATTCCCCAGGAGGTATGATGTTGGCTGGGATAGGATGCCATGCCCTGAAACTCCACATAGGAAACCATGTTTTTCCTACCGACCTCATCGTCTTAGAATCCCAGGGATTGGATGTAATCCTAGGCATGGATTGGATGACCAAGTATGAAGGAAACCTTGATTGCCCCAGCAAGTCTATCTCACTCACCACTCCGGAGAACAAGAGGATTAAGTATGTATCCTGACGCACACAGATGAGTGCTCGGTTAAATTCCCTCACAGGAGTTGTTCAGGAGGAAGTGCCGGTTGTACGAGACTTTCCAGATGTATTCTTGGAGGAATTACCAGGCATGCCACCAGATAGGGAGATTGAGTTTCTAATAGAGCTACCACCACGTACCCCATTGCTGGTGTACCTTGGGAGTAGTTCAAGCTAGCTTTCCACACTGCTCATGTGTCTGCTAGAGCCATGAGTCTGAAGAAGCGTGAGTTTCGCAACTTATGCCAGGGGAACCGCTCCGTGGCCTAGTATGTGGATGAATTCAGCATGTTGGTTCGTTATGCACTAGGAGATGTGGCCGATGACGCAGCCAAACAGGAGAAGTTCCTGGAAGGACTCAACGATGAGTTGAGCGTGCAGCTGATGGTGGCCACTTTCAACAACTACCAGGAGCTGGTAGACAAGGCCCTCATCTTGGAGGGGAAGCAGCAGCAAATCGAAAACCGCAAGAGGAAGTATGGACAGGGGAAGTCTCACTCTGGAGCTCAACAGAAGCCCCGCTACTCCCCGTACTCAGGAAATACCGGATCAGGGAGCGGTAAGTATGGAGGACACACTCATCACATGCACAACCATGGAGGCCATAACCATGGAGGAAATCGGAATAATCGTCCCAACAATGGCAACTTCAAGAATGGCAATGGAAATGGGAATGGCAACCAAGACCGTCCCGTTTGAGCTCAGAAGGATCTGAACCATATCACCTATTTCAAGTGCCAGAAGACAGGACACTATGCCACTGAATGTCCTCACAACAAGCCAGGAAATGGAAACGGCAACAACAACGGCAACTCCGCAGTTAAGAAGCCAAATCCTTTTCCTCGAGCTCAGGTGAACCACCTTGATGTGGAAGAAGTCTATGATCAGCCCGAGACTATGGTTGGTAAGTTTTTATTGCATTCACGTCCAGTTATAGTACTTTTTGATTCTGGTGCAACTCACTCATTCATATCAAGGGTAGTTGTGGAAAAGTATGGTTTACCCACCAAAACCCTTAGTCAGCCCATTAAGGTCAATTCCCGAGGAGGTATGATGATGGCAGGGATAGGATGCCAACGCCTTGAAACTCAATATAGGAAAACACATTTTTCCCACCGACCTCATCGTCCTAGAGTCCTTAGGCATGGATTGGATGACCAAGTATGAAGGAAATCTTGATTGCCCCAGCAAGTCTATTTCACTCACCACCCCAGAGAACAAGAGGATTAAGTATGTATCCCGGCGCACACGGATGAATGCTCGGTTAAATTCCCTCACAGGAGTTGTTGAGGAGGAAGTGTCGGTAGTACAAGACTTTCCAGATGTATTCCCGGAGGAATTACCAAGCATGCCACTAGATAGAGAGATTGAGTTTCTAATACAGTTACTACCAGGAATCGCCCCAATTTCCAAGAGACCCTATCGGATGCCCGCAAATGATTTAGTAGAAATCAAGAAGCAGATTAAGGAGCTATTGGATAAGGGATATATTCGCCCAAGTTCATCACCTTGGGGAGCCCCAGTTCTTTTGGTCGAGAAGAAAGACAAAACCTTGAGGATGGTGGTCGATTATCGTGCATTGAACGAGGTGACTATCAATAATAAGTACCCTCTGCCGATGATTAATGACATGTTTGACCAGCTAGTAGGCACCAAAGTATTCTCCAAGATCGATCTTCGATCAGGGTATCACCAACTGAAGATTCGTGAACGGGATATACCCAAAACAGCTTTCACCACCAGGTATGGCTTATATGAGTATACAGTCATGTCCTTTGGTTTGACTAATGCTCATGCCTACTTCATGAATTTGATGAACAGAGTGTTTATGGAATATTTGGACAAGTTTGTCGTGGTGTTCATCGATGACATTTTGATATTCTCCAAGAGCGAGGAAGAACACAAGGAACACTTGCGTTTAGTTCTGGAGAAGCTTAGAGATCATTAGTTATATGCCAAGTTCAGTAAATGTGAATTCTGGCTGACGGAAGTCGGATTCCTTGGACATGTTATTTCCGGAGAAGGAATAGCAGTAGACCCCGCTAAGGTTGAAGCAGTCACTGAGTGGAAGTCACCCACCTTAGTTAAGGAGATCCGCAGTTTTCTCGGACTTGCCGGATATTACCGGAGATTCATTGAGAATTTCTCAAAGATTGCCAAGCCCATGACAGAGCTGTTGAAGAAAGAGTCTAAGTATATCTGGACTGAGGAATGTGAGGCCAGTTTCCAGGAGTTGAAGAAACGTTTGGTCACAGCCCCAGTGTTGATACTGCCAAACATTCGGAAGGACTTCCAGGTTTATTGTGACGCATCTCGTCAAGGACTTGGAGGAGTACTCATGCAGGAGGGAAAAGTTGTAGCGTATGCATCCAGACAGCTATGACCCCATGAGTTGAATTATGCCACCCATGATTTGGAGCTAGCAGCCGTAGTGCACGCACTCAAGATCTAGAGACATTTCCTTATTGGAAATAGTTGTGACGTGTACACTGATCATAAGAGCCTGAAGTATTCTTCACGCAGAAGGAGTTGAACCTTAGACAGAGGAGATGGTTAGAGTTAATCAAGGACTATGACATGATATTACATTACCATCCAGGAAAGGCTAAAGGCTTTCGTGAAGATGAACAGGGTACTCTATGGTCTGAGAACCGAATCTATGTGCCTAATGACCCAGAGCTCAGGAAGTTGATACTTCAAGAAGCCCACGATCCACCATACTCAATACACCCAGGCAACACCAAGATGTACCTGGATTTGAAGGAAAGTTACTAGTGGACAGGTATGAGGAAAGATATTGCCGAACATGTTATGGTATGTGATGTTTGTCAGCGAGTAAAGGCGGAACATCAGAAACTAGCAGGGTTACTCCAACCTTTGCCGATACCCAAGTGGAAATGGGATAAGCTTGGTATGGACTTCATCACAGGACTACCTAGGACCCGTTCAGGATATGATTCCATCTGGGTAGTGGTTGATCGCTTGACCAAGGTGGCTCATTTCATTCCAGTGAAGACCACCTATACCAGTGCTAAGTTAGCCAAGATATATATGACCAGGATCGTATGTCTGCAAGGAGTTCCGAGAAGTATCGTGTCAGATAGAGGAACACAATTTACCTCAAAGTTTTGGCATCAGCTACATGAAACTTTGGGTACAAGGCTGGAGTTCAGTACAGCTTTTCATCCGTAGACGGATGGACAGACTGAGAGAGTCAACCAGATTCTGGAGGACATGTTGAGAGCCTGTGCGCTAGACTATGGGTCCAGTTGGGATGACAACTTACCTTACGCAGAGTTCTCGTACAACAATAGTTATCAGACCAGTCTGAAGATGGCCCCTTTTGAAGCTTTATACGGAAGGAGGTGCAGAACACCATTGACGTGAGATGGTGTTGGAGACCGAAAACTTTTTGGTCCCGATCTTATCAGAGATTCTAAAGAGAAAGTCAAACTGATTCGAGACCGACTCAAGATAGCTCAATCCCGACAGAAGAGCTATGCTCATACCAAACGCAAGGAGGTGACATATGAAGTGGGAGATCGAGCATATCTTCGTGTGTCCCCACTTCGAGGAATCAAGAGGTTTGGTGTTAAAGGAAAGTTAGCACCCAGATTCATAGGCCCCTACAAAATTCTGGAACGTATAGGCGAAGTTGCATACAAGCTGGAATTGCCGAAAGGACTATCCGGAGTTCATGATGTTTTCCATGTTTCCCAGCTAAAGAAATGCCATGCTGAGATGGCTGATATTCCTTTGAGAGACACAGTGCCCCTAGAGGCCATACAACTTGAGAGTGACATCACTTATGAGGAGAAGCCTGTCAGAATCCTCGAGACTACCAACAGAGTTACCCGAAGCAAGACCATCAAGTTCTGTAAGGTTCTGTGGAGACACCACACCGAGGAAGAAGCCACCTGGGAACGCGAAGAAGATCTTCGTAGAGACAACCCGCACCTATTTTCTAGCTAACCCGAATCTCGAGGGCGAGATTCATCTTAAGGTGGGTAGGTTTGTAAGATCCCAAAATGCATCATCATCACTTGTTTGAATGTAATGAATTTGTTGAAGTGCTTCTTTTGAAATTCTGAAAGGCCATTTCTATTTTTGCATGTATCTGTTTCATCTATTTGAAAACCTTTGGAAATGTTCAAAGATAGAGAGGAGTAACATGACACTCCACACCAGGGGCATCTTGGTGAAATATTTGAGCAATTAAACCAGGAGGTCATTTGAAAATTTATCTCAAAAGGATTTAAAATCAATTAAGCATTTTCTGAAAATAAATTTTCAAAAGATATTCAATATGACAGAGGAAAAATGTTCATTAAATAGCATTAATTCTCCTGATCATTTTGATATATATAATTCCTATGTTTGGAGTTGTTTTGAATGCATTAAAATAGTTTTTACTGCATTGGAAATAGAAAAGGAAGGTTTTTAAAACGAATCGGGCCGGACCACAGGCTTTAATTCCCGAATTCAATTCGAATCGGTCAACCGACGCGTTAACCTCGCCTTTTCGCTCACTGGCAAGCGGGACCCACTGACCGATGGTGTCATCCTCACGCCCGTCTCCTTCCTCGCGCGTGCCGCCGTCGCCGAAGATCTCTCTCTCCGGATCTCCCTCCTCTCTCCCTTCCCCGACCCCGCACAGCCCTCGCCGCGCTCCATTCCACCCCGAGTCCCCACTCTACCTTGCTAGAACGCCACGCACGACCTTGCCAGAGTTCGGACTCCAACCGAACCCTCCCGAGCTCGAGAGCGTCGCCTCCATCATCCCCAGCCCGTTCGACGCCGCCAATCGACGCCGGAGCTTCGCCGCCGTCGCCTGAGCACTTTAGACGTCGCCCCCGACCACCGCACCGTCGCCCCCGACCACCTTCGACCTCCGGCCGCCGTCGACCTCGCCGGAATCTCCTCCTCCCCTTCGTAAGCCACCGGACCCTCCTAGACCGTTAGATGTAGATCCAACGCTCACGATTATAAGATTTAATCAGCGAAACTTTTTCCTCTATGCTTTGGTCGTCCGCTCGTTAGCTCTAATGCGCACGCCCTCGCGGCCAATCACAACCGGACATGTGGCACCTAACCGATCGATAATAGTTTCTCTTTTTCTGTTTCTGTATTAGAAAACAGAATGTATTCTGTTTTTGTTTTTATCATATCTTTTAAAATATTTGGTGTTTTTAGTTGATTCTTTTTGCATTAGTTCACATATTTGATGTAGTTTATGTCTGTATGATTAGATTTCAAATTTGAACTTTAAATTTTGAATCTAATCAAATTTGTTTAAATTAGGAAAATCTGTATAACTAGAGTTTAAAAATATATTTTTGAGTGAATCTTTTTGCCACTGTTTGGTATTAGTTAAACCTATCATTCTACATAATTTGAGAATTTTAGAATTAATTTGGTTACTGTTTTTAACAAAAACCGAATCTGTTTAATTCTTAATAGATTTTAACTAAATTGATTTTTATTCAATTTGAACCTAAATTAGTTTAACTTTTGTTTTTAGATTTCATTAGGTTCTGTTGATTCAACTTTAGGTGTATTTTTTTGTTAATAAAATATGTTTTTTTAAATTGTTTTGTGCTCTAGTTTGAATAGGTTCATCTTGTTTTCACCATGTATATTGTTTAGAAGAAGTTTTGTAGTACTTCTTTTAGCACAAAACTTTTATAATGAAATACTTTCTGTTTTCAAAAAAAGTTTTATATTTAATTTTCTGTTATCTAAAATGTCTAGTTGTTCAAAACCAATTTTTTTTTACTTGTATGTCTTAGTAGGGATTTTGACCCCAATAATTTTATAGTCTTATACTTTAAGTGATTCTTCTTTTGATTGTGATTTTATTTGTTGAAGCATTTGTTTAACTTGCTGCTGAATGAATTGCATTGTGTTTATGCTTATGGTGTGCTCTTGTTTGATTCGTTAGATCATCCGGAGTGCGAAGCTTGTTATCTAGGGTCACTTGATTACGAGGATCGTCAGCAAGGCAAGTCACTTTGATCATTGTATACCTATGTTTTATTGCATTAGTTCTACCATCTCCCCAATTGCATGCAAAGTAGGTAATCTGGAAACTTGGTTACTTGTTGTGGTATCATGTGGTAGGTACCCCTCAAACCTTTGACACATTGGCCCCGGGAATCGTTGATTTACATTTTGCTATGCTATTAGTAGACGGGGTTGGTTGTGTGATTCATGAGAGTTGTGAGTTAATAATTTCAAGACCTACATGATGATCAAGTCTTCAAGACTCCAAGTTTTCAACTTACCTCTGGGTGGATGATGGTTGAACGGCGCCCTGGAGAAACCAGTGGTTAGCCTAGATGATGCTGGAGAAGTGCCAGTATTCATGCGGAAAGGTCCACCCAGGCACAAAGAGATGGATGGATACTTCAAGACCCAAGGCTTACCTGCACAGCCACAAGACATTATGGGATCTGGCTTGGTTGGATATCGTGGTGACCCTGGACAGGCGGTGCTACGAGATGTAGAAGAATGGTAGGAAAGGATGGGCACCGACAGAGTCTTGGGGAAACCCTTTAGAAGACCATGTTTTGGTCATCCGTTTCTCAAACACCATGAAGTGCGAGAACTCCAACGGAGGCGATCAAATCTTGTGGGGAACGTGTGCAAAACTCTGCAGAGTACCCAAACCTAATCGATTAGCCGTGTCCACGGTCATGGACAGTTTGAGCCAAAGGAACTGAAATTATCTGGAACTCTCAACACAATTAATTATTGAAGAGGGTTATTGATGTCAACTTGGGTATGAGAATTGGTTGGTGGAACCATCTCATTAATCAACCAACATTGTAGTAATTATGCCTTTGCCCTCTCTTGTTGTAGGAAAAAATTTGGCTTTATGCAAAAACTTACTACCCCACCTGCCATATTTGCATATAGACTAGATGATTATTTTACCCCCTCTCTTGTGACTTTGCCGGCATATTCAATATGCTAACCTATAAGGCTGCAACGTATCATGTTGCAGAGTACTTTTTCGACTAGGAGTGACGATACGCTCTATGCTCGGTGAGATGCCCTTGGAGTCAGATAGACTCAACTACCTTTGGAGCTTCCGCAAGTTTTGGTTTAGTTTATCTCATGAGTTGGCCTTCAGCCACTTTATTGTAATCCTTATTGTAATAAAGCACTCGATATGATATTTCGATTAATTAATGCAGTGTGATTTCCCTTTGATATATACATTGATGTACCGTGTGTGTACCAGCATGATCTTGGGATGGTACAGAAACACCGAAGATTCGACCTTTCAGGTCGGGTCGCTACAACCTTTGAGGATTGTGCATCCTCTAGACGGTTAGGCGTCATGGTCTAGTGCTCCTGCAGTCAATTGGGGACCATGAAGTGACCTTGGTCTAGAGCATCCAGCTGTAAATTGTGGATCGCTGGGTCACCAGTTTGTGAGGGTTTTGGAAGTCTACCCTGAAGACTTACCACAAGTGTTGGGCGAGGACTATGTGACCTTAGCTCAAGGAGAATACGGTAAGGACTGTGTGTCCTGGGACTATGTGTCCTCTGGTTTAAATATCAGGCTGCTCCAAACCAGACATACGACTGTCACGGCAGTTGGAACTGGGTCATCAAACCATTGTCTTCATCGAGCTACCTGGTTCTATTTCCTCAACCTCCTTATTCCTCATAAATCAGTTGATGAAATTGATTGTTACTGTTTGAAGAATTTGACTGAAGACTTCCGCAAATTCCTCACCTCAAATTATTCAAGTTACCTTGTTCATCACTTCTTATCCTTTTATCACGCTACTCACTGTTCGTGCATGTTTCATTTCATCATGATGACTAAGATGATACTATGCTCCTCATGCACCTGAGTACTTATTCCGCTGCTAGTTATTCATCACATTTCAAATTCCTCAAAGTTGAATTTCCTCATGTGATGAATTTGTAAAAATCGCCTATTCACCCCTCTCTAGCCGATATAACGCACTTTCAATTGGTATCAGAGCAGGTACTCCCTCGCTCTGTGTGATTTTGGTTTAACAACCTGGAGTTCTAGTTATGTCGACTGCAGGTATGATCAAGGTTTCTGCGGGATGTCCTACCTTCAATGGAACAGACTACCCCTACTGGAAGAACAAGATGCGTATGCACCTTGAAGCTATTGACAACGATCTCTGGTATGTTGTGGAAATGATGTGCCCTCTATTGCTCCCGCTGTCACAACTGCTGATGTGAAGAGATTCAAGAAACTCGATTCTCAAGCGAAGAATATCATCTATGGCCATCTGAGCAAAGGTCAGTATGGTAGAGTAAGCGCTTTCGAGTCTGCTAAGCTTACCTGGGATAGGCTGTCCAAAGTCAACGAAGGTGTTTCCACTCAACGTGACTCTCGTGTTGATGTTCTTCGCAATCTCTTCAACTGCTTCAAGAGGCTTGACAATGAAAATGTTCAACAAACATTTGATCGCCTCACTGATATATCAAAAGAACTTCAAGAACTGGGTGCCACTGATATCACTGACCATGAAGTGGTGAAGAAACTACTACAATCTCTCGATTCCTCATTTGATACTCTGGTTTTGATGATCCAAGAACATGGAGACTACAAATCTCTTGATCCTGTTGATATTCTTAAGAGACTCAATACTCATGAATTCCAACAAGCTGAGAAAAGAGACCTCTACGGGCCAAGCTATGGAAGATCTCGTGCTCTGAAGGCAAAAGCAATTTCCTCATCTGAAGAAGAAGATTCTGACAACAGTCTTGGTGATCTTGAAGAACTAAGTCAGGAACTAGCTATGCTTGTGAGGAAATTCCAGAAGTTCTAAAGAAGAGGTGGATTTGGAAAGTCATCAAAAAGTGGCTTGAGGAAATCAGATTCCTCGGAAGATTACAAAAAGAGAACATGTCATCGTTGCAAGAAGCCTGGCCACTTTATCTCTGATTGTCCTCTCTGGGAAAAAGACTCAAAGAAGAAGAAGAAATACAAGGATGATAGTTCCGATGACTCAAAGAAAAAGAAGAAATCTTCAAAGTCCTCATCTGCAAAGTCCTCATCTTCAAAGTCCTCAAAGCACAAGAAGAATGGTTCCAGAAAGGCTCGAGCATTCATCGACAAGGAAATGGATTCTGAGGAAGAATCTGAAGAATATGAAGAGGAAGAATCTGAGGAGGAATCGGAATCAGGTGTCGCTAGCCTTGCTCTCGCTACTACTTTCGTCAGCAAGTCCATCTTTAATGATGAAGAATATGACTACTCCAACGACTCTGACGTCAGCAATGATGATTATGCTCCCACTTATTGCTTCATGGCAAAAGGCTCAAAGGAACACAAACATCATTCCTCATCTCAATCAAGTGAAGGTGAATCTGATGAATATGTGAAACCTAGATATGCTAAACTTGTTAAAATTTCCACTAAGCAACAAAGTGCACTTGAAAAGCTTTAGAAAATGCTAGACAAAAGCGATGATCTGTTAAACCATGAAGTGGATCGGACTCAAACTTTGTCTGTTGATCTTAAAAGTCTTCAGACAAAGTATGATAACCTTCAGAGTCATCATAACGACCTCTTAGCCGATCATGAGAAGCTTTCATATGAATTTCTTCAAAGAAAGCAAGATCTTGAAAAGTTGAGGGTGTCACATGAGGATCTCCAAAGGGAAAACGATTCCTTACTGGCTCAACAGATCAGTACCGCTCAGGAAGAATTTGTTCCACCCTGTTTGAAATGCATCGAACGTTAAACTGCAAATTCTTCACCTGAATGTTCAAATGCTTCTACTGCTGCAAATCCTTCAACTATTCCAGTGGTTTCAAATTCCTCATCTGAGGATACTACAAGTATTAGTGATGAAAATGCAAGGTTGAAGGAATTGTATGTGACAGGCATGTAAAAAAGTTAAAAGGGCATCAAACCCTTTGTGATGTCCTCAAGAAGCAGATTCTGAATAGGAACCCTAGGAAAGAGGGTATTGCCTTTGTTGTGACATGTATGTCAGTCTTTGCCCATCTCTATGAGAACTTCACCGGAGTAGTCCCCAACACAGCCCTCTTCTGCCACCTCTTTATTCTCGACATTCAAAAGGGAGAAGCCCTTTCTGGTTCTATCGCATGGATCCCAAGGGGATGGAACAAGGACATATACCTAGACGGGGCATTCCACGGTAAGTGGGAAAAATGGCGGGGCAGGTGGTGCTGGATTCAAGAGACAGATCCTCGGCCCTTCTGTTTGCCTCGTCAAACAAAGATGGCGCGTGGCACTAGATGGAGCAACCTCGATCCTCAAGATGAGAAGCTCACAGTTTCAGTTACCAGGATTCACCGCCTGAAAGTTGTCGGGCTCACAATAGAGATGATTGGGGCTGATTTTCTTCGCCGGCGCATTGCCCCTTTGCAAATCAAAGGGAGATCGGCTTGGAGATTCCGGAATGCGGCACACATCATGAGGCTGCGCCCTGGCCTGAACAATAACTTGACGATCATACAACACGCAGCTCTCTGCAAAAATTTGTTCAGATCTGACGCAAACACAAGTTGCCGACTGGTGTAATCCCCCTGTGCAACAACTCTGCCCTGGCCTCAATCCTCGCCATGATGCCGGTGTGCAATGCTCATGGCCTTGACGGAACTTGGAATAGCCATCGGCAGAACGGGCACAAGAGTTCTTCGACAACTTGTCGGAAAAGGCCATTCGGGAAGAAACGCAAGTCATCCGCCCCACCACCAAGGAAGAAACAACATACATCACCAACCAGATGGAAGAGGCGAATCTTGTCGCGGAGGCTGGCAGTGCTGGCTTTATGGAAGGGGAAGCCGGTGAAGGAGAAGCGGTATCAGAGGAAAAACTTGTCGGGCAGGGCGAGGTTACCGGAGAGCAGAGTGGCACCGCTGCCGAGGGTCCTTCTGCCGAAGATATAGCCGAAGGGCAGCTACATTAGGAGCCCCCAGCTCCCGAGAGGAAGAAAAAGCGTGTTCTTCGGAAGACCTCCTCTGGTGCCTCAGCTCTCCAACCTTCCTCGAGTGTTGTAGCCCTCGGCAAGGTGGTGATCGGCAAGGCTGCGCAACGGCCAGAAGGTCAACAGCAACCCTCCACTCCTACTACAGCCAAGCGACCCAGGACCACTCCTTCTCCCCCTCACACGGACACCATGGCGGAGGTTGACTTCGACCTCTCCGTCGTTAGCTCAGAAGAAGAAGAGTAAGGATCCTGTCACATCTTTTATTCTCTGATTTAAAAGCTTCGCTTAACTTGTTTGCCTTGCTTTGGCATGTCCCCGCAGAGATACGGGAACACTGGCGCAAAGGATGGCGAAGAAGGCAAACACTTCAACGCGCGATGAGCCGCCGACAAGCACCACAAGTGTGCCAGAGCTGATCAACATCAGCACGGAGTCTAGCCCATGACGTAGTCTTCAACATAGCCCCCAGCGTGCATTCATTACTCATTTCCTGCTGGCGAGCGTTGGGACGTGTATCTTCACCACTGACATCACCAGGCTTGTAGAAGAAAAGCAACAACAAGGAGGGCCATCAGAGGTCGCCCCTGATGCGCCGCCTTCATTTACTACGCCGGCCAGGGATGGATCTCCGGCAAGGGCTTCTACTGACAAGCCCATTCTTGATGACGAGAGGACGACAAGCTCAGGCACCGGCATTCCTACACCGGCAACTGATGTCGCCGGGAAAGGAGAAACCGCCTCCCAACAGCTTGGCGCAGGTAAACTGCTTGCCGCAGAATACTTGTCATTCTATGTTTCTATATCTCTTTCTTGTCTTCTTGAAGTTCAACCTTGGTCTCATCTTGTTTCCCCTTCTTTGGCTTTCAGACTCCCTTCAATGAAACAAATGGATGTCGATGTCATCATCGAGGAGACCGCCAGAGATGTTGCCGCTGAGGCCACCAGGGTTGCCACTGACGAGGCCGCCAACGACATACAGGAAGAAACCGCCAAGGAGTCTGCTGAGAAGGCAGGCAAGGAGTCCAGTGACCATACTAACGGCATTCCTGCCGTAGGAGCGCCACGCACTACGCCGACCATGGAACCTCAAGTTGCTGGTGAGGCAGCTGTTGAGGAACAACCGTCAACATCTGAAGCCCCATCTTCAAGCAGATATCTCAAGGCTGATGAGAACCTGTTCGTCAACATACCAGGAACGGCAAACACTGGGGTGCCTACTGAAGGACAAACCTTTGACAGGGAAGTCACCACTACTGCTAGACTCGAAGTTATCAATGAACCAAGCTCCAGCAGCCAACCCAAGGAGGAACAAGTCCCCCAAACCATGAGTAATAACTTTCAAAAGCTCCAGGCGCTCTACCGCACTCGAAAGGAGAAGTTGGACTCCAAAGTAGCAGTTATTGGAGCAGCGGAGGCGGATTTCCAGAAGCGTGTTGAGGAAACGCAAGCCTGGTTCGCCGAAGCTTTCCAAGAGTTGAAAACCTGTTGGGAGCAGCTAGGCAAAATATGGAATGAACTCCTCTTGAAGTAGTCTGACATCAAGAGGGCACAAGAGGAGGCCTCACAACAGGCTGCTGTAGAGGAAGCTCGCCTGACAGAACGCCGTGTCGGGCTTGATGCTAGTGAAGAAGACCTTGCTACTCACGAGGGGGCGTTTGTTGACAAGCTTCGTCACAAGGATGAAGAAATTGAAAAGCTTGTCCTGTAGCGAACCCAGGAGCGGGAGCAGAAACACAAGGAAACCCTCGAGGCTCTGGTCACTAACCACGCCGACAAGCTGAAGGAAGCCATCAATGCTGATGAAGCCGCAGAGGCCACCAAAAATGAGCTTGTCGATAGGGTGAAGAGGCTAGAGGCGGACCTTGAGGATCACATCAAGGAGATATTGATGCTCAAGACCTATAGAGAGAAGGCTCTCTATAGCTTGGCGGAGATACAGGTTGCCATGTCTGAGAAGATCCAGCAACTCTCCTCAGCCAATGACTCTATTACTGATCTAGAGCTGAAAGTGGCCACGGTGAATGAGTCCCTTGAAAGTAGCATGGCTCGTGAGAAGGCCCTGATCAAAGATCTCAGGAATGAGGAGGACCTTCTCAAGAGCACCACCGCCACTCATAACGATTATGTGAAAGGCGTGCAAATCTGGACTGAGCGCCTCATGGATGTGGCGGAAAAGCTTGATGCACAGTTGTCCACCATGGGCCTGCAAAACTTCAGCCTTTCTTCCGACGACAGGGTGTCTCCGAGTGCCAGGTTGGCCATCTTCTTTGATGCAATAATTGATGTTGTGAAGCAGCTCCACTCTGATCGAGCAACCCATCTGGACAACGAATCCCACAAACTCTGTCGGGGCATCCTCCTCAAAGTGCTTGTCAAAGTGGTGCACAAGAACCCCGGCATCAACCTCACCAACGTCCTCGACCGCTTGCCGAAGGATGTGGACATCAAGGCACTCTAAGAACTTGTCGCGCCCATCGCTGACAAGGTAAACCAAGTCAAGACGATCGAAGGACAACGCAGGGACTAGCTGGTCCACTTTTTCCTGTTGCCACCATTCCATGCCAAAGACAACTTTATCTTAAGTTAGAATTGCGGCAACTTTTAATGTAATATGACTGGTTGTGTTTTGAATGAATTCATGTTGTTCCTATTGTTAGATTTCTCTTCGTATGGT
Organism: Hordeum marinum; assembly: GCA_022496015.1. NCBI lineage: Eukaryota > Viridiplantae > Streptophyta > Magnoliopsida > Poales > Poaceae > Hordeum > Hordeum marinum. Next base: position 181,888,898 of record CM039676.1, read on the forward strand.
ACATGCCCTACGCTTTATCGGAAAACTTGCCGGTGCACGCAGCCCTACCGTGAGCGCTTTGAGGAGCGGATCCTTAGCAGCCTGTTGGCGGTGCAGCTGCCGGCAAGATACCTTGACGGTTTTAGTGCAGCCACTTAAGCTATTGAGCGACTCGAAACAGAGTAAGGGCGAAACCTAATCACGACAAGGTTCCTTCACGTGTAGGTTTCCCATACGAAAGTCAAAATCGTCCAAGGAAAATAACTTCATAGTAAAAAAATTGCTTAGAGCTTTACAACTTAGTTTTTCGTTGTTGTACTCCTTTCTGCAAGATGTCAATTCCGAACATCGCCTATCATTGTCCATACCATCATCCCCTCCGGGCAAACTTGTACACGAGGGAACCTTCTATCCTTTAAGAAAAAGAAAGAAGAGAAAATATAGATACAGAACTTTGGCGGTTCATCAGTACTTGCTGGAAATAAGCACAATGCAACATCTCACATGAACATGAATATAAGTAAACATGGAAATCGACAAGAGTTGTAGAACTTTGATCTTATTCAACTATGCACAGGGTCTGCGCCTGGCATTGTACAAAGGATTACATGCCTTGCCGACAAGACTTGTACTAAAGGTGGTTGCTGGGGGACCTGGCAATCGCGCCTTATGGATAGAACTTGCGAAGATGTTCCATATTCCAGAAATTGCTTACTGGAACGCCATCTTCGTGTTGGGGAACGTTGCATGGGAAACAAAAAATTTCCTACGCACACGCAAGATCTATCCATGGTGATGAGCATCTATGAGAGGGAGAGTGGATCTACGTACCCTTGTAGATCGCTAAGCGAAAAGCGTTAAGAAACGCGGTTGGTGTAATCGAACGTCTTCGCGATCCAAATCGCCGAGTGTCCCGCGATCTCATCACGGTCCGTCCCGCGATCCAATCACGATCCATCCCGCGAACTTCATCACGATCCGTCCCGCGATCTCATCATGATCCATCCCACGAACTCATCATGATCCATCCCGCGAACTCATCACGATTCGTCTCGCGATCTTGATCACGGTCCTTCCGATCTAGCACCGAACGGACGACACCTCCGCGTTCAGCACACGTACAACTCGATGACGATCTCCGCCTTCTTGATCCAGCAAGAGGGAGCGGAGAGGTAGAAGAGTTCTCCGGAAGCATGATGGCGCTGCGGCGATGGTGGTGGAACTATTCCGGCAGGGCTTCGCCTAAGCACTGCAGAAAACCGATCTAGAGGAGAAGCTATGCACTAGAGGAACCGGTGGCACGTGGCTGAAAATCTTGTGCCAAAACCCTAAAATCCTCTAGTATATATAGGAGGAGAGGAGGAGGGGGCTTGGCTGCCAAAGAGGCAGCCCTTGGGTGGGCCAAATCAAGGAGGGAGTCCTCCTCCTCCTCCACTCCTAGTAGGATTAGGACGCCTTCCATATTTGGCCCTTTTTTTGCCTTTTTCCACCTTTTTCCTTTTGGGCTTTTCTTCCCAGCAGCATGGGCCTTGTGTGGGACTTCCACCAGTCCACAAAGGTTTGGTATTTACTCTCACACAGACCATATAGCCTCTTGGGTCGCAATACCCCTCTCGATGGTCCCCCGGTACACTACCGGCACTCCCGGTACACTACCGATGAGCCCGAAACATTCCGGCGAGCAAAACAGGACTTCCTATATATCAATCTTTACCTCTGGACCTCCTCGTGATGTCCAGGATCTCATCCGGGACTCCGAACAACCTTCGGTCACCACCATACATAACTCTATACTACTGAAACATCACCAAACCTTAAGTGTGCAGAGCCTGCGGGTTCGAGAACTATGTAGACATGACCGAGACACCTCTATGGTCAATAACCAATAGCGGGACCTGGATGCCCATATTGGTTCCTACATATTCTATGAAGATCTTTATCGGTCGAACCTCTATGTCAAGGATTCAGTTAATCCCGTATGATGTTCCCTTTGTTCTTCGGTATGTTACTTGCCCGAGATTCGATCGTCGGTATCTGTATACCTAGTTCAACCTCGTTACCGGCAAGTCTCTTTACTCGTTCCGTAATACAAGATCTCGTGGATAACACTTAGTCACATTGCTTGCAAGGCTTATTTTGATGTTGTATTACCGAGTGGGCCCTGAGATACCTCTCCGTCACACGGAGTAACAAATCCCTGTCTTGATCCATGCCAACTCAACAGACACCCTCGGAGATACCTTTAGAGCACCTTTATAGTCACCCAGTTACGTTGTAACGTTTGATACACACAAGGCACTCCTACGGTATTCATGAGTTGCATGATCTCATGGTCATAGGAACATATACTTGACATGCAGAAAACAGTAGCAATAAACTGACACGATCATATGCTAAGTTTGTAGTTTGGGTCTTATCCATCACACCATTCTCCTAATGATGTGATCCTGTTTATCAAATGACATCTCATGTCCATGGATAGGAAACCTTAACCATCTTTGATCAACGAGCTAGTCTATTAGAGGCATACTAGGGACATGGTTTTTTCTATGTATCCACACATGCATCTAAGTCTCCGATCAATACAATTATAGCATGGATAATAAACGATTATCATGAACAAGGAAATATGATAATAACTAATTTATTATTGCCTCTAGGGCATATTTCCAACAGTCTCCCACTTGCACTGGAGTCTATAATTTAGTTCACATCACCATGTGATTCGCATTGTTATGAATCTAACACCCAATGAGTTACGGGCTTGATCATGCTTTGCATATGGATAAAACATTTTTATCCGTATCAGTTTTTAGTTCCATAAATATTCGTTAGACTCTAAGTCCTCTGAAAGGTGTATCAAGGTTTTAATCTTGAATCACATATATGGAAACTATCTCAGATTGTATTGGCATTTAGCCAATCCCGGAGTCAGGGCCCATCAATGCTTCCTTGTGTATTGTAGGTATACTGTTGTCCAACAACAATATCTCCTTTGTGCACCTAATAGGTTTGCACGAGCTTTGCCTACGTGGTTCAGCTGCACGTTCGACCGAAGTCCATACATTTTATTGTAGAGACTTACGTATCAGTCGTAGTAGGAAACAACGGAATCACTTCCAGGGTTTCTTTCCTTTGAACCGATGACGAAGATACTGGTTATCTCATCGAGTTGCACTGTCCTCCCACTCACCTTTTGTAAGAACTATTCTCTTTAAAAACATACCGTTTTGTGGCAAAACCCTTTGCCTCGGTACAGTGGTGGGGGAATACCCAATGACTTGGGATAACCATACAAAGTAGTACTTGCCTGATTTGGAATAGGTTTGTAACCTTTTACACAAGCCCCATATTCCAAATGTTAAGAAAAGATATAACATGGTTGGGCGTACCATACCATGGCGTCATTTCAACAGACCTAATGGATCTCTTTTCAGTGTAAAAGCCGCAGTCTCTAAAGCATCACTCTATAAAAGGGATAATGGCAAATCTATTTATGTCATCTTTGATCTTACCATGTCATAAATGGTTCGATTACATCTTCACGGACTTTCCACTTTGGAGTAGTGTTCGGGGAGGTGCAAGTTATGAAACACTTTTCACAACTCATCAGACATTCGCTAAACTTGTAACTCAAATATTCCTTTCCGCAATCAAATTGCAGAAACATAATTTTCTTGGTACAATAACTTCTACTTCAAATTTTTTTAAAACCTTTCGAATGATTTCAAAAGATCCAGACTTACGTCTCATCAAGTAAATATCCATATATCTACTTGAGTCATTTTTGAAGGTAGACAAATCCACTGTTTGCAACAACATTTATCGGACTACATACATCAAATGTATGATCACTGATAAGTTCTTTGCTCGTTCCTTATTGCCTGTGAACGGTATTTCAGTCACTTCACCATTTGGAGGAAAGTTGCAAGTGTCATATGATTCAAAATCAAACGACTTCAAAATACATCATAATGGAATTTTCCATGCGGGTTTCTCCAATGTGACCAAATGCAGTGCCACACATATGTGGTATTCTTTTAGTCTTGCGACATTTAGCGTCAGTGTTATGGATGTATCATATTTCCATCAGTATTCATAACATACATCCCATTAGGATGGAAGCATGGCCCTTCATGTTATTCATAATACTGAACAACAATTGTCGTTTTTATGAACAAATCTTTTGCAACAAACATTGTGCAATGGGCTAGAGTGTATGCAACTCTAAAATGAACTATGAAAATAAACCCAGAGGTAATGTATTATTATCAATATTCATAACATACGTCTCATTCATAATGAAAATATGGCCCTTATGTTATTCATAACACCGAACATGAAAAGTTCTCTTATGAACAACCTTCTTGCAAGATACCTTATGCAAAGGGCTAGAGTGTGAAACTCTAAAATGAATTATGAAACTTAATACATAGGGAATACACCGATGGAAGGCATAGTAACTTTTACTATGTTCCCTGCGTGTATCTAAGCCTCATATTTCTGGCTAGTCTTTCAGGCCATAGTAGTTCTTACATCGAGTTGCAACAGAATGCAATCGAGCGGGTATCTATGTGACCAACTCACAGTACTCAAGAATTAATGATTAACATGTTTAACCATAATTCCCAAGAACTATATCTTTGACCAGCCTTCTATACATCAAAAACTTGTATGACATTCATACATGAGCTGGATATTCCATTCTTCTTTCCTTTAGCCATTATACTTCTAATAGTTTAACTTTCAGTATTTCTCCTACTCTCAAAAGAAGCACCCAACTTAAGAGTGGCATTAGCCCCGGACTTCCTAGGCGTGAAAGTCTCACTAACACCCTTCAGACACTTCCTTTCTCTTTAAGTTGTTGTTTTATTCACCTTTCATCATATGACAGGCGTTCTCCTAGATCCCTCTCTTATCAGTCTAATACATAGTAAGCTCCTTTACTAATAGTTTGCAAACAAACATTGCTTTGGATATCTTATATCTTTTTAGCCTTTGTCTGTCTCTGAAAATGATTTTCAGATTCCATGAATATCACATAACTATCCAAACTTTCGAAGTTCGGGTCTCATGGAAGCAAACATATTTCACTTGACCGAAATGGAATTTTAGCTTTTGGATCGAAGGACGGGAGTCATATCATCCATAGCATTAGCGGGAGAATACCGAAAGCATGCGATAGGACAAGTCTTTCTCGGCACTCTTGAGGACAATCCTCACATTACGTTACCAACCGTAAAGTTTTAACCAGATATTTAACAGCTTATTCAATTTTAATAGGGAAGGTGGAAACGCGAGCCATTATCCTACAACTATTATGCAAATCACACTTAGACATTGTTCAAAATTAATTGCACTGAGAATTAAAACAAGTTAATTCTACAGTGAGCTCCCACTCAAATCAATATCTCTCATAATTGATTGTGAGTGATTCAAGATCCAAATTATAATTCAACGCCAAGGATGTATCCATCTCAAGTGACGAGAATTGCAATCGGTAGGCCAACTTGCCAATCACATCTCTATGTGACTCTTGTTCATCTTTCGATGCATGTGTTCCGAGCTCATGACTTTCGTGCCTGAACGTCAAGACAACCAAGTGATCTCGCTGCGAGGTCTCAACTCACCCGCCTCACACTTCTCTAATCGTTCGTACCCATGTAACCATGTGATACCCCGAAGAGATAGGTGCCGTGACGGTGCTACACTTGGGAGAACACTAACTACTTGATATTTTGTGAGAGATCACCCTAATAAAAAGTGACTACCGCGCAATCAAGAAGGGTGCATCAAGAGGGATAAACATCTCAGGAAATTCATAATAGCGTGATATGGTATAGCCCTTTCTGACGGAGAAGTCTTTCATTCCTTCGTCTTCGGCATTCGCGTCGGTGTTCACCTTTGCGAAGATTGCCACCACCTTATTGATGCACCAAATAATATTGCTATCTCTATAGCTTAATAAAATAAGTGCATTACATAAGGTTGACACGGATGTCATTAAAGTGCAATCATATGGCTCCAACCATCATGCCGAATCATGACACACAGGTCATGTTAATCAATTTACATCATATAGTCATCTCATACATAATCAAATTATTATGAACAATGCTATACCACATCACATGCACATGCAAACCATCCTGCAAAACCAAGTTAGACGCCTCTAATCGGTCCATGCAAAAACTTGTTTTACGTGGCTTCTAAGGTTTCGAAACAAACCGAATCTACCAACGTCCATCATCAAGTATGATAATTCAAGTTGCTAGATTAACTTTCCAGGGTGTATGAAACACGAGATAATAAAATCTCGAGCCCCATACTAAACTTCGTCATACGCGTGACCCCCGTGCAGATCACATCTGCATTGCCCTTTCGTCTGCGAAACATCCATATTTCATTTGACTATGGTGGAACCCAAAGAACTGTTAGCACTTCGTTGATCTGTCAATCAGCATACTCAGGAGCAGCATGAAAGGATCGCGGATTGTCAGAACTTTGTAAGATTCCACCATTCCGTCAAGATATGGACTACGCAAATTCACGGGAAGCAATAGGAACATCGGGTAACAGATTTCATCTGCTACCCGCACAAATAATTTTCAGAAATAGATCTCATCTACTACAAAATTATACTATGCAATACCCATACATCTCATGTATTCTAGATCATAACATGCATCTACTCATAGCCTGGCTCTTGATGCCAATCTTGGGAAATGCGACAGAAAACAAAAATTTCAGGTATAACGAGCACGCCCAGGACCACTACGGAGACTGCATACAAGGTTTGATCTGATCCGTACCGACTCGAAGCGCAGCGGAAGTAGAGTCGATGACGAACGGCGGTGCAGATCCCCGCAGCTAGGATTTTACAACCTCCCAACCGCGAGGATGTATACCCTCATCTGCCCTGCGGACAGCCCTCCGGGAGGCGGTCGCATAACCCCCCAGACGGTGTCGCGGACAGCCCTTCGGGAGGACCTCCGAAACTCGGACTGTCACTCGGACAGCCCTTCGGGAGGACCTCCAAAACTTGGACGGTCACACAGACAGCCCTTCGGGAGGCACTCTCGAACTAAGACCGAAACTACGATCTCTCTACAGAGTTGCACACATACGGTGTCATCTATCCGGCAGGGCTTCGCCGTCCAGAACTAGTTCCTGCCGGAACCCAGACAGCCTTTCGGCTCTACGAAACTATTTCGCTGGGAGGGAGAGAGAGAGCTTGCAAAGCAAAGCATGTGTATGAGAGCACAAGGATGAGGATTTTGGGCTGCCTCCTCACCCCTATTTATAGGATGAGAGACTATGGTAAAAATACCAAAATGCCTTCAGATATTTTCACTATTCATAATAGTGATTCCACTATTCATAAATAGTGTTCCCCACTATTCACAATAGTGTTTTCCACTATTTTCGTAATAGTGTTTTCACTAGTCATGAGATATTTTCTCCCAATAGTGTTTCCCACTATTCATAATAGTGTTTCCACTATTCACGAATAGTGTTTCCACTATTCACAAATAGTGTTTCCAATAAAGTAATCCAAAAAGCACTTTCACTATTCATGACGATATTTTTCAGTGTCCGTTCGAACTAAAAATATTTATGTGGGCTTAGAACATTTCCAGTACCCACTAAAATAATTTTCAATACGATCCGGAACAATTCCGGAATAGTGATTTTCATCTGTGAAAAGCATCTGAAGCGGTTCCGGCAGCTCCGGAACATTTCCGGTAATTCTTCCGGAAAATTCCCAGAAGTTTCCAGAATGATTCTGGCACCCTCCAAGAATTATCAGGCATGTGCCAAAACCAATTTGACTTTATGGTATCCTCTGAAACAACTTTTCAGTTTCATCGAAACTGTTCCGGTGACCTGTCTGCGGAACATTTCCGCCATCCGAAACTTTTCGGTGATTTTCTCTCAGACTCCGTGTCTAGTATTCAACAGATAGATGACCCTTAAGCGTGTGACCCTATAGGTTCGGTGAAGCATAGACATGACCTGGAACCCCTTCCGATCAATGATTAACATCGGAGCCGTGGACACCCATATCGATCCCTATACCCACACGAATAAATATTCGAGTGAACCTCCAGTTGCCGTGTGCTATTCCTGTTGCTTCGCGATATGTTACAAATACCCGAGGTGAGACATGTTGGCATCCCCATGGATCAACAACTTGTCCACTATGCCAGTTACCTCGTTATCGGTATTGTTCTCTTTTCTCGTTCCCGTGTTCTGGCATCCCCGTGATCAAATCGCAAAGTGTCTGGCCAGACGATGATGGATACCGTAACACCGAGAGGGCCCAGAGATATCTCTCCATCGTCGGAGGAGCAAATCCCAATCTTGAGCTATCAAGTTACTTCACTTACTTTTCCATCAACCCGTAACCCGCCATAATAGCCACCCATTTACGGATGACGTTTAACAAACCCCAAAGTTCATGAAGCAAGCATGAAGAAACTCGATACTCTCATGGTCTAAGGAATTATGCAAACATTAACTTCTCTGTGTTATTAACCATTAACTTATGACGAATGTATCTCATAGCATAACATTAATTTGGGTCGATTCAACACAAATGTTCTTCTAACATTGTGCCCTCAAAATTGCCGGCATAGCCATGCCCATGATCAGGAAAACAGGATCATTATGCAATACTTGAGCCAGTCTTAGAGGCTAGACTAGGAATGCATTTTACCATTTATTATCCCACACGTGCACATGAGTTTCCCTTCAAGCCTCGTTTTTTTGTAGACTCGAGAATCATTGCAGTTATAGCATGGAACATAAACATAATTATGAACAGGGAGATAATCAATAACATTTATTATTGCCTCTAGGGCATATCTCCTACATCTCATACAACCTTTCCTTAAGGAAGGAAACGATGTTTTGGCATCCATCTGCCAGATTTCATAATTGAAAAATGCAGCAACTGCTAACATAATTCCAACAGACTTTAGCATCCCTACGAGTGAGAAAGTCTCATCGTAGTCAACTCCTTGAACTTGTCGTAAACTTCTTTGCAACAAGTCGAGCTTTACAAATGGTGACATTTACCATGAGCGTCTGTCTTCGTTTTAAACATCCATTTGTACTCAACGACCTGCCGTCCAATGAGCAAGTCTACCAAAGTCTATACTTGGTTTTCATACATGGATCCTTTCTCGGATTTCATGGCCTCTAACCATTTGTCGGAATCCGGGCCCATCATCGCTTCTCCATAGCTCGTAGGTTCATCGTTGTCCAACAACATGACCTCCAAGACAGGGTTGTCGTACCGCTCAGGAGCAGTACACATCCGTGTTGACCTACGAGGTTCGATAGTAACTTGATCCGAAGCTCCATGATCATCATCATTAACTTCCTCTTCAACTAACGTAGGCTTCACAGAAACATCTTCCTACGCTGCACTACTCTCTGGTTGAACAAAGGTTCAACAACCTCATCAAGTTCTATCTTCCTCCCACTCAATTCTTTCGAGAGAAACTCTTTCTCGAGAAAGGACCCAGTTTTAGCAACAAACATTTTATGCTTGGATCTGAGCTAGAAGGTTTACCCAACTGTCTTTAGGGTATTCTATGAAGATGCATTTGTCCGCTTTGGGTTCGAGCTCATTAGGTGAAAAACCCTTTTTCACATAAGTGTTGCAGCCCCAAACATTAAGAAATGACAGCTTAGGTTTCTATCAAACCATAATTCACACGGTGTCATCTCAACGGATTTAGATGGTGCCCTATCTAAAGTGAATGTAGTTGTCTCTAATGCATAACCCCAAAACGATAGTGGTAAAAGGATAAGAGACATCATAATTCGCACCATATCCAATAGAGCATGACTATGACGTTCGGACACACCATCACACTATGGTGTTCCAGGTGGTGTGAGTTGGGAAACAACTTTCACATTGTCTTAAGTTGTATACCAAACTCGCAACTCAGATATTCACCTCCACAATCATATTGCAGACATTTTATCTTCTTGTCACGATGATATTAAACTTCACTCCGAATTTGCTTGAACATTTTCAAACGATTCAAACTTGCGTTTCATTAAGTAAATATACACTATTATCTACTCAAATCATTAGTGAAGGTAAGAAAACAACGATATCCACCGCATGCTACAAGACTCATTGGATTGCATACATCAACATGTATCATTTCCAATAAATCACTTGCCCACTCCATCAAACCAGAAAATGGGGTCCTTAGTCATCTTGCCCAAGAGGCATGGTTCGCATGTCTCAACCGATTCGAAATCGACTGAGTCCAAAGATCCATCAGCATGGAGTTTCTTCATGCGCTTTATACCAATATGACATTTAGCGACAGTGCCACAAGTATGTGGTACTATCATTATTAACTTTGTATCTTTTGGCATCAATGTTATGAACATGTGTATTACTATGATCAAGATTCAACAAACCATTCTCACTGGGTGCATGACCATTGAAGGTATTATTCATGTAAACAGAATAACCATTATTCTTTAACTTAAATGAATAACCGTGTTGCAATAAACACGATCTAATCACGTTCATGCTCAACACAAAACACCAAATAATATTTATTTAGGTTCGTCACTAATCCCGAAGGTAGAGAGAGCGTGCGATGTTGATCACATCAACCTTGGAAACATTTCCAACACACATCGTCACCTCACCCTTAGCTAGTCTCCGTTTATTCCGTAGCTTTTATTTCGAGTTACTTACATTTAGCAACCGAACCGGTATCCAATACCCAGGTGCTACTAGGAGTACTAGCAAGGTACACATAAATAACACGTACATCAAATATACTTCTGTCGACGTTGCCAGCCTTGTTACCTACCAAGTATCTAGGGTTGTTCCGCTTCAGCGACCGCTCTCCTCATAATCGAAGCACTTAGTCTCGGGTTTGGGTTCAACTTTGGGTTGCTTCACTGGAGCAGCAACTTACTTGCTATCCATGAAGTATTCCCTCCTTGCTCCTGCCCTTCTCGAAACTAGTGGTTTGACTAACCATCAACACTTGACGCTCCTTCTTGATTTCTACCTTCGCGGTGTCAAACATCGCGAACAGCTCAGGGATCATTATTTCTATCCCTGGCATTTTATAGTTCATCACCAAGTTCTAGTAGCTTAGTGACAGTGACTTGGAGAACTATATCAATCACTATATTATCTGGAAGATCAACTCCCACTCGATTCAAGCGATTGTAGCACCCAGACAATCTGAGCACATGCTCAACGATTGAGCTATTCTCTTTCATATTACAAGAAAAGAATCTTGTTGGAGATCTCATATCTTGCAACACGGGCACGAGCCTGAGATCCTAATTTCAGCTCTTAGAACATCTCATATGTTCCGTGACGTTCAAAACGTTTTGGAGCCTCAATTTTAAGCCGTAATGCATGACGCACTAAACTATCAAGTAGTCATCAAAACGTGCCTGTCAGATGTTCACGACATCTACAGACGACGCTAGAGGGGTTGGCGCACCGAGCGGTGCATTAAGGACATAAGCCTTCTGTGCAGCAACGAGGACAATCCTCAGATTACGGAGCTAGTCCGCAATATTGCTACCATCATCTTTCAACTCTATTTCTCTAGGAACATATAAAAATTCAAGGGAGCTACAGCGCGAGCAAGTAATCTACAACATAATTTGCAAAGACACTACTGACTATGTTCATGATAATGAGTTCAATTAATCATATTACTTAAGAACTCCCACTCAAATTGACATCCCTCCGGTCATTCGAGTGATACATGATCCAAATTCACCAACTCAAGTCCGATCATCACGTGAGTTGAGGTAGTTACAATGGTGAACATCATCATGTTGATCATATCTACTATATGACTCATGTTCGGCCTTTTGGTCTCTTGTGTTCCGAGGCCATGTCTGTACATGCTAGGCTCGTCAAGTTTAACCCGAGTGTTCTGCATGTGCAACACTGGCTTGCACCCGTTGTATGTGAACATAGAGTCTATCACACCCCATCATCACGTGGTGTCTCGACATGAAGAACTTTCGCAGCGGTGCACACTCGGGGAGAACAATTTATCTTGAAATTAAGTGAGGGATCACCTTATAATGCTACCGTCGTCCTAAGCAAAACAAGGTGCATAATAGGATTAACATAACATGCAAATCATAAGTGACATGATATGGCCATGAACTTGTGCTTTTGATCTCCATCATGAAAGCACCGGGATGATCTCCATCGTCACCGGCATGACACCATGATCTCCATCATCTTGATCTCCATCAATGTGTCGCCATCGGGGTTGTCGCGCCCACCATGCTTCTACTACTATTGCTACCGTTTAGCGATAAAGTAAAGCATTACATAGCGCTTAATGATTGACACACAGGTCATACAATAATTAAAGACAACCCTATGGCTCCTACCGGTTGCCGTACTCATCGACATGCAAGTCGTGATAATCTATACATCACATGATCATCTCATACATCACATATATCACATCATGTAATTGGCCATATCACATCACAACATACCCTGCAAAAACAAGTTAGACGTCCTCTAATTGTTGTTGCATTTTTTACGTGGCTGCTATGGGTATCTAGCAAGAACAATTCTTATCTACGCAAAAACCACAATAGTGATACACTAGTTGCTTTTCAACCTTCTCAAGGACCGCCTTTGTTGAATCCGGTCCAACTAGAGTGAGAGAAACTAGCACCCGCAAGCCATCTATGCAACAAGTTGCGGTCGAGGGAACCAGTCTCTCGTAAGGGTACGAGTAATGTTGGTCCGGGCCGCTTCATCTCACAATACCGCTGAACCAAAATCCAACCAAGGGAGGAAGCAATCTAAGCATCAACGCCCACAAACCTTTTGTGTTCTACTCGAGATCTCATCTACACATAGACCTAGCTCTGATACCACTGTTGGCGAACGTTGCATGGGAAACAAAAAAATTCCTACGCACATGCAAGATCTATCCATGGTGATGAGCATCTATGATAGGGAGAGCGGATCTACGTACCCTTGTAGATCGCTAAGCGGGAAGCGTTAAGAAATGCGGTTGGTGTAGTTGGACGTCTTCGCGATCCAAATCGCCAAGTGTCCCACGATCTCATCACGATCCGTCACGCGATCCAACCATGATCCATCCCGCAAACTTCATCACGATCCGTCCCGCGAACTCATCACGATCCGTCTCGCGATCTTGATCACGGTCCTTCCGATCTAGCGTCGAACGGACGGCACCTCCGCGTTTAGCACACGTATAGCTCAATGACGATCTCCACCTTCTTGATCCAGCAAGAGGGAGCGAAGAGGTAGAAGATTTCTCCGGCAGCAGGACGGTGCTGTGGCGATGGTGGTGGAACTATTCCGGCAGGGCTTCGCCTAAGCACTGCAGAAAACCGATCTAGAGGAGAAGCTATGCACTAGAGGAACGGGTGGCACGTGGCTCAAAATCTTGTGCCAAAACCCTAAAATCCTCTAGTATATATAGGAGGATAGGAGGAGGAGTCTTGTCTTCCAAAGAGGCATCCCTTGGGTCGGCCAAACCAAGGAGGGAGGAGTCCTCCTCCTCCACTCCTAGTAGGATTAGGACTCCTTCCTTATTTGGCCCATTTTTGCCTTTTTTCCACCTTTTTCCTTCTGGGCTTTTGTTCCCAGCAGCATGGGCCTTGTGTGGGACTTCCACCAGCCCACAAAGGGCTGGTATTTACTCTCCCACAGCCCATATAGCCTCTTGGGTCGAAATACCCCTCCTGGTGGTCCCCCGGTACACTACCGGCACTCCCTGTACACTACCGATGAGCCCGAAACTTTTCCGGCGACCAAAACAGGACTTCTTATATATCAGTCTTTACCTACGGACCATTCCGGATCTCCTCGTGATGTCCGGGATCTCATCCGGGACTCCGAACAACCTTCAGTCACCACCATACATAACTCTATACTACTGAAACATCACCAAACCTTAAGTGTGCAGACCCTGCGGGTTCGAGAACTATGTAGACATGACCGATACACCTCTATGGTCAATAACCAATAGCGGGACCTGGATGCCCATATTGGTTCCTACGTATTCTACGAAGATCTTTATCGGTCGAACCTCTATGTCAAGGATTCAGTTAATCCCGTATGATGTTCCCTTTGTTCTTCGGTATGTTACTTGCCCGAGATTCGATCGTCGGTATCTGTATACCTAGTTCAACCTCGTTACCGGCAAGTCTCTTTACCCGTTCCATAATACAAGATCACGTGGCTAACACTTAGTCACATTGCTTGCAAGGCTTATTGTGATTTTGTATTACCGAGTGGGCCCTGAGATACCTCTTCATCACACGGAGTATCAAATCCTAGTCTTGATCCATGCCAACTCAATAGACACCCTCGGAGATACCTGTAGAGCACCTTTATAGTCACCCAGTTATGTTGTAACGTTTGATACACACAAGGCACTCCTCCGGTATTCATGAGTTGCATGATCTCATGGTCATAGGAACATATACTTGACATGCAGACAACAGTAGCAATAAACATATACTTGACGATTATCATGAACAAGGAAATATGATAATAACTAATTTATTATTGCCTCTAGGGCATATTTCCAACACTTCGGTCTCCAGGCAGACTGTGTCTGGCCTGGTGACTCGTACTACTCGATAAGGGCCTTCCTACTTTGGAGTCAACTTGTTTGAATTCTTGGCCAACTGAATGCAACCGAAGAACAAGGTCGCCTTCCTCAAGACTTCGGGCATGAAACTTGCGTCTATGGTAGCAGCGCAAAGCTTGCCGGTAGCATGCAGCTCACACAACAGCCTGAAGACGATCTTCCTCAAGGAGCATTACGTCATCTTGTCGCAACTGCTCTTGCTCAAGCTCATCATAAGAGAGCACTCGAGGTGACTCGTATATGAGTTTCGTGGGGAGAACTACTTCTGCCCCGTATACCAGGGAGAAGGGTGTCTGGCCGGTGGCTCCATTTGGTGTCGTTCTGACTGACCAAAGAACCGCTTGCAGCTCATCAATCCAGCATCTTCCGCACTTGTGCAGCCTGTCGAAATTTCTTGTCTTTAGTCCTCGTAGCACTTCAGCATTTTCCCTTTCCACTTGGTCATTGCTCCTCGGATGAGCAACAGAAGCAAAACAGATCTTGCCGCCAAGGTCTTGGACATATTTCATGAAGGTGCAGCTTGTGAACTGTGTGCCATTGTCAGTGGTGACCCTGTTTAGTACACCAAAACGGCAAACTAGTCCTTTGAAGAACTTGACAGCTGACTGTGATGTCACTTTTCTCACTGCTTCCACTTCCGGCCACTTTGTGAACTTGTCAATCGCAACGTACAAGTACTCATCCTGGAGAGAAGTGGGCCAAAAGAAACCTTGTTGGAATGCCTTAGCGGCAAGAGTTGTTGATCCTATGTGGGAGCCACATATGCCTCCATGTATCTCTGCCAACAGCTCCAGTCCATCCTCCTGAGGAATGCACTTCAATTTCACACCATTCGGTCTCTTTCTGTACCAGACATTGTCCACGAACTTGTACATATTAGACTGACGGGCTACCTTCTCCGCTTCTTGTTGTTCCTTAGGGAGTTCTCCTGTTTGAAGGAACTGAACAATGTGTTGTGACCAAGCTGGAGCATGGGGCTTGACGGCAAGGACTAAAGCCATGTCTTCTACCATGGGAGCGTTTGTCTCTACGGCAAGGGCTTGAGGCCCTGCCAGAGCCTGTTTCCCCCCGGCAAGCTTGGCATTGATCCTGGCAACTTCCATGCCGAAAGTCTCTGGGAGCTCTATGCGAAAGTACTGGCCGGAATTCAACTTCCTTCTCTTGTTTTGCCTCACTAATGGTGCTACAGATTGCTGAGTCAATTGGAGCACAAAAGTCCCTGGTTCCACAAGTAACTTTAGGGCAGCACGCTTCCACAGCTCATCGGCGATCTTGTTCTCTACACGAGAAACATGCTCTGTTTGCAGACTGTCGAAGTGCTCCTCCAACTTCCTCACTTCATCTATGTAGGCTTCCATCAACGGACCCTGATCTTTGTTGACTTTCTTGACGACAAGCTGTGAATCACCTCTGACAATGAGCTTTTTGATTCCAAGGTCTGTCGCGATCCTGAGACCGGCAAGCAGCCCTATATACTCTACGGTGTTTTTTGTCGACCTCTCCCGGGGAAAGTGCATCTGAATTACATATTTGAGGTGCTCTCCGGTGGGTGAGATAAGCAGCATGCCAGCACCAGATCCTTGCAGGGAGAAAGCCCCATCCAAATACACAATCCATTCTTGATTTGGTTCCTTGCCCGGGAGAGTTGTTTATGGGATTTCTTCGTCTGGCGGAGTCCATTCTACAATGAATTCTTCCAAGGCTCTACTCTGGATAGTTGAAGTACTTTCAAATATGAGACCAAAGCTTGACAATTCCAAAGCCCACTCCACAATCCTATCGATCGCATCTGGATTTCGTAAAATCTGTTGCAGCAGAAAGCGAGCGACGATGGTGATCTCATGTGCTTGGAAATAATGGCGCAGCTTCCTCGAGGCCATAAGGAGGCTGAAGAGCAGCTTTTGCATGCCAGAGTATCTTGACCTAGCCCCCTGCAAAAGGGAGCTGACAAAATAAACCGGGTGCTGCACCATCTTCTTCTGTGTCGCTTCATTATCTGCTTAGATCCTGCCTTGTCGGCACCAGACTCTACCGGCGAAGATCTTGGCTCATCGATTGGCGGTCCTGCCTCTGTCGCTGCTTCTTCATCGACTTCTCTCTGCGCTACTAATGCGGCACTAACCACTTGATTCGTTGCCGCCAAATATAGCAACAACGGCTCTTGTGGTTTAGGTGCGACTAGTATTGGCGAAGAGGAGAGGTGCCTCTTCAAATCCTGCAGCGCTGCCTCCACTTCCGGAGTCCACTTCATTGGACCTGCCTTTTTCAAGAATTTGAAAAAGGGTAGGGCGCGCTCAGTAGATTTTGAGCTGAACCTAGTCAGAGCCGCAACACAGGCGGCAAGATGACGCACATCTTTGACGCGTCTTGGTGCTTCAATCTGCTCAATTGCCTTGATCTTGTCGGGGTTTGCCTCGATCCCACGATAAGACACAAAGAATCCGAGAAGCTTGCCGGACGAAACACCAAGCACACACTTCTCACGATTGAGCTTCAAATTGATCTGGAGCAGATTTGCAAATGTCTCTTCTAGATCTTGTATGAGCGTTGCGTTGTCCTAGGTTTTAACCACTATGTCGTCCATATAAGCTTCCATATTTCTATGTAGCCGAGGCTCAAAACCGATCTAGACTGCTCTTCTAAATGTTGAACCAGCACTTTTCAACCCGAAAGGCATACGTACGAAGCATTACGTACCACATGGGGTGATAAATGCGGTCTTCTCTTCGTCTTCCTTAGACATGAAGATCTGATGATATTCTGAATAAGCGTCAAGAAATGATAGCAAATCACGGCCTATAGTGGATTCCACAATCTGGCGATGTGAGACAAGGGGAAAGGATCCTTTGGACAGGATTTATTGAGATCTGTATAGTCAATACACAGCCTCCATTTTCCATTTTCCTTGCACACTACAACCGGATTGGCCAACCACGTTGGATGGAGCACTTCTCTGACCAAACCTACCGCTTCCAACTTCCTGATTTCCCTGGCAATAAATTCTTCTCGCTCCAAGGCTTGCTTCCTATCTTTCTTCTTGATGGGTCGTGCATGAGGACAGACAGCAAGGTGGTGCTCAATTACCTCCCTGGGGACACCGGGGACATCAGATGGTTGCCATGCAAACACATCGACATTCGCCCGCAGGAAGACAATGAACGCGCTTTCCTATTTGTCGTCGAGGGTGGAACTTATAGTGAAAGTTCCTCCTGTACCATCCTCCTTGACGGGCACCTTCTTAGTTTCTGGCAGAGCCGCCTTGTATTTCTTGTTCTTGCTGGTGGGGCTCTCTACCACATCGTCAACAGGAGCGCAGCACTCCGAAGAGGTGTGCTTGCCGGAGTGTGTACCAGAGGTCTTGCCGGTCTTCTTCCCCCCGGGAGCTTCAGTGGCAGGAACAAGTGCCTTGGCGGTAGTTGCTGCAACTGCCTCCCAATAAAGTTGGTCAGCATGGATAAGTGCATCCTTCTTGTTAGAGTTGATTGTGATGACGCCCATCGGCCCGGGCATCTTCAATACATTATAAGCATAGTGTGATGCTGCCATGAACTTGGCCAGCGTTGGACGCCCGAGGATCCTGTTATATGGCAATGCAATCCTGGCGATGTCGTAAACAATATTCTCTGTCCTAAAGTTTAGGTCGCTACCAAATGTTACTGGTAGCGTGATCTTGCCCTTCGGCTAGCTCCTCCCTGGATTGATCCCCTGAAACGTGCATGTCTCCTCGAGATCTTCATCAGGAATTTGCAACCTTTTGATCACATCAGGTGAGATTAAGTTCAAACTGGCCCCATAGTCAACTAACATTTTCGTCACCTTGAGGTTGCAAATTGTTGGCGAAACCAACAATGGCAGACACCCGACCGCAGTTGTGCGATCAGGGCGATCCTCAACATCAAAAATGATAGGGGTGTGGGGCCATCTCAATGGTTTCCGGGCTTCGACAGATGGCTCTGTTGCATTAATCTCGCGTGCCCACTATTTAAGTTGGTGGTGATAAGAATGCAATGAGGCGCCTCCATCGACGCACATGATGTCTGTAGCTTTTTGAAATTTGTTCTCGCTGGACTCGTCGTCCTCCTCGTTGCCATCATCATCCCCTTCTTCCTTGTCATGGCCTCGAGCGGGCCTCTCCTATTGCTTGGCCTTGTAGCGGTGACCTCCTCGGCCACCGCATTTCTTGTCGGACCCTTCTGCACCATCTTGGGCCTTCTCCTTATTCCACCTCACATACTCAGATTTTTGCCTCTCGGCAAGCTGCTCAACTTGTCGATAGTTTTGGAGATCGTGGCCCTTGTTGTGATGGATCTTGTAGTACTGCTTGTCGGAGCCATCTGGCTTGTCGACAACTACCAAGGCCTGACAAGAGACGCAGCTGGCAACCTCCTTGCCGAGGTCGTCAACATAAGCCTTCTTGGTGGTGTTGAGGTTGTCGGATTCCTCGACGGCAAGCATGGCCTTGTCCTTGCGTTTCTTGTTCCGTTGTCAGCTTTCCTTGTGAGGGCGGCGGCGTCTTCGTCTTCAGAGTCGACTCTAGTGCCAGCATCCTCGCCGGGGAGTCTCCTCCCTTCTTCAGCTCGCGCATATTTATCAACCAGAGCATAGACCTCGGCAACACCCCTGACTTTGTTCATCGCCAGCGCTTCGCGCATCCTGTGGTTGAGCACATTCTGATGAAACATGTTGATAACAGCAACATGATGAATGTCTAGATGTTGTGATATATACGGCTGAATCTCTGAATGTACTTGCGTAGGGTTTCGCCTTCTTTCTGGGGGATCAGATGCAAATCACTTGCCTGGCAACGAGCTTCGTGGCCTCCGGTAAAGGCACCAACAAACTCATGACACAGATCTGCCCAGGAAGAAATGGAATTCTCCGGCAGATGCATCAACCATGACCTGACGTTGGGCTTGAGCACCAACGGGAAGTAGTTGGCGAGTATCTTGTCGTCGCGAGCCCCAGCAGCCTGCACCACAATGGTGTAGATGCTCAAGAACTCCGGTGGGTGAGTCTTGTCGTCGTATTTCTCTAGGACCTCTGGTTTGAACGTTCGGGAATTGGGCCACTGGACTCATCGCAGCTCTCGGGTAAAAGCTGGACAACCCACCTCATAAGGTAGGTTCACAGGATACCCTAGCGCAGGCTTGTCTACAGTGGGTCCTGCGCGCCTATCAGATTGATGGCGTGCTTCCCGTGGCAGCTCGATGGTAGTCCGAGTGTCTTCTTTGCTTCACTCCCGAAGAACTTGACGTTGATCACGGTGAGTTCGCGGATCAGATGACGTCGTTGAATCATCACCACAGGCGCAAATCTATCAAGTCGGCGATCGTCATTGCCGCCGCGTAGGAGTGTGCATCGTGGTTGTGCCACCTCCAGCCTTTTCACCATCGGTGCGCGCTGACTCAATGGATCACCGCTGCGAAGGCTCCACCCGCTGCGGCCCATCTCTATAAGCAAAGCTGATGAGGCTCTGAATAGTAGCTCCCCACTCATCAAGCTTCTCCGCGGAGGAGGAAAATGCAGGAGTAGATTTGCTCGTGCCAACACTTCTGCTGATGTAGTCGACAGCGCAAGGTGCGAAGAACATGAGGTGCTCTGACTCCTAACCGTGTTAGAAGGAGCTCCATCACGGTCCCGCGACCACGCGCCACTTCCACAAGCATTTTGGCGTGCATGCTGGTCCCGCGCATCTCGGGAGTGATGCTCAGGAGTCTTTCTATGGGGGTGCTTAGAACCACCAATGTCATGGCGCTGCTCACCGCGCGCGTCCTGAGAGTGCAGCGGCGTATGTGCTAGCGTGGGTGTCTTGGAAGGTGCCCTTCCATCCCTGGAGTTCACCGTGCCACCCATAGGTTGTACAACTTCGTCCTGAGATCGAGCAGTGCATGGGTTGCAATCGTCGCTGCAAACGGCGCCACTGGCTTGGCCTTGATCACCAGAACATCGTGAGTGTCGCTGCGAACGGCGCCACTGTCTTGTGGCTTCATAATTGTTGATGATTACTCTTGGTATACCTGGGCACATCTTACCATATAAGATGGAGATGCAGGATGTCTTTAGGCACTTCGCGAATAGGTGAATGAAAAACTATGAAGTCAAGTTCAAGCACATCAGGAGTGACAATGGCACCCAGTTCAATAATATTCGACTTGATACCTATCTCGGCACTCTTAGTGTCACTCATGAGTTCTCTGCTCCATAGACCCCAGAGCAAAATGGCGTAGTGGTCTAGTGGAACGCAAGAACTGGACACTCATGAATATGGCATGCACCACGCTTGATGAATACAAGACACCACAAAAGTTCTGGCCTGAAGCCATTGACACTGCATGTCAAATCATCAATCAGGAATATCTTCATAAATTCTTCAAAAAAAACATCATATGAGCTACTTACCGATAAGAAACCCAATGTAAGTTATTTCAAAGTCTTCGGTGTCAAATGTTGGATTAGGGATCCACATCACACTTCAATATTTGCAACGAAAGCACTTGAGGGTTTTATGCTTGGTTATGGAAAGGACTCGCACACCTACAAAGTCTTCAACTCTTTTCACCATAAAATTGTTGAGACTATAGATGTGCGTTCAATGAAACTTAATGCTCGCAAAGAGAGCACCTTCCTCCTATGCTAAATGAACTTCCTCTAGAATAAGCTATCAAGTTGATGGGCACTTGTCAAATCATGCATGAGGAACCAATGATTAAAGAAGTCATCATCCCTCCATCTACTCATCATGAAGATAATGTTGATCACGAAGATAATCCTGCTGACAAAAACAATGCTCAGCAGGAGGATCAAAGTCTGTGTCCTGCTCATCCACGTGTGGCTAATGAAAATCAAATGGGATAAGTGGGGAATGTTCTGAGTGCTTCTCTTGTGAGTGAGTGGTGGTGAAGGGTATATATAGGCATATCCAAAAATCCAACCGTTACACCTTAAGTTACCAACTCGTTGACACCGATTTATAAAACTCGGTGGTACCGAGTTGCTCCAAAGGTAGCAACTTTTGAATCTCGGTGAGACTGATATATAAGTCTCGGCAGTACTGAAAAGGTGACCAACGGTCAGATTGCAAAACTCGGTGGCGCCGATCTAAAATATCGGAAATTCTGAATTTAAGGAAAGAGGCAACAAAATGTTGGCAACTTAAACTCGGTGGCACTGATGGAGAATTGGTTGTACCGAAGACTTAGGGTTTGGCTAGGATCTGTCTCAGGTGAAAATCGGTAGGGCCAAGTGGGAAGAATTGGTGGCACCGATTTTGCATGATAGGCTTTGACAGACGGTTGTGGAAGAGCTTGTGGGTGTTTTGGTGACTATCACTTGTGCATGTGGAGCATTTTGTTCACTAACAATACCTCACCCCTTTTCTAATAGTATTGGCTTTCCTATAGACTCAAAGTGATTTCTCACAAAGTAAAATGTAGAGTCTTCTTGCTTGACGCT
The DNA here is from genome assembly GCA_022496015.1 of Hordeum marinum. Classification (NCBI taxonomy): domain Eukaryota; kingdom Viridiplantae; phylum Streptophyta; class Magnoliopsida; order Poales; family Poaceae; genus Hordeum; species Hordeum marinum. Next base: position 181,911,001 of record CM039676.1, read on the forward strand.
TTGCCAATCTTATTCCTTATATCTAGGGGTCTCTCCACAATCTTTTTGCTATCCCATCACTGAACTTTTCTTGAAATATACTTAGTGGAAACATTAGTCCAATGAGATATATGTTGTTGTTAATTACCAAAACCACCAAGGAGCAAGTGTGATTTCAATACATTGTTGATGGAGCATGCAGCACTCAACTTCTCTCGATGAAGCAGACACTCAAGGACTAGGGCAACAACAAGAAGAAAGTACCTCTCTACTGCGACAATGAGAGTGCTATCAAGATAGCCCATTGATATGTCTTAGGGTATCAATAATTTTTGATTGTTCCATGCTATTATATTATCATTCTAGGATACTTTTGGGTGTTTATTTACCAATTAATATTATTTTTGAGCACTAACCTATTAACCTAGTGCCCAGTGTCAGTTGTTCTTTTCAGTGTGTTTTTGGCTTTTCAGGTTTACTCTACCAAACGAAGGCCAATTTCCACAAAACTTTTTCGTGATTTTTATGGACCAAAAGTAGACCTGCAAGGTTCGGGACGAGGCTAGAAGAAACATGAGAGGAGCACCACACAACCAGGTGCGACCAGGGGGTAGGGTGCGCCTGGTTGCCTCGTCCTCCCCTTGGCTACCTCCTGGCATACCTCTTCTCCTATAAATTCAAATTAATCCAAAAAACATAGAGAGGCAGCCAAAACACTTTTTTCGACACCACAAGTCTTTGTTCCGCCATTTGCCCATCTGGAGCCCTGTTCTGGTGCCCTATCGGAGGGGGGATCGATCATACAGAGCCTCAACATCATCCTTGCTGCTCCCTTGGTGATGTGTGAGTAGTTCACCACAGACCTACGGGCACATAGTTAGTACCTATATGGATATCTCTCTTTCTCTTGATCTTGAATACAATGATCATCACATCTTTGCTTCGATCTATCAGATGTAATTCTTTTGTGCGGTGCATTTGTTGGGATCTGATGAATTGTGGGTTTATGTTCAGGTTATTCATGATAAATATTTGAGTCTTCTCTAAAATCTCTGTGATTCTTATGTGCATGATTATTATAGCTTCGTAAATCTCTCTGATCTAATGATTTGCTTTGGCCAAGTAGATTGATCTTTCTTCAATGAGAGGGGTGTGATGTAGTGGGTTCAATCTGACGGGTTTCTATACCCCATTGATAGAAGGGAATAATATACGTCTTTGTATTGTTGTTACTAAGGATAAAATGATGGGGTTATTTCATATTAATTGAATTCTCTTTGTCTACATCATTTCATTGTTCTCCAAGCATTACTCTGTTTTACTTAATACTCTAGATGCATGCTGGATAGCAGTTAATGGGTAGTAATAGTAATGGTTGCATGCAGGAGTCGGCCTATTTGCTTATGGACGTGATGCATATATACACATGATCATTGTCGTGAATAAATATTGCATAACTATCCTCTTTTTTGTCAATTGCCCAACACTATTTTGTTTACCCACCATCTGCTTACTTTCATGAGAGATGCCACCAGGGAAAACTATGGCCTCGGGGTCTATTCGCTTGTATATTTACAAATGCTACCATACCTTGTTGTTCTTATTTACTTTTTGTTTTATTTTTCAATTTATAATCATCTACTACTAACCAAGCTACTTACAAGCTTGCAAACAACGAGTCCAAGGGGATTTACAACCCTCTTGCCCGCGTTGGGTGTAAGTGTTTGTTTCTTTGTGTGTAGCCGCTGAAGACGGGGGTTGGTTGTTAATCCTATTGGTTTGATAAACCTTGGTTCTTTACCGAGGGAAACACTGGCCTCTATTGTGTTTTCATTCCTCTCCATGGAAAACCCAACGCAGATCACAAGCATCAGGTAGGATTTCTGGCGTCCTTGCCGGAGAGTATCATCAACCTGCTATCAAGTATCTTCACACAAATTATCATTCTCTTGTTCTTTTTTTATTTGCTGTTATATTTTGCTTGATTCATAAAAAACAAAAATATTTATCTTGCTAGTTACTAGTTTACAACTTTGCTTGTCTTGGTAGTTTACTTGTCTGTTTCTTACTTTGCTTGCTTAGTCACCATGTCACAAGATAGATTTTGCAATATCTCCTATTACTGAAGAATGTATGAAATTTAAAACTCCATGAAAACTTTCATGACCTCACAATATAAGCACAACAAACTATTTGCTGCTGAAATAAAGGAACATTCAACTATCCTTGATGCAAATAGTAAAGAACTTGATCAAGTCAACCAAGAAGTATCTAATCTTCAACTACAATTTTCTCAAACTAAAGAATTAATAGGGAAGATTTCGGATAAACAAACCATTCTAGTAAATAGGATGGCTGCTAAATCGGATTGTCTCTCATTAGTAATCATAATGAATATCTAAAAATTCTTGGTACTTCTGCTATTGAATATTTGTTTACTAATGCGATACTAAATGACAAAGTGGCTACAGATGAGTCAACTCTAGTTAGAGAGCGTCCCAATTGCTTCGAGGGTGATGATTCTAATGCTAAAACTGAAAAAGTGGGTTTGGGGAGGTCAAAACTTTATCTGGTGATGTGCCCACTATCTTGGATCATAAGGATTTTAATTATGAAAATTGTTCTTTAGTAGAATGTATTTCCTTGTTGCAATCCATTATTAGCTCACCCAATGCTTACGAACGAAATAAAGCTTTTACTCAACACATAGTAGAAGCGATGGTAAAAGCTTATGATGAGAAACTTGAGCTAGAAGTTTCTATTACTACAAAGTTGCATGATAATGGGAACCTAATATTAAAATAAAGCTTAAATAATATGAATTCAATGCTTTGTGTGACCTTGGTGCTAGTTTTTCAACTATACCTAAATCTTTATATGATGTGCTTGGTCTCGCTAATATTCAAGATTGTTCCCTCAACTTTCATCTTGCAGATTCTACCATTAAGAAACCTTTAAGTAGAATAAATGATGTGATTTTTATTGCAAATAGAAATTATGTATCTGTAGATTTCATTGTTCTTCATATTGAATGCAATCCTACTTGTCCAATAATACTTGGAAGACCTTTCTTACGGACAATAGGTGCAATTATTGATATGAAAGAGGGAAACATAAGGTTCCAATTTCCATTAAATAAAGGGATGTAACACTTACCTAGAAATAGGATCAAACCACCTTATGAATCTATCATGAGGGATACTTATGGGTTGAGTGTCAAAGATGACAACACTTGATCATATGCATTATGCCTAGCTAGGGGCGTAAAACAATAGCACTAGTTGGGAGGCAACCCAATAGTTATGTTTAATTTTGCCTTTTATTTTCTGTTTGTGTGTCATTACATGGTTATTTCTACTGTAACTATTGTATTTTTGTGTTTAAATTAGCATTTTTGCCAAGTAAAGCCTTTGGTATGATTTGCATGATAAGTAGAATTGACACGGTGCAAAAAACAGAAACTTTCGCGTCCAGTGCAGAATTTCTCTGATTTTATTAGAATGTATTTTTAATCTGAAATTTTTATTAAATATTCCTATACAAATTCCTCTAGTTTTCCTAATTTTTCAAAAAAAATACAGTTATAGAAGTATGGTTTCTTTACAGATCATCACGGATTGTTCTGTTTCAGATAGATTCTATTTTTGCTTGCATAGTTTGCTTGTTTTGATGATGCTATGGATTATATCGGAGGTATAAGCCATGGAGAAGTTAGAATACATTACCTTATGAAATAATAAAATAAGAATCAATTTATCACAGTACCTAAAGTATTTGATATGTTTATTATACTAACGGGTCTCACGAAGTTTCTGTTGAGCTTTGTGTGTTGAAGTTTTCAAGTTTTGGGTATTAGCGCGATGGACGAAGGAATAAGGAGCGGCAAGAGACTAAGCTTGGGGATGACCAAGGCACCCAAGATAATATTCTAGGATACTCAAGCGTCTAAGCTTGGGGATGCCACGGAAGGCATCCCCTCTTTCATCCCAATCCATCCATACGTCACTTCGAGCTATATTTTTATTCATCACATGATATGAGTTTTGCTTGGAGCGCCATTTGATTTTGTTTGATTTTTTTGGTTTCTGAAAATCACTGTTTGATGGACATACCTATTAGAGAGAGAGACACTATCATCATGATTTGTTAGAATACTCCATGTGCTTCACTTATATCTTTTGAGCTTAACAGTTGCTCTAGTACTTCACTTATATCTTTTAGAGCATGGTGGCATATAGATTTTATAGAAATAATTGCACTCTCATTCTTCACTTACATTCATTTGAGAGTTAATAAATATCAACTGTAATTTGCATGGGTTATAAGACTAGTACAAAAAATAATAGCTATCCAATGAGTGCATAATCAAAACCACATGTAGCACATAAAAGAGAAATCATGGTTAATGATATTAATGTGGTAATGTGAAAGAGCATGAGTGCACTATCATTGGTTAATAAGAGTGTCGTGAATTACAGGTTGTTAACTTGTTCTTCATCCAAATATTTTTATGGCATGGTGATGATGTGTGAGCATACTTATTCCTCATCGAAATCCAAGTGATGTTTAAGTTGGGGGCGTGTGATGGTTAACTCCTACCAACCTCCTCCCAAGGGGCATGCGAGTAGTGCTTTGCTTCGAGAGAGCTAGTAAAATCTTGCAATAAGTATGTGAGTTCTTTATGACTAACATGAATCCATGGATACACGCACTCTCACCTCCACATATTTGCTAGCCTTTTCAATACTATGCGTTGCCCATTCTCACCTTGAGGATCGGTGCAACTCTCGTCGGTGCACCCAAACCCCATGACAAGATACGGTTTGTTACACATAAGCCTAATTATATCTTCCTCAAAACAGCCACCATACCTACCTATCATGGCATTTCCATAGCCATTCTGAGATATACTGTCATGCAACTTCCACCGTCACATGGATAACCCACAAGTATAGGGGACTGCGACAATCTTCACATGTAGTATTTCACCCTAATTTATTGATTCGACACAAGCGGAGCCAAAGAATATTTATTGCCTTGACAGTTGAGTTGTCAATTCAACCGCACCTAGGATATATCTCTACAGGAACGGTTTAGTAGCATGGCAAATGATAGTAGTAGCAGTAATAGTGATAGCGGCAATTTTGGTAACAGTAGTAATAGTAGCAATTGAGTAGCAGGTGTGACTTCAAAAGTAGCAATAGTAACTTTGCAAGATTCAGTATATGCAAAGCGTAGGCATGTGGACTGGTGATGTTTAATGATTTAGATGACATCAATCATGTAATAGTTACACACTAGGGCGACACAGAACTAGCTCCAGTTTATCAATGTAACGTAGGCATCTATTTTGTATATAGTCATACGTGCTTGCGATAAGAACTTGCATGACATCTTTTGTCCTACCCTCCCGTGGCAGCGAGGTCCTATTGTAAACTAAGGGATATTAAGGCCTCCTTTTAATAGAGAACCGGAACAAAGCGTTAACACATGATGAATACATGAACTCCTCACACTACGATAATCATCGGAAAGAATCACAATTATTGCCACCTTGGGGTATGCGGATCAAGACACGTAATAGGTGCATGCAACTTGCAAGATAGGATCCAAATCAATCCTATATTCGTGAAAACATAATATGTTCAGATCTAAAATCATGGCACTCGGTCCCTATTGACAAGCACTAAGCATAGAAAAGTCATAGCAACATCAATATCAGAACATAGTGGACACTACGAATCAAGCCCTATCAAACTTAACTCGATTACATGATCAATTTCATCCAATTCCACCACCGTCCAGCAAGACTACAAAGGAATTAATCACTCCCAATGGTGACCATCATGGTGGTCTTGATGAAGAAGGTTTGGTGATGACGACAGCGACAATTTCCCCTCTCCGGAGCCCCAAACGGACTCCAGATCAGCCCTCCCAAGGAAGAACGGGAGGTGGTGGTGGTTCCATCTTGTGAAACACGATGAAATCTTCTCGATGATTTTTCTTTCCGAAGATGTGAATTTATAGGACTAGAATTAGGGTCGGAGGAGCCACGTGGGACCCACAAGCCATTAGGGCGCAGCCTAGGGGTGCCCTGGTTGCTTGTGGCCCACTGGCAGCCTCCCTGCGGCAGTTCTTTGCTCCATAGTTCATTATTTATTCAAAAATAATTCACATAAAGTTTTGTACAATTCCGAAAACTTTTATTTCTACACAGAAATAACACCAAGGTTGTAGTGCTGAAAACGCTGTCAGTCTGGGTTAGTTACATTCAAATCATGCAAATTAGAGTCCAAAACGAGAGCAAAAGTGTTTGTAAAACTAGATACGTTGGGGTTGGAGACGTACCAACTCCCCCAAGCTTAACTCATTGCTTGTCCTCAAGCAGTTCCGTTGATAAACTAAAAGTGATAAAGGAAAATTTTACAAACTCTTTTGTTCTCGTCATTATACACATGCTTAGCTAGTGTTCAAGTTTTGAGCATAAATCATAAATAACCACATCCATGATAAAAATTAAACATCAAATTTACTCATGGCAATACACAACCAACTACCAAGAAATAATAAAGCATCTCACATTCCAGCAATTTGTCAAAACAATCCTGATATAATATGGTGACATGGTACTCCGCTAGCCCTTTCTAAGACCGCAAAATATAAATGCAGAGCACCTCTAAGGTTCAAGCAACGACTAAACATTACAATTTAGGGTAGAAAGGATCCGGTCATGCTAACATCCAACATTAATTAGACTCAATGCATAAGAGTAACAATATTGCTCTCTGGTCTGGTGCTTTTAGTAAGAGGATGATGACACAACATAAAAGTAAACAAATGAGCCCTTTTTAGAGGGAAGCATTTATTTGCAAAGGTGTCAGATCTCAGAGTTTAAAACATGATGTTATGACAAATGTTTTTGGGGTGGTGCACTTTTCTTGTCAACGTTATGACAAATGTTTTCAATATTTCCATGCTATACTTATTATTGGCAGTTCCCAAATAGAATGTAAAGTTTACTCCTATCCACCATCCATACACAAATCATGGTTGACCGAATCCATGGTGTCTGCCAACATACAACTATCTGAAGGATTTTTTTAATTAACTTTGATTTTGCCGGATTGGGCATCCCTTTAACCAGCCTATCTCGTGCAATGACGGTGAATAAACGACCATCCTGGGAATAACTCACTTAGCATGAAAGATACCGATTGCCTCGTCGCTCCATGGGCGGGACGAGTGCACAAAACAGATGTTTATTTGAATATTAGAGGTGGCACTGCAAATTTACTTGGAACAGCGGGATAATACCGTATATAGGTAGGCATGGTGGACTCATGTGGAATAACTTGGTTTAAGGATTTGGATGCACAAGTAGCATTCCCGCTTAGTACAGGTGAAGGCAAGCAATAGATTGGGAAGCAACCAGCTAGAAAGTGAAAACTGTCATAAGCATGCATTGTGAATAATTAACATTCGACAAAGCATGAGTATAGTTTGAACACTCTGAATTTAAACATCATGAAGGTTGGATTGGTTTTGAATCAACTACATGTTTGCACATGGGCCAAGTCAAGCCGCTCGTATTACACGGAGGGAAATACCACACTACCATACCACATCATAACCATTTTAATGCATGTTGACACACAAGATAAATCATTATACACTCCTAGATATTTAAGCATGGCATGAAAAACTATAATCTCTAATTGTCATTGTAAACATGTCCACTCAGGATATACTGAATCAAGATCAAACGAGCTAAACATATTTACAAAAACGGAAAACAAGAAGAGTTCATACCCGCTTCCTTTGCCACGACCACTTCATCAAATATTGTCATTATTGCCTTTCACTTGCACTATTGAATGATGTGAAAATAATATTAGTGCAAGAAAGTTGTGGACTAAGCTGGAATCTGCAGGGCGGTTTTATACAAAGGAGAAGACAAGGTAATATTGGCTCTTTGCTAGATTATCAATAAAGCATATAGGAGCCACACAAAATTTTCATCGTGGTCTTCTCTTTTTAACGACTCAACACAAAAAGAAATTCAGAGAAACACACTAAAATATTTTTTGAGTTCTGTTTTTCTCAAGAGGCAAATAACTAAGGTAAAACGAGAAAAAATATTTACATGGGAAAGCTCCCAACATGCAAAGGAAATATTTTTTGGGTTTTCTTTTTAATACTACAGCTAATAAAACCAGAAAAGAAAAATTAAAGTAACGGAATTTTTTTTTTGGATTTTCAAAGTTATTCAAACACATAAGAAGAAAGCGAAAAATAAAGATAACACGGATATACAATGAAAGAGAATGAACACCCATAATTTATATGACGCAAGTGAACACGAATGTAATGTCGGTGAGAAATACGTACTCCCCCAAGCTAAGGCGTTTGCCCAGCCTGGTGGTCACCACTGTTGGTCTGGGTAATAGTTGAAGTGATAGCTCGTGGAGGCCTTCCTTCCCGCCTCCTCCGCCGAGCGAGCGGCTTCCACTACGGCCTTGTACTCCTGCATCTTGTACTCGAGAACATAATATCTCCATCGAGCCTGAAAATCAAAGAGTGTGGGTGTAGGCAAAGTGGCAAAAATAGGTGTACATTTATTAAACGTTAGGTTACTCATAGCCCCTAGCATTGTTCACGATGAACTCATGACGACACATAGTCTCATAGTCTAAATATCTCTCAGGAAAAATATGATCATTAGGTTGAGGTCACACTCTAAATTGTGCGGCTACACGGCACGCATAAATTCCCCCATACAAATCACTACTACCTGCATTAGCCTGCAATCTGTGGGCAACAATTGCACCAGGATTATAATGTTGTTCACCGGTCACAGTAGTGTGAATCAGGCTCAAGTCAGGGGCACATAATGCACTGCAATCTTGTTTGCCTGCTACGGATTTCCCATTAAATAGTGCAAAGTAACGAATAGAGGGAAAATTAATGATTTTTATTCTAGCTTGCGTCACTCCTCTATCTTCTCCAACGCAAAGACTCTCGAGGAACATATTATAATCAGTTTTTGACGGTTTCTCAAGTGAACCCCAAAGTGGGAGCTTGCATGCAACAGAGAATTCTTCTAGACTCATGCTAAAGGACTTATCATAACGTTTAAATAGCACTCTAGAAGTATTAGATTGATAACGAAATCCATGCGTGAATGTACGGGTAAGGTTATAGTGTTGGACACACTAATCTGCAAGGAAGTCAGTGAGGCTGGTATTATAAATTAAATGATCAAATTCCTCCTTGATACCTGCACCTCTCATGAACTCATCGCTTGGCCAACGGCGTGATTTGGCATCAACCATGACTATTTGATTGGCCCGAGGCTCAATGTAGGCTGGTCGTACCAAGCCCTCGCTCGACGGCTCACCCAAAGTACGCCTCCTTAAAGGGTTCCTCTTAAAGAAACTCATCTTCCGAGGCACAAATTTCTGAAACTTTTGACCCGCAAATTTATGTTAATAAAACTATGCAAGATTGATAGCAACTACTCATAGGGGTGCCTAGAGCCTATGTCAAGCATTCATACTACTTACAACTAAAAGAATTCAACATGCAAGCTCATTTGCAGTAGCACCAAGTACAGCAAAATATGTAAAATATAAACCACTAAAGCAAAAACTAATTGGAGGAATGAAGGGATCACATACCAAGGAACAATTCCTCAAACGGTTTCGGAAACGGGGTTATGAGCAAAGAGATCAAATATTTCAGTTTCTAGAGGAAGAACACGAGAGATATAGAGAGAGCGCAAGAGAATTTTTCTGGAGGTAGAGGTGAAGTGAGCCAAAGGGATAAGAAAAGGGGCATGTGGACCCCACAAGCCATCTGGGCGCGACCAGGGGGTAGTCGTGCCCTTTTGGCTTGTGGCCCACAGGTGCACCTCCCTGCTGTAATTTTTATGCCAAAAATTCTTATATATTCTTGAAACATTCATGTTAAAATTTTGTGGCAATCTGAGACTTTTTATTTTTTCGTCATTTTTTATTGCACGGGAAAATCAGAAAACAAGAAAATCAAGCTATTTTATTTTTTCTTAACTAAAAATAATAGAGGATAAACTTGTGATACAAAGAATTGTGAATATTGAATTCATCAATCACATGTGTTTAAAAAAGGATCCATTAATAAGGTTGATCAAGTCTTATTAACAACCGTTTCCGATTGACATGAATCTGAAGAATTTTCGTATAACTCTAGGTTACCTCAATGGGGATTTGCATCTCCCCAACAATAAGATTATAATATTTCTTCTTGGTAGTAGGTAGAGGGATTTTAAAAACTCTAATGATAACTGTGGCACTAGGCTCAACGGCATTAATATTATTAACCAAAGTTCGCTTCTTTGGAAAATGCACGGTATGTTGCTTGCCATTGAAATTAAAAGTAACCTGGATTTTGTTGCAACCAATAACAGGCCCTGCAGTATTTACAAAGGGTCTACAAAGGATGATCGGCGTATTGTCATCCTCGAGCATATCAAGAATAACAAAGTCTATTAACATAGTAACATTTGCAACCACAACAGGAGTGTCCTCACAAATTCCAATAGGTAAAGCAGTGGATTTATCGGCCATTTGCAAAGATATCTCAGTAGGTGTAAGCTTATTAAATTCAAGTCTTTTATAACGGTATAAAGGCATAACACAAACACCATCTCCTAAATCACATAAAGCAGTTTTAACATAGTTTCTTTTAATAGAGTAAGGTATTGTGGTTACTCGCATCTCCTAACTTCTTAGGCACTCCACCATCAAAGGAATAATTAGCAAGCATAGTACCAATTTTAATTTCAGGTATTTTCCTTTTGTTAGTAATAATATCTTTCATGTACTTATCATATGGAGGCATTTTCAATATATCAGTCAAGCGAGTGTGCGAAAAGACAGGTCTAATCATTTCAGCAAAGCGGTCAAACTCTTCATCATCCTTACTTTTAGAAGTCTTACGAGGGAATGTCATGGGTTCTTGAACCCATGGCTCTCTTTCCTTTCCAAGTTTTCTAGCAACAAAGTCTCTCTTATCGTAGTGTTTATTTCTGGGATGTGGGTTATCAAGATTTTCAGCTAGTTCTATTTCCACATCATTATCGTTCTCTTTGTTATCATCTAGTTGAGCCTCTACGTAAACATCATCATTGTTTTCATTTTCATTATCACTAGGTGTATGTTCACTACCAGATTGTGTTTCGGCATCAGAAATAGAAACATCATTATGTTTCTCAACATAATTTTCTATGACAAGTTCACTAGAAGCATGTAAGTTCGTATCATCTTTATTTTTCTTTTTCTTCTTCGATGAACTAGGTGCACCTTCATTAATTCTTTGAGAATGTTGTTCAATTATTTTAGGGTGAACTCAGGATAAAGAGGTTCCTCAGTCATTCTACCTCCTCTAGTCACTACTCTAACAGCATGATCATTCATATTTTTATTTATTTTAGCAAGCAAATCATTTTGTGACTTCGCTACTTTGTCTAGTTAGGTGTGAACCATAGAAGCATGTTTACCTAGACCTTTCACATCATTAGCAATTGTAAACATCAAGTCACTTAAAGGATCTATCACCATAGCATTACATCTTAATTGATCCTTGACATAATTATTGAAGTGTTCTTACTTGACAATGTAATTATCAAATTCATCCATGCATTGACCAGGAGTCTTAGTATAAGGTATATCACTTTCATTAAAGGAACAGAGAAAAATTACCTCTATTACCTGTGTCGAGATGTCAAGTCCATGTATTTCTTCGATGGGTGGTAATTTCTTGACATCTTTAGTTTTAATACCTTTCTCTTGCATAGATATTTTTGCTTCTTGCATATCTTCAGGACTGAGGAATAGAATACCTCTGTTCTTTTGAATAGGTTCCGAAGGTGGTTCAGGAAGTGTCCAATCATTGGCATTTTGCAATATGTTATTCAATAGTTCTTCAGCTTGTCCAGCAGTTCTTTCCCTGAAAACACAACCAGCACAACTATCTAGGAAGTCCCTAGAAACATCACTTAGTCCATTATAAAAGATATCAAGTATTTCATTTTTCTTAAGAGGATCATCAAGCAAAGACCTAAGTAACTGGAGAAGCCTCCCCCAAGCTTCAGGGAGATTCTCTTCCTCAATTTGCACAAAGTTAAATATTTCCTGTAAGGCAGCTTGTTTCTTACAAGCAGGAAAATATTTTTCAGAAAAGTAATAAAGCATATCCTGGGGACTATGCATACAACCAAGAGCCGGAGAAAGAAACCGTTCCTTGGCCTAGCTTTTGAGCGAAAAAGAAAAAAAGCTTAAGGATATAATAGTAATGTATCTTTTCATCATTGGTAAAAAAAGCAGCAATGTCATTTAGTTTCATAAGATGCTCGATAACAGTTTCCTTTTCATAACCATGGAAAGGATCAGACTCTACTATAGGAATCGATTCAGGGTCTAGAAAGAATTCATAGTCCTTATCAGTGACAAGTATAGGAGAAGTAGAAAATTTAGGATCAAGTTTCATTTCTCCATCATAGCTTTTTCTTTCAGTTTGCATAGTCGTTTCTTCAAATCGTCTCTATTTTCACAAGCAAGAAAATCCCTACCTACCTCACCAGCCATAACTTAACCTTCAGGTACATATGGAAATTCATATATATTAGTAGAGCGAGGTGTAACAAGTGATTCAAAATCTTCATCGTTCTCGACATTTTCAAGTTTTCCAGCTTTAGCAATATGAGCATCAAGTAATTCACTCAATGGCACTATTTCAACATGTATAGAAATAGTATCATCATTAATTTCAGAAGTAGCATCATCAAGTTCATGTGACATATCAAGACGGTCAACAGGTGGTGTAACAAGCTGATTCAAAACAGTAGGTGAATCAAAAGTAGATCTAGATGGCAATTCCTTACCTCCTCTCGTGCGAGAGAGGACGATCTTAGTTTGATTATCTTTCAGATTCTTCATAGTGGCAATTGGATATCCTCAAGTTAGCACAATAAATAGAGCTATGCTCCCTGGCAACGGCGCGAGAAAAAGGTCTTGATAACCCACAAGTATAGGGGGTCGTGACAGTCTTCACGAGTAGTATTTAACCCTAATTTATTGATTCGACACAAGGGGATCCAAAGAATATTTATTGGCCTTGACAGTTGAGTTCTCAATTCAACCGCATCTGGGATATCTCTCTTCAGCAAAGGTTTAGTAGCACGACTAATGATAGTAGTAGCAATAATAGTGATAGAAGTGATTTTGGTAACAGTGGTAATGGTAGCAATTGAGTAGCAGGTGTGACAGCAGCAGTAGCAATAGTAACTTAGCAAGATTCAGTATATGCAAAGCGTAGGCATGTGGACCGGTGATGTTTAACGATTTAGATGACATCAATCATGTAACAATTACACACTAGGGCCACATAGAACTAGCTCCAATTCATCAATCTAATGTAGGCATGTATTCCGTATATAGTCATACATGCTTTTGATAAGAACTTGCATGACATGTTTTGTCCTACCCTCCTGCGGCAGTAGGGTCCTATTGGAAACTAAGGCACATTAAGACCTCCTTTTAATAGAGAACTAGAACAAAGCATTAACACATGGTGAATACATGAACTCCACAGACTACGACAATCACCGAAAAGAATCTCAATTATTGTCACCTTGGGATATGCGGAACAAGACACGTAACAGGTGCATACAACTTGCAAGATAGGATCCAAATCAATCTTATATTCGTGAAAACATAATATGTTCAGATATGAAATCATGGTACTCGGGCCCTAGTGACGAGCATTAAGCATAGCAAAGTCATAGCAACATCAATCTCGGAACATAGTGGACACTAGGGATCAATCCCTACCAAACTTAACTCGATTACATGATCAATATCATCCAATCCCAACACTGTCCAGCAAGCCTACAAAGGAATTACTCACTCCTGGTGGTGACCATCTCGGTGGTGTTGATGAAGAAGGGTTGGTGATGACGACAACGATGAATTCCCCTCTCCACAGCCCCAAACGGACTCCGGATCAGCCCTCTCGAGGAAGAACAGGAGGTGGCGGTGGCTCCATCTTGTGAAACACGATAAAATATTCTCTCTGATTTTTTTTCCTTCGAAGATGTGAATTTATAGGACTGTAATTGGGTCGGGGTAGCCACGTGGGCCCCACAAGCCATCAGGGTATGCCTTGTTGGCTTGTGGCCCACAATCATCCCCCTCTAGTAGTTCTTCGCTCCATAATTTGTTATATATTCTAAAAAATAATTGACAAGATGTTTCCCCCAATTCTGAGAACTTTTATTTCTGCACAAAAATAACACCATGGTAGTTATGCTAAAAACAGCGTCAGTCCGGGTTAGTTCCATTCAAATCATCCAAATTAGAGTCTAAACCAGAGCAAAAGTGTTTGGAGAAGTAGATACGTTGGAGACGTATCACACATCATATGACTAGTACTTTCATTTGTCATATTGCTTTGCATGATCATGTAAGCTGACATAGTATTTGTGGCAAAACCACCGTTCATCATTTCTTATATATGTTACGCTAGATCATTGCGCATCCTCGTACACTACCAGAGGCATTCATACAGAGTCATATCATCCTATCAGTTTTTCATATCGAGTTGTAAGTATATAAAAGTGTGATGATCATCATTATTTAGGGCACTATCTCAGTGAGGAAAGGATGATGGAGTCAATGATTCACCCACAAGTCGGGAAGAGATTCCGGAAGGGGGAAAAGTTAGAAAAAAAAAGAAAAAGGAAAAAGGAAAAGGGAAAAAATAAATGAGAGAAAAGAGGGAAGGGATAGTGCTACTACCTCTTATTGCACACTTGTTCCTCAAAGTACCACCATGTTCTTCATATAGAGAGTCTCTTGTTTTGTCACATCCACTTAGATTCATTATACAACTTGGCTTGTACATTCCTTTGGTGGGCTTACTCAAATGCCCGAGATCTTCATGAGCAAGCAAGTTAGATGCACACCCACTTAACTTCTATTGAGATTCCATACACTTATAGCTCTAGTGCATCCATTGAGCAAGCAAGTTAGATGTCACATCAAAAAAATTGTTTTCATCATTTACCTACTCGAGGACAAGCAGGAATTAAGCTTGAGGATGTTGATACGTCTCCAACGTATCTATTATTTTTTATTGTTCCATGATATTATATTATCATTCTAGGATACTTTTTGTGTGTTTATTTACCAATTAATATTATTTTTAGCACTAACCTATTAACCCAGTGCCCACTGCCGGTTGCTATTTTCTGCGTGTTTTTGGCTTTTCAAGTTTACAGTACCAAACGAAGTCCAATTGCCATGAAACTTTTTACTGATTTTTTCTAGACCAAAAGCAGACCTCGAAGCTTCAGGAGGTGGCAAGAATCCACAAAGAGGATCACCACGCAACCAGGCGTGTTCTAGGGGTAGGGCACGTTTGGTTGCCTCGTGCTTCCCTCGGCTGCCTCCTGGCGTACCTCTTCGTCCTATAAATTCACATTAAACCCAAAAACCCTAGAGAGACACCCGAAACACTTTTTCCGCCGATGCAAGTCTCTGTTCCGTCGTGTGACCATCTGGAGCTCTATTCTAGGGCCTTGCCAAAGGGGGGTTCGATCATGGAGGGCCTCTACATGATCCTTGCTGCTCCCATGGTGATGTGTTGGGATTCAATGAATTGCGGGTTTATGTTCAGATTATTCATGATAAATATTCAACTCTTCTCTGACATCTTTGTGATGATTATGTGCATGATCATTATAGCTTCATAAATCTCTCTGATCTATTGATTTTCTTTTATCAAGTAGATTGATCTTTCTTCAGTGAGAGGGGTGCGTTGTACGTAGTGGGTTTAATCTGACGGGTTTCTATATCCCAGTCACTGAAGCGGACACAATGTGTCTTTGTATTGTTGCCACTAAGGATAAAACGATGAGTTATTTCATATTAATTCAATTCTCTTTTTCTACATCATGACATCGTTCTCCAAACATTAGTTTTTTTTACTTAATACTCTAGATGCATGTTGGATAGCGGTCGATGGGTGGAGTGATAGTAATAGGTGCAGGTATGAGTCGCCCTATTTGCTTATGGACGTGATGCCTATATACACATGATCATTGATGTGAATAAATATTGCATAACTATCCGCTTTTTTGTCCATTTCCCAGCAGTAATTATTTACCCACTGTATGCTAACTTTCATGAGAGATGCCACTAGAGAAAACTATGTCCCCTGGGTCTATTCGCTTATATATTTACAAACGCTACAATACCTTGTTGTTCTTATTTACTTTTTATTTTATTTCAATTTATAATCATCTACAACCAACCACACTACTTACAATCTTGCAAATAACGAGTCCAAGGGGATTGACAACCCTCTTGCCCGCGTTGGATGCAAGTGTTTGTTTCTTTGTGTGTAGCCGCTTAAGACGGGGGTTGGTTGTTACTCCTATCTGTTCGATAAACCTTGGTTCTCCATTGAAGGAATACTTACCTATATTGTGATGCATCATTGTTCCTCTTCACGGAAAACCCAATGCAGATCACAAGCATCACCAACAACCCAGTACAACACTCGAAGACAAAGCACATTCAGATACGACATCATTTCCTTCGCGATCATGTGTTGAAGGGAGACATCATCGTCAAGCATGTGAAGACAGAAGAGCAGTTGGTCGGTATCTTCATGAAGCCTTTCGATGAAAAGAGATTTTGCAAGTTGCGGTGTGAGCTAAATATCTTAGAATCATCAAATGTCCTTTGAATGGAAATACATCCAAACGCTTATGCTTATTGATGACTTTGATGCAGAACACACGAAGTAACGTATGTCTTCAACCCATGAAGAATTACACTCTAAGTGTGAACACATTAATGAAGAATATGACTTCAGAGTGCCACGATAATTGTGTGCCGTGTCTAGGTCAAACATTCTTATACGGTGGGTAATGCTACCACCCCACCTGAAGACATTGCTTTTATCTTTGCAGTAGTCTATGTCTTCAAGAAACAGAGTTTATCTTCAAGATAAAATTTTACTATCAAATATGCAAATGTTTCACTTGAATATACTTTTCATATTATAGGGAGTATTGTCCTCTACAACATTTGTCCTATTGCTATATCTTCTAATTTTATCTAGGAAAATGTGATTGGACCCGCAATCTCTATCTATTATTATCTCTCCTAACACTGTTCAACTCCAGTCATATGCATTCTACTTTACACGTGTTGGTTGTCTTCATTGCATCCTTGTCAGTCGAAGATAAATCCAACCAAACATTTAAATTTCGTTTTAACCTTTATTGCCCTTCTCGTAACAATTCCCGCGCCCGTCGCTACAGATCTAAGGAAGTGGGTTGTTAGATGTGTTACATGCATGCCACGTGTCTCACTAAACCGAAGAGTCTGGGGCATATTCGTCCAAAAATTTCGGACATTCCGGTCCTTATAAATACTTGTCCCTTGGCACAGTTATTACTCTTACCTCACTACCTCCGCTCTTGAGCACTAAACCATAACACCGTCGCTGGAATTCATCGCCGCCAGAGAAGAATCGCTTAGCTCCCGAGCCTTCTTTGTCGACGTACTCGCGCCGACCATGAACATCTTCCTCCATTGATGTCGTAGTCGTCTGCCACCACCAAGCTAGGGTGTGGCAGATTGAACCGCTCGGCCACTCTGCCTCATCAAGTTGTTCCTTGTGTTCTTCATAGCGGTAAATAAATTGCTGATTTTTACCGTCTTTTTGATCTAAAAAGTTACCTCAAATTTTCAATTGTTGTTGTTCCACCTTCCTTTCGACAACACTCAACTACTAAACTCAATCATCCTAATAGCTTCACTTTTTGACAAAAAAATGGTTCGATTTCTCACCTGTACAAACTCTCGGACTGGTACAAATCTTAAGCAACCATATCCTATACAAAAGTGAATGTCTTAGGTGGAAGAGGTCAATGTCTTCAAACCATGTTTTATCTTAAAATCATCTAAGAATGAATATGACCTCTTCTATTCCCCTCGCGTCGCTAACCCTTTCATAGGTACATGTCCGCAGCAGAATCGGTAGGATCTCATAGTCTGAATTCATTTGAAGACTACTTATATATTCATTTGGACTCCCTTGGAGCCAGTTCTCACGTGTGCTCACCAGTGAAGCTTTTGCCAAAGCCGAAGCCAATGGCTAGAGATGAAGGACCAAAGAAGGGCGGCAGACAAAGATGTGAGAACACTGCCAAAGATCTACCTCCAGATCTCTATGAAAAGTACAAGTCTGATTCCGAAGAGAATTACAGTCAGTGCAAGAACCGGATTCAATGGGTCCAAAGATATTGGGCACAAAAATGGTTCAATTATCAGTTTGTCACTAAAGAATATGATCAAAAGAACACCAAGAAAGCTCCTTGGAGTTATATAGTGTACAAAAATCCGCCTCCAAAGACCAAGGCTGAAGCCATCAAGATTGGCTTCTTCCC
Organism: Hordeum marinum; assembly: GCA_022496015.1. Taxonomy (NCBI): domain Eukaryota; kingdom Viridiplantae; phylum Streptophyta; class Magnoliopsida; order Poales; family Poaceae; genus Hordeum; species Hordeum marinum. The sequence goes on from CM039676.1 coordinate 181,929,479, forward strand.
ATGTATGGTCAAGACAAAAATGCCAAAGAAACCAGATCCAACCTGCATTATTGAATGCTCATTCACTGCATAAATATCTGATGAAGACGAAGATACTGATCACTCCCCTGACATTGATCCGAAGACAATGGAAAAAATCTAAGGCTTCGAAGGCTTCAAGGCATGTTGCCACAACACCACAGGCTTCGCAATCATGACCAGCTGAACTAGCTAAGACTGAAGGTGAATTTCACACAACAAAGAGATAGGAAAGGAAAGTTGCTGCTCCTCGTGGACCAAGACCATCTTTCGCCTTGCTGGAACTGCAAATATGATCGAGCTCTCAGATGACGAGAATGACGATGAAGCGTAAGCGAATCTTATCCAACAAAAGGAGGAAGATGCCAAACATCTTGAAGACTTGCTTCTATTTGATGCACGCGTCCTCAATAACTTCATCGATGAATGGTTTGCAGACACCTCCCTCACCATTGATGCCCTTCGGCTCCCCCATTGGATTAAGTGTCACCTTCCAAGGGCTGGTGAATGAAGAACTTATTGTTGCTCGAAAGGTTGTGCAGTAGCATGCAAAGATTCACCATGAGAAGACTCTCTTCAAGAAGAACATACACAAGCTCTATGTTGAGCAGATCCAAGTCTATCTGCTCTTTATGAAAGCCTTGAAAGCTGAGTTTGAGAAGCGTTGTGAAGCTATCAAAGGCGCCCTAGAGCGCCTCAAGAAGAAATCTGCAAAGATGGTCCAAGCTCAAAATGAGATGCTGAAGCGAAAAGCGTTGGGACAACCTGCCATTGACCCAAAAATCATTGAGAGGTCAAGGCAAGCTTCAATGTCTTCGATCCAGTGTGGACAGCCAAGGCAAGCCACTCCAAGTATCATTTTTCTGGCTAGCTTTGGAAGTGCAAGGACACACCCTCCTTCGCTGTTTTATCCACTAATTAGACAAACAGGCTGAGGCAGCAGCCAAAAAGCACAAGAGGATTCATCTTGCTGAAGTTGAACCCTCAAGACAGTCGAAGACAAAGAAAACAAAGTCTTCACGCTTAGCTCAAGTGCCCCAGCCTCCTCAAGTTCCCTCCGTCACACCGCCTACTCAAGAGGAGCCCCTCCATGTTACGCCAATCTCTATGGCTCCTCCAGCCTGTGAAAACACTGAGAGGCGAGTTATTCTTCAAGAGTGTGCTATCGCAGAGTCTCAAACAACTAAAGAGATCCCAACTGTTGAACCCAATGCACTGAAGACATTGTTGTAGATCCAGCTAAAGACATTGCTCATGAAGCTCCTGCTGATGAAGACAATATCGAGCAAAATCAAGTTCCTTGCACTGATGCACATCTGGTATCATCGCCCCCACAAGATGAGAGTGAATATGTGGACATTGGCACTTCTTTTAGGCCATGTGCCTGAAGCCAATCCCAGCACTCCGCCTACTCTATTTTCAACTCTTGTGCTAAGATCACCTGAATCCCCATTTGAAGCAATGGAGATTAAAATCATTGATCATGTGTCACCACTCAGAAGGCTTTGCCTAGGACCAAGGCCAGTTATATCTTCGATGCAAATCAGACCTAAAGATGAAGTGTGTGTTACTCTGACTTCATTGGTCGATGAGGTTCTCGGTATTGAAGATGTTGCTCGTGAACAACCTGAGATTGAAGCCAAAGCAGCTAAGGACACCGATGTTGATACTACTGTGGGCGGAGACAATGCCCCATCCCTTGATGGTCCTCCTATTCCTGCTACACCATAGACTGGTGACAATGCTGACAATATTGTCATGGCCTGCAATAGGGAAGGAGAAATGGTGCCTTAAAGATGGCCCAAACTATTTCCACCACCAAGGCTAGGCCCTCAATTTCAATACAACATTCGTCGCCGCCCCAAAGTTCTGAACCCTATGCCCAGACTTCCACTACTTCGACAACAAGGACCAGCACATCCTCTTGTCTTCAGTGTGAAAAGATTTTGACTCAACAATACCTTCCTTGACTCAGCCAGGAATCCCTACAATCATGCGAAGATACAATCTAACAGGTTCTGGAGCACTCCACGACATCAATATTATACATGTGTGCTCTATGGACAAAACAGGATCCCCCCACAAACACCTCAACTCTGAAGCTATGGAGGGTCTTTCTTGTTTTGATCAAGCCCTTGATTGTATTTGGGATGTTGGACTGTTGCCATTTGTTACTCACCATGAAGACTGGAATGAAGAACTCATTCTTCAGTTCTATGCAACTCTCCACATATCTAGCTTCGGAAGAGATCTGAGCACATGGGTAACGAACTTCATGATTCGTGGCGAACACATCAAGGCCCCTACTATGGAATTCTTTGACACCACTAATACGTCCATTTTGCATCATGCTTTTATATTGATATTTAATGCATTATGGGCTGTTATTACATGTTATGGTACAATACTTATGCCTTTTCTCTCTTATTTTACAAGGTTTACATGAAGAGGGAGAATGTCAATAGCCGGAATTCTAGACTAGGAAAGGAGCAAATCTGAGATACCTATTCTACACCACTCCAAAAGTCTTGAAAATTTACGGAGAATTATTTTGGAATATATACAAAATACCGAGCAAAACAAATACCAGAGGGGGCCACCAGGAGGTGACAATCTTGTTAGGCGCGGCCACCCCCCCCCCCTTGGTCGCGCCTCGCAGGCTTGTGGCCCACCTGGTAGGCCCCCGATGTCCATATTCTTCTATATGGAGGGTTTTGACTTGGAAAAATCAGAGGACATCCTTCGGGACGAAGCGCCACCGTCTCGAGGCGGAACTTGGACAGAATCAATCTAGAGCTCCAGGAGGGCTGTTCTCCCAGGGAAACTTCCCTCCCAAGGGGGAAATCGAAGCCATCGTCATCACCAACGATCCTCTCATCGAGAGGGGGTCAATCTCCATCAACATCTTCACCAGCACCGTCTCCTCTCTAAAGCCTAGTTCATCTCGTGTACCTGATCTTTGTCTGAAACCTTAGATTGGTACCTGTGGGTTTCTAGTAGTGTTGATTCTCCTTGTAGTTGATGCTAGTTGGTTTACTTGGTGGAAGATCATATGTTCAGATCCTTTATGATAATTAATACTCCCCTGATTATGAACATGAACATGTTTTGCAAGTAGTTACGTTTGTTCCTGAGGACATGGGATAAGTCGTGTTATAAGTAATCCTGTGAATTTGGTATTCGTTCGATATTTTCATGAGATGTACGTTGTCTCTCCTCTAGTGGTTTTATGTGAACATCGACTACATAACACTTTGGGCCTAGGGGAAGGCATTGGTAAGTAATAAGTAGATGATGGGTTGCTAGAGTAACAGAATCTTAAACCCTAGTTTATGTGTTGCTTCGTAAGGGGCTGATTTGGATCCACACATTTCATGCTATGGTTAGATTTATCTTAATTCTTCTTTCGTAGTTGAGGATGCTTGCGAGAGGGGCTAATCATAAGTGGGGGGTTTTTCCAAGTAAGGGCAGCACCCATGCACCGGTTCACCCACATATCAAATTATCAAAGCAACGAACGCGAATCAAATGAGCATGATGAAAACTAGCGTGACAGAAATTCCCATGTGTCCTCGGGAGCGCTTTGCTTTACATAAGAGTTTGTCCAGGCCTGTCTTTTGCTAAAAAAGGATTGGGCTACCTTGCTTCACCTTTGCTACACTCATTACTTGTTACTCGTTACGAATTATCTTATCACAAAACTATCTGTTATCGATAATTTCAGTGCTTGCAGAGAATACCTTACTGGAAACCGCTTGTCATTTCCTTCTGCTCCTCGTTGGGTTCGACGCTCTTACTTATTGAAAGGACTATGATAGATCCCCTATACTTGTGGGTCATCAAGACTCTTTTCTGGTGCTGTTTCTGGGGAGTGAAGCGCCTTTGGTAAGTCTAATTTGGTAACGAAAATTTTTTATAGTGTGCTGAAATATACTGTCACTTGTTAACATGGAAAGTAAACCTTTGTAGGGCTTGTTCGGAGTATCTTCATCTCGACCGGAAACACAAAGAGTTGTCCCTCAACCTACTTAACCTATTGAAAATATTTATTATGAAATTCCTTATGATAGAGAAACTACTGGCTAATCCTTATGCAGGAGATGGAACACTACATCCTGATTTGCATTTAATCTATGTGGATGAAGTTTCTGGATTATTTAAGCTTGCAGATCTGCCCGAGGATCACATCAATAAGAAGGTCTTTCCTTTATCTTTAAAGGAGAAGGCATTGACATGGTATAGGATATGTGATGATATTGGATCATGGAGCTACAACCAATTGAAAATGGAATTTCATCAGAAGTTCTACCCTATGCATCTAGTTCATCGTGATCGAAATTATATTTATACGTTTTGGCCTCGTGAAGGACAAAGAATCGCTCAAGCTTGGGGGAGGCTTAAGTCAATGTTATATTCACGCCCCAATCATGAGCTCAAGAGAAAAATTATTATTCAGAACTTTCATGCTCGGCTTTCTCGTAATGATCAATCCATGTTCGATACTTCTTGTGCTGGTTCCTATATGAAGAAAGATATTGACTTCAAATGGGATTTATTGGAAAGAATTAAATGCAACTCTAAAGATTGGTAACTCGATGAAGGTAATGAGTTAGGTATGAACCTTAAGTTCGATTGTGTTAAATCCTTCATAGACATCGATACTTTCTGCGAATTTAGCACTAAATATGGACTTGACTCGGAGATAGTAGCTTCTTTTGTGAATCTTTTGCTGCTCATGTTGATATCCCTAAGGAGAAGTGGTTTAAATATCATCCTCCCATTGAAGTGAAAGTAGTTGAACCTATTAAAGTTGAAGATAAATATATTACTTATAATGATGATCCTGTTATTCCCGCTGCTTACATCGAAAGACCACCTTTCCCAGTTAGAATAAAGGAACATGCTAAGCCTTCGACTGTGGTTCATAAGAGCTCTGCTAGAACACCTACACCCCCTGAGCAAATTAAAGTTGAACCTAGTATTTCTATGGTTAACGATCTCTTGGTTGATAATATTGATGGGCATGTTATTCAATTTTGTGATGAAGCCGCTAGAATTGCTAAACCTGATGCTAAAGATAAACATAGACCCATTGTTGGCATGCATGTTGTTTATGTTAAAATAGGAGATCATTGTTATCATGGCTTATTTGATATGGGTTCTAGTGTGAGTGCAATTCCCTTTTCCTTATATAAAGAGATTATGAATGATATTGCACCAGCTGAGTTAGAGGAAATTGATGTTACAATTAAGCTTGCTAATAGAGACACTATATCACCAGTTGGAATTATTAGAGATGTTGAAGTCTTGTGTGGGAAAATAAAATATCCTACTGATTTTCTTGTTCTTGGGTCCCCATAAGATGATTTTTGTCCCATTATATTTGGTAGACCCTTCTTGAATACCGTTAATGCCAGGATAGATTGTGAGAAGGAAACGGTTACCGTAAGTTTGGGGGATACGTCTCATGAGTTTAATTTCTCTAAATTTCTTAGACAACCCCATGATAAAGAATTGCCTAGTAAGGATGAAATTATTGGTCTTGCTTCTATTGATGTGCCTCCTACTGATCATTTAGAGCAATATTTGCTAGACCATGAAAATGACATGCATATGAATGAAAGGAATGAAATAGATAAGATTTTCTTTGATCAACATCCTATTCCGAAACACAATTGGCATGTTGAAATACTTGGGGATCCTCCTCCACCCAAGGGTGATCCCGTGTTTGAGCTTAAACAATTACCAGATACTCTGAAATATGCTTATATTGATGAAAAGAAGATATATCCTATTATTATTAGTGCTAACCTTTCAGAGCATGAAGAACAGAGATTATTGAAAACTTTGAGGAAGCACAGTGCTGCTATTGGATATACTCTTGATGATCTTAAGGGCATTAGTCCCACTCTATGTCAGCACAAAATTAAAATGGAGCCTGATGCTAAACCAGTTGTTGATCACCAACGACGGTTGAATCCAAAAATGAAGGAAGTGGCAAGAAATGAAATATTGAAGCTTCTAGAGACAGGTATCATTTACCCTCTTGCTGATAGTAGATGGGTTAGTCTCATTAATTGTGTCCCTAAGAAAGGAGGTATTACCGTAGTTCCTAATGATAAAAATGAATTGATCACGCAGAGAATTGTTACAGGATATAGAATGGTCACCGATTTTAGGAAATTGAATAAAGCTACTAGAAAAGATCATTACCCTCTACCTTTTATTGATCAAATGCTAGAAAGGTTATCCAAACACACACATTTAGGCTTTCCAGATGATTATTCTGATTTCTCTCAAATACCTGTGCCAAAAGAGGACCAAGAGAAGACCACCTTTACCTGCCCTTTTGGTACCTTTGCTTATAGACGTATGCCTTTTGGTTTATGCAATGCACCTACTACCTTTCAAAGATGCATGACTTCTATATTCTCTGATTTTTGTTAAAGGATTGTTGAGGTTTTCATGGATGATTTTTCTGTTTACGGAACTTCTTTTGACGATTGCTTGAGCAATCTTGATCGAGTTTTGCAGATATGTGAAGAAACTAATCTTGTCTTGAATTGGGAAAAGTGCCACTTTATGGTGAATGAAGGCATTATCTTGGGACATAAAATTTCCGAAAGAGGTATTGAAGTTGATAAGGCTAAAGTTCATGTTATTGAAAAGATGTTATGTCCTACGGATATCAGAGCTATAAGAAGTTTCCTTAGTCATGCTAGGTTCTATAGGAAATTTATTAAAGATTTCTCTATGATTTCTAGGCCTCTCACTAATCTTTTGCAAAAAGATGCTCCATTCGTTTTTAATGATGATTGTGTACAAGCTTTTGAAATTCTCAAGAATGCTTTGGTTACTGCACCTATTGTTTAACCACCTGATTGGAACCTACCCTTTGAAATTATGTGTGATGCTAGTGATTATGCCTTTGGTGCTCTCCTAGGACAAAGAGTTGATAAGAAATTAAATTTTATTCATTATGCTAGCAAAACTCTAGACAGTTCTCAAAGAAACTATGCTACCACTGAAAAGGAATTTTTAGCAGTTATGTTCGCTTGTGACAAGTTTAGACCCTATATTGTTGATTCTAAAGTAATTGTTCACAATGATCATGCTGCTATTAAATATATTATGGAAAAGAAAGATTCTAAACCTATACTTATTAGGTGGGTTCTTCTGGTACAAGAATTTGATTTGCATATTGTTGATAGAAAGGGTGCTGACAACCCCGTAGCATATAACTTGTCTAGGTTAGAGAATGTTCTTGATGACCCACTACCTATTGACGATAGCTTTCCTGATGAACAATTGGTTGTCATAATTGCTTCTCGTAATGCTCCTTGGTATGCTGATTATGCTAATTACATTGTCGCTAAATTTATACCGCCTAGTTTCATATACCAACAAAAGAAAATTTTCTTGTATGATTTAAGACATTACTTCTAGGATGACCCACACCTCTACAAAGAAGGAGTAGATAATGTTATTAGACAATGTGTACCTAAGCATGAACAAGAACAGATCCTACACAAGTGTCATTCCTAGGCCTACGGAGGACACCACGCTGGAGATAGAACTGCACATAAGGTACTACAATCTGGTTTTTATTGGCCTACTCTCTTGAAGGATGCTCGTAAGTTTGTCTTGTCATGTGATGAATGTCAAAGAATTTGCAATATAAGTAGACGTCAAGAAATGCCTATGAATTACTCTCTTGTTATTGAACAATTTGATGTTTGGGGTTTTGATTATATGGGACCTTTTCCAACGTCCAACGGGTATACTCATATTTTAGTTGTTGTTGATTATGTTACTATGTGGGTAGAAGCTATTCCAACTAGTAGTACTGATCATAAAACCTCTATTAATATGCTTAAAGAAGTTATTTTCCCTAGATTTGGAGTCCCCAGAAATTTAATGATTGATGGTGGTTCATATTTTATTCATGGCGCTTTCTGTAAATTGCTTGCTAAGTATGATGTTAACCATAGAATTGCATCTCCTTATCATCCTCAGTCTAGTGGTCAAGTAGAATTAAGCAATAGAAAAATTAAATTGATCTTGCAAAATACGGTTAATAGATCCAGGAAGAATTGGTCTAAGAAACTTGACGATGCATTATGGGCTTATAGAACCGACTACAAGAACCCTATGGGTATGTCTCCATATAAAATGGTTTATGGTAAAGCATGTCACTTACCTCTAGAGCTAGAGCACAAAGCTTATTGGGCAATCAAAGAGCTCAACCATGATTTCAAACTTGCTCGTGAGAAGAGGTTATTTGATAATAGCTCACTTGATGAATGGAGAACCCAGGCCTATGAGAATGCCAAGTTGTTTGAATAAAAAGTTAAGAGATGGCATGATAAAAGGATACAAAAGCGTGAATTCAATGTAGGTGATCATGTCTTGCTATACAATTCTCGGTTAGATTTTTTGTAGGAAAACTTCTCTCTAAATGGGAAGGGCCTTACATTATTGAGGAAGTATATCGTTCTGGTGCCATCAAGATCAACAACGCCGAAGGTGGTAAACGGGCAAAGAATCAAACATTATATCTCAGGTACTCCTATTAATGTTGAAACCAATGTTATCAATACCATAACTCCGGAAGAGCATATTAGGGAGACCTACTGAAACGTTTATGACTCCGAAAAGGAATAGGTACGTGGTACGATAAGCAAACCGACTCCAAAACTTTCCCAATAGCAATTTTACTCAGTTTTGGAATATTTAAAAATTAGGAAAATGACAAGTAGTCCGAAGGACGCACGGGGAGGTGACAAGCCTGTTAGGCGTGGCCAACCCTCTGGCCGCGTCTAGGGGGCTTATCACCACCCTGTGCGCCCTCTGGACTATGTTTTCTTGTGGTACACCCCTTCGGGTCGGCAAAAATTCATTATATAATCTCCCGAAGGTTTGCACTTTTGTATCACAACAATACCTCATGTTTTCGTCTTGAGCTATTTCTGCAGCACCTTTAGAGCAAGATGTTGTCCCAAGAGTCTGATGGGGAGTGCTACATATCGCATTATCTTGCCAATCCCAAGCTCTATGGGGACCTAGATCCTTATGGATTATTCTCGGAGCAGGAACAAGAAGACAAGTACAGAGAAGAAAGCTCAGATGAAGAGGATACTCCTATGCCTCAATTGGGAGACATGCACGTGGAGTTCGGGAAATCAAGCCTCTCGAACGCAAGAAGAAAACCCAAAATTCTATTTATTCCTTCTCTTTTTCTACAGGAGAGTAAAGAAGAATTATGTCAAAGGATATTGAAGCTCGAGCAAGAAGTAGGTGACCTAAGGGAACAAAATTTCATGCTTAATAGGAAATTGCACAAGCTTCCAACCTCATCATCCACTCCACCACCATCACCTCCGAAGAAGGACACCTAAGCACATGGGTATGGGCACTCCCCTTGGCTTGTGCCAAGCTTGGGGGGTGCCCCGGTATCGTATCACCATCACACCTTTTTCGTTTTTCATTTTTCTTAGTTCGATCCTTTTTTATTTTGTTTTTATCTAGTATAATAAATTTTAGTATGATCTACGTTTTAGTTTTTGCTTTTGCTCCCCTTATGTAAGCAAGTCCGAGAGTTATATAATAAAAAGTAGTTTTGATGAGAGGGCTCAGCTAGATTACTATGCACTTGAGAGTAATGAATAAAGAATAATAGAATAAAAGCAAAGAGTTTACATAATAATCTTATGGGGAGTGATGACTTCACATATAAAAAGTATGTCGATTGAAATTCGTTGGGAGTTAACAAACATAGTAATTGGTCATTGGTGCAATTGAAAAGGAAGTGATAAAGAAAGAGAGATTCACATATAAATATATTAACTTGGACATCTTTTATGATTGTGACCACTCATTAAAATATTACGTGCCAAGAATTTGATGTTGGACAAGGAAGACAAAATAATGGGTTATGTTTGCTTGCCTCCGGATAGAAGTTATATGGTTTTAGATCCTCCAACATGTAGTGCTTGCTTCCACCTCATATTAGCCAAAACTTCTGCACCAAGTAGAGATACTACTTGTGCATCCAAACACCTCAACCCAGTTTTTCCATGAGAGTCCATCATACCTACCTATGGATTGAATAAGCCCCTTCAAGTAAGTTGTCATTGATGCAAAAAATCAATAAAAATTGCTCCTAAATATGTGTGATCTTTTATTGTAAGGGAAATAAGTGTTGTACGAATTTGTGATAGTAAAGAAATAAAAGCGACAGACTGCATAATAAAAGTTGCTATCACAAAGGGCAATACAACGCGGCGTTCCTCTGCACTAAGAGTTTGTGCATCCCAAAACAAAAAGCGCATCACAACCACTGCTTCCCTCTACAAAGGGCATATATGTTACCTCTACTTTTTAAGTACTTACCTTTATGCAAGAGTCATAGTGATCCTCACCACTTCCTATATTTCGTCTCTCTCTTAGCAAGCATTATGTGTTGGGGACCGATCTAGATGCATATATCCACTCAGATGTGGGTGATCATGAGTTATTATTGTTGACATCACCCTTGAGGTGAATAGTTGGGAGGCAAAACTAGAAGCCCCTATCTTTCTCTATGTCCGATTGAAGCTTTGATCTCATGGGTACCGCGTGAGTGTTAGCAATTGTGAAATACTAAAATATGATTGAGTATGTGGGTTTGCTTTACAAGCTCTTATATTGACTCTTTCCTATGTTATGATAAATTGCCAATTGCTTCGTTGACTAACATCATAGTTTGTTGGTTGTCAATAGAGTCCTTGGTTCATACTTTATCTTGTGAATGAATTGTTACTCTAGCATACAAAATCTTATACAATAAGTATTGCTATTCTAAGGATGTTCATGATGGCCTCATGTCCATATTGTATTTTTATCGACACCTCTATCTCTAAACATGTGAACATATTTATCGATCTCGGCTTTCGCTTGAGGGCAAGCTAGGTCTAAGCTTGGGGGAGTTGATACGTCCATTTTGCATCATGCTTTTATATTGATATTTATTGCATTATGGTCTGTTATTACACGTTATGGTACAATACTTATGCCTTTTCTCTCTTATGTTACAAGGTTTACATGAAGAGGGAGAATGTCGGGAGCTGGAATTCTCGACTGGGAAAGGAGCAAATATGAGATACCTATTCTGCAAAACTCCAAAAGTATGGAAAATTTACAGAGAATTATTTTGGAAAATATAAAAAATACTGGGTGAAACAGATACCAGAGGGGGCCACCAGGAGGTGACAAGCCTGCCAGGTGCGGCCACCCCCCTCATCGCGCCTAGCAGGCTTGTGGTCCACCTGGCAGGCCCTCGATGCCCATCTTATGATATATGGAGGGTTTTGACCTGGAAAAAATAGAGAAGAGCTTTTGGAATGAAGTGTCGCCGTCTCGAGGAGGAAGTTGGACAAAACCAATCTAGAGCTCCGGCAGGGCTGTTCTGCTGGGGAAACTTCCCTCTCGGAGCGAGAAATCGTAGCCATCGTCATCACCAACGGTCCTCTCATCGACAGGGGGTCAATCTCCATCAACATCTTCACTAGCACCATCTCCTCTCCGAACCCTAGTTCATCAGTTGTATGCGATCTTTGTCTCAAACCTCAGATTGGTACCTGTGGGTTGGTAGTAGTGTTGATTACTCCTTGTAGTTGATGCCAGTTGGTTTACTTGGTGGAAGATCATATGTTCAGATCCTTTACGATAATTAATACTCTTCTTATTATGAACATGAACATGTTTTGCGAGTATTTACGTTTGTTCCTGAGGACATGGTATAAGTCTTGTTTGAAGTAATCATGTGAATTTGGTATTCGTTCGATATTTTGATGAGATGTATGTTCTCTATCCTCTAGTGGTGTTATGTGAACATCGACTACATAACACTTCACCATTATTTGGGCCTAGGGGAATTCATTGGGAAGTAATAAGTAGATGATGGGTTGCTAGAGTGACAGAAGCTTAAACCCTAGTTTATGCGTTGCTTCGTAAGGGGCTGATTTGGATCCACACGTTTCATGCTATGGTTAGATTTATCTTAATTCTTCTTCCGTAGTTGTGGATGCTTGCGAGAGGGGTTCATCATAAGTGGGAGGTTTTTCGAAGTAAGGGCAGCACCCAAGCACCGGTCCACCCACATATGAAATTATCAAAGTAACGAACGTGAATCAATTTAGCATGATGAAAACTAGCTTGACAAAAATTATCATGTGTCCTCTGGAGCACTTTGCTTTATATAAGAGTTTGTCCAGGCCTTCCTTTGGTACAAAAAGGATTGGGATACCTTGTTGCATCTTTGCTACACTCGTTACGAATTATCTTATCACAAAACTATCTGTTATCGATAATTTCAGTGTTTGCAGAGAATACCTTATTAGAAACCGCTTGTCATTTCCTTCTACTCCTCGTTGGGTTCAACACTCTTACTTATCAAAAGGACTATGATAGATCCCCTATACTTGTGGGTCATCAACCACTCCTCTTGCTGCCGTAGGCTAAGACTTGCATCCGATGTCCGTGGCCTATGCTGAAGCGACCCAAAGCATCTTCAAAATGCCTGAGCCCAATATGACTACAATGCTGACGTTGATGAAACCTTTGGCTCGAGATGCAGATTTGCCCACATCTTTCTTTGTTGGTGATCTTCAATATTTGTCGAAGACTATTTATCATATGTTCCTCACACCATATGGCCAATCAAGGTGCGTTCATCTTCACGCAAGCTAGAAGGGTCTCTAAAGACATTAGTCTAGAACACTGTCAATGGCATCAGGTTTAATCTTCAAGATTTATAACCGCGCTACTTGGCAGAAAATGGCATCAATCTGTTTGAACCCAAAATCTATGCCCCATGGATCATGTGCTTCATCTAGCACAGAACAAACACAATGTATCTACCTTCTGCTCACAATCATGGCATATATCTTCCTGATGTGGAAGTCATTCATGAAGACATTTACCCATCCAAGAGAAAGGCTGATTGGCTCCCTTTGCCGCCCTCAACCAAATGCTACTACCTCTAAAGCCACGACTAGCACTCTACCTCGACAATTCTAACCGACAAGAGAGTGTGCCATGAACGATAGAGAGCTTCTTGTCTCGCTTATTCAGAAGCAGGATTGGCACAACGATTGGACACAAAGGCAGATGCATTCTATGGTGCAAGACATCAACCGCATTGAGAACCTCACCACCAAGAATGCGGTTGTGGCTCATGAAACCAGTCATCGCTCCTGGAAGACATTAACCATGTTGGCTCTAGAGGAAGATTTTCGTGAGGATGGCTTGGAGAAATACTTCGGATTTTGTGTTTCTCCTCCTTGCACGGAGAAATGGCGCCAGACGCCCTCCCTCGAAGACAATGAGTTTGTTCTTTAACACCGTCTCTCAACGTCAAGCTTACAAATGACAAACCTGAAGATGTCACCTCTCAGCCTGCACCACATGTGTAGCACGACACTACACCAAGCTCATCAGCACAAACCTACACTGACCCTATTGCACCATCGTCTGTAACTCCTGCTGGCGACGAATAGTGCTCAATGTCTTCCCCTTTTTGGTCATTCAATGACAAAGGGGGAGAAGCATTGGATGATAGTCTTCAAATGGGCTTATATGGGCTGGGTGGTGTTTTTTTTCCCTTAAATTTACAACTCTCTTCTGAACATTTTCTATTTGTGTTGTCAAACTTAAGTCCTGAGGGACGTCTGCACACTCTATGTTTACCTCACTTTTGGTGCTACTTCAAGTTTTATCATATGCGCTCAAAGCCATACTGCAGATGCCCACTTTCATTATCTTCGAAAATCACTTAAATGCATAGTGATTGGATTCCAATATATAGGTGGAGATCTCCACAAATTAAAACCTGCCATGTGCTTTTGCATTCCAAACAAAATCATCATAAGCACATCTTTAGGGGGAGCTCTCTATATCTTGCAATCATAATCTCCAAGTATTTATCTTCATATATTTTATCCCCATTGAAAACTTCAACGACTTTGTCATCAATCACCAACAAGGGGGGGTTGTAAGTGCATCTAGTGCCACCCTTTGTTGGTTTGGGAGTATTGAAGACAAACATGGTTGAGGGACTAATGTGTTTGTGAGAGTTCAAAGGATAACACAGATAGAAGTCGCCGGAGATTCGGTTTAACTGTCGAAGACAACCCCTAAAAATGTCCGAAGACAGTGATAACGGCTGAAGCCATTTGTGGTACGTGAAGATATTCACTTGAAGATAATGAAATGCAAAGACGAAGTCTTTTGGTCTTTTTGTTTCTTCTTTCCTGGGTCATAGGAACCACCGTACTGTTAAGTGGGGTCAATGTGACCGAAGTCAGACGGTGACGTGATGCTCAACCCATACATATGTCTTCGAATGAAGACTGTGAGAGAAAATCTCTTCCAAAGTTGGTTGAGTCAGCATTGCTTGTAGCCCAAGTAATGCTGCCGCATGTGTCTTTGAAATCCGACAGTTGGAACACGTGTAAGTTGGCCATTCACCCAAGGTCATTTTGGTCATATCAGGTCAGGTTGCCTGCTGTCTATAAATAGCCCACCCCTCCTGTAGGAGATATGCCCTAGAGGCAGTAATATCAGTAACTTTTGTATCTCCAAGTTTGTAATGAATGTTTATGATCCATGCTATAACTGCAATGATTCTCGAGTCTGCAAATAAAACGAGGCTTGGAGGGAAACTCATGTGCACGTGTGGTATAATAAATGGTAAATTGTATTCCTAGTCTTGCCTCTAAGACTGGCTCAAGTATTGCATGATGATCCTGTTTTCCTGATCATGGGCATGGCCATGCCGGCAATTTTGAGGGCACGATGTTGGTAGAACACTTGTGTTGAATCGATCCGAATTGATGTTATGCTATGAGATACATTCGTCATAAGTTTATGGTTAATAACACAGAGAAGTGAATGTTTGCATAATTCCTTAGACCATGCGAGTATCGAGTTTCTTCATGCTTGCTTCATGAACTTTGGGGTTTGTTAAACGTCATCCGTAAATGGGTGGCTATTACGGCGGCTTACGGGTTCATGGAAAAGTATGTCAAGTAACTTGATAGCTCAAGATTGGGATTTGCTCCTTCGGTGATGGAGAGATATCTCTGGGCCCTCTCGGTGTTACGGTATCCATCATCGTCTGGCCAGACACTTTGTGATTTGATCACGGGGATGCCAAAACATGGGAACGAGAAAAGAGAACAATACCGGCAACGAGGTAACTGGCATTGTGGACAAGTGTTGATCCACGAGGATGCCAATGTTTCTCACCTCGGGTAATTGTAACATATCGCGAAGCAACAGGAATAGCTCACGGCAACTGGAGGTTCACTCGAATATTTATTCGTGTGGGTATAGGGATCGATATGGGTGTCCACGGCTCCGATGCTGATCATTGATCGGAAGGTGTTCCGGGTCATGTCTATACTTCACCGAACCTATAGGGTCACACGCTTAAGGGTCATCTATCTGCTGAATACTAGACAGGGAGTCTGAGAGAAAATCACCGAAAAAGTTTCGGAGACAACGGAAGAGTTCCGGAGAGAGAAAATTGGAATAGTTCCGGTAAAACCGAAAAGTTGTTTCGGAGTATACCATTAAGTCAAAATGGTTTCGGCACACTTCTGGAAATTCTTGGAGGGTGCCAGAATGATTCTGGGGACTTCTGGGATTTTTCAGAGGAAAAAACCGGAAGTGTTCCGGAGCCGCCGGAACCGCTATGGTAGCTTTTCGCTGAAGAAAAACATTGTTCCGGAATTGTTTCGGAATGCATCCAAAATTGTTTTAGTGGGTACTGGAATTATTCTAGGCACACAGAAATAATTTGGGATTTAACGGACGCAGAAAAATGTCTTCGTGAATAGTGAAAACACTATTTTGAATAGTAGAAACACTATATATATAAATAGTGGAAACACTATATATGTATAGTGGAAACACTATTGTAAATAGTGGAAACACTATTGTGAATAGTGGAAACACTATTGTGAAATAGTGGAAATACTATTAGGGGATGATGCAGGCATGGTGATGCAGGCATGGTGATGCAGGCAACACTATTTGGAGGCTTTCCCTTTATGCCCTTGTGGTGTGCTCACCTCATGGGCATTTTGGGTATTTCAAGTGCCACCCTACCCCTTGGGTTTTCCTATAAATAGAGGTGGAGATGCACTCTCCACACTCATCCTTTGCTCTCATACACATGCTTTGCTTTGCAAGCTCTCTCTCTCCCTCCCACGAAAAGAGTTCTTCGTAGAGCCGAAAGGCTGTCTGGGTTCCGGCAGGAACTAGTTCTGGACGGCGAAGCCCTGCCGGATAGATGACACCGTATGTGTGCAACCCCGTAGAGAGTTCGTAGTTTTGATC
Organism: Hordeum marinum; assembly: GCA_022496015.1. Taxonomy (NCBI): domain Eukaryota; kingdom Viridiplantae; phylum Streptophyta; class Magnoliopsida; order Poales; family Poaceae; genus Hordeum; species Hordeum marinum. The sequence continues at coordinate 181,945,880 of CM039676.1, forward strand.
TTTTGCCCGAGGGGCTGTTCGAGTGTCCTCCCGAAGGGCTGTCCGAGTCTCGGGTCGAGTTTCGAGAGTCCTCCCGAAGGGCCGTCCGAGTCTCCGTTCGAGTTTCGAGGGTCCTCCCGAAGGGCTGTCCGCGACATCGTCCGGGGGACTGTCCGACCGCCTCCTGAAGGGCTGTCCGACGAGGGAGTACATCCTCGCGGTTGGGAGGTTGTAAATCCTAGCTGCGGGGATCTGCACCAACGATCTCCACCGACTCTTCTTCCGCTGCGCTACGAGTCGGTACGGATCAGATCAAACCTTGTATGCATTCTCCATAGTGGTCCTGGGCGTGCTCGCTATACCGAAATTTTTTGTTTTCTGTCGCGTTCCCCTACACCTCCGCCATAAGAAGGGGGCTGCTCAGAGAGAGATACGGTTGTTGTAGTTTTGGAGCAACCCACCTCAAAGACATTGAGAGAAAACTATCTTGTGAGGATATACACAAACACCTAGAGCAAGTGTGTTTGAGCATCACCAAAGTCATTCTGTTCTGAGTGAACTGGAGACTTATTACGCTTGAAGATCGTGATCTTCCAGATGGTCTGGCGTTTGGGTCTAGAGCATCCAAGAGTCATTGTGGATTGCCAGGTGACCAAGTTTGTACGGGTTTCAGAAGTCTCCCTTGAAGACTTACATGAGCGATTGGGCATTTTCCAAGTGACTTCTACTAAAGGGGAACAAGGTGAAGACGAGGTCTTCTGAGTTCAATCTGATCCTCCCTAACCAGACGTACAGTTGTCACAACAACTGGAACTGGTCCAACAAATCATGTGTCTTCGTCGAGCAACAGGCTCTATCTTTCACTCTCATACTTTCTATATTGTACTGTGAAGCCAATGCTTGTCCATCTTTGCTTGAATACATTAACCGAAGAAATTCCTTAACTTGACATTTATCTTCAAACAACCTAGGTTTATCTATGATAAATCTAAGTGTGAATGATGATTATGCTATACGTGCCTGAATGTATTCACTATATTCCATGCCTTGCTTAAATCCTTGATTGATATCCCTACCTAATCATGTATCACTTCCGCTTACTTTGAATACATTTACTATTTCGAAGCTTTTCATAAAAATCACCTATTCATCCCCTCTCTAGTTGATAACTAGCACTTTCACAGTTGCATATACTCTTGATGATCTTAAGGGCATCATCCCTATGTTATGTCATCACAAGATTAATATGGATACGGATGCTAAACCCCTCGTTGATCATCGACATCGTCTTAATCCTAAAATGAAAGAGTTGGTAATAACTAGAATATTAAAGCTTCTGGAGGCAGGTATTATTTATCCCATAGCTAATAGTAGATGGGAAAGTTTGGTTCATTGTGTTCGTAGGAAGGGAGGTATAAATGTTGTTCCTAATGATAAAAATGAACTTACTTCACAAAGAGTCCTAACTGGTTATAGGATGGTAATTTATTTCAAGAAACTAAACAAAGCTACTAAAAATATCAATACCCCTTGCCTTTTATTGATCAAATGTTAGAAAGATTGTCTAAGCATACACACTTTTGCTTCCTTGATGGATATTCTTGTTTCTCTCAAATACCTGCATCAAAAGAAGATCAAGAGAAAACCAGTTTTACTTGTCCTATTGGAACTTATGATTATAGATGTATGCCTTTTGGTTTATGAAATGCACCTGCTACCTTTCAAATATGTATGATGGCTATATTCTATGATTTTTGTGAAATATTGTTGAGGTATTCATGGATGATTTTTCCATTTATGGATACTTCTGTTGATGATTTCTTGAGCGACCTTGATCGAGTTCTGTAGAGATGTGAAGAAACTAATCTTGTCTTGATTTGGGAGAAGTGTCACTTTATGGTGTACGAAGGTATAGTAGTTGGGCATAAAATTTCTGAACGAGGTAATTACGTGGATAAAGCTAAAGTTGATGCAATTGAGAAAATGCCATACCCTAGAGATATTAAAGGTATTAGAAGTTTCCTTGGTCATGATGCTTTCTATAGATGGTTTATTAAGGATTTCTCTAAGATTTCTAGGCCTCTTACTAATCTTTTGCAAAAAGATGTTCCATTTGTATTTTATGATGATTGTGTATAAGCCTTTGAAATACTTAACCAAGCTTTAATTTCTGCACCTATTATTCAACCACCTGATTGGAACCTAACTTTCGAAATAACGTGGGATGCTAGCAACTATGTTGTTGGTGTTGTTCTGGGACAAAGAGTCGATGAGAAATTAAATGTTATGTATTATGCTAGTAAGACCTTACACGGTGTTCAAAGAAATTATGCTACTATTGAGAAAGAATTTTTAGCAGTTGTGTTTGCACGTGATAAGTCTAGGCCTTATATTGTTGATCCTAAAGTTACTATTCGCATCGACCATGCTGCTACTAAATACCTTATGGAAAAGAAAGATGCTAGACTGATTAGGTGGGTTCTTTTACTTCAAGAATTTGATTTGCACATTATTGATATAAAGGAATCTGAGAATCCTATAGCACATATTTTTTCTAGGATGGAAAATGTTCTTGATGACTCACTGCATATTGATGATAGTTTTCCTAATGATAAATTAGCTGTTATAAATGCTTCCCGTGATACTCCTTGGTATGCAGACTATGTTGATTACATTGTTGCTAAATAAATACCACCTAGTTTCACATACCAACAAAATAAAAAGTTCTTCATTGTTTTAAGACATTACTTTTGGGATGACCCACATCTATAAAAAGGAGTAGACGGTATTACTAGACGTTGTGTACCTGAGCATCAACAGGAACAAATCCAATGGAAGGGTCATTTCGAGGCATATGGAGGACACCATGCAGGAGATAGAACCGCACATAAGGTATTACATTCTGGTTTTTATTGGACTACTCTCTTAAAGGATGCACGTAAGGTTGACCTTTCTTGTGATGAATGACAAAGAATTGGTAATATTGGCAGACGTCAGGAAATGCCAATGAATTATTCACTTGTTATCGCACCATTTGATGTTTGGGGTTTTGATTATATGGGACCTTTTACTTCCTCTAATGGGTATACTCATATTCTAGTTGTGGCTGATTATGTCACTAAGTGCGTAGAAGCTATTCCAACTAGTAGTGTCGATCATAACACCTCTATTAAAATGCTTAAAGAAATTATCTTTTCGAGGCTTGAAGTCCCTAGATATTTAATGACCGATGGTGATTCACATTTTATTCATGGTGCATTTCGTAAACTCTTAGTTGAATATGATATTAATCATAGAATTGCTTCATTGTATCATCCTCAGTCTAGTGGCCAAGTTCAATTGAGCAATAGACAAATAAAGTTGATTTATCAAAATAACATTCATAGATCTAGGAAGAATTGGTCTAAGAAGCTTGATGATGCATTGTGGACTTGAGAACTGCTTATAAAAATCCCATGGGTATGTCTCCATATAAAATGGTCTATGGAAAGGCTTATCATTTACCTCTTGAGTTAGAATATAAAGCATATTGGGCAATTAAAGAACTTAACTATGATTTTAAACTTACCGCTGAAAATAGGTTATTTGATATTAGCTCTCTAGATGAATGGATAACACAAGCCTATGAAAATGCCAAGTTAATTTAAGGAAAAGAATTAAAAGATGGCATGACAAGATAATACAAAAACAAGAATTTAATATGGGTGATTATGTTCTATTTTTCAATTCTCGTTTTAGATTTTTTGTAGGAAAACCCCTCTCCAAATGGGAAGGACTTATATTATCGAGGAGGTTTATCGCTCGGGAGCCATCAAAAGGAACAAATCCTAAGGTGGTTAATGGGCAAATAATTAAAAATTACATTTCAAGTACACCCATTAACAAACAGACCATTGTTATTCAAACAATGACACCGGAGGAGCACATAAAAGAGATCTTCCAGAGCAGTCTAGAACTCTGGAAAAATGTAGGTACGTGGTAAGTAATCCGACTCCAAAAAATCCATACAAAATATTTCTGTCCGTTTTGGAATATTATAAAAGCTACAAAAATAAGAACTAGACGAGGGGACCCACGAGTAGGTCACAAGACAACAGGACGCTCTATTTCCTTGTGGGCCCTCATGTGCCTTATTGACTCCATTCTCTTCACGTTACTTGTCCCACATGTAGAAAAATAATTATATATACTCCATGATGTTTTAAACACCATATCACAAGTTTTCTTTGATTCTTATTTCGGGCTATTTTTCTGGCAGATCTAGATCTCAATGTCTTCGTCAAGCTTGGTCAAGGACAAGTTCTTTGGGAAGGTTGTTGATACGTCTCCAACGTATATATAATTTTTTATTGTTCCATGCTATTGTATTATCTGTTTTGGATGTTTTATATGCATTAATATGCTATTTTATATTATTTTGGGGACTAACCTATTAACCTAGTGCCTAGTGCCAGTTTCTATTTTTTCCTTGTTTTGAGTATTGCAGAAAAGGAATACCAAACGGAGTCCATACGGAATAAAATTCTACGATGATTTTTCTTGGACCAGAAGGAACCCAGGAGACTTGGAGAAGAGGCCAGAAGATCTACGGGTGGGCCACAAGCCACCTGGGCGCGCCCTAGGGGGGCGTGCCTCTTGGCTTGTGGGCCCCCCGTAGCTCCTCCAACCCTAATTATTCTCCTATAAATTCAGGAATATTCCCCCAATACGAAAGGGAGACACGATAATACTTTTCTGCCGCCGCAAGCCTCTGTTCCCGTGAGATCCCATCTTGGAGCCTTTTTCGATAATCTACCGGAGGGGGATACGATCACGGAGGGCATCTACATCAACTCCATTGCCCTTCCGATGATGCGTGAGTAGTTCACCATAGACCTATGGGTCCATAGCTAGTAGCTAGATGGCTTTTTCTCTCTTTATGTTCTTCAATACCATGTTCTCCATGATCTTCATGGAGTTTCTGTCTCTATGTTCTTCAATACCATGTTCTCCATGATCTTCATGGAGATCTATCCGATGTAATACTCTTTTGCGGTGTGTTTGTTGATATCCGATGAACTGTGGGTTTATGATCAGATTATCTATAATATTATTTCAATCTTCTCTGAATTCTTATATGCATGGTTTCATATCTTTGCAAGTCTCTTCGAGTTATTGGTTTGGTTTGGCCAACTAGATTGGTAATTCTTGCAATGGGAGAAGTGCTTAGTTTTTGGTTCAATCTTGCGGTGTCCTCACCCAGTGACAAAGTAGGGGTAGCGAGGCACGTATTTGTATTGTTGCCATCAAGGATAAAAAGATGGGGTTTTATTCATATTGCTTGAGTTTATCCCTCTACATCATGTCATTTTACTTAATGCGTTACTCTGTTCTTCATGAACTTAATACTCTAGATGCAGGAAGGAGTCGGCCAATGTGTGGAGTAATAGTAGTAGATGCAGAATCGTTTCGGTCTACTTGACACGGACGTGATGCCTATATGCATAATCATTGCATTGGATATCGTCATAACTATGCGCTTTTCTATCAATTGCTCGACAGTAATTTGTTCACCCACCGTATTATTTTCCTTCAAGAGAGAAGCCTCTAGTGAAACCTATGGCCCCTGGGTCTATTTTCCATATTATATTTTCAGATCTATAATCCAAAAATACCAAAAATACCTTGCTGCATTTTTTTTACTTTTATTTAGTTTTACTTCTAACAATCTTTTATATCTATCTCTATCAGATCTCGTCCTTGCAAGTAACCGTGAAGGGATTGACAACCCCATTATAGCGTTGGGTGAAAGTGTTTGATTGTTTGTGTAGATGCATAGATTGGTGCCTTGCTTGTACCTCCTACTGGATTGATACCTTGGTTCTCAACAACTGAGGGAAATACTTATCTACTCTATTGCATCACCCTTTCATCTTCAAGGGAAAACCAACGCAAGCTCAAGAAGTAGCGAGAAGGATTTCTGGCGCCGTTGCCGGGGAGCATACATAGCAAGTCTACATCAAGCCTACCAAGTACCTATCACAAATTCATATCTTGCATTTACATTATTTAACATTTCCCTCTTGTTTTCCTCTCCCTCACTTCTAAAACAATTTTCAGGAAAAAAACAAAAAGATTTGCGTTTTTATTCGCCCTTCTTTCATTCATCTTTTTGTTTGCTTTTTGTTTGCTTGTGTGTTCGATCGTTTTCTCATCTTTATGGCTCAACCCAAAAGCTTTGATCCTTATCTTAGGAAGTTGGAAGATATTGATAATAATGCTAACAGTTTCATGATGCTCCTATTTCACCATACTAGTTTCTTTAGAAATGAGCTTAAAGGACAAAAGGCTATGCTGGAATACATGAATAAAGAACTTGATGATATGTCTAAGGAGTTTTATGGTTTGGAAACTCAGTTTTCTCATCTTGAAAATTTAGTAGGCCAAATTTCTGATAAACAAGCTACCTTTCAATTACATGGTCGTGAAGCCAGAATCTTGAAATAATGATGAAGACCTTAAAGTGATTGATGTGACTCCTATTGAATCTTTCTTTCCAATATAAGTCTTGATAAAGATGGGACAGGAGATAAGTCAACTTTGTTTAAAAGTCGTACCAATGATTCAGAGTTTATAGATCTTAATGCTAAAATTGATAAAAGTGGGATTGAAGAGGTCAAAACTGTAAATAGCAATGAACCCACTATTTTGGATTTCAAGGACTTTAATTATGATAGATGTTCTTTGATTGATTGTATTTCCTTGTTGCAATCCATGTTAAATTCTCCGCATGCTTATAATCAAAATAAGGCTTTTACTAAACATATCGTTGATGCTATGATGAAATCTTTTGAAGAAAAACTTGAGTTGGAAGTTTTTTTACCTAGAAAGACTTATGATGAGTGGGAACCTACTATTCAGATTAAACTTAAATATTATTAGTGTCACGCCCAAGATGCGCGCCTATCCATTTAAGGCACGAGGGCCTCGCAAGGGATAGAGGCGCATCTTGCCATTAGCAAGAATAGTATCATTACAACATACAATACTGAATGAGAAGAGTATACAAGTTGGCTTACACTAGCCACATGCTAACTTACAATGTCACTCAAATCATAGCATCAAGTTGAACACAGGGTCCGACTATGGACGAAATCAAACGATAAAAGAAGTTGCAAATGATACTATCAAGCTATCCCAACGATCACGACCAGGACCTCTACTCATCCGGATACGTCACGTACATCCTGCCTCTCTCCTCATCATACTCCCACTGGAGCTGAGTAAGATCATCCTGCACGATCTCATCTGAACCTGCACCTGGATTGTTGTGGTAAACTGTGAGTCACAGAGGACTCAGCTATCATGTGCCCGGTTACCAAGACTATTTAAGCTTTAGGAAGGAAGGGGTGATGTTTAGTTTGCAGCAGCACTAAGCATTTTTATGGTGGCTAGCTTACGCAACATGAAATAATATGAGTGGCCTACGAAGACGTTCGAATCTAGAATGATCTCTAAGAGATCCTAAACACTTACTTACGTCAATCATAACCCCACCGTGTTCTCTCTCGGTTCATGTTCACGAGCAGAGACGATCACGGCTACTCACATAGTTGGTGTATTTTAATTAGAGTTTACTTCAAGTTTTCTACAACCAGGTGTTAAACAAATATCCAAATTGCCACATAACCACGGGCACGGCTTTCCGAAAGATTTAACCCTGCAGGGGTGCTCCAACTAGTCCATCACAAATAACCACACTCCGTGGGAATAGCCTCGAACGCAGTTCTCGTGATCATCATAGACAAATACCAAGGAGGCCAACACCTCTAGTAAACCTGAAGAAAGTCAGACTCCTCACGCAAGACATTCGATAAAGGTAAAACAAATCCAGCAAGACCACCCGACGTGTCGACAACCCGATAAGAGCCGCGTATCTCGGTCTCAGGACACGACGGATGAGCGATGGTTACCACGCCAATCACCGAGTTGCCCCGGGCAGCGTTAATAAGTTGCTCTCGGTTGGACCAACACTCATGCGGAGCACTGGCCCGGGGTTGATTAAATTATCCACGAGTTTGCAAGACCCTATGCAATTAATTAAGTTGTTAAGCAAATGTAGTACCAATGTTGGGTCTTGCCAGACAAGTTTTAATCTCCACGGAATAAACAAGGGGGTCCCCATAACAACCCCAAGCTTGTTAGGAGCGCAAAATATGGAAAACATAACACCAGTCACAAGGAACTAATGGCGGCACGAGTGGAACAAATCACTTAGCAAAAGGCCAAGCCTTCCATCAATACCAGATATATATGTGCATTAATTTAATAACATAATTTATGGTGATATCCAATCCATATTATAACATGGAACAACCTGCAACTAAGAACGCTATAAGAGGGCTGAGCAGCGGTAACTTAGCCAATCAAGGGTTTGCTGGGATGTGGAGGTTAGAGGCTGACATGGCAACATGGGGGCTGATATCATGTGGTAGGTAGCGCAATTGTAACGATAGGAACGAGAAAACTAGCAAGCAAAGATAGTATTGGGATCCGGGTACAATCATATTGCATGTTGGTTCTTCAGCTGAACAAGTAGTGGGATCCTCGCAGTGGTACTCTCCAGGTTCCTCGAACTCAGATTCGACACTCGCGTCTACCCAAGAGAAACAGCAAACAAATAACCAACCAAGGTGCAATGCACAACCAAGATGATGCATGGTCATTTTAATGAAGAATTTAACATGGCAATCTCATTCTAGTCAAATTTCACATGCAAAGGTGGTAGATTAATGAATCTGGACAAATCCTCATGTTAAGTTATTTAGACATGCATGAACATGGCAAATATGGATGCATCATGCAAAATCTATGGAAATGCATATAAAGATCGCGAGGAACGGAGCTACGGTTCTCGAGATACACTCACGACAAGGCACGGAGGCAAAACACAACATCACCAAATACCTGGGCTAATTCTTGGCATTCCAGGGTATCCACTGGATAGGTGATGAAAAATCAATCACAATAGACTCAAGAATCACTCAATTCCATGGAGTATAGCTCCCACAACACACAAAACAACATAGCACTCAATCTGCCACAAAACAGCAACATAGCAATTTGAAAAGCTCACAACTATTGCTACAGGAACTCTATAGCCACAAACAAGACATGGACATAAACTACACTATACACACACCAATTCATCCAACTATATAATCAGTAAAAGAGCTACACATCACTATTCATGGAGCTGTCAAGTAGGCATGATGAAACAGGTTTTTAGGGACTTAGTGAAAATTCCAGTTTTCTGGAATCTGGGTTAATAAAGTAACAAGTTAACAGCACTGGTTAAATATGCTAGGAAGCTCCAAATGGCATGCAAAATAACAGGATGGTAGATTACAGTATCTACTACAAATAACTAACACTGAACATGGTCAAAATCACAACACATCACTAGCTACACCCCACTTAACATGGCAAAACAATAACAACAGATCTCCCAAACTTGGCCATTTTTAGAGCAGGTTGGCAGAAACAGAAAGTAGCTTGATAAGCATCATGGTTCCCACTTAACTAGGGAGCTTACATGAACAACAAAACTACTGGGACATTCCCAACAACTTTGACTAACAAAATCATGTTGGCAAGATCTTGAAGCATGCATAGATTAAATCATATGAAAAAGACAAAAGCGTATGACGGCATAAAATGCAGTTTTGTCAAGTTGCCCCAAAGTCAAATCTGACTTCGCATATGCATTCATGGGTGTATTCTACCCCAAAATCATTACTCATACATATATGCTTGCATGGAACATGGAGGAGCAAAGCTAGGTCGAAATTTGACCTCCCTAGGGCATGGGTGACTTATGTCACTTATGAAACTCAATGAAAATGCCCCAAAATGATATGTGCTCCATAGATACATGTTGTAAGTGGTTATTTAGCATATTAGGGACATGATAACATGGCATAGCATCAAATACAAGAATGTAACTAGCTAGAGAAGAATCCATGCTCATATGAACATATAGGGAAAAACCTACACATGGAGCTACAATGCACATGGATGAGTGTATGTAGAACATACACACACCACTCACACTCACCTACATCACATGGCACACCCCATGTACCAAGCTCACACTACATGTGCACCACACACCCTACACACACACTTCCTAACACACCTACACATGTAGGTGGGTGTGAAACACACACACACACATAGCACCACACGTACTCACCAATAGCACTCATATGTGGGTATGTGCAAGGGTACATACACACACATACACTTACAAGCACACACACATACATGCATAACATACATACACACACACATGCATGGGTGCATATGCACATAGTGCATACACACACATACACATCTCAGTCTCACCACAAGAGCATGTGCAACAAAGCACACACACACACTAGCTAACACACACAACAATTATGTGGGTATATGCACATGGGTGCATATACACACACACACAACACACACTCTCATGTGTGTGTGCACACAAACACACACACACATCTGCCACTCACACAAAAACACCACATAAAACAATATAAGCCACACCACACTATAGATATTTGCAAAAGAAAGAAATAGCAAAAAAAGAAAAGAAGAAAAGAAAAGAAAAGGGGGGGAAGAGGATCAAACCCACGACCTCCCTGGTAGCCACACACACTCACTACCACTGCGCTACGGCGCCGGATCTCAACAGAGAAGGGAACTCTCTGCTCTTATACACACGCGCACACTAAATCCCTGATGAAACTGAAGAATATGACAGGCAGCGGCGAAAGGCACGGCGGCGATGCACTCCGGCAACTACAGGATGCAATTGGCGACACCAACGGCTCCTACGCGCTAAGGGATGAACGCGGGCTCCATTCCCCTGCTCACCTCGCGGTGAGGAGGAAGGAGGCGAGCGGCAGAAGCTCGAAAGGCTACCGGCGGCGACCACGCGACGGCAATGATGCAACGCTATGGCGAGAAGAGCGGGGGACATCGAGGAGCGGCTGCTCACCGAGGGAAAGGCGACGGAGGGGAAGAAGGTTCGAAGACGCGGCGGCGACGGAGGGGAAGCAGAGCTCGGCGACGGCAAGTCTGCAACGGCCGATGGCGACGACGAGGGTCTGCAGGGGTGCTAATCACCCCCTAGCAGTGGAATCGGGACGCGGACGGCACCAGGAACGCGGCAGCCATCTCCACCGAGGGCGTCGACCAGCGGAGACGTGGCGACGCCGGCGACGACGACGGCGGACGCCTCTGAACCCCTGAACCTCTCGCACCTCTCACTGACAGAGAAGGAAGGGAAGGAGGAGAAGAGGGGAACGGCTGCGGCGGAGGAGAAGGGGAAACCCTATGGCAGGGGCACGAATGCCAAGGCTTAAATAGCGGCCTCGACGTGCGTGAACGGCTAACGGCAACCGGACGGCGACGAGGCGCGCTCTCTGCTCTCTCTCTCTCTCTCTGACGAAACTGACGGCGAGGAGGAACGGGGCAGGTGACCGTCGGCCAGGCTGGGCCTAGTGGGCCGGGATCCCACTCGCCCTGTTCTCTCCCTCTCACAGAAAAGAAAAAGGTTTTAGCCTTTTTAAAATAAACCAGAGAAAGAACTAAAAGCCAGAGAGAAGAAAAAGGTTTTGGAGAAAATAAAGTTAGTTTTGAGAAGGAAATGAAATGCCCATTTTAAATAAAATATGAAGTTGATTTATAGAGCAAGTTATTATATATTTTTTATATAAAAAAATAAAAACAGCTCCTGTTTTGAACGGAATTCAAAAACCAAAACACTCAATCACCAAAACTCCATGCTCATAATTCATAGCAATATTGGGGCCACCACTTGAACATTTTTAAAATAATTTAAAGGCAATTAAAATCTGCCAAGTAAAAGCATGGGAATAAAAGCATTAAGAAGTGGTTTTTGTAGGAGAAGAAAAGAGAGAAGGAGAGGAGAAGAAGCCCACATCTTCTACTCCCACACTCACACTCAACACCACCAATTCACTCACATCATGACACCACACATCACATGAAAACAACATGGCAAGATGAATGAGAAGATGCATGATGAAATGATGGATGACATGATGCATGAATGCCACCAACACATGAATGACAAGGTTCAACTCCAAACATAGCTCATGACACAAAGATCATACATAGGGTTACATGCCAGCTAAGGTAGGGACAGCACTAGGGCTGTCACAACTCTCCCACACTACAAGAGGATCTCGACCCGAGATCTAGGAACGGAAGAAGTCTGGAAATTCGGAACGGAGCAGGTCCTCACGTTCCCAAGTAGCTTCTTTGTCGGAATGATGAGATCACTTCACCTTGAGGAACTTGATAGACTTTTTGCGAGTCTTACGCTCAGTTTCTTCAAGAATTGCAACTGGGTGCTCACAATAAGAAAGATCAGCTTGAAGATCGATGTCTTGGAGGTCAATGGTTCGCTCTGGAGTCTTGAAGCATTTCCGGAGCTGAGAAACATGGAAGACATCATGCACGTTTGCGAAATTTGGAGGAAGCTCAAGTTGATATGCAAGACCACCTCTCTTGTCAACAACTTTGAATGGACCAATGAAACGAGGAGCCAACTTCCCTTTGATTCCAAATCGTTGAGTGCCTCTCATGGGAGAAACTTTTAGATAGACAAGATCATCCACTTGGAAGGAAGCATCCCGATGTTTGCTATCATAATAGCTCTTCTGACGAGACTGAACTGCTTTGAGGTTCTCATGAATGACATTGCACATTTCTTATGCTTCGGTGATCATGTCATTGCCCAATATCCGACACTCACCGGTTTCAGACCAGTTAAGCGGGATACGACACTTTCTGCCGTAGAGAATCTCAAACGGGGCCTTGCCTGAACTAGCTTGGAAGCTATTGTTGTATGAAAATTCAGCATATGGGAGGCAGTCTTCCCACTTCATGCCGAACGATATCACACAGTCTCTGAGCATATCTTCAAGAATCTGATTGACCCTCTCAACTTGACCACTTGTCTGCGGATGGAATGTCGTGCTGAAACGGATCTTAGTACCCATAGCAGTCTGCAAGGACTCCCAAAACTTGGAAGTGAAGAGGCTTCCATGGTCAGAAGAGATGAGCTGAGGAATACCATGCAAAGAGACTATCCTTGACGTATACAACTCTGCAAGCTGAGCTGCCGAAATAGACTCTTTGACTGGCAGAAAATGAGCCACTTTTGATAGCTTGTCGATAACCACAAAGATGGCATCGTTGCCTCTCTTGGACTTAGGGAACCCAGTTACGAAATCCATCTCCACATGATCAAATTTCCACTCTGGGATAGGCAACGACTGAAGAAGACCTGTTGGACGTTGATGTTCCGTCTTCACTCTGCGGCAAACATCGCACTCGTTGACAAACTGAGCAATTTCACGTTTCGTATGAGTCCACCAGAAGGTTTGCTTGAGATCCTGATACATCTTGGAACTGCTTGGATGGATGGATAGAAGAGCATTGTGTGCTTCGTCCATGATAACCTTTCTGAGATCGCCTCTTGGAACAACAAGACGGTCCTCAAAGAACAAGGTATCTTTGTCATCGACACGAAAGCACTTATACTTCGGAATGCTCTTGGCCACACCTTTCTTCACTTTCTTCACCATAGCGTCTAGCAGCTGCGCTTGGCGAACCTGATCTTCCAGAGTCAGAGAGACTTGAAGATTGGCAGGAAATCCTTGCGGAATCATTTGAAGGTTGAGCTTGCGGAAGGCTTCACAAAGCTTGGGTTGAAGAGGCTTCAAGACCAGACTATTGCAGTACGCCTTATGGCTGAGCGCATCTGCAATGACATTAGCTTTCCCAGGAGTATACTCAATGCTTGGGTTGAAGTCTTGAAGCATTTCCACCCAACGAGATTGCCGAAGATTGAGATTGGGTTGAGTGAACATGTACTTCAGGCTTTTGTGATCAGTGTACACCTCAACTGGTCTACCCAACAACAAATGCCTCCAACTCATAAGAGCATGAACAACTGCCGCCAACTCAAGATCATGAGTGGGGTAGTTCTTCTCGGCAGGCTTCAACTGACGCGAGGTATAGGCCACAATCTTCTTGTCTTGCATAAGACCACCACGAAGGCCTTGGAGAGAAGCATCACAGAAAACTTGGAAAGGCTTGGACTGCTCCGGAGGAACAAGAACTGGAGCTGAAGTCAGTCTCTGCTTGAGCGTATTGAACGCCGCATCACACTCCAGAGACCAAATATACTTGACACTCTTCTGAAGGAGATTGGACAGAGGCTTAGCAATTTGAGAGAAGTTCTCCACGAATCTTCTGCAATAGCTAGCAAGCCCGAGGAAACTTCGAAGCTGCTTGACGTTCTGAGGAGGCTCCCACTTCAAGATTGCCTCGACTTTCTCAGGGTGCACTTTAATTCCCTCGGCAGAGATGACATGCCCAAGGTACACCACTTCGTTGAGCTAGAACTCACACTTGGAAAACTTGGCATAGAACCGATGTTCCCTTAACTTGTCAAGCACGAGGCGGAGATGCTCTGCATGATCTTCTTCTGTCTTCGAGAACACCACAATATAATCAAGATAAACCAAGACAAACTCATTCTTGAAAGGAGAGAAGATGAAATTCATCATCCTTGAGAAGGTTGGAGGAGCATTCGCAAGACCAAACGACATCATGGTGTACTCATATGAGCCAAAACTCGTCCTGAACGCAGTCTTGGGAATGTCTTCTTCACGAATGCCGATTTGATGATAACCCATTTGAAGATCCAACTTGGAGAAAACTTTGGCACCTTTCAGTTGCTCAAACAACTCATTGATGTTGGGAAGTGGGTACTTGTTTCTGATTGTCTTCTTATTCAATGGCCGGTAATCAACACAAAGACGATCCGTGCCATCCTTCTTTTTAACAAACAAAACTCCACAACCCCACGGAGAAGAGCTTGGCCTGATCAGACCCAGACATTCTTGCTCATCTAGCTGCTTCTTCAACTCTTTCAGCTCTTCGGGGCCAAGTTTATACGGCCGCTTGCAGACCGGTTCAGTTCCAGGCTCGAGATCAATCACGAACTCAACTGGCCGGTGTGGAGGCATTCCTGGCAATTCTTCTAGAAAGACATCTTCATACTCACAAACCACCGGAATTTGAGAAATCGCCGAGATTTCACCCTTCTCGTTGAGAGCAAAGAGACGAATTGTGTCATCATGAGCTGCGAAAATAATCACGTCTTCTGAAGGATGAGTCAGCTTGACTTCTTTTGCTTTGCAATCAATATGAGACTTATTCATAGCCAGGAAGTCCAAGCCCAGAATGAGATCAATATCAGAATTCCCGAGAACAATTGGCGAAGCCAAAAAAGAATAATTCCCCATCTTGATAGAAGCTCTGAAACAATCCTATGCGAACTCATGCGCATCCCCGGAGAAACCACACGAAACGGACTAGCTAAATGCTCCACAGAAAACTCATGCATAGCGACAAAAGGCTTGGATATGAATGAATGCGATGCACCAGAATCAAATAAGACTTCTGCAGGAAAATCATTAACTGAAAGATTACCCATAATCACATCATTGGACTGCTCTGCTTCTGCTGCAGTCACCATATTCACTCTGGCTGACTTGGGATTATGCTTCACCATAGCATTGCCTGGAGGCTTGACAGGAGGAGGAGGTGGAAGACATCGCTGGTTGCACTTGTTGGCATAGTGACCCTTCTGGCCACACTTGTGACAAGTCACCTCAGAGAGCGGACGAACATTGCCTCGAGGAGGAACAAGAACTACCTTGGATGCCTGATTCTTCTGCTGGAAACCTGGGTTGAGCGGGTGGGAAGAACAACGACCACCAAACTGCTTCTGCTGCTGAGGAGGACGAAATGGAAGAGGATTTGGCGCCCAATACTTCTGCTGCTTAGGAACCATCTGAGAGCTGGAAGAAGAATATGAATCCCTTGAACGCTTCTTGGAGTTCTCCAACTTGAGTTGAGCTGCTTCAATCTTCAAAGCCATGTTGTAGAACTAATCAAACTCATGAGGCTCTTGAAGAACAAGGCCTGGCAGAAGCTCATCCTTGAGACCACCTCTGAACTGGTAGATCATCGCCTTATCATCTGGAACATCTTGCTTGGCATAACGAGCTAGATTCTGGAACTCAATGTTGTACTGGTAGACTGACATGGTTCCCTGCTTCAGGTGCCTGAACTTCTCACGCATCTCCTCAACAAAGCTTGTCGGAATGTAATGAGCCCTGAAGTCACGACGAAAATCGTCCCAAGTAACAACACGATCGCCCCTGGAATCCTTGTACTGTTGCCACCAATCAGCTGCTTGACCCTTTAGTTGGAACGAAGCAAATCTGACAAAGTCCTCTGGCCTGACATTGCTGCACTCAAAATGCTTTCTCATATCACGAAGCCAATCATCAGCATCTAGAGGCTGCTCACAACAGGTGAAAGTCTTGGGATGGTTGGCAAGGAACTGATTGAGAGTCGCAAACTGCAATTGATTCTGAAAATTTCCTTGAAAACCTTGCTGACCCTGCTCCCTTTCTTGCAACAGCCTGAGCAACATCTGAGTGTTCGCATTGGTCGCGGCCATCACAGCTTGCCAAGCTTCTGGAGGAGGAGGCGGAGGAGGCGGTGGCGGGGGAACATCAGTCTGTTCCTCACCACGACCCGGATTGCTGCGAGTTGGTGGAGCCATCCTGAAGATGGACAAAACGCATTAGCCTCATTGATAAGATGAAACATAAGCTGAATCAAAAGCTTCAAAGCATTGAACACACACATAGCCTTCCTACTGAAAAATTAGTAAGAATGCTTCTTCGGATCATGATAACATCATTAGACATAATAAGCTACTTGCAATAACACAACAAGTATTGAGCTAAGGGCTCGGAACAAATGTACATGCCCAATACATCTGGAGAAGATGATCCTAGATGACTACAAGATTTCCCACCTATGAAATTTTGAAAACTTTCTTGTTTATGCGATTCCGGTTGAGGAATCAGGAACCTGCCCTAGGCAATCAGCTGCGACTGCATCCGCAACTTTCCACACCATAATTCAAGACATTTCGCAAACTCGTCTAATCTCGAATCCTCGAACTCACAACGATACTAAACCATGGTGGTACCCCGGACGCCTCCCCAGTACTGGGTGACTCCGACCTTATCTCACCACGATAAGTATTGAAGCAATTCCGAACATTCTCCGTCCTGAGATATCAAGGAAGCTGAATGATAACGATGTGCCGACATTCCTCGGAGCTCAACTCCCCAGAAGAAATCAAGTTAGATAGGAGGCACCAAGACAGAATCCTGTCACATCGCCATCATATAGATTCCAAAATACCCGCGTGATCCTAAAAAAGATTTTGAGCGAGGAGAGGAGTAGAATTAAAATTCCTAAGTCGGAAACCTCACCAGAGCATAGAAGAGGAGTAAAAAGAATCCTACTCTCCGATATAATTAGACTCAAAATAGTTTTACTAGACACAACTCGGCCAAGTTCGAACAAGCAAAGGCTCCTATGGTCGTATGGCTCTGATACCAACTTGTCATGCCCAAGATGCGTGCCTATCCATTTAAGGCATGAGGGCCTCGCAAGGGGTAGAGGCGCATCTTGTCGTTAGCAAGAATAGTATCATTATGACATACAATACTAAATGAGAAGAGTATACAAGTTGGCTTACACTCGCCACATCCTAACTTACAATGTCACTCAAATCATAGCATCAAGTTGAACACAGGGTCCGACTATGGACGAAATCAAACGATAAAAGAAGTTGCAAATGATACTATCAAGCTATCCCAACGATCACGACCAGGACCTCTACTCATCCGGATACGTCACGTACATCCTGCCTCTCTCCTCATCATACTCCCACTGGAGCTGAGTAAGATCATCCTGCACGATCTCATCTGAACCTGCACCTAGATTGTTGTGGTAAACTGTGAGTCACAGAGGACTCCGCTATCATGTGCCCGGTTACCAAGACTATTTAAGCTTTAGGAAGGAAGGGGTGATGTTTAGTTTGCAGCAACACTAAGCATTTTTGTGGTGGCTAGCTTACGCAACATGAAATAATATGAGTGGCCTACGAATACGTTCAAATCTAGAATGATCTCTAAGAGATCCTGAACACTTACTTACGTCAATCATAACCCCGCCGTGTTCTCTCTCGGTTTCACGAGCAGAGACGATCACGGCTACTCACACGGTTGGTGTATTTTAATTAGAGTTTACTTCAAGTTTTCTACAACCGGGTGTTAAACAAATATCCAAATTGCCACATAACCGCGGGCACGGCTTTCCGAAAGATTTAACCCTGCAGGGGTGCTCCAACTAGTCCATCACAAATAACCACACTCCGTGGGAATAGCCTCGAACGCAGTTCTCGCGATCATCATAGACAATTCCAAAGGAGGCCAACACCTCGAGTAAACCCAAAGAACGTCAAACTCTTCACGCAAGACATTCGATAAAGGTAAAACAAATCCAGCAAGACCACCTGACGTGTCAACAACCTGATAAGAGCCGCGTATCTCAGTCTCAGGACACGACGGATGAGCGATGGTTACCACGCCAATCACCGAGTTGCCCCGGGCGGCGTTAATAAGCTGCTCTGGGTTGGACCAACACTCATGCGGAGCACTGGCCCGGGGTTGATTAAATTATCCACGAGTTTGCAAGACCCTATGCAATTAATTAAGTTGTTAAGCAAATATAGTACCAATGTTGGGTCTTGCCAGACAAGTTTTGATCTCCACCGAATAAACAAGGGGGTCCCCATAACAACCCCAAGCGTGTTAGGAGCGCAAAATATGGAAAACATAACACCGGTCACAAGGAACTAATGGCGGCACGAGTGGAACAAATCACTTAGCAAAAGGCCAAGCCTTCCACCAATACCAGATATATATGTGCATTAATTTAATAACATAATTTATGGTGATATCCAATCCATATTATCACATGGAACAACCTGCAACTAAGAACGCTATAAGAGGGCTGAGCAACGGTAACTTAGCCAATCAAGGGTTTGCTGGGATGTGGAGGTTAGAGGCTGACATGGCAACATGGGGGCTGATATCATGTGGTAGGTACCGCAATTGTAACGATAAGAACGAGAAAACTAGAAAGCAAAGATAGTATTGGGATCCGAGTACAATCATCTTGCATGTTGATTCTTCAGCGGAACAAGTAGTGGGATCCTCGTAGTGGTACTCTCCAGGTTCCTCGAACTCAGATTCGACACTCGTGTCTACCCAAGACAAACAGCAAATAAATAACCAACCAAGGTGCAATGCACAACCAAGATGATACATGGTCATTTTAATGAAGAATTTAACATGGCAATCTCATTCTAGTCAAATTTCACATGCAAAGGTGGTAGATTAATGAATCTGGACAAAACCTCATGTTAAGTTATTTAGACATGCATGAACATGGCAAATATGGATGCATCATGCAAAATCTATGGAAATGCATATAAAGATCGCGAGGAACGGAGCTACGGTTCTCGAGATACACTCATGACAAGGCACGGAGGCAAAACACAACATCACCAAATACCTGGGCTAATTCTTGGCATTCCAAGGTATCCACTGATAGGTGATGAAAAACCAATCACAATAGACTCAAGAATCACTCAATTCCATGGAGTATAGCTCCCACAACACACAAAACAACATAGCACTCAATCTGCCACAAAACAGCAACATAGCAATTTGAAAAGCTCACAACTATTGCTACAAGAACTCTACAGCCACAAACAAGACATGGACATAAACTACACTATACACACACCAATTCATCCAACTATATAATCAGTAAAAGAGCTACACATCACTATGCATGGAGCTGTCAAGTAGGCATGATGAAACAGGTTTTTAGGGACTTAGTGAAAATTCCAGTTTTCTGGAATCTGGGTTAATAAAGTCACAAGTTAACAGCACTAGTTAAATATGCTAGGAAGCTCCAAATGGCATGAAGAATAACAGGATGGTAGATGACAGTATCTACTACAAATAACTAACACTGAACATGGTCAAAATCACAACACATCACTAGCTACACCCCACTTAACATGGCAAAACAATAACAACAGATCTCCCAAACTTGGCCATTTTTAGAGCAGGTTGGCAGAAACAGAAAGTAGCTTGATAAGCATCATGGTTCCCACTTAACTAGGGAGCTTACATGAACAACAAAACTACTGGGACATTCCCAACAACTTTGACTAACAAAATCATGTTGGCAAGATCTTGAAGCATGCATAGATTAAATCATATGAAAAAGACAAAAGCGTATGACGGCATAAAATGCAGTTTTGTCAAGTTGCCCCAAAGTCAAATCTGACTTCGCATATGCATTCATGGGTGTATTCTACCCCAAAATCATTACTCATACCTATATGCTTGCATGGAACATGGAGGAGCAAAGCTAGTTCGAAATTTGACCTCCCTAGGGCATGGGTGACTTATGTCACTTATGAAACTCAATGAAAATGCCCCAAAATGATATGTGCTACATAGATACATGTTGTAAGTGGTTATTTAGCATATTAGGGACATGATAACATGGCATAGCATCAAAAACAAGAATGTAACTAGCTAGAGAAGAATCCATACTCATATGAACATATAGGGAAAAACCTACACATGGAGCTACAATGCACATGGATGAGTGTATGTAGAACATACACACACGACTCACACTCACCTACATCACATGGCACACCCCATGTGCCAAGCTCACACTACATGTGCACCACACACCCTACACACACACACACTCCCTAACACACCTACACATGTAAGTGGGTGTGAAACACACACACACACACACATAGCACCATACTATGTTGTACTCACCAATAGCACTCATGTGTGGGTATGTGCAAGGGTACATACACACACATACACTTACAAGCACACACATACACACACATACATGCATAACATACATACACACACATGCATGGGTGCATATGCACATAGTGCATACACACACACATACACATCTCACTCTCACCACAAGAGCATGTGCAACAAAGCACACACACACACTCACTAGCTAACACAGACAACAATTATGTGGGTATATGTACATGGGTGCATACACACACACACACAACACACACTCTCATGTGTGTGTGTGCACAAACACACACACACATCTGCCACTCACACAAAAACACCACATAAAACAATATAAGCCACACCACACTATAGATATTTGCAAAAGAAATAAATAGCAAAAACAAAAAGAAAAGAAAAGAAAAGGGGGGAAGAGGATCGAACCCACGACCTCCCTGGTAGCCACACACACTCACTACCACTGCGCTACGGCGCCGGATCTCAACAGAGAAGGGAACTCTCTGCTCTTATACACACGCGCACACTAAATCCCTGATGAAACTGAAGAATATGACAGGCAGCGGCGACAGGCACGGCGGCGATGCACTCCGGCAACTACAAGACGCAATCGGCGACACCAACGGCTCCTACGCGCTAAGGGATGAACGCGGGCTCCATTCCCCTGCTCACGTCGCGGTGAGGAGGAAGGAGGCGAGCGGCAGAAGCTCGAAAGGCTACCGGTGGCGACCACGCGACGGCGACGATGCAACGCTATGGCAAGAAGAGCGGGGGACATCGAGGAGCGGCTGCTCACCGAGGGAAAGGCGACGGAGAGGAGGGCTCGACGGAGGGGAAGAAGGTTCGGAGACGCGGCGGCGACGGAGGGGAAGCAGAGCTCGGCGACGGCGAGTCTGCAATGGCCGACGGCGACGACGAGGGTCTGCAGGGGTGCTCCTCACCCCCTAGCAGCGGAATCGGGACGCGAACGGCACCAGGAACGCGGCAGCCATCTTCACCGAGGGCGACGACCAGCGGAGACGTGGCGGCGCCGGCGACGACGACGGCGGACGCCTCTGAACCCCTGAACCTCTCGCACCTCTCACTGACAGAGAAGGAAGGGAAGGAGGAGAAGAGGGGAACGGCGGCGGCGGAGGAGAAGGAGAAACCCTAGGGCGGGGGCACGAATGCCAAGGCTTAAATAGCGGCCTCGACGTGCGTGAACGGCTAACGGCGACCGGACGGTGACGACGTGTGCTCTCTACTCTCTCTCTCTCTCTGACGAAACTGACGGCGAGGAGGAACGGGACAGGTGACCGTCGGCCAGGCTGGGCCTAGTGGGCCGGGAGGACACTCGTCCTGTTCTCTCCCTCTCACAGAAAAGAAAAAGGTTTTAGCCTTTTTAAAATAAACCATAGAAAGAACTAAAAGCCAGAGAGAAGAAAAAGGTTTTGGAGAAAATAAAGATAGTTTTGAGAAGGAAATGAAATGCCCATTTTAAATAAAATATGAAGTTGATTTATAGAGCAAGTTATTATATGTTTTATATAAAAAAATAAAAACAGCTCCTGTTTTGAACGGAATTCAAAAACCAAAACACTCAATCACCAAAACTCCATGCTCATAATTCATAGCAATATTGGGGCCACCACTTGAACATTTTTAAAATAATTTAAAGGCAATTAAAATCTGCCAAGTAAAAGCATGGGAATAAAAGCATTAAGAAGTGGTTTTTGTAGGAGAAGAAAAGAGAGAAGGAGAGGAGAAGAAGCCCACATCTTCTACTCCCACACTCACACTCAACACCACCAATTCACTCACATCATGACACCACACATCACATGAAAACAACATGGCAAGATGAATGAGAAGATGCATGATGAAATGATGGATGACATGATGCATGAATGCCACCAACACATGAATGACAAGGTTCAACTCCAAACATAGCTCATGACACAAAGATCATACATAGGGTTACATGCCAACTAAGGTAGGGATAGCACTAGGGCTTTCATAATTAGTGCCATGCTTTGTGTGATTTAGGTGCAAGTGTTTCCACGATTCTGAAAACTTTATGTGATGTGCTAGGTTTCCATGAACTTGATGATTGCTCTTTAAATATGCATCTAGCAGATTCCACAATTAAGAAACCTATGGGAAGGATTCATGATGTTATTATTGTTGCAAATATTAATTATGTGCCTGTATATTTCATTGTTCTTGATATAAATTTCAATCCTACATGTCCTATTATTCTTGGTAGACCTTTCCTTAGAACGATCGGTGCAATTATTGGTATGAAAAAAGGAAACATTAGATTCCAATTTTCGTTAAGGAAAGTCATGGAAAACTTTCCTAGAAATAAAATAAAATTACCTTATTAATATAATATGGGATCTACTTATGGATTGCATACCAAAGATGACAATACCTAGATCTATTGCGTTATGCCTAGCTAGGGGCGTTAAACAATAGCGATTGTTGGGAGGCAACCCAATTTTATTTTTATGTTTCTGTTTTTGTTTCTATTATTGAGTGATTTAAACATTATTACCTATGTAGTAATTGTGTTTTGGTGTTTTGATTAGCGTTCGAGCCAAGTAAGACCTTTGGGATGGTCTACGGTGATTGTTGATTTGATCTTGCTGAAAAACAGAAACTTTTGCGCTCAGTCCAGGAATTTTATAAATTCACTAGAGCGACGAATGAGTATGAATTTTTTACACAAGATAGATATAAAAATGTTCCAGACTTTCCTAATTGTTCAGAATATTTGGAGTTACATAAGTATTCGAAGTTTCTAGATTGCTACAAACTGTTCTGTTTTTGACAGATTCTGTTTTCTTTGTGTTGTTTGCTTCTTTTGATGTATGTATGGGTTGTATTGGGTGAACCATTGAGAAGTTGGAATATGGTAGATATTACACAAATATAAATAAAGAATTATTTCACAATAGTACCTAAAGTGGTGATTTATTTTTCTGATACTAACGGATCTCACGAGTTTTCTGTTGAGTTTTGTGTTGTGAAGTTTTCAAGTTTTGGATAAAGATTTGATGGACTATGAATAAGGAGTGGCAAGAGCCTAAGCTTGGGGATGACCAAGGCACCCCAAGACATATTCGATGATGCCAAAGAGCCTAAGCTTGGGGCTGCCGTGGAAGGCATCCCCTCTTTCGTCTTCAATCCATCGGTAATTTTACTCGAGGCTATATTTTTATTCACCACATGATATGTGTTTTGCTTGGAGCATCTTGTATGATATGAGTCTTTGCTTTTTAGTTTGCCACAATCATCCTTGATGCACACATCTTTTGAGAGAGATATGCATGAGTCGTCAATTTATTAGAATACTCTATGTGCTTCAGTTATATCTTTTGAGCTAGGCAATTTTGCTCTAGTGCTTCACTTATATCTTTTTAGAGAATGGTGGTGTTTTATTTTATTGAAATAATTGAACTCTCGTACCTCACTTATATTATTTTGAGAGTCTATAAACAGCATGGTAGTTGGTTTAGGTTATGAATTTAGTCCTAATATAATGGGCATCCAAGAGGGATATAATAAAAACTTTCGTATAGAGTGCATTGAATACTATGAGAAGTTTGATTCCTTGCATAAAGTTTTGAGATATAAAGATGGTGATATTAGAGTCGTGCTAGTGAGTAATTGTGTATTGGCAGAAATACTTGTGTTAAAAGTTTGTGATTCTCGTACCATGCACGTATGGTGAACCGTTATGTAATGAAGTCGGAGCATGATTTGTTTATTGATTGCCATCCTTTGTGTGAGGGTCGGGAGCGCGCGATGGTTAACTCCTACCAACCTCTACCCTAGGAGCATGCGGCTAATACTTTGCTTTGATAACCAATAGACTTTTGCAATAATTATGTGAGTTCTTTATGACTAATGTGAGTCCATGTATTATACGCACTCTCACCCTTCCACCTTTGCTAGCCTCTCTAGTACCACGCAACTTCCGTCGGTGCATAAAACCCACCATATAGCCTTCCTAAAAACAGCCACCATACCTACCTATTATGGCATTTCTATAGCCATTCCAAGATATATTGCCATGCAACTTCCACCATTTCATTTATTATGACATGCACCATCATTTTCACATTGCTTTAAATGATCGTAAGATAGTTAGCATGATGTTTTCATGGCTTGTCCGTTTTTTGATGTCATTTGCTATGCTAGATCATTGCACATCCCGGTACACTGTTGAAAGCATTCATATAGAGTCATATTTTGTTCTAGGTATTGAGTTGTAATTCTTGAGTTGTAAGTAAATAGAAGTGTGACGATCATCATTATTAGATCATTGTCCCATGTGAGGAAAGGATGATGGAAGCTATGATTCCCTCACAAGTTGGGATGAGACTCCGTACTTTAAAAATAATAAAAGAGTCCAATGAAGCCCAAATAAATACATAAAAAGAGGCCAAAGATTCCCACCAAAAAATGAGAGAAAAGAGAGAAGGTACAATGCTACTATCTTTTTTCCACACTTGTGCTTCAAAGTAGCACCATGATCTTCATGAAAGAGAGTCATCTATTTTGTCACTTTCATATACTAGTGGGAATTTTTTTCATTATATAACTTGGCTTGTATATTCCAATGATGGGCTTCCTCAAATTGCCCTAGGTCTTCTTGAGCAAGCGAGTTGGATGCACACCCACTTAGTTTCTTTTTGAGCTTTCATACACTTATAGCTCTAGTGCATCCGTTGCATGGTAATCCCTACTCACTCACATTGATATCTATTAATGGGCATCTCCATAGCCTGTTGATACGCCTAGTTGATGTGAGACTATCTTCTCCTTTTCCTCACAACTTCCACCATGATCTATTCCACCTATGGTACTATATCCATGGCTCACGCTCATGTATTGCGTGAAAGTTGAAAAGGTTTGAGAACATAAAAGGTGTGAAACAATTGCTTGACTTGTCATCGGGGTTGTGCATGATCTAAATACTTTGTGTGGGGAAGATGGAGCATAGCCAGACCATATGATTTTGTAGGGATAGCTTTCTTTTGCCATGTTATTTTGAAGAGACACGGTTGCTTTCTTAGTATGCTTGAAGTATTCTTGTTTTTATGTCAACATTAAGCTTTTGTTTTGAATCTTATGGATCTAAACATTCATGCCACAATAAAGCATATTACATGGATAAATATGTTAGGTAGCATTCCACATCAAAAAATCTGTTTTTATCATTTACCTACTCGAGGACGAGCACGAATTAAGCTTGGGGATGTTGATACGTCTCCAACGTATCTATAATTTTTTATTATTCCATGCTATTATATTATCTGTTTTTAATGTTTTATATGCACTAATATGCTATTTTATATTGTTTTGGGGACTAACCTATTAACCTAGTGCCCAGTGCCAGTTTCTGTTTTTTCCTTGTTTTTGAGTATTGTAGAAAAGGAATATCAAACAGAGTCCAAACGGAATAAAATTCTACGATGATTTTCTTGGACCAGAAGGAACCCAGGAGACTTGGAGAAGAGGCGAGAAGATCTACGGGTGGGTCACAAGCCCTAGCGGGGTTGCGCACCCTGGCTTGTGCCCCCCCACCCGGTAGCTCCTCCAACCCTAATTCTTCGCCTATAAATTCAGGAATATTCCCCCCAATACAAAAGGGAGCCATGATAATACTTTCCATCGCCACAAGCCTCCGTTCTCGTGAGAACCCATCTTGGAGCCTTTTTCGATAATCTGTCGGAGGGGGATTCGATCACGGAGGGCATCTACATCAACTCCATTTCCCTTCCGATGATGCGTGAGTAGTTCACCACAGACCTTCGGGTCCATAGCTAGTAGCTAGATGACTTATTCTCTCTATGTTCTTCAATACCATGTTCTCCATGATCTTCATGGAGATCTATCTAATGTAATAATCTTTTGCGGTGTGTTTGTTGAGATCCGATGAATTGTGGGTTTATGATCAGATTATCTATGAATATTATTTGAATCTTCTCTGAATTCTTATATGCATGATTTCATATGTTTGCAAGTCTCTTCGAGTTATTGGTTTGGTTTGGCCAACTAGATTGGTAATTCTTGCAATGGGAGAAGTGCTTAGTTTTGGGTTCAATCTTGCGGTGTCCTCACTCAGTGACAAAGTAGGGGTAGTGAGGCATGTATTTGTATGTTGCCATCAAGGATAAAAAGATGGGGGTTTCATCATATTGCTTGAGTTTATCCCTCTACATCATGTCATCTTACTTAATGCGTTACTCTGTTCTTCATGAACTTAATACTCTAGATGCAGACACAAGTCGGTCGGTGTGTGGAGTAATAGTAGTAGATGCAGAATCGTTTCGGTCTACTTGAGACGGACGTGATGCCTATATGCATAATCATTGCCTTGGATATCATCATAACTATGCGCTTTTCTATCAATTGCTCGACGGTAATTTGTTCACCCACCGTATTATTTTCCTTCAAGAGAGAAGCCTCTAGTGAAACCTATGGCCCCCGGGTCTATTTTCCATTTTATATTTTCAGATCTATAATCCAAAAATACCAAAAATACCTTGATGCAATTTTATTTACTTTTATTTAGTTTTACTTCTATCATCTTTTATACCTATCTCTATCAGATCTCATCATTGCAAGTAACCGTGAAGGGATTGACAACCCCTTTATAGCCTTGGGTGCAAGTGTTTGATTGTTTGTGTAGGTGCATAAATTTGGGCCTTGCGTGTACCTCCTACTGGATTGATACGTTGGTTCTCAACAACTGAGGGAAATACTTATCTACTTTGTTGCATCACCCTTTCCTCTTCAAGGGAAAACAAACGCAAGCTCAAGAAGTAGCGGTTGTCAACCCTTATTTGTCGAAGGTGATGAAACACCCTCAAACCATTGAGATGCGGGAGAGGGTTCTCAACATCTGGGATATCCAATGCCCAAGGAAGGAGGGAAGCAATAAGGCCAGGCTTCATGCGGTGTAGCAGGAAAGGTTCAAGTGTCAAGGGATGGTTGCGCGTGGTTTGAGTGATAATCACTCTGTGATCACGGACTTCATTCGGGAGCACAAGTTGGACACCAAAAAACGTTGGAGAAGCTCTCTTCAAACTTCAAGAGTGGATCGAGCATCTCCAAGCCCAAACCTATGACCTACAAAATCAAAACTGTGAGTAGGAGTCTAGTTTTAAAAGGATGATCATGGTTGTCGATTTCAGGACTCTGGAGACATGTTCCTCTTTCTATGATGGGGAGGCCATGCCTTGGAAGATGTAGGACAAGCCCACCACTTCATCAGCACCATCACCCAGGAAGGAAACTTGAGTACATGGGTATGGGCACCACCCTTAGCTTGTTCCAAGCTTGGGGGAGGTGTCCCGGCATCGTATCACCATCATTTTTATCATCATAATGTATCTTAGTTCTATCCTTAGCTATTTCATGATTTAGAAGAATAAAGTTTTAGTATGATTTAGTGTCAAGTGCTGTGTGGTCTATCTATCTATGTAATCGTCGGCTTGAGTTATATAATAAAGGTTAGTTTGAGTTTGTTTGCTTTACTTTATCACATCAATCGTATAAAATAGAATGATAATATCATATGCTAATCCCATGGGGAGTAATAACTTCACATAATAAGACTATAATTGGTAAAAAATTGTTGTAAGTCAACAAACATAGCATTAGTCATTGATGCAATTCATGAAAATGTAATGAAGAAAGATAGGTCTCACATATAAATATACTATATTGGACATCTTTTATGACTGTGAGCCCCCATTAAATATTCTATGCATGATCAACTAGTTGATGTTGGATAAGGAAGACAACGTAATTAGTTATGTTTGCTTATATTCACATAGAGGTTATATTATCATGGATCCTCCAACATGTGGTGCTTGCTCCTATCCTTTGCTAGCCAAAACTTTGCACCAAATAGAGATACTACTTGTGCATCCAAAAGTCCTTAATGTTGGGTTCTACCATAGGTGCATCGCATGCAAATTAAAAAAAATCTACGCGCAGAACATCCAAAAACATGCTACAGAGATGGATCACAGACCATTACCACTAGACGCGCAGTGCCGTGCAGCGGAAGTAGAGTTGGGGCAACATGTTCGCATGGTCCATCTCATCCCCGTCTGATCTCCCTCAAAACGTTGGTCGCCGGATCACACGTACAGGTTTGGCGGAGCGGCACAAGTGCACTGCCTCTAACAGTATCCACGCATGCAGGAGGAACACCATGCGGCAGACTGCTAGGTCCGATCACACAGTCGGCAGCATGTGGAGGTGGCATGTTGCAACACATGCAAAGACCTAATGACGGCGCCGAAGCTATCAACCACATGGGTGTGCCGCACCTCCGGTATATATAGGCCTCCGTCGCGGGCTCAACTCTTGGGCCTCGCACGGATCCTAAGTCCCATGCGTTCCTTCCCTTAAGCGCGTGACCCCTTAGGTTCTCTTTCACTTGCTGGCGAGTCAGATCATATCCGGCTCGACCAGACGGTAGAGGCCTCTAGGAAAGCGTGCTGACTCCAAGTGTCTAATGAAGCTGGTTAGGCAAACCTATACTTCACACTTTTGTTACCTTTCCCACATGATATATGTTGTCGTGCACAAGGCGACATTGTCATCCTTGTTGCAGCACAACCTCTTTCTCGTTCCGGTGAATTTGACCAACAATCTGATTATCTCATAATCCTCATTGCATGGCCATGTGTATCCAGGTCAGATCACCCGAGGGGCCCAGAGTATATCTCTCCTAGTAGGAGGGGCAAATCCCATCTTGCTCAACCATGTCTCGCAGCATGGGTCTGGACAAGCCCGAAACCTACCTTTGTAACTACCCAGTCATGGAGTAGCGTTTGGTCGGCCTAAGCAAGTATGTCACCATCCCGAGTACATGCGCGACCTTAGATCTTAGGACATAGAACGTATGTTGTACTAGAGACACACAGACGACCTATCGATGTGTCTCATAGTTGGGTCTATCCAACTGAGACCTTATCTTGACTCGGACTTGACTACATCGAATCCAATTAGATCTTTCTAAGTCCATATTATCCGACTAGCATCCAATGCTACATGATCAGCGAGACTGGACCATCCACCGTGTCATATGCTAGTCTAACTGTCCGCGCGTCCACATAACCCTTTCGACTAGGGACCATTTTAGAATAATCATCATACAATGCATAGTCTCACAAACAAGTCAAGTACTTGTTAATACACATCATTGATAATTTCCTAGGACTATATTTATTCATAAACACATAGGAAATATCATCATACATGATTGCCTCTATGGCATATCTCCAACGCTTAAACCCAGTTTTTTGCCATAAGAGTCCACCATATCTACCTATGGATTGAATAAGATCATTCAAGTAAGTTGTCATCAGTGAAAAAGCAATAAAAATTGCTCCTAAATATGTATGATCTTTTGTTGGAAGGGAAAATAAGCTTTATATGATCTTGCGATGGCAAAGAAATAAAAGCGATGATAAAGGTTGCTACCATAAGGGGCAATATAAAGTGATGTTCCTTTCCATTAAGAGCATGTGCATACAAAAAATAAATGCATGACAACCTCTGCTTCCCTCTGTCAAGGGCCTATCTTTTACTTTTCGGTCTTTACTTTTACGCAGGAGTCAATAGTGTTAACTTCTATTCCATTCTTGTTATTCTCTACTTGGCAAGCATCATGTGGTGGGGAAAGATATAGGCACATATATCTAGTTGGATATAGGTGGTCATGAGTTAATATTGTTGACATTATCCCTAAGATAAAATTGTTGGGTGGTGATAAATTATAAAACCCAATCTTCCTTTGTGTCTGACTGAAACTTTTTTACTTCATAAATATCCCGTGAGTGCCAGCAATCATAGAAGACTAAATGATAGTTGAGTATGTGAACTTGCTAAACAAAGCTCTTATATAGACTTTTTTACTTCATAAATATCCCGTGAGTGTTAGCAATTGTTTCAATGACTAAAAACATAGTTTGCTAGTTTTCAATAAAGTTTATGATTCATACTTCAGCATGTTGATAGATTATTACTTGTTCATGACAAGTTTTATGATATTATGTTTCTGTTATGATAATGGTCATGATGCTTTCATATCCGTATTTTATTTTTATTGACACCTCTCTGTCTCTCTCTAAGCATGTGGTCCTGATTATCGAGTTTGGTTTTCTCTTTAGGACAAGCAACATCTAAGCTTGGGGGAGTTGATACGTCCATTTTGCATCATGATTTCCTATTGTTATTTATATTGTTTTTGGTCATTATTCCACTTTATGATACAATTTTACTGCCTTTTCTCTCTGAAGTTACAAGGTTTACATGGACAGGAACATTACCGACAGCTGGAATTCTGGACCTAAAAAGCTACATTAGCGGTAACTATTTTACTAAAATCCAAATGACCTGAAAATTCACGGATTCTTTTACAGAATATACAATACTAGAGCCAAGAAGTACCAGAGGGGACACCTATTGCTCACAATGCAACAGGGTGCTCCCACCCCCCTGGGCATGCCCTGTTACCTTGTGGGGCCCACAGGCGGTCTCCGATGCTCCTCTTCTGCTACATGAAGGGTTTTGGCTTGGAAAAAATAAAGAGGATACTTTCAGGACGAAGCGCCACCGTATCGAGGCGGAACCTGGACATGAGTACTTTTGCTCTCCGTCGGAACGATTCCGCCAGGGAAACTTCCCCCCGAGAGGGGGAAATCGAAGCCATCATCATCACCAACACTTCCACCATCATGGGAGGACCAATATTCATCAGCATCTTCACCAGCACCATCTCATCTCAAACCCTAGTTCATCTCTTGTATTCAATTTTTATCTCAAAACCTCAGATTGATACATGTGGGTTGCTAGTAGTGTTGATTACATCTCATGGTTGATGCTAGTTGGTTTATTTGGTGGAAGAATATATGTTTAGATCCTTAAGGATATTCAGTACACCTTTCATCTTGAACATGAATATGATTTGTGAGTAGTTACTTTTGTTCTCGAGGACATGGGAGAAGTCTTGTTATAAGTAATCGTGTGATGTCAGTATTCAATCAATTTTTGATGATATGTATGTTGCTCTTCCTTTAGTGGTGTCATGTGATGTCGGCTACATGAAACTTCACCATATTCTGGCCTAAAGGAAAGCATCAGGGAATGATAATTAGATGATGGGTTGCGAGAGTGACACAAGCTTATACCCTAGTTTATGAATTGTTCCGTAAGGGGCTGATTTGGATCTACACATTTAATCTTGGTTAGATTTATCTTAATTCTTCTTTAGTAGTTCTGGATGCTTGCGAGAAGGAGTAATAATAAGTGGGTTTTTTATTCAAGTAAGAATAGCACCTTACAAACAGTCCACCCACATATCAAATTATCAAAGTAACGAACACAAATCAACTGAACATGGTGAACATGACTAGACAAAAATTCCCATGTATCCTCGAGAGCACTTTGCTTTATAAAAGAGACCTTTCATGCTTATCCTTTGCCGCAAGAGGAGGGCCACCTTGTTGTACCATTGTTCCTATT
Organism: Hordeum marinum; assembly: GCA_022496015.1. Lineage (NCBI taxonomy): Eukaryota > Viridiplantae > Streptophyta > Magnoliopsida > Poales > Poaceae > Hordeum > Hordeum marinum. Next base: position 181,978,279 of record CM039676.1, read on the forward strand.
ATTACTTGTTACTTGTTACAAATTATCTTGCTACAAAACTATCTATCACTACTATTTAAAACACTTCTAGAGAACACCTTGCTGAAAATCGCTTGTCATTTCCTTCAACTCCTCGTTGGGTTTGACACTCTTACTTATCAAAAGGACTACGATTAATCCCCTATACTTGTGGGTCATCAAGGAGGCGGCAAGGCGACAGGGCGCGCCCTGATGCCTAGTGGGCCCCTCGTGGCTTCGTCTGACCTAATTCCACCTCCATAAATTCTCTAAAATTGGGAAAGCAACAGAGAGCCACCCGAAACACTTTTTCATGTTGCCGCAAGTCTTTCTTTCAATGGGAGCCTATCGGTCTCAAAACCGGCGAATCTCGGGTAGGGGGTCCCGAGCTGTGAGACTGGAATCGATGGTAACAAGGGACGAAGGAGACGATGTTTACCCAGGTTCGGGCCCTCCTATGGAGGTAATACCCTACGTCCATCTTGATTGTATTGATGATATGTAGGTTACAGAGTCGATCTACCTCGAGAACAAATAGCTAACCCTAGATGAGTTGTCCTCTCTACAACCTAAAACCCTCTGGTTTATATAGTCACCGAGGGTACCTAGGGTTTACACATGGTTGGTTACACGTTGAGGGGATAAACATGCCTATTCACTACTCTCAACGTGGAGGACAAGCCACAATTCTCGAAGCTTCCTTCCTGGAGACAAGGCCTTCGATTGATCTAATGCTCGGCAAACAGCCCATATAGTCCGGCCCATAAGAAATAGGTCGGCCTCCCGAGGACCCCTTAAACCAGGACTCCCTTAGTAGCCCCCGAACTTGCCTCCAACGCCAAGGGTCTTAGCTCCAAATGCTTCGTATAATCAGAGTCTTTGACTTGCGAGGCGAGTTCTTCCCTCCGAGTTTAGTTCGGCATCCGATAACATGTAGTTTTCCGATTAGAGGCCCGCCCGAACACCATGAATAGCTCAGCCCTGAAGGCCAAACGTCAAGGAGCAAACAGAGTTCCCTCGCAACCTTTCTAATGAAAAGTCGCGGCCCGCCACGACCGTCGGACCAGTTGCAAAAACTTGAACCGCGGTTCTTGGCCGTTTTCATTAGCACAATCCATCAATGCACAGATCATGCTCTGTTTTGCATGGGGTATGTTTAATCATGCGTGCATAACGGCACGCACACCTTGGGAAGCGAAGCGATACGCGGCGCAGCAAAGGGATGCCAAATGGCGATAAGCCTCATAAAAGGGAAAGAAAACCCCAAGGCCTAAACACGCTTCCCATTCGCACCTTCTGCTTCCCCAATCTCCTGAGCTTTCAGAGTGCAGATCTAGGTTTTCCACAACTCCCCCTCCATGCTCATCCATGGCTGGCTCTGGCTCCAACGGCAAGTGGGAGGCTTCCACGGTCACTGACCGGGACATCCGGGACCTCAAGGACGCCGGCTACCTCCCCGCAAACATCGGCCACCGCTTGTCGGAGAAGGGCCAGGTGATCCCCACCCTCAAGCCAGGTGAGAGGGTGGTCTTCATACCCCACCTCATTTAGGGACTCAGCTTTCCGCTCCATCCCTTCGTCAGGGGGCTAATGTTCTTCTACGGCCTCGACTTCCATGATCTCCCGCCAAACTCCTTCATGCACATATCGGCCTTTATCATCGTCTGCGAGGCCTTCTTGCGAGTCGAGCCACACTTAGGACTTTAGCTCAATGTATTTAATATCAAGCCGAAGTGTGTCGCAGGCGAACACGTAAACTCCGGCGGGGCTGTCATCAGACAACTCCCCCGCGTCAGATGGCGATCCCGCACCTTCATCGACACCATCAAAATATGGCAGAAAGAGTGGTTCTACATCACTGATCCAAGGGAGGAAGGCCAACCTGCTATGGCCGAATTCATATCCGGCCCCCCGTCAGATTGACTTCATGGTCCGAAAGGGCCTCGACTTGGGGTCAAACAAGGAGGTGAACAATCTACAAAAATACATTGCCTCCATGGTCAAAAACGACATCACGTTGGCCAATGCGGTCCAGATTATGCTCTGATGATGCATCCTCCCCTGCCAGCGCCGGAGTTCTCCCATGTGGGCTTGTCAGCTTGACGACAAGCCTACTATTCGTTAGCTCTTCCAAACTACTTGAGAGAATCTCTAGAAGGCGCTGTTCAAGGCGCAGAAGGACTGGCCAGCCAAGGAGGAGGATCGGGGCCTACATGCCGATAAGCCTCCTACCGAGGTATAACATAATTTTGTTTGATCGGCTTTATTCTTCCTAAAGAAAATCTAAGCACCTCTCCGACCACTTTTGCAGAAATGACTGAGCAAGGCCACGGGCATCGACTGCACGGCGCCTCAGCCCAAAGACATCAGGTCTAGGCTGTTGTTGGAGATGCTCGTCGAGGTGCCTTACGAGGCACCAGCAAAGAAGGAGAAGAAGAAGCACCAGGCCAAGAAGGCCTGCGTAGTAAGGGACCTGTCGGACACTTTGTCAGGAGGAAGAGCTTGACGGCGAGGGGAAAGGCAATTCCCACCTCACAAGAAACAGGACGGCGTCATTGGACGCCACATAGGAGGTACCCCCTCCTGCCCCAAAGAAAGCGCGTCAGACACAGGTAATTCTGTCCGACGACAGTTCGGACTCGGATACCGAGTTCGATTACTTAAAGAGGGTTCCACAAAGGAACCTAAGGGCCAAGCCCCCAGCTGTAAGGTAAGGGTCTGAAGACTTCACTGGCCATTAACGATAAGTTTGAAAGGTTATTAACATGTGAGCGTTTATCGATTTTGCAGCCCACCTCGCGTTCTCCCCACTGAACAGGTTTTGGACAGGGAGACCCCGCCCTTCGAACTAGCGGAGAGTGGGACTGTGTCGCATCCCACCCCTCCGGGCGCCGAGAAGGATGCCATGGAGGTGTCATCCTAACAGACTCCTATAGAGCCGGGCACCGGCGATGGGGGTGATGACGGCATGGTCAAGGCTAACACCTCAGCCACCAAAGATAGGGGGAAGAGCCCCGCCCGGACACCTGGGGGGAACGAATGAGGGGACGTTCAGTCCCCTTCAAGGACATCTCCAGAGCGCGCCACGCCTCCAGGGGCACGGGTCCAGTCCATGGTTGGTGATCGGGTTATCCGATCACCACCGGCACCACAGACCAATGGGTGGCCGGTTCTGGGGGAGCCTCTATCGAGCACCTCCATCTCTAAGGAGCACCGCACCCTTATGGGTGTAGTATTGCAGAGCATTCGGTCCGTTGACAACGGACTGAAGGAGGCCTTCAATGGTCTCGTGATGGGCTTTTAGGTGAGCCACATAATGCTTTTATTTGTGAAATATTAATTTGTTTGTGTTATCATTATGTACATGGCAGCCCTCGACCCCTAGGTGATTTTAAAAAACTCTCCTGGGGATCCATCATATATCATTATCCAAACTATGACTATATATGTTCGGAATGTCTTAACAACCCATAAAAAAGGACCAGACATTGGATTGTATGGATTACAGTTCGGAAGTTTTGAACCCGTGTAACCTGATAGGGATTTGTTTTTTATAGGATTCGTCGTCAAGGGCAGTTGTCAATGCCGCCAAGCTAGACGAGCTGAATCAAAAGCTTAAAAGCTCTGAAGGCGAGCTTGATGCTCTTAACAAGAGATTCGACGAGGCGCAAGGTAAGCCTTACTCAGTATCCGAAAATTTTCATCATCGTATTGTCGATGCAGTATTCATATTCTTGATGCTTACGCAGCCTCGGCGAAGGAAATGGAGAAGCTCAAGGCCGAGCTGCAGAATGGAAGCAGGAGGCTGCGGTCGAGAGGGCGGCGGCCGAGCAAGCGGCTACCGCGCTTTCCGCCTTAAGACCCACCAGCGACAAGCACAAGGCCCAGGTGGAGGAGATCCAATAGGAGCTCAAGGACGTCGGCCACAAGTGCGAGGTCCTAGAGTAGAAAGGAAAGGAGTAGGTAGCCGAACTATCCACCTTGAAAACCGAACCCCAAAAGGAGCGGGTGGATAGGAGGTTCTTTGAAGAGAAAGTCCGCCAGACGAAGGTTATAATGGATGGTAAGCCATACTTATTGCAGTGTGTATTCGGGGATAGCAAGTTCAAGTTGCTGACCCAGGTGTGGCGTTCTTTAGGCGCCTGCTCTGACCTCCAGAAGAGCGCAGCGGACGCGAATCATTTCTATGCTTCGCAGGGAGAAGGAGATGAAGCTCATCTATTCTCGGCGTAGTTTGAAGCCCCCGAGGGCTCTCCTCCTTGTTGAGCAGTTGAAGCAGCTGATGGAGCTACGTCGGATGGCGGATCCGGCCATGAAGGATCTTTTTGTACGGCTATGTCCCAACGAGCCACTGTCGGGCAGCTACTACGGCCTGGTGCAGAAGCTGAGCGACGCCTCGCCCCAGATCGACGCACTAAGGCGTTCCTTCTGCATCGAGGGAGCTCGGATGGCCTTTGCGAAGGCCAAGGTGCACTGGCAGGGGCTTGACCCGATGAAGATAGCCACCGCCCTGCCGCCTCCTGGGAAGGAGCATAAGCGCCTTGAGCTATACTTCTTTGGAATAATGGAGGGTGCTCGGACGATAGAGTCGCAATGTTCAAAAGAGGACATGTACGATTGAATGCATTGTAATATGTTCGAAGACCTTTGAATGCTTGTATATTTGTTATGCATGGTTTATCATGTTTTTTATGTTTTGCATTCCTTTATAACTCCTGTGTGGCCATTTAAACTGAAAGCTGCGAGTCGTTAGCTTCAGCCCCCATGTAGATACTACTTGGGGCGTCTCTAGTTACGCACTATAACCCTTAGCCGAGCTATCGGTACCTGAAGGCAGTAGTGTGCGGCAGACCAGGCAATCAGACCATAATGTTTTATTGCTTTCACTTAGCCGTAGGGGCGCGAAAAGGACTGCGGAAGGCTGGTGACTAGCCCCCGGTGACTTGTTATGTTCGGATGAACCGCGGCTAAAGCCGATATCACATGGTTTGTACGAATACCAGACCCATCGTACGACATGGGATGACCTCTGACGAGGTCGTGAGTATAATACTTAGGGTCGGATTCGCAGACCGGTTCTCGCATACCTTGACAGTTAGTTTTCGGCTTTCTCCTCTGAGGTGTTTGACTAGGCTAGCCGGAAACACAATCACAAAGGTTCTCCCTTGCCTTTTTAGCCGAACAAGCGGAATGTAAAGGGGCAAGCATAGGAGTCGGGCAACCCAACTATTGACCCAAGACATAGTTCGGAACCAATGCATATAAAGAAAATTCCAAGATGCTAAACGCATAAAAACTGTGCATAAGGCAATTTTTTTAACTCGAGCCCTTGGTCTATTATCCGGTTGTGTCGCAATATACCGAACAGTTTCGTGAGAAGAGGGAGAAAATAAAATATGTGCCAGAAAAGGACAACGAGACAACCATGTATAATGATTTTTTATTGTTCTCAACGACTCTTATTACTCGGATTCAGAAGCAACTGTTTACAGGTATTTGAAAAAAAAATTACAGGAGTGGTTGTACCAGGGGTCTTCGATTGGTGACCTTACGTCCTCGATGTGCCTCGTCGCTTGTCTACTTCTGCGCCTCCTAGGGAATGGTGCACCTCAGCGGGTGGTACTGTTAGGCGAACAGATCTTGCAAACAAGGTCGTGAGAAGTTGCCGAAGTGTGGATGAGCCTTACGCCTTTAGCAGGCACTTGATGGTACCTGCAGTGTGCCCGGAGATATTTGATGGTAGTAGTTCAGTCTAGCTGAACACTTACCCTTTTTTCCCACTACCGCCCATGGAATTTTGAGCGCAAAGTTGTGCCTCCTTAGCACCTACTTCGCTGGTCCTAGGGCTGCAAGATGGGGGTCGAGTCCCTATTTATGGGGAGAAGAAGGTTCTAAGAGTTTGTGTTGAAGCCGAGCTCGCTTCCCAACCTTTTGTGCCTTGACGGCAGGTGCCGGTGTTTGCCGATCGTCATTGTAACGGAATTCGACTGCCAGGGCCAACGCATGTTCCTCAGTTCGGAGGAATGCTCTATGTTGCCATTGACAGTGATGACCCCCTTGGGGTCGGGCATCTTGAGCTTGAGGTATGCATAGTGTGGGATGGCGTTAAAGCGAGTGAATGTTGTACGGCCGAGCAGGGCGTGATAGCCACTGCGGAAAGGCACAATGTCGAAGATCAAGTCTTCGCTTCGAAAGTTATTGGGCGAGCCAAAGACTACTTCCAGGATTAGGGAGCCCATGCATCAGGCTTCGACGCATGGGATCACTCCATTAAAGGTAGTGTTGCTGGGTTTGATCCTTGATGGATCTATTCCCATCTTTTTCATCATATCTGAGTAAATCAGATTTAGGCTACTTCCTCCATCCATGAGGATTTTAGTGAGGTGATACCCATCTATAATGGGGTCTAGGACGAGGGTGGCCGAAGCTCCATGACAGATACTGGTCAGGTGATCATGTCGATCAAAGGTGATCGGGTATGCCGATCATGGGTTATACTTCGGGGCTACAGGCTCTAAAGCATAGACCTCCCGAAGGGCGCGCTTCCTCTCCTTCTTGGGTATATGGGTGGCATATATCATATTTACTGTCTTCACCTCTAGGGGGAACTTATTTTGTCCGCCACCAATTGGCCCCCGAGGCTCATCCTCGTCCTCGTTGTGTTGGCTCTTGCCTTGGTCCTCGGATGTGAGTTTGCCCGCCTGTTGGAATACCCAATAGTTACGGTTGGTGTGGTCAGCGGGCTTCTCTTGAGTGTTGTGGACTTGGTAGGGCCTTTCCATGATCTTCTCTAGCGGGGTGGGTCCATCGTGATTGCCATTAGGAGGCTTCTTCCGCTGCCCGAGTCAGGAATTGCGGAAGCCGGCGTTAACAGCCATGTCATCGGCATCACTATTGTTGTGCTGGTGCTTATTCTTGTTGCACTTTGGTTTCCCGTTTCCATCCCGGACTTCGGAGGTTCCGGGGTCTTTGGGGTTATGGCTTCGTCTTGCGATCCAGTTATCCTCGCCTGCGCAAAAGCGAGTCATGAGGTATGTAAGGGCGTACATTGTCCGAGGTTTATCCTGGTCGAGCTGGCAGGCCAACCATTCATCCCGAATATTGTGCCAGAAGGAGGCTATTGCCTTGGCATCCGGGCAGTCGACAATCTGGTTTTTCTTGGTCAAGAACCAATTCCAGAATTGCCGCGCGGACTCTCCTGGCTTCTGGATGACGTTGCTAAAATCGGAGGAGTCCCGCGACCGAACATAACTGCCTTGGAAGTTAGATCGGAATGCATTTTCTAGGTCTTCCCAACATCCTATGGAGTTTTCGGGGAGGCTGTTCAACCAGTGTCGAGCTGGCCCCTTAAGTTTTAGAGGTAGATATTTGATGGCGTGGAGGTCATATCCTCGTGCCATGTGGATGTGGAGGAGGAAATCCTCAATCCATACGGTTGGGTCAGTTGTCCCATCGTACTGCTCTATGTTTACGGGTTTAAACCCCTCCGAGAATTGATGCCGCATCACCTCGTCCGTGAAGCACAATGGGTGGGCGACACCTCTGACGCGAGCTATGTTGCGCTGGTGATCAACGTCTGTTTTATCCCGGTTTCGTTCTCGGCCTCTATTGTTGCGATCAAGCCAGGGCTGGTACCCGTCCCGTTGATCGGGTGAGTACCCTCTGGATCCGTAGATGGATTTCGTGTGACTTGCCCTATGGTCCAGGTCGTGTCGCGGGTCGAACCTGTCATCTGGCTCTATTGGCTCTTTGCCCCGTCTTCGGGGTATCGCCGGCCTATCACCGGTGTAGTCAGCCGTCCTGTCATGCCCTCGAGGGGGCAGTCTGGCTTATCATATGGGGTATGTTTAGGAGATGGCGTATCAGTGAGCTCGTCGTTGAATTGCGGCAGCAGCCTTCTGCATGGATAGCTCTTAGGTTGGTCCGATAGACCGCTACCATATCCTTCCTCCGCTACAAGGACTCTCGTCCACCGATCATTGAGGTTATCTTGTTCGGCTTTAAGCTGTCGTTCTTTTGTTTTCAGGTTGCGGGCTATGGCTATAAGTTGTTGCCTGAATAGTTCCTGATCTTCATGGTTATCGGGAATGTCAAAGTCATCAGCTTCCGGGATGTCCTCCTCCTCGACAGGGGGGAGGCAATTATCGTCCTCAGAATTGTTTAAGTCGTCAGGGTTGCGTTGGTCTTCAGGCCTCTCCTGACCCTCTAACGGGTGTTCGGGGATATAGAGATCGCTGAGGTCTTCTGGGGTATCTCCGTCCCTGGTGCCGATGATAGCTTTCCTTCCCTTTTTGCCTTTTGACTGTTTGTGCGGTTTCCGGCGCTTTGACGGTGCTTCACCTGACTTGTCGCCATCGTTTTTAGGCGTGTTTTCTCCATTAGCGGTTGGAGTGTCCACCATGTAGACTTCGTATGTGGAGGTGGCGGCCCATCTCCCGGTGTTAACAGGGGTGGGAGCGCAATCTTCCTTATCCATGTATTCTGCCTCCTTGGAGGCATAGTCCAACATGTCGGTTAAATCTTTGACAGTGGCTATCAAGTGGATGGTGGGTGGGACGAAAAAATCATCCTGACCTGCCCTCAGACCGCTCTAAGCATGGATCGGGGTTGGGTCGTCGGTAATCTTCATCGACGAGATCCGATCTAGGGCCTAGTTGAGTATCGAGAGCTCAATCGGGTCAACCTCCTCGGAGCATACAGAGTTGACCTCCGTTGTGTTCGGCCTAGGGGAGTGTTTGGCAGGAACAGGTATCCGGTCGTCCTGCACTATGGTCGGGTCCAAACTGAGAGTCAGGTCTTTGCCGGGGAGAATCCCGTGGACGTGACCAAAAGAGGGATCCGAGGTTAAAGCCTCGGAGTCTTCGGGCGTGGCAGGCGAGACTGCGAGCCCAATTAGCAAAAGATCGCCCCTACAGTCCATAGAGAACTCTAGGTTCCTGAATCTGACCTGTTGATCAGGGGCGAATCTCCCGACCCAGGCTAGATGGCCAGGCGGGTCAGCGTGCAGCACAATGATGCCGAGAACGAAGATCTGTCCAGGGACAAAGGTGTCCATGTTGCAGACATCTTCATTGATGAACGTTGCGAGCCACCAATTCCTTTGGTGGTCACAGCAGAACTCTCAATGAAAGCACCAATGTCGGTGTCAAAACCGGCGGATATCGGGTAGGGGGTCCCGACTTGTGAGACTAGAATTGATGGTAACAAGGGATGAAGGAGACGATGTTTACCTAGGTTTGGGCCCTCCTATGGCGGTAATACCCTACGTCCTTCTTGATTGTATTGATGATATGTAGGTTATAGAGTCGATCTACCTCGAGATAAAATAGCTAAACCCTAGATGAGTTGTCCTCTCTACAACTTAAAACCCTTCGGCTTATATATATGTTGAGGGTACCTCGGGTTTACACATGGTTGGTTACACGTCGAGGGGATAAACATGCCTATTCACTACTCCCAACGTGGTGGACAAACCACGATTCTCAAAGCTTCCTTCCTGTAGACAGGGCCTTCGATCGATCCAATGCTCGGCAAGCGGCCCATACAGTCCGGCCCATAAGAAATAGGTCGGCCTCCCGAGGACCCCTTAAACCAGGACTCCCTCACAGCCCATCTCGAGACCTTTTCCGGTACTCTGCTGAAGGGGGAATCGATCGCGGAGGCTTTCTCCATCAACCTTGCAACCTCCATGATGATGTGTGAGTAGTCCAACACAGACCTATGTGTCCATAGCTAGTACCTAGATGGCTTTCTCTCTCTCTCCCTCTTTGATCTTCAATACCATGTTCACCACGGTTCTCGCGGTGATCTATCTGATGTATTCCTCTCTTGTGGTGTGTTTGTTGGGATAAGATGAATTATGGGTTTATGACTAGTTTATTCGCTGAAAGTAATTGAGTCTTTTTTTAATTCAATTATGCATGATTGTTATAGCTTTGTATTTCATTCCGGACTATAGGTTTGGTTTGGCCAACTAGACCGATTTATCTTCAACCGGGGTGGCGTGTTGTAATGGGTGTTGTGCTCTATGTCCCAATGACAGAAAGGGACAAGAAACATATTTATATCATTGCCATTAAGGAGAAAACGACAGTGTCAGAACATATTTCTTGTCATACTTTGTTCACATCATGCCACCTTGTTCCAAGCATTACTTTGTTTGTCACGAACTCAATACCTAGAGAGGTGAGCATAGAAGCGCACTCATGGTGGAGTAATAGTAGTAGATGCTGGTTCATTTCGGTCTACTTGTTTATGGCTATGATGCCTATAAACATGATCATTATTTTGAATAACATGTCATAACTATGTGTTAGTCCGTCAATTGCCCACCAGTAATTTGTCTACCCACTATATGATATGTTCAAGAGAGAAGCCTCTAGCGAAAACTATGGCCCCTGTGTCTACTTAATCATAAATACTAAGACCCTAAAAATATTTTGCTCCAACTTATTTACTGCTAATTATTTTTCTTTTATATCATCTATCTCTATCAAGATTTAATCCTTTCAAGTACCGAGTTCAAGGGGCTTGACAACCTTCTTGCACGCGTTGGGTGCGAGTGTTTGGTTTTGTGTGTGTAGATGATGTTGAAAGGAGTTTTCTTGGTTCTCCTATTGGTTCGATAACCTTGGTTCTCACCGAGGGACATACCTATCTGTTTTGTGCTGCATCTCCTCTCCTCTTCGGGGAAAACCCCACCGCAGCTCACAAGTAGTAGGAAGAATTTCAAGCGCCGTTGTGAGGAAGACATCACCAACTTCGCTCGAGGTACCCACACACATACTAGCATTTATTCGTTCTACTTTCTACTTGCCTAGTATGTTATCTTTATCTTTGTCACACAATAAAAGAAAGTAAAAGAAAATTTTAAGAATAAATGGATCCTCGTCCACTTGCTAATCTTTTCGAACTCGTTGCTTATTGTAAACCAATAGTTAATAATGAAGTGATGAATCAAAATGCTATTGGGATACGTTTATTGGATGAAAAGGATGATTGCAATTTTGTTAGTATAAATTCTATGAATATCAATTGTGCTAATGATCATGATTTGGGTGATAATGTTTCTTTTGATCTTGAAATTTATTTAAGCCTCGTAATGAATCTACTATTGAAAGTTGCCATGGTATTGAAAGTAGGTTTGGAAGAGTTTCATCTTTAGGTAAATATAATCCCACTTATTTGGAGAATTTTCAATCTTGTGATTTTATTTATAAGAGTGGTTTTGGAGAGGTCATGACTTTAGATAATGTTAATCCCACTATCTTGGAAGATTATAACGCTTTTGTGCATGTGGATCATGGAGAAAATATTTTATGTGATAGCTATATTGTTGAATTTGAATATGATTGTACATGTAGTTATTATGAGAAAGGCAATTTTGGATATAGAATTTTTTATGTTACTCACTTACCTCTCTTTGTGTTGAAATTATCAAGGCTTCATTCTTCCTATATGCATATGCTAGATATTTCTGGTGTTGATAATTTGTTTTCCTATAAAGCTCCTATGCATAGGAAGTATGTTAGAGTTACATGAGTTTTTCACATGCTATATGATGCTCTCTTAGTGCTTCAATTCTTATCTTTTATGCGAGCATCACTAAATTTCAAGCCTATCTTAATGGCTATAAATAAAGAGATTGTTGGGAGACTATCCAATACGTTCTGTTATTTTGATTTTATATTTTTTTGTTTCTACTATTATGGTGGTATTTTGCGTTTAAATTAGTGTATGTGACAAAGTAAATCCTTTGGGAGAATTTGGAAGATACTAGAATTGATGTTGTGCAAATACAGAAACTTCTACACCCACTACAAATTTTCTCTGTTTTTACTGGAACGTCTTTTTGATATGAATTTTTAACACAACATTGGTATACAGATATCCCAGGTTTTCCTATTTTTCATAATTTTCTGAGTTACAAAAGTATGGTTTTAGTACATATTACTATAGACTATTTTGTTAGGCGGATTCTATTTTTTGCTTGCATAGTTTGCTTGTTTTGATGATGCTATGGATCGTATTGGGGGGATAGGCGATGGAGCAGTTAGAATACAGTATGTATTATGTAATAATAAAATATGAATCAATTTATAACAGTACCTAAAGTATTTGATATGTCTATTATACTAACGGATTGCACGAGGTTTTGTTGAGATTTGTGTGCTGAAGTTTTCAAGTTTTGGGTGAGACAATGATGGATGAAGGAATAAGGAGTGGCAAGACCCTAAGCCTGGGGATGCCCAAGGAATCCCAATTTAATATTCAAGGAAGACCCAAGGGTCTAAGCTTGGGTATGCCCCGCAAGGCATCCCCTCTTTCGTCTCCAATCTGCCGGTATGTCACCCGAGCTATGTTTTTTACTCATCATATGATATGTTTTTGCTTGGAGAGTTGTGTATTATAGTTTGCTTTTTTATTTTGCCACAACTATTGTTCTCTAGACACACATATTTGAGAGAGACACATGGTCATCATAATTTTATAGAATACTCTATATGCTTCACTTATATCTTCTTAGCTAGGCAGTTGCTCTAGTGCTTCACTTATATCTTTTATAGCATGGTGGCGTTCAGATTTTATATAAATAATTGAACTCTAATGCTTCACTTAAATATTTTTGAGAGTCTAAGAAGTAGTAATAGTAATGGGCACATGTTATAATACTAGTCCAAAAAGGATAGGTATTCAAGGGGGTATAATAAAAACTTTCATGTAGCTCACTAAAGAAGAAACATTGGTTAATTATATTGATGTAGTAATATGAAAGGGCATGAGTACATGATCATTGGTTAGTAGAAATATCAGCATTTAAAGCCTGGTATTTTTTACTCATCTAAGTATTGACTATGGCATGGTGATGATCTGTGAGCATTTTTATGTTTCAAATGAAATCCTATTGTATTGTTCGAATCGGGGGCACACGATGGTTAACTCCTACCAACCTCCTCCCTATGGTCATGCGGTAGTACTTTGCTTCGAGAGAGCTAATAAGGCTTTACAATAAGTATACTAGTTCTTTATGACTAACGTGAATCCATAGATATACACACTCTCACATTTTTGTAAATTGCTAGCTTCTTCGGTACCGTGCATTGCCCATTCTCACCTCGAGAGTCGGTGCAACCTTCACCGGTGCATCCAAACCTGGTGACATGATACACTCTATCACACATAAGCATTCTTGTATATTCCTCAAAACAGCCACTATACCTACCTATTATGGCATTTCCATAGCCATTCCGAGATATATTGCCATGCAACTTCCATCGTTCCGTCACATGTCTTGTGTGTTCATCATCACATTGTTTTGCATGATCATATAGCTAACATAGTATTTGTGGCATATCCATTTTTCATCATTATTTATATGTTACACTAGATCATTGCACATCCTTGTACACTGCCAGAGGCATTCATATAGTCATATTGTTCGTTATTGAGTTGCAATATTGAGTTGTAAGTAAATAAAAGTGTGATGATCAGCATTATTAGAGCATTGTCCCAGTGAGGAAAGGATGATGGATAGTATGATTCCCCCACAAGTCGGGATGAGACTCGGGACGAAAAATAAAATAAAAAGAAATGGGATAGGCAAAAAAAGAGAAATCCCAGCATGAACAATTCTAGAGAAAAGAGAGAAGGGCCAATGTTACTATCCATTTACCACACTTGTGCCCCAAAGTGGCACCATGTTATTTGTATAGAGAGCCTCTCGAGTTGTCATTTTCATATGCTAGTGGGAATCTTTCATTATAGAACTTGGCTTGTATATTCAGATGACGGGCTTCCTCAAATGGCCGAGGTCTTCATGAGCAAGCAAGTTGGATGCACACCAGCTTAACTTCCCTTGAGATTTCATACACTTATAGATCTAGTTCATTCGTTGCATGGCAATCCATACTCCTCGCATTGATATCAATTGATGGGCATTTACATAGCCCGCTGATCCGCCTAGTTGATGCGAGACTTGCTTTCCACTTTGACTCCTTTTCATCTCTACCACCTGTCACGCCTGTCGTGGTTTTGTCATGGCAGATGTCTAGGTAAACGGACTTCGGTTCGAGGCCATTGCTAACATGATGGACTCAAAGGGGTTGATGGGGACGAAAGACACGGATTTACCCAGGTTCGGCCCCTCAACTCGAGGTAATAGCCTACGTCCTGCTTGTGTTTGTATTGCTTGATGTGTCGATTACAAGGGAGCTAAAGCTTGACCTAGAATTCAACAACCTGATCTCTAAGTCGCCCTGGGTATGCCTTTATATAGGAGGTCTAGACCATGGGTCATACAATTGGTAACCGACTCTCATTGTTTATCCGAGTCTTCCTTTATCTTCTTGTCCAAGTTGTCCGCGGGCGGCTTACACACTCGGGTCTTCTGGGCCACTGTCCAGCCCACCTTATGAGCCGCCAAGCTTCCTCGGCTTTAGGACCACCGGCTCACCTTGGGCCAGTGTATGAGCCACCAAGCATAACCCGGAACCCTTCGGGCGGGTCATACCGTGGGGTTATATCCCCAACATTAGGCCCAGGTTGATTGGAGCTTGCTCACTTCACCCTCTTGTCTTGCTCTTTTGGCGAGTCGCCCGGAATGACCCGCCATGACGTCACGTTGACCCTGTAGAAAAGATTCGCTGACGTACTCACCAAATCTTCGCATTAAGTGACCATCCCGAAAATCGAGGCATCCGCTCGGCCAAAACATTTCCGTCGCTTGGATTTTCGCGCTCATTATTCCTTCTCCTTTTAAATAGGACCACCCCAGGCGGTTTATTACTTCTCCTGCTCGCTTCCTCGTCTTCCTCCTATTGACGCAACCACTTCCATCACTTCCAGCTCCGGCGCCGCCTCCGCTCCGTCGACGACAGACCGCTGCATCAACCTGTGCGAACTAGAGTTTCATCCGCGTTTCACTACGCCGTCACCGGTAAGCCCGTGCTTCTCCTTAGATCCATTACCGCAACGGTAGGGTTTGTAGGAAGCCAGTCGCCTTTGTGCGGGTTCTTCCGACGCCATTGCTCGGAGTCCTCCGACGTCAGCCGCACCCTTGTCGCTCATCTTGGCCACGCCGCCGCGCACGGGGTAGCCGTGCACAATGCACGGGCCCATCGCGGCTCCTTCTTACCATTTCAGTTTTCCTCTACTTCGCCTCTTCTTCGCTAGGTCTAAAAATAGGAACTTTTTTCCTGCTTTTGTAGATCCATAAATATAGCGGTAGTTTGTGAAATCTGTTTCCAGGACTTAGCCAAATTTCCCCCCCTCGTTTGCTAGGTTGACCCGCTACATTGCGTCGGCTCTCATTAGCCGGAGTATAGCATCTTATACGTAGAATCTTTAAGCTCGTAAGTCGCCATAGATTTTAGTCTCCTCTTGACTCGCCGTGTTTTAATTTTTCACAATCTTTGAACTAGCAGAATGTCTCGTGCCTCGAACTCCTGTAACTGGGTCGGGTCATGCGTTGCGAAAGAGTTTTTGATGGACTTTGTTCACACTGGCACTCTCCCTTCCAAAGATGCCATCCACCGGCGGGTCCCGGGTGATGAACTGAAGCCCGTTCGCCAAGAAGGAGATGTGGTCGTTTTCTCGGACCATACTGAGCGGGGTTTCGTGCCTCCCGGCTCAAAATTCTTCCGCGATGTCCTTCATTTTTACAAACTCCATCCTCAAGACCTCGCCCCCAATTCCGTCTCAAACATCTGCAACTTTCAAGTATTGTGTGAAGTCTATCTGCAAGCCAAGCCGTCGGTAGGCCTGTTCCAGGAGTTCTTCTATGCCAACCGTCAAACTGAAGTGAAGGCCGGTCCAAGTCTCAAGTTGGGCGGAATTTCTATCCAGAGGCGTCGGGACATCACCTTTTCGGCTATGCAGCTACCGAGTCACCCAAAGGACTGGAATAAAACGTGGTTCTATTGCAAAGATACTTCTCCAGAGGGTGAACATCCACTGCCAGGTTACCGTCCTTCCCGGCTCAAGACAACTTCAGAGCTTCCTAGCCGGTTGTCAGCTTCAGAACGTGCAAGATACGAGCCGGCTCATGCCAAGATTAGGGCCCTCATGGCCAAAGGCTTAACCGTACTGGACCTAATCCGCTGCTGGATCTCTTGGAGGATCATGCCGTTAAGCCACAGAAGCCGCCTTATGTGCGAGTACAAAGGCGAATACGATAGCTCGCTCTGCTTCAGCCGGTCAACCTTGACAGAAGACGACATCACCACTTCTATCAGGAGTCCCGTTCATGAGACATCCAGAGCCTTCAGCACTATCAGGTTGATCCCCTTTAGCACCCTTAATCCGGCCCCAGATGTAAGGTGACTTCTTCCCATCCGTCTCTTGGACCTTACTTGTACCTTGCTGATCTACTGCCCTTAACCGGCTTATTCTTTCAGGCCGACTCTGACTTCTGGAAGAAGGAGTACATCCCTCCCTTGAAGAAGACCAAGAAGAAGGCCCCGGCTAAGAAGCCCAAGAAGGACGCCCCACAAGAGGGATGGTTTGACCTGCCACAATCATCCGGCTCAGAGGTAAATTTTAGCTGTTTTCTGAGACTTTGTCTTCTCATTTCACTAACACCTGTTTTAGTCACAGGATGATGTGGAGACCAGCCACGCCAACACCCCTGAGGTAATATACGTTTCTTTCGGCTCAGAATATTTTGTCCCCCGGAAGCCGCGGCGGGTTATTGGAAAAGTTCCTCTCTCTCATCCTCTTGCTTATCTAGACCCTCAATTTCTTTTTTTAAACAACAACAGGCTGATCGTCGTCAGACCCGGAGCGCCGGCTCTACGGGTCTCGCGTCCAGTTTACCGAACTCCCCGGCTCCAAAGAAGCGCCCTGCAGAGATATTATCTCTTGTTTGACTTGTTTGCTTTGCCATTTCAATATTGTCTTATCTTTTCTTAACTATCTCTTAGAGGTCACCTTCCTCTAGCGACTCTACGGCGACCGCCCTGCCGCCTCCTAAGATCAATCCGTTGTAAGTATTTCCTTTAACCGTACATTTCTGTTCCCTTTGGCGGCTGTAATCCTTGGGTTCTGACGTTTGTGCTCTGTAGGGCTCAAGCGAAGCATCGAAAGACGAACAAGTCCTCCCCTAGCCCTGCAGCCCAAGAGCCGAAGCATGAACAACCGGATGAATCACGACCGAATGTGGATCCGCCAGCCGCATCTACCGGGCCAGCTGCTGAACATATCATCCCAGAGAGCCCTCCAAGGGATCCTTCGAAGCCACCAAGTCCTGCCCATATGACCAAGAACGTTGCCACTCCAGACGTCGTGATCACCGGATCTGGCTTCCAGTCTCCCTCAGCTCACGTACTGACCAAGCATAAAGAGCCGACTGAAGCCTCGAAGAAGTTAGAGTTTGAATCTTCTGCTTTGAGAAGATGACAGCCGAAGAGCTTCACACCGGTTATGTGAACCGGTTTTCCACCAGCCGGGATCTAGAGTTTCGACTGGTCAGTCTGATGAAGAAAAAATATGAGGTACTCATTTTGCTGTTATAACCTTCCGTAGCCCCCAACGGCCAGCTCAATCTAGTCCAAAGTTGAGCCGGGTCTTTCATGATCTTCCTTGTAGATAATCCAAATCTGTAGCCCCCAAGGGCCGGCTCAATCTAGTCCAAAGTTGAGCCGGGACTTTCAGTGCCAAAACGTCTGAAAATATACATTAGCCCCCAAGTGTCATACATATTGCTTGCGATCTGTTTGGAGACTTGCCTACTGATGCTATGCTTTGACATGCCATAGGAAACTTTAGCTGAAGCCGGGTCGCAGTTGCCGGATCTGAAGACCACCCTGGCGGCTCAACAAACGGCTTGAAGTGCCACACACGAGAAGTGTCAGCTCCTCTCTAAGGAGTTGGCTACAATCAAGGCCGACTTCGCCGCCTTTAAAGAGTCAGCCGAGTCTGAGAAGGCCTCCTTGACCAAGCGGGCGGATGACGCTAATCAACTATTGATAGCTGTATCAGATGAACTCCAAGCCTTGAAGCGTCATATTACCAGAATGACAGCCGCCCTCTTTGGTAAGTTTCTGATAACTTGTGCTTTAATGGTCATATAATACTTGTACTGGCGACTCACCATGAAATTTATGACTTATGCAGGCACTAGGAGCGGGCAATTAGCTTCTGATAGTCTATTGTCGTTGAAGGCTATCTATACTCTGACGGAGCAGCTGTACTGCGATGCGGTGTGCACTATTAAAGCCGTGCAATACAAAGACAAGATTCCTGCGACTCTCAAGGGCATTTTGGAGCTCTTGTCCACCATGCCCAAGCAGATTGCCGAGTTAAAGAAATCAGCCGCCCGCCAAGGGGCGATTGTGGGCATCAGTCGGGCCTTGGCTTTCTCTCCGGAGCTGACGTCAGCCGAGATGATGGATGGATTCCCTTCAAAGAAAGACGATGGCTCCAAGTTCACCGATGCTGACTACAGCCGGTGCGTGAAGGATTCCAGAGTGCTGGTTTCTGTCTTAGCGGAGGAAGCTGATCTGATGATCTACCAGGAGGCTTATGGCCCTGACCAAAAGAGAATCCGCTGCCCGCTTTACAAGTGCAAGGACTTAACGCCTGCACGCAGTAAGGACCTCATCGCTCCTAACCTTGACCCGTCTCCTTACTTTGAAGAAGGCTCTTTTGCGGCTCTAACGAACTACAACCGGGACTTAGACAATCTCCAGATCGGGGCCACCGAAGAGCCGGAGCAGGATGACCCGGCAGCTAGCTAGTCCTTACTTTGCAAAACTTGTAATAGCCGACTCTCCATGACCCGCCGTGTGGCGTTGAAAAGACTTTTCTGAAATTTTGGGCTCCTTAGGGAGTGTATGTAATAGACTAGATGTCACTTTTGCTTCTGCTGAATCTTGTTCTATTACACTGTATAAAATGATCCGGCTCTTCAACCGTCATTGTCTCCGTATGCTGCTTTGATCACTTATTCTGCTTTGTCAACATAGAAGACATCGGTAGCCAAGGTTAGGTAAGCTACACCCGGAGGTGGTAAGCCCCCTTGGCAATCATGGCTAATCTGGTTAGCCGGGGATGGCATAAAGCCTGGCCGATAAAGGCATTAGAAGCTATACCCGGAGGTAAGAAGCCGCCCTCTGCCGATTGTTTAGGGTTAGATAAGTTACACCCGTAGGTGGGAAGCCCCCTTGGCAACCATGGCTAATCTGGTTAGCCGGAGATGGCATAAAGCATGGCCGATGAGGCATTAGAAGCTATACCCGGAGGTAAGAAGCCGCACTCCGCCGGTTGTTTAGGGTTAGATAAGCTACACCTGGAGGTGGGAAGCCCCCTTGGCAACCATGGCTAATCTGGTTAGCCAGAGATGGCATAAAGCCTGGCCGATAAGGCATTAGAAGCTATACCCGGAGGTGAGAAGCCGCCCTCCGCCGGTTGTTTAGGGTTAGATAAGCTACACCCGGAGGTGGGAAGCCCCCTTGGCAACCATGGCTAATCTGGTTAGTAGGAGATGGCATAAAGTCTGGCCGATAAGGCATTAGAAGCTATACCCGGAGGTAAGAAGCCGCCCTCCGCCGATTGTTTAGGGTTAGATAAGCTACACCCGGAGGTGGGAAGCCCCCTTGGCAACCATGGCTAATCTGGTTAGCCAGAGATGGCATAAAGCCTGGCCGATAAGGCATTAGAAGATATACCCAGAGGTAAGAAGCCGCCCTCCGCCGGTTGTTAGGGTTAGATACTTGTCGGTAAAAAACTTCCTACAACCACGGCTAATCATGTTAGATGGAGATTTGGCATGAAGCTGACCGATAGGGTGTTAGAAGCGATACCCGTCGGTAAGAAGCCCCCTTCAGCAATATGGCATAAACGCCGGCCGATAAAGCATTAGAAGCGATGCCCGAAGGTAAGAAGCCGCCCGCCGTCGCGGCTAATCATGTTAGCCGGAGATTTTGGCATAGAGCCTGGCCGATAAAGCATTAGAAGCGATACCCGAAGGTAAGAAGCCGCCCTCCGCCACAGTTGATATATCAACTGGAATTTTTATGAACTCTTCTTGTATGAACAAAGATGTGTGTAACAAAACAGGTCCCGTCTTGCGGGGATTTTATTTTATTTATATATGGTATGTACAATGATAGTGTACAATGGCGAGTCTCAACGCCCTCATGTGTAATACGGCCGTAGATGTGCTATGTTCCATGGCCAGCGGGTTTCCAGACCCGCCGTCTCTGAGTCATCCCTGATATCGACGAGATAGTATGACCCATTGTTGAGATTTCTACTGACCACAAAAGGTCCTTCCCAAGGAGGAGATAACTTATGCATGCATGTCTGGTCTTGAATCAGCCGGAGCACTAAGTCGTCTTCCTGGAACGTCCGAGTCTTGATCCTGCGGTTGTGGTAGCGGCGCGGGTCTTGCTGATAGATCACCGATCGGGCAGCCGCCAGCTCCCGTGCTTCTTCCAAAGCATCCAACGCGTCTTGACGTGCCGTCTCATTATCCGTCTCAACATAAGCCGGCAATACTGCCTCAGCACCGTACACCATAAAGAAAGGTGTATAGCATGTAGATCTGTTGGGGGTAGTCCTAACACTCCATAAGACGGAAGGCAATTCTTCTACCCAACACCTGGGCATTCGTCGTAAAGGGACCATAAGCAGTGGCTTGATGCCCCTTAAAATCTCTTGATTAGCATGCTCTGCCTGACCATCAGACTGTGGATGCGCAATTGTCGAAACATCCAGCCGGATGTGCTCCTTGTCACAGAACTCTTTCATAGCCCCCTTAGATAGATTTGTGCCATTGTCGATGATAATGCTGTGAGGGTAACCAAAACGGTAGATCAGCTTCTTAACAAATTGAACCGTTGTAGCCGCGTCACACTTGTTAACCGGCTCTGCCTCCACCCATTTGGTGAATTTATCAACCGCCACCAAGAGGTGTGTTTTCTTATCTTTGGATCTTTTGAAAGGTCCTACCATGTCTAGCCCCCAGACTGCAAACGGCCATGTAATTGCTATCACCCTTAACTCTTGAGCCGGAACATGAGCACGCCGGCCGAACTTTTGACAGTCGTCACATTTGCGAACCAAGTCTTCTGCATCCTTGTGAGACGTCAACCAGAAGAACCCGTGCTGGAAGGCCTTGGCTACTAGCGACCTCGAGCCGGCATGATGTCCACAATCTCCGATATGAATTTCATTTAAGATTTGTTGACCCTCCTCAGGTGAGACACAGCGTTGAAAAATGCCCTCATGATGCATTTGTGCAACTCACCATTAACTATCATCATTGATTTAGAGCGTCGGGTGATCTGTCTGGCCAGGTCTTCATCATCAGGTAACTCGCCCCGGGTCAGATAGGCCAGGTAGGGGACACTCCAATCTGGGATAGCGTGCAAACCCGCCACTAACTCCCCCTCCGGCTCAGGAATAGCCAAATCCTCTTCCGAAGGTAACTTAACAGTCGGATGATGTAAGACGTCCAGGAATACATTGGGCGGCACCGGCTTTCGTTGGGAGCCTAGCCGTGACAGTGCATTTGCGGCCTCATTCCTACGATGATCAATGTGATCCACCTGATATCCTTTGAAGTGGCTGGCAATAATATCAACCGCCTATCGATAAGCCGCCATCCGTGGGTCTTTGGAGTCCCAAGTGCCCGAAACCTGTTGAGCCACCAAATCTGAGTCGCCCAAACACCTTACCCGGCGTAAATTCATCTCCTTGGCTAATCTAAGCCCATGAAGCAGAGCCTCATACTCAGCCGCATTGTTAGTGCATGGGAACATCAACCAGAGCACATAACAAAACTTATCACCTTTAGGAGACGTCAAAACAACTCCTGCGCCTGACCCTTCTAGCTGCTTGGATCCATCAAAGTATATAGTCCAGTATGTGTCATCCGACTTTTCCTCAGGGGCTTGACATTCTGTCCAATCATTTATAAAATCCACAAGAGCTTGGGACTTGATGGCCATACAAGGCACATATTTTAGATTAAGAGATCCCAACTCCAATGCCCACTTAGCAATCCTTCCAGTGGCTTCTCTGTTCTGGGTTATGTCCCCCAACGGAGCAGAACTAACCACGGTGGGCGCCAACTATCATGGTTTTTTCATGGCAGATGTCCGGGTAAACGGACTTCGGTTCAAGGCCATTGCTAACGTGATGGACTCAAAGGGGTTGATGGGGACGAAAGACACGGATTTACCCAGGTTCGGCCCCTCAACTCGAGGTAATAGCCTACATCCTGCTTGTGTTTGTATTGCTTGATGTATCAATTACAAGGGAGCTAAAGCTTGACCTAGTATTCGACAACCTGATCTCTAAGTTGCCCCGGGTCTGCCTTTATATAGGAGGTCTAGACCATGGGTCATACAATTGGTAACCGACTCTCATTGTTTATCCGAGTCTTCCTCTATCTTCTTGTCCAAGTTGTCCCCAGGCGGCTTACACACCCGGGTCTTCTGGGCCACTATCCGGTCCACCTTATGAGCCGCCAAGCTTCCTGGGCTTTAGGACCACCGGCTCACCTTGGGCCAGTGTACGAGCCGCCAAGCATAACCCAGAGCCCTTAGGGCGGGTCATACCATGGGGTTATATCCCCAACAACGCCCAAGATGCTATCCTATCCTTATTTCGGCACGAGGGCCTCGATAGGGATAGAAGCGCATCTCGTCGTGTTGCAAGAATGGATATCATTACAAGTACATGTATTGAAGAGATGAATATATGGAATTGGCTTACACTTGCCACAAGCTACATCAGAGCCACATCAATACAACAACATATTCAAACATCATACACAAGAGCAGGGTCCAACTATGGACGAAAACAAATGACAAAATGACATCCATCCTTGATATCCCAGGCTGCCGCCTGGAACCCATCCTAGATCGATGAAGAAGAAGAAGAAGAAGAACTCCAATTCAAACAAGCATCGCTTTCATGTGAAAGCACCGCATTACCTGTACCTGCAACTATTGTTGTAGTAATCTGTGAGCCACAGGGACTCAGCAATCTCATTTCCAAGGGTATCAAGACTATTAAAGCTTAATGGGTGGGGTAAGGGTAAGTGGTGAGGCTGCAGCAAGCGACTAAGCATTTATTTGAGTGGCTAACTTACGAGTACATAAAGTAAGTATGGTGGACTACGCACAACGGACGTGAACTAGAAATGATCACTAACTGATCCTGAACACCTACTTACATCAAACATAACCCCACCATGTTCTCTCTCGGATAAGGACTCACGAGAAGAGACAATCACGGTTACGCACACAGTTGGTGTATTTTGTTAGAGTTTACATCAAGTTTGCTATGACCGGGTGTTAAACAAAGTTTCCAAGTTCGCCACATAACCGCAGGCATGGCTTCTCGAAAAGATTTAACCCTGCAGGGGTGCTCCAACTAGTACATCACAAATTACCACAAGCTGCACCAGAAAACCTCCACCTCGAGATAGCTCAAGGTATCCTTAGAGTCGGTACACAAGACATTTGAGAAAGGTAAAACAAATCCAGCAAGGTCGCCCGACGTGTCGACAATCCCGATAGGAGACGCGTATCTCATTCTCGGGACATGGCGGATGAGCTAAGCATACAATAACTGGCGTCCCGAGTTGCCCCAGGTAGCCCACATGATGCTCTAGTTTGGACCAGCACCAGCAGCACTGTCCCCCCTGTATTATGTAGAATAACGAACCTCAGGTAGCTCTAACTCCCTATGCGTCAAATTTATTATCAATATTATTATGTTGGGCAGATGTAGTACCAATGTCGAGCCTTGCCAGAAGAGGTTGATCCCAAAACGAATTATCAAGGGGGTCCCCATAACAACCCCAAGCGTGTTAGGAGCGCTCAATTATGGAACATAACATCGGTTCACAAGTAACTAGGGGAGGCAAGAGTGGAACAAAACATCGAGCAAAAGGCCAAGCCTTCCAGCCTTTACCAAGTGTATAAGTGCATTAAATTGAATAGCAATAATATTGTGATAACAAAAGAATGTCCATGTTGTCACATGGAAGCAATTGCACCTGCCACTAGAAACGCTATAAGAAGGGCTAAGCAAGCGGTAACATAGCCAAACAAAGGTTTTCTAGGATGTGGAGGGTTAGAGGATTTCATGGAAATGTTGGAAGGCTTGACAAACAAGTGGTAGGTAGCATGACATAGCGAATGAAAACGAGACATCTAGCATGGCAATGATAGTAGTGGTATCCATGGAAATGTGTCATCTTGCCTGAGATCCCTCTTAGAAGAAGAACAAGTCCATGAAGAAGACGAGCCAACGTAGTGGAACGAATCCTCACACTTCGAACGCCTTCGGAACTCTATCGAGAAGAAGTAATCCGGAAACAACAATCAACACACGGTACACCACAACATATGCATGACATGATGCACAACCAATATGATGCATGTCTGATTTAATATGCAAGGCATGGCATGGCATGGCAAGAACAACAAGAAACTACTACACGTTAAGTGAAGTTCAATATGCAACAAGTTTCATCTTGACGAAACTCCACGATTGATTACTCAGTTCACTCTCGTTTAGGTACACGACAATATTAAATGTTGTTAAACATGGCAAGAGGTGAAGCATGAACATCCATTTCATCTAGGCATTTTAAATGGGGCCGAAAGCAACATATAGCATTTTAAATGGTACACGACAATATTAAATGTTGTTAAACATGGCAAGAGGTGAAGCATGAACATCTATTTCATCTAGGCATTTTAAATGGGGCCGAAAGCAACATATAGCATTTCTGAAACATCCCCATAAGCATAATATGAATTTGTTCCAGATCTGTACTAACCATATTTTAGAGTTGTTAAACAGCAAAATAAATGTCACCATGAGATTCTACACAATTTTCTAGTCAATTTACATATGTAAAACATTTCCAACGGAGCTATGGTTCAAAAGTTATTAAATAATTCATATCGGCATGGCAGTTATGCAAAATGCATGAAAACTGCAAGTTAAACATTTTTGTCACATGATAAAGTTGGGTATTGTGAAACTACATAAAATTCCAGTCACATTTCATATATAAAGTTTTTTAATCCGATGCACGGTTGATGAGTTATTAAATGCATGAAGAATAGGGGCTTTTCTACAATTTTATTAATCACTGGATAATTGACAAATTCGTCTAAAGGGAAAAAACTGCACAGGCCGAATCACCGGGCGCAGGATAGCTATGCACGCACTGGGTAAAGGATAGGGCGCGGGGGGCGGCTCACCTTGGGCCTCATGGGTCGGTCGGTGTAGTGGTGGCTGGCCTTGCCTTCAGTGCGGCCCACGCGTGGGCAAGCGCGGTCAACGCCCGACGCGGAGCAGAACCTCCCGATCCCACCTGGATCGGGCACGATGGCAAGGCGTCGATGGGGTTTCGATGGTAGGGCAGCCAGCAACCGGCGGGAGGAGGGCGCTGATGGCCGGATCTGGCCGAAATCCACCGGATCCGGGCGTGGTCGGTCAGTTCCCGACGGCGGAGGATCTAGGCAGCGTCGGGGCTAAGGTCGGGCACGAGGTGGCCATGGCGGCGGCTCCAACGGGGCAAAGGCAAACTGTGGCGAGCAGCGGGGCTTGACGGCGCGATGCGGCGCTCCGGCGGGTCTCCGATGACCGGTCGGCGACGGTTGGCACGACGGGATCTCCACGGGGAGGCGCTCGGGAGGAGCGGGGTTGTGGGGCTGGCTGGGCGCCTCGAGCGCTCGCAAGCGGTGGCGGCCCGTTCGGGCCCGGGGCGGGCTGCGATGGGAGGCTGGCTAGGGCTGTGTGGCAGATGCTGGTTGGAGGAGGGCTGCTCGGGTGGCGATGTGGCAGCCTCGGATTGGCCACGGGGACGTGGCGGCGGCGCCAAGTAGCGGCGGTGCCAAGTGGCGGCAGTGGGTTTGGCCAGCGCGAAAAATGATGGGAGCAGCGGCTGGCTGCATGGGAGGAGGTTTAGGGCTAGGTTTTGCTTAGGGATGTCCAAAAATGGACTAGAGGGGATCTATGTATAGCAAGGGGCTAGGGTTAGGGGGGTTTCATGCCGATTTCGACCGCGCGATCATGATCGGACGGTTGGATCAGGGAAGCAAGGTTGGTGGGCTGCATTGGGTCGTGTAGAGGGGGTTTGGAGGGGATGAGAGAAAGAATTGTGGCCCGTGACATGGGTTTTAAAACACGGAAAACATCCGACGAATAACCGATGACCACACTGCTACGGTTGACCATTCGGGTATCAAACGACCTCGGAACGCGACGAAATTTGGCAGGCGTTCTACCTACACTATAATAATACCACACGCAGGCTTTCGACCCAATCCGAGAAAGTTTTATGCGCGCCTCAAAAACAATATTTTATCGATGCCGCGGGCACGCACATGTGTGGTTGGTCTCGAAACGGTCAATGACACGAACGGGGAGAACCGGCAACTACGAACGGATGCAATTTTCGAAAACGAGTGACGATGCCATGCAGATGATGCGAATGATGCGATGATGAATGCTAAAACCGAACGAAACACAGACGAGAAAGGGAATAAAAGGGGAATCTTCTGGAGCGTCGGTCCCGGGCTGTTACACCACCATACTCTATTCCACCGTTACGCTATATCCATGGTTCACGCTCATGTATTGCATGAAGTTGAAAATGCTGAAGCGCGTCAAAACTATGATCCAATTGCCTGGTTTGACATCGGGGTGCTCATGATTTGTACTTATGCGGTGAAGACGTAGTCATGCCATGCTTCATATGACACAATTAGTAGGGAATAACATCCTTTAAGGATTGTATATTTTGAGAAGTAATGATTATGGTATTTATGCTTATGGTTATTATTATGTTGATATCAATTAGTTCATTGTTTCTCAGTGATCATACCTAAAAGAGATTACATGTTGGCTAGCATGTCGCACCAAAAATTCTATTTTTATCATTTACCTACTCGAGGAAGAGCAAGAATTAAGCTTGGGATGTTGATGCGTCTCCAATGTACAGATAATTTTTTATTGTTCCATGATATTATATTATCAATCTTGGATTCTTCATATGCAATTATATGATATTTTATATCATTCTTGGGAACTAACCTATTAACCCAATGCCTAGTGCAAGTTGTCTTTTTCTTCTTGTTTTTTTCCAGGGAATCAGTACCATACGAAGTCTAAACACCACTAATCTTTTTGATGATTTTTTTCTGGACAAAAGAGACCTTTGAAGCTTTGAGAGGAGACCAGATGCGAAGCGAGGATACGGCAAGTCAACATGGCGCGCCTAGGGGGTAGGCATGCCTTGATGCCTTGTGGGCCCCTCGTAGCTCTGTTAGACCCAATTCCACCTCCATAAATTTCTCTAAAATCGGGAAACCAACACAAAGCCACCCAAAACACTTTTTCTGCCATCGCAAGTCTCTGTTCTGACAGGAGCCTACCTGGAGGCCTTTTCGATACTCTGTCGGAGGGGTAATAGATCACAAAGACCTTCTTCACCAACCTTGCTGCCTCCATGATGATGTGTGAGTAGTCCACCACAGACCTACGGGTCCATAGCTAGTACCTAGATGAGTTTATCTCTCTCCCTCCCTCTCTCTCTCTCTTTGATCTTCAATAGCATGTTCATCGCGATCCTCACGATGATCTATCTGATGTAATCCTCTTTTCCTGTGTGTTTGTTGGGATATGATGAATTGTGGGTTTATGATCAAATTATTCATTGGGAGCCTTTTCTGAATTCTATCATGCATGATTGTTATAGCTTTGTATTTCTCTCTAATCTAATGGTTTGGTTTGGCGGATTAGATTGATTTATTTTCAGCGAGAGTGGTGCATTGTAATGGGTTCAATCTTGCGGTGCTCTATGTCCTAGTGACAGAAAGGGACAAGACATGTATTTGTATTGTTGCCATTAAGGAGAAAACCATGGGGTCCGAACATATATTGCTTGTCATACTTTGTCTACATTATGTCACCTTGCTCCAAGCATTACTCTGTTTGTCATGAACTTAATACCTAGAGAGGCAAGCACAAAAGCGCTCTCGAAGTGAAGTAATAGTAGTAGATGCAAGATCATTTTGGTCTACTTGTTTATGGACGTGATGCCTATATACATGATCATTGTCGTGAATAACATGTCATAACTATGTGATATTCTGTCAATTAGCCAACAATAATTTGTCTAGCCACCTTATGCTATGTTCAAGAGAGAAGCCTCTAGCGAAAACTATGGGCACCAGGTCTAGTTAATCATATATACTAAAATCCTAAAAATACTTTGCTACAGTTTATTTAATGTTATTTTATATTTTTTTATATCATCTAACTCTATCAAGATTTAATCCTTGCAAGTAACGAGTTCAAGGGGCTTGACAACCCTCTTGCCCGTGTTGGCTGCAAGTGTTTGGTTTTGACATGTTGGAGTTTGCTTGTTCTCCTATTGGTTCGATAACCTTGGTTCTCACTGAGGGAAATACCTATCTCTACTGTGTTGTATCTCCTCTCCTCTACGGGGGAAATCCCAATACATCTCACAAGTAGTAGTGGGGCCGTCGGTTGATGCCGTGGCGGGGGCTGGGTGGCAGCGGTGACGATGGTGAAGAAGTCGTGGTGTGTTGGTGGGGGAGAATGGTGTTGTTATGCCACCGATGGGTGGACCCGGGGAGGACAAGGGGACGAGTCCTTGCGTGTCTATTGTGCGTCCGCAAGGATCTAAATGCAGCCCATATTTGGGCTGGAAATGGCTCCAAACGGGCAGCGAAACGGACATCGATCTGTCTGCGATGATGCGTTAGGCCCCGTTTTTTGTATGCGTGGAACCAAACGGATGTGGGCAGACAAAATGGTTCAACATGTTGGAGTTGTCCTAAGAGCATGTTATAATTGGTGAGCATGTTACCATTTCATGAATGAAACAACTACAATAGCATATGCATTGTCCCATCATTATTGCTCCATCATCGTCATGCAGAATCGCATCAGTACACCCCCAACTTCATCATGGTCCATACGGGACACTTCGACCTTGCCAAGGCCGAGTACCCCTTGTTTGAGAAATAGGTTTGGACTGTTGTCAAAGACATGTCGGCGTGAAAGGCGTCTGCTCCGGATGGTTTTACATCCGAGTTCATACGTCAACGCCTGACACCGGTCGTCTCCATCAACACCACCATGCCTCTTTCTTCCCCAACACCATGTTGGTTTGTTACCTGTCTTTGTCCTCTATGTTCTTCATCTACATGTTTTAGTAATGACTACTTTTTTGGGGAATAAAGTATGAACTTTGGTTGTATTTGAGGTGAGCGCCTACACGAGATTTAAATTGTATTTTCCATGTTTTAGTTAATAACATTCATGA
Organism: Hordeum marinum; assembly: GCA_022496015.1. Lineage (NCBI taxonomy): Eukaryota > Viridiplantae > Streptophyta > Magnoliopsida > Poales > Poaceae > Hordeum > Hordeum marinum. The sequence continues at coordinate 182,007,602 of CM039676.1, forward strand.
ATGTTGTGTAAAGGACCCCAACCAACACTTTTTACAACAAAATGTAATGGGGCCCCAACCAACCAATATGCCATGTAGACACTTGGACTTGATCGTCTTGTTCTTCCTTCTCTTTTCTCTCTTTGTAGCATTATATCAAATATTTGTTAAGTGTGGGAACCACGGAAGATGCATGATGTGGACCAGATCATGACCAAAGAACCAAAGAGTGAGGTTCATGCTATTAGAAATGATAAACCATTAGAGCAACCAAAGGAAGACACAAGCAAAACCCTATCTTAGTTGGGAAGCTTCCGATGCCTATTTTGTGAGAAATGACATATCAAGTTTTCAGCTGCAACTTCCCATCTAAACTTAATTAATTCTAGAAGGGACTAGCATGTTTTAGTGGTTGCATGATAACGGTGCATCATTTGAGGTCTTGAGTCAAAAGTTGTGCAAGTTCCATGCAAGCTGTCCAAAAATTAATTACAGCGTGAGCCTCAACAAGTTTGCTCCTGTACATCTTAGGGATCATGAATTTACCCTTCATTTTGAGTTGTTTTCACGCCTAACTAGTAGGTGCTTCTAGTATAAGTACTCCACAGATGTTCCACGTGAAGGGGGGTGAAATTTCTGAGTTTATGTTTGTACATGGCGGGTGAGGTTGTGGTGTGCTGTGAACACTAGTATCATTGAGTGTTAGATCGGGTGTGTGGATTAGAGGGCCTTTCCTCAATTCACATGGGATCCTTGTGGTTCCCTATTGTGGTTCTAAATAGCTTCACAAGTTTCATGGTTTGGTTTGCATCCTTGTAAACTAAGCTAGTTATCCGCTGCAATTTATCTAAGAGCATTCCCTCTTGTTATTTGCCATCTGAGAGAGATAGTGGTTGTTCTTGTGAGTTCTTTGGCATCATGAAAGATCGTTTCTAGCGGTGTCTCGCATCATCTTGGTATTAGAGCTTTAAGTTGTTCATGGTGCTATTTTCTCTCTTGCTGACTTTGTTCTTGATAAGCCTCCATGGGTTCCAGGAGGTCCAGTAGTGTTGATGGTGTGCATGGAGGTGGACACCTCGTGGAGGAGGAACTGCCACTTACCGTGTATGATCCTAGCTTGCGGCTCGCTTATATGTTGGCATTGGAGGATACACAGGAGCATATGTTGGGCAAGGTGGAGAGGTGCATTCGGCCATGGAGACAAACCTTGGCCAGAGACTCAACACCCTCACCGAGGAACTCCGTCGAGATAGGGTTTCTGCAACGGTCAACATTGACAACTCTCCGAATAGCAAGGCCAACGCCACCTTGACGAGGGGCATGGAGAGCACATCCACGTCTACTCTGGAGATGCCCATAGCTCTACGCTGCACCACCTCGGCGTGCTTGCCACGACTAGCGAGGTGCTACTTGGGCGCCACCGTCTCCACCATGATATGGGATTGTTGCAAAGGGTCGACATCAACAACTCCCCATACAAAAGACCACCATGGAGAGCATTGGAGCGACCACTCCGATGATGCTCGAAACTACTATGAGCCTCGGCCATGACGTGCTCATCATGATCGTCGCTGAGAAGGCCAAGAGGGTTTAGATGTGGCAGGAAGAGGCCATGGGCATTCTCATCGTGAAATTCGAACTTACCATACCATCGTTCAATGGGAAAACTAAGCCCGGTGATTATTTGGAGTCGGAGGTGCATGTGGATCAGATCTTTGACAGCCACCGCTATACGACAGAGAAGAAGGTGCGATACACATCCATTGAGTTTCTCGGATATGCTTTGATTAGGTGGAAACAATTGTGTCGTGCTCGAGGTCGTTCAGAGAAAAAGGTGCAAATAATATTTTTTACGAAGGGGTTTTGTTCCTGAATATTTCACATGAACCTTGTACAACCGACTCCAACAGTTGTGCCAAGGTAACTCTAGTGTTGATGGGTACTATAAAGAGATGGAGATATTGATGATTAGGACATCGATGAATGAGACAGAGGGGAATGTCAATATTATTTCATGGGCTGAATGAATATGTGCAAGAAAGAATAGAAATGGTCACATATCAGGATTTGCAAGAACTTCTACATCAAGCTATTCATGTGGAGCAGCAGCTGAAGCATCGCAAAAAACGCACCCAAGCTTACACATCCAACACTTGGGAGCGTACAATTCAGTGAGAAGTAGATGGAAGCATTGTTGCAGATTTTCCCTCACACAATAAGACGAGTGCAAAAGAAGTAAATGCATCAAGGGTTTAATCTTCCAATACTCCTGCCACTCGCATTAGTAATATCTAGTGCCATACTTGCAAGGGCAGAGGTCATTTCAAGAAGTATTGTCCTAATTTTAAGAGGGTGCTGCTTACAAATGATGGATATGTCACCAATGACTCAACCAGAAAATTTGAATCTCAAAAGAAAGATACAAAATATTTTAGTGTTGAGACCGGAGCACCTCTGAGTTCAGATGGAGGAGATGGTGTTAATCTAATGGTTGGCAAAGTGGCTCATGATGATGTTCCTATTGTTGAGAAGGGCCAATGACAAAGTGTGTTCCAATCCATTTGCAAGATCAAGGGCAAAAAATGGAAGGTAGTCATCGATGGAGGTAGCTACAATAACATCATCAATAGTGATTTTGTGCATGTTCTTGGGATTTCAACATGGAGGCAGCCCCAACCCTTTTATGTTAAGTGGTTGAATGGAGCTGGTAAGCTGAAGATTACACATCGTGCTAGGGTGTAATTTTCAGTGGGAAGTTATGTGGACAAGGTGGTGTGTGATGTGGTGCCAATGCAAGCTTGTCATCTTCTTTTGGGAAGGCCATGGTAGTTTGATCACAATGCTACTCACCATGGGAGGTCTAACAAATACTCCTTCATGCATCAAGGTCATGTGTTGGAACCTATGGTGGATCAAGAAATCAAGGTTGAGCAATTCCCACAAGTGAAGAATCCCAAAAAGAATACCTCAAAACTAGGGACGGTTTTGTTCGAAGGAAGGGAGGATGATGTGGACCAGATCATGACTAAGGAGCCAAAGAGTAAGGCTGATTCTAGCACAAATATTAAACTATTAGAGCATCCAAATGAAGACATGGTCAAAACCCTTATCTTAATTGGGAAGCTTTCGATGCCTATTTGGGGGAAAATGACACATCAGATTTTCACCTGCAACTTCCCCCCTAAACCTAATTGATTTTGGAAGGACCTAGCACGTTTTAGTGGCTGCATGAGATGGTGTTTGAAGTAAACTTCCATTCAAAAAAAGGCGATGCATCATTTGAGGTCTTTAGTCAAAAGTTGTGCAAGTTCCCATGCAAGATGTCCAAGAATTAGTTACAGCATGAGCCTCAACAAGTTTGCTCCTACTACAACTTAGGGTTCAGGAATTTACCCTTCATTTTGAGTAGTTTTCACACCTAACTAGTACGTGCTTCTAGTATAAGTACTCCCCAGCTTTTCCATGTGAAGGGGGTGAAATTTCTGAGTTTATGTTTGTAGATAGTCAATGAGATTGTGGTGTGGTGTGACGACTAGTATAGTTGATTGTTAGCTTGTGTGTGTGTGCGTGGATTGGAGGGCATGTCGTTAGTTCATATAGGATCCTTGTGGTTCCCTCTTGTGATTAGATGCATCTCCAACGTATCGATAATTTATGAAGTATCCATGCCATATTTATCTATGTTTACAATACTTTTATATGGTTTTGATGCACTTTATATGATTTATTTAGAACTAACCCGGACTGACGTTGTTTTCAGGAGAATTACCGTGGTGTTGTTTTTGTGCAGAAAATAGAAGTTCTCGAAATCGCCCAAAACTTTTTTAAGTTTTTTCTGAAGAAAATAAGAAATACTGGAGTGAAGAACCACTAGAGGGGAGCCACCTGTGCGCCACAAGCCAACAGGGTGCGCCCACCCCTAGGCCTGCCATGATGGCTTGTGGGGCCCACGTGGCTCCGTCTAGCATGATTCCAACGCCAAAAAATCCTATATAGAGAGAAACCCTCAAAAATAAACATAGACTCTCTGCTCTATCGCTGCAACTCTTTGCATCGATGGAAAATCCATCTGGAGCCTTTCCAATACCCTATCAGAGGGGGGAATCATCTCTGGTGACCATCTTCATCATCCCGGCGGAGGCCATGACGGGGAGGGAGTAGTTCACCCTCGGGGCTGAGGGTATGTACCAATAGCTATGTGTTTAATCTCTCTCTCTCTCGTGTTCTTGAGATGGCACGATCGTGATGTATCACGGACTTTGTTAATATAGTTGGATCATATGGTGTTCTTCCCTTGATATCTTGTCGTGATGAATTGAATATTTCCCTTTGAGATCTCGTTATGTTGGATCGAATATTTTGGTTTGACAACACTTGGTGTATGTATTGCATGTGGATACTCATAGTGGCAATGGGGGTATTCTACAGATTCACTTGATATATGTTATGGCATCAACTTGCGGATCCCAGTGACCTTGGGAATCTATGCATAGGAGTTGATTACACATTTTCATACCACATTCTCCGATACAAATCTTGGGGTGCTCTTTGAAGTTGTTTGTGTTGGATTGAATATGATGAATCTGAAATTATTTGATGCATGTCGAATAATTAACCCACAGATACTTGAGGTGACAATGGAGTATCTAGGTGACATTAGGGTTGATTGATATGTATCATAGGCGTTATTCTAGTATGAACTCTAGGGCTATTCATGACACTTATAGGAATATCCCAAAAGATTGATCGGAAAGAATAAATTTGAGGTGATTCTACTACCTACACCAATTTCATCTTATGTTCTCCGCTAGATAGGAACTTTGGAGTGATTCTTTGTTACATGTTGAGGGATGATTATATGATTGAACTATGTTAGCATTGTTGAGAGATTGCACTAGTGAAAGTATGAAACCTAGGCCTTATTCCCAAGCATTTAATCAACGTTTTGCTCGTTGCTCGCCACTTGTTACCTTGCTGTTTTTTTATCTTCATATTACAAAAACCTATATCTACTATCCACATTGCACCTGTATCACCATCTCTTCGCTGAACTAGTGCACCTATACAAGTTGCCATTGTATTGGGTGTGTTGGGGAGACAAGAGATTTCTTGTATTTGATAGCAGTGTTGTTTGAGAGAGACCATCTTCATCCTACACCTCTCACGGATTGATAAACCTTAGGTCATCCACTTGAGGGGAAATTGCTATTGTCTTAAAAACTCTACGCTTGGAGGCGAGGGATCGCTAGAAGAGTGTCTAGAGGGGGGTGAATAGACTACTAGCAGAAAATTAAAACCTAACCTTTTCCCAAGTTAATTGGTTGGCATATTTTAACAATTTTAGCAAGGCTAAAAAGTCTATATACCCTACACATGCATGTCAACAAATATAGGAGCGAAAAGTAAGGACATTGCACATGAAGTTGAGAGATGAGATATGGAGATCAAACGCAATTGGAGACGCAAGGATTTTTTCCGTGGTTTCGATAGGTGGTGCTATCGTACGTCCACGTTCATGGAGTCTTCAACCCACGGAGGGTAATGGTCGCGAGAGTCCACGGAGGGCTCTACCCACGGAGGGTTCCACAAAGAAGCAACCTTGACTATACCATGACGGCCTACGTCCACAGAGGACTACCCTTACTTGGGGTAGATCTTCACGAAGTAGGCGATCTCCTTGCCCTTAAAAACTTCTTGGTTCAACTCCACAACACGAAGTAGGAGGCTCCCAAGTGACACATAACCAATCTAGGAGGCACCAACCTCCAAAAGGTAATAGGCTCGGTAATGTCGATGAACTCCTTGATCTTGTGCTTCAAGATGATAGACTCCTCAACACACAATCACTCTCTCACATATATGGCTTGGTAGAAGAGATGGGATTGGTGGAAAGCAACTTGGGGAGGCTAGAAAGCAAGATCCATATGGTTGGAGTGGAAGATCTTGACCTCAACACAAAGGTAGGTGGTTCTTTCTCAGAAAACTGATAGGATATGTATGGAATGGTTCTGAGTGCTTCTCTTTCGAGCAGGTGGTGGTGAAGGGGTATCTATAGGCATCCCCAAAAATCCAACCATTACACACAAAATGACCAACTCGGTGACACCGATGTGTTAATCTCGGTGGTACCGAAGTGACCAAAAAGGTGGCAACTTTTGAATCTCGGAGGGACCGATATACGAATCTCGGTTGCACCAATAAGGTGACCAACGGTTGGAATGCCCATTCTCGGTGACGCCGATTCAACATTCTCGGATGGGCCGAAAATGTGAACTTGCGTAACAGAAAGTTGGCAGCCTGAACTCGGTGGCACCGGTATGGAATCAGTTGCACCGAAGTGGCTAGGGTTTGGCTGAGCCTGTCTAGGGTTTGGAATCGGTGCCATCGAATGTGGAATCTTGGTTGCACCGATTTGAGTGTATGGCTTGGAATAGACTTTGGTGGGAGAGTTTGTGGGTGTCTTTGGTGAATATTACTTGTGCACATATGATCTTTTGTTCACCAACAAAATATTACCCCCTTTTAATAGTATTGGTTTTCCTATGGACTCAAAGTGATTTCTCACAAATATAAAATGTAGAGTCCGCTTGCTTGAAGCTTTGCCAATCCATTTCCTTGCATCTTGTGATATTCCATAATCTCTTTGCCAACCCAACTCTCCTTGGACTATTATCTGAAACACACTAGATAAAAGTATTAGTCCAAGAGACAATGTATGTTGTCATGAATTATCAAGACCACCAAGGGAGCATGTTGTGCTTTCACGAGGCCCAACAGAGTCTACAAGAATAAAGTTGTGTAGTAGACATCATGATTCTACATAGGTTCACAAGTTTCATGGTTTGGGTTGCATCCTTGTAAACCAAGCTAATCATCCGCTACTATTTATCTGAGAACACTTCCTCTTGATCTTTGCCATTCGAGAGAGATAGCAGTTGTTCTCGTGAGTTCTTTGGCACCGTGAAAGATCTTTTCCAACAGAGTCCCGCATCAATGTGCTTTGCACGGCCGCCGGTACACAATACCATTGAGGTGCAGTACATCCTCTATATTGGGGCACTTCTTGCCATCAGAGCATCTACGATTGGGATTGCCAAATCCGGCACCCTATATGTCAGTGGGCACCCCCATCCCTGTTCGCAGACAGTGATTGGGCAGTCCTTAAATGGCCGCGTCTATATTCATGTATCTCGTATCCTATACCCTATATTCATACTAAAGCATGCAATGTGGAAGTTGTTGGAAATATGCCCTAGAGGCAATAATAAATTGGTTATTATCATATTTCCATGTTCATGATAATTTTTTATTATTCATGCTATAATTGTATTGATCGTAAACTCAGATACATGTGTGGATACATAGACAACACCATGTCCCTGGTATGCCTCTAATAGACTAGATCATTGATAAAAGATGGTTAAGGTTTCCTAGCCATGGACATGAGATGTCATTTGATAACGAGATCACATCATTATGAGAATGATGTGATGGAAAAAGACCCAAACTATAAACATAGCATATGAACGTGTCAGTTTATTGCTACAGTTTTTTGCATGTCAAGTATTTGTTCCTATGACCATGAGATCATGCAACTCACTGACACCGGAGGAGTACCTTGTGTGTATCAAACGTCACAACGTAACTGTGTGACTATAAAGCTGCTCTACACGTATCTCCAAGGGTATATGTTGGGTTGGCATGGATCAAGACTTGGATTTGTTACTCCGTGTGACGGAGAGGTATCTCAAGGCCCACTCGGTAACACAACATCACAATAAGTATTGCAAGAAATGTGAATAAGTGTTATCCACAAGATCTTGTATTAAGGAACGAGTAAAGAGACTTGTCGGTAACGAGATTGAACTAGGTATGGAGATGCCGACGATCGAATCTCGGGCAAGTATCATACCGAAGAACAAAGGGAACAACATACGGGATTAACTGAATCCTTGACATAGAGGTTCAACCGATAAAGATCTTCATAGAATATGTAGGAACCAATATGGGCATCCAGGTCCCGCTATTGGTTATTGACCATAGAGGTGTCTCGGTCATGTCTACATAGTTCTCAAACCCGCAGGGTCTGCACACTTAAGGTTCTGTGACGTTTCGGTAGTATAGAGTTATGTATGGTGGCGACTGAAGGTTGTTTGGAGTCCCGGATGAGATCCTGGACGTCACGAGGGGCTCCAGAATGGTCCATAGGTAAAGATTGATATATAGGAAGTCCTATTTTGGTCACCGGAAAAGTTTCGGACTCATCGGTAGTGTACCGTGAGCGCCGGGAGGGTGCCGGGGGACCATCGGGAGGGGTGTCTCGACCCAAAGGACCTCATGAGCTGTGGGAGGAGTCAAAGAAGACCCTGGTGGTCTGTACTAAGCCCCACTAAGGCCCATGCGGCTAGGAGTGGGAAAAACCCAAAAGGTGGAGAGGTGGAAAGAGTTTCCAAGTGGAAAGGAGGAATCCTACTCCTAATAGGATTGGAGTAGGACTCCTCCACCTCCAATTTCTACCAAACCTTGAGGGTTTGAGGCTTCCTCCTCCCCTCCCTCCCTCATATATATACTAGAGTATTTAGAGAGAATAGCTAACCCTAATTGCCATGTGCTACCCTCTCCTCTAGATCATAGTTTCTCCTCTAGATCGTTTCAACGGTGCTTAGGCGAAGTCCTGCTGGAATTGTTCCACCACCATTGCCGCCACGCCATCGCGCTGCCGAAGAACTCATCTACCTCTCCGCTCCCTCTTGCTAGATCAAGAAGGCGGAGATCGTCATCGAGCTGTATGCGTGCTGAACGCGAAGGTGTCATCCGTTCGGCGCTAGATCGGAAGAACCGTGATCAAAATCACAAGACGATTCGTGATTGGATCGCGGGACGGATCGTGATTGGATCACGAGATGGATCGTGATGGGGTCACGAGACGCTCGGCGATTTGGATCGTGAAACGTTCGACTACATCAATCACGTTTCTTAACGTTTCTCGCTTAGCGATCTACAAGGGTATGCAGATCCACTCTCCCTCTCGTAGATGCTTATCACCATGGATAGATCTTGTCTGTGCATAGGAAATTTTTTGTTTTCCATGCAACATTCCCCAACAGTGGAATCATGAGCTAGGTCTATGCGTAGATGAGATCTCGAGTAGAACACAAAGGAGTTTGTGGGCGTTGATGCTTAGATTGCTTCCTCCCTTGGTCGTGTTTTGGTTCAGCGGTATTGAGGGATGAAGCGGCCCAGACCAACCTTACTCGTACGCTTACGAGAGACCGGTTCCATCGACTGATGTGTAACTTTGTTACACAAAGATGGCTGGTGGGTGTCTGTTTCTCCTACTTTAGTTGGATCGGATTCGACAAAGGCGGTCCTTGAGAAGGTTGAAAAGCAACTTATGTATCACCGTTGTGGTTTTTGCGTAGGTAAGAATTGTTCTTGCTAGATACCCGTAGCAGCCACGTAAAACTTGCAACAGCAATTAGAGGACGTCTAACTTGTTTTTGCAGGGTATGTTGGGATGTGATATGGTCAATTACATGAGAAGATATATGTGATGTATGAGATGATCATGTGTTGTATAGAATATCATGACTTGCATGTCGATGAGTACAGCAACCGGCAGGAGCCATAGGGTTGTCTTTAATTATTGTATGACCTGCGTGTCAATCATTAAGCACTATGTAATGCTTTACTTTATCGCTAAGCGGTAGCAATAGTAGTATGAGCATGGTGGGCGCGACAACCCCGATGGTGACACAATGGTGGAGATCATGATGATGGAGATCATGGTATTGTGCCGGTGACGACGTAGATCATGTCGGTGCTTTCAATATGGAGATCAAAAGCACAAGTTCATGGCCATATCATGTCACTTATGATTTGCATGTGATTTTAATTCTTTTATGCACCTTGTTTTGCTTAGGACGACGGTAGCATTATAAGGTGATTCCTCACTTAAATTTCAAGGTGAGTTGTGTTCTCCCCGAGTGTGCACCATTGCGAAAGTTCATCGTGTCGAGACACCACGTGATGATCGGGTGTGATAGACTCTACGTTCACATACAACGGGTGCAAGCCAGTGTTGCATGTGCAGAACACTTGGGTTAAACTTGACGAGCCTAGCATGTACAGACATGGCCTCGGAACACAAGAGACCGAAAGGTCAAACATGAGCCATATAGTAGATACGATCAACATGATGATGTTCACCATTGAAACCACCTCAACTCACGTGATGATCGGACTTGAGTTGGTGAATTTGGATCATGAATCACTCGAATGACCGAAGGGGTGTCAATTTGAGTGGGAGTTCTTAAGTAATATGATTAATTGTAATCATTATCATGAACATAGTCAGTAGTGTCTTTGCAAATTATGTTGTAGATTACTAGCTCACGCTGTAGCTCCCTTGAATTTTTATATGTTCCTAGAGAAATAGAGTTGAAAGATTATGGTAGCAATATTACGGACTGGGTCCGTCATCTGAGGATTGTCCTCATTGCTGCACACAAGGCTTATGTCCTTAATGCACCACTCGATGCGCCATCCCCTCTAGCGTCATTTGTAGATGTTGTGAACATCTGATAGGCATTTTCCGATGACTACTTGATAGTTTAATGCGTCATGCATTACAACTTAGAATTGAGGCTCCAAAACGTTTTGAACGTCACGGAACATATTAGATGTTCTAAGAGCTGAAATTGGGATCTCAGGCTCGTGCCCGTGTTGTGAGGTATGAGACCTCCAACAAGATTCTTTGCCTGCAAGATGAAGGAGAATAACTCAATCGTTGAGCATGTGCTCAGATTGTCTAGGTACTACAATCACTTGAATCGAGTGGGAGTTGATCTTCCAGATAAGTAGTGATTGATATAGTTCTCCAAGTCACTGTCACTAAGCTACTAGAGCTTCGTGATGAACTATAAAATGCCAGGGATGGTAATAATGACCCCTGAGCTATTCGCGATGTTTGACACCGCGAAGGTAGAAATCAAGAAGGAGAATCAAGTGTTGATGGTTAGTGAAACCACTAGTTTCGAAAAGGGAAAGGGCAAGGTGGGAAACTTCATGGATGGCAAGTCAGTTGTTGCTCCAGTGAAGCAACCCAAAGTTGAACCCAAACCTGAGACTAAATGCTTCTATTATGAGGAGAGCGGTCGCTGAAGTGGAACAATCCTAGATACTTGGTAGTTAAGAAGGCTGGCAACATCGATAGAAGTATATTTGATATACGTGTTATTGATGTGTACCTTGCTAGTACTACTAGTAGCACCTAGGTATTGGATACCGGTTCGATTGCTAAATGTTAGTAACTCGAAATAAAAGTTATGGAATAAACGGAGACTAGCTAAGTGTGAGGTGACGATGTGTGTTGGAAATGTTTCCAAGGTTCATGTGATCAAACATCTCATGCTCTCTCTACCTTCGGGATTAGTGACGAACCTAAATAAATGTTATTTGGTGTTTGCGTTAAGCATGAACATGATTAGATCGTGTTTATTGCAATACGGTTATTCATTTAAGTTAGAGAATAATGGTTATTCTATTTACATGAATAATACCTTCAATGGTCATGCACCCAATTAGAATGGTTTGTTGAATCTTGATCATAGTAATACACATGTTCATAACATTGATGCCAAAAGATGCAAAGTTAATAATGATAGTACCACATACCTATGGCACTGCCGCTAAATGTCATATTGTTATAAATCGCATGAAGAAACTCTATGATGGTGGATCTTTGAACTCATTCGATTTCGAATCGGTTGAGACATGCGGACCATGCCTCATGGGCAAGATGACTAAATCCCTGTTTTTCGGCTTAATGGAACGGGAAAGTGACTTATTGGAAATGATACATTTTGATGTATATGGTCCAATGATTGTTGTAGCGTGTGGTGGATATCGTTATTTTCTTACCTTCACTGATGATTTGAGTAGATATAGTGTATATTTACTTCATGAAACACAAGTCTGAATCGTTTGAAAAGTTCCAGCAGAATCAGAGTGAAGTTTGAGATCATCGTGACGAGAAGATAAAATGTCTACAATATGATCGTGGAGGTGAATATCTGAGTTACGAGTTTGGTATACAACTTAAGACAATGTGAAAAGTTGTTTCACAACTCACGCCACCTCGAACACCATAGTGTGATGGTGTGTTCGAATGTCATAGTCGTGCTCTATTGGATATGGTGCGTACTATGATGTCTCTTATCATTTTGCCACTATCGTTTTGGGGTTATGCATTAGAGACAACTACATTCACTTTAAATAGGGCACCATCTAAATCCGTTGAGATGACACCATATGAATTATGGTTTGATAGAAACCTAAGCTGTCATTTCTTAATGTTTGGGGCTGCGATGCTTATGTGAAAAAGGGTTTTCACCTAATGAGCTCGAACCCAAAGCGAACAAATGCATCTTCATGGAATACCCTAAGCACAGTTGGGTATACCTTCTATCTTAGATCCAAGCACAAAGTGTTTTTTGCTTAAATGGGTCCTTTCTCGAGAAAGAGTTTCTCTCGAAAGAATTGAGTGGGAGGAAGATATAACTTGATGAGGTTGTCGAACCTTTGTTTCAACTAGAGAGTAGCGCAACGCAGAAAGATGTTTCTGTGGAGCCTACGTTAGTTGAAGAGGAAGTCAATGATGATGATCATGAAGCTTCGGATCAAGTTACTATCAAACCTCATAGGTCGACAAGGGCGCATACTGCTCCTCAGTGGTACGACAACCCTGTCTTAGAGGTCATGTTGTTAGACAACGATGAACCTACGAGCTATGGAGAAGCGATGATGGGCCCGGATTCTGATAAATGGTTAGAGGCCATGAAATCTGAGAAAGGGTCCATGTATGAAAACCAAGTATGGACTTTGGTAGACTTGCCCGTTGAACGGTAGGTCGTTGAGTACAAATGGACCTTTAAGATGTAGACAAACGCTGATGGTGAATGTCACCATTTATAAAGCCTGGCTTTTCGCAAAGAAGTTTTCACCAAGTTCAAGGAGTTTACTAGATGAGACTTTCTCACTCGTAGCAATGCTAAAGTCTGTTGGAATTATGTTAGCAGTTGCTACGTTTTCCAATTATGAAATCTGGCAGATGGATGTCAAAACATCGTTTCCTTCCTTGAGGAAAGGTTGTATGAGATACAACTAGAAGGTTTTGTCAGTCCTAAGGATGCTAAAAGGTGTGCAAGCTTCAGTGATCCTTATATGGACCGAAGCAAGCGTCTCGGAGTTGGAATATACGCTTTGATGAGGTGATCAAAGTTTTTGAGTCTATGCAAAGTTTATGAGAAACTTGTATTTACAATAAAGTGAGTGGGAGCACTATAGAGTTTCTAATAAGCATATATGGATGACATATTGTTGATTGGAAATGATGTAGAATTTCTGTAAAGCATAAAGGGTTGTTTGAAAAGAGTTTTTCAAAGGAAGACCTGGATAAAGCTACTTAATTGTTGGGTATCGAGATCTATAGAGATAGATCAAGACGTCTAATAAGACTTTCAATGAGTACATACCTTGACAAGATTTTGAAAGAGTTCAAAATGGATTAGTCAAATAAAGAGTTCTTGCCTGATTTGTAAGGTGTGAAGTTGAGTGAGACTCAAAGCTCGACCATGGCAGAAGAAAGAGAAAGGACGAACGTCGTCCCCTATGCCTTAGCCATAGGCTCTATATAGTATGCCATGCCATGTACCGCGCCTGTGTGTGCCTTGTCATAAGTCTGTCAAGGGGTACAAGAGTAATCCAGGAGTGGACTACTGGACAGCGGTCAAAATTATCCTTAGTAACCAAAGGACTAGGGAGATGTTTCTCGATTATGGAGGTGATAAAGAGTTCGTCGTAAAGAGTTACATCAATGCAAGCTTTAACACCAATCCGGATGACTCTTAGTAGCAATCCGAATACGTATAGTGGATTAGCCATTTGGAATAGCTCCAAGTGGAGCGTGGTAGTAGTCTTTATATTATGACACAGAGATTTGCAAAGTACACACGGATATTAATGTCATAGACCCGTTGACTAAAACTTCTTTCACATGCAAAGCATGATCGAACCCCAGAACTCATTCGGTGTGAGATTCATAACAAATGAAATGGCGATGTGAGCTAGATTATTGACTCTAGTGCAAGTGAGAGACTATTGGAAATATGCCCTAGAGGCAATAATAAATTGGTTATTATCATATTTCCTTGTTCATGATAATCGTTTATTATCCATGCAACAATTGTATTGATCGGAAACTCAGATACATGTGTGGATACATAGACAACACCATGTCCCTAGTATGCCTCTAATAGACTAGCTCGTTGATCAAAGATAGTTAAGGTTTCCTAGCCATGGACATGATATGTCATTTGATAACGAGATCACATCATTAGGAGAATGATGTGATGGACAAAGACCCAAACTATAAACGTAGCATATGATCGTGTCGGTTTATTGCTATAGTTTTTTGCATGTCAAGTATCTGTTCCTATGACCATGAGATCATGCAACTCACTGACACCGGAGGAGTACCTTGTGTGTATCAAACATCGCAAGGTAACTGGGTGACTATAAAGCTTCTCTACAAGTATCTCTGAGGGTGTATGTTGGGTTGGCATGGATCAAGACTGGGATTTGTTACTCCGTGTGACAGAGAGGTATCTCAGGGCCCACTCGGTAATACAACATCACAATAAGTCTTGCAAGCAATGTGACTAAGTGTTATCCATGTGATCTTGTATTATGGAACGAGTAAAGATACTTGTCGGTAACGAGTTTGAACTAGGTATGGAGATGTCGACGATCGAATCTCGGGCAAGTAACATACCGAAGAACAAAGGGAACAACATACGGGATTAACTGAATCCTTGACATAAAAGTTCAACCGATAAAGATCTTCGTAGAATATGTAGGAACCAATATGGGCATCCAGGTCCCGCTATTGGTTATTAACCGTAGAGGTGTCTCGGTCATGTCTACATAGTTCTCGAACCCGCAGGGTGTGCACACTTAAGGTTTTGTGATGTTTAGTAGTATAGAGTTATGTATGGTGGTGACTGATGGTTGTTCGGAGTCCCGGATGAGATCCTGGATGTCACGAGGAGCTCCGGAATGGTCCGGAGGTAAATATTGATATATAGGAAGTCCTATTTTTGTCACCGGAAAAGTTTCGGGCTCATTGATAGTGTACTGGGAGTGCCGGGAGGGTGCCGGGGGACCATCGGGAGGGGTGTCTCGACCCAAAGGACCTCATGGGTTGTGGGAGGATTCAAACCATACCCTAGTGGGCTGGACTAAGCCCCACTAAGGCCCATGCGGCTAGGAGTGGGAAAAACCCAAAAGGTGGAGAGGTGGGAAGAGTTTCCAAGTGGAAAGGAGGAATTCTACTCCTAATAGGATTGGAGTAGGACTCCTCCACCTCCAGTTTCGACCAAACCTTGAGGGTTTGAGGCTGCCTCCTCCCCTCCCTCCCTCCTATATATACTAGAGGATTTAGAGGGAAGAGCTAACCCTAATTTCCACGTGCTACCCTCTCCTCTAGATCGTAGTTTCTCCTCTAGATCGTTTTAGCGGTGCTTAGGCGATGCCTTGCTGGAATTGTTCCACCACCATTGCCGCCACGTTGTCGCACTGCCAGAGAACTCATCTACCTCTCTGTTCCTTCTTGCTGGATCAAGAAGGCGAAGATCGTCATTGAGATGTATGTGTGATGAACGTGGAGGTGTCGTCCGTTCGGCGCTAGATCAGAAGAACCGTGATCAAGATCACGAGACAATTCGTGATTGGATCGCGGGACGGATTATGATGGGAACGCAGGACGGATCGTGATTGGATCACGAGATGGATCGTGAAGGGATCGCGAGACACTCGGCGATTTGGATCGCGAAGACGTTCGACTACATCAACCACATTTCTTAACGCTTCCCGCTTAGCGATCTAAAAGGGTATGTAGATCCACTCTCCCTCTCGTAGATGCTCATCACCATGGATAGATCTTGCGTGTGCGTAGGATTTTTTTGTTTCCCATGCAACGTTCCCCAATAGAAGTAAACTACGTTGATCAAATGAACATACAAATGTGATAGAAAACAGACATGTAAGACCGCCAACAAACATAGATAATTCACATAAACATCAATATAAGTTCACCATAGTTTAGCTGACGGACAAATTCATACTGCATCACTAAAAATATAAATTAAAAAGAAGACAAGGTCAACCTTCACCACTTTGTCGCCAGCCCTTTTCTCTTTCGGTCACCGACGTAGCCATGGTGGTCCATGGCAGGAAGTGGGTCGTCGGAGTCATCATCGAAGGAGGAAGAGGAGAAGATGGTGTAGCCCTTCAACCTTCAGACTATGTAGTCCTACTTCCCTTGAGCTTCGCCACCTTCGCTGCCTCCGGGTATCATACTCGGAGTGCTCAATGGCCAACCAGAGTGCCTTGGCGTTATTCCTCTGAAGCCAACGGGCGTCCATCTTCGTCGTCGTCATTGATCGTCCGTAGACACACATAAGGAGACACTACTCGTCGAGCATCGATGGCAATCCGCGACGGTGGCGGGAGGACGACGCGACCGTCTCCAATGCGTTCACCATCTCCCTTGCCCTTTGCCTGTCATGGTGGCGGCACGCGCCACTGCTTCTAGCATGCGCATCCGTGGTGCCGGCGAAGCGGGCACTAAAACCCATCACTACCCTTGTAGAGCACTGTTTGAAAGGGGATGAGGTTGACGCAGAAGCAGTGCGCATTGAGTTGCTCATAGCGCGGGAAGGGTCAACCCCGACGCCGCGGTCACGGGCGACATGCGGCGGTGCACCGGGCCGAGGCCTGCCCCTGGTGTCCACCCATGGTTGTTGCAACGTGATATAGAGGGCCAACTCTTCCTCGTCGATGGATGCATCATGGAGGAATGCATATTGGTCGTCGTCACCGCAGCCGTGGGAGTGGCTACCGGTGTTGGACATGGTCTCCGAAGTTTACAAATCGTATAAAAGGAGGAGGAGAGATGGAGAAGAGCGTAGTGAAGTGAGGGTAAGGTTCTATCTAGACGGGGACTTTGTGGGGGCAGGTGCGGGCTAGCATGGCATGGGTTGAAGTGGCGGGCACACCCCGACCACTTCATATCCCCCCTACATTTGGGCTAGATATGAGGGGTGATGGATAGCCTGAGCGTTTGAAGCCGGTTTTGAGGGCTTCAGATGGGTCTTTTCTTTGTCGATCAATGACCAGTCTGCCCGCCCGGACGTTTGAGACTTATTTGAGATGTCCGACTGTAGATGTACTCATCATACCCTAACCGGATGGAAGAGAGGTGGGCTTTTCTCGCTCCAGTGCATCCTCCGGATTGAGGCTTGAAGAAACATAATTTGCTTGTCGATCTTGACACTGGCAGGAAGCGCGTGGTCTTGGCGGAGTGCATCCACTCCAAGACTGTTCATCATCCCTAGTAGGAATAATGCCCCCACGTCCTATCTCCTTCGTGATGGCATGTCTCATGCCATCAATGGCGTGTGAAATCACGAAAACTAAGGAGGGTTTCTTGGGTGTTATTGACTATTTTAAGAGCATCTCCAACAGGCGCGCTTCGCTCGACGCCCAAAACATATTTGCAGCGCGCGATAAGCGATTTTTAGTGTGTAGCCAAGCGCTGGCTCCAGCGGCCGCGACACAATATAGCGGACACGATGCACTAGCGGACGTGCAAAACTACAGCACGCGTGAGCAGTCGGTGCTTGCAATATGAATATTTCAAAGACAATTTGACGAATTTTTGATATTTCAAAGACAAATGAAACACCAAAAACACATAGAAAATTCACATAATCCCATCATCTCATCATCCAACCAAGTTCAAGTTCACAAACAAAGATTAAACATATAGGAAACAAGTTCACACAAACAAATGGCACATGATCAATCATGTCGCATCCTCGTCTTCGTCGTCGTCGTCCTCCTCCGATTCTTCTTCCTCATCCGAAGTCTCATCTTCGTCCTCATCATCATTGTCTCCTGGAGATGTCGAAGGTATGTGAGGCACACCCGAAGCCATGCGTCCACCCATGTCACCCGGAGGTGCTCCCATGCCTCCCGTGAGTGACGCAAAACTCATGCTTCCCATGGTTCCTCCGAATCCACCCATGGCTACCATGCCGGACATGGTAGCTCCAAAGCCACCCATGCCTCCCATGGTAGCTCCCATGCCACCAATCCCTCCCATGGTAGCTTCAATGCCACCCATCCCTCCCGTGGTAGCTCCCATGCCTCCCATGGTTGCTCCCAATCCTCCCATGCCTCCCATGGCCATGGCTCTTTTTTGGACCAAGACTTCTTTACGAGCAATATTGATGTACTCCTTTTGCTTCTCATCGAGTGTAGATGTGTCCATGACGAACAAGTTCTTCTCCCATTCCAACAATCTAGTGCGCTCCTCCACGGCCAATTTCTCCTCCTCCAATGCCACCTTCATCTCCTCGGCCGCCACCCTCCTCTCCTCGGCCGCCGCATCTTGGTTCATTGCCATCTTCCTATGCTTGTTCACTTCCTTTCTTGCATTCACAATAGCTTCCTTAACATTTTTTAATTCATCATCTCCTTTTCTCTTCTTCTTCTCTTGTCTTTCTTTTTTTGTCTCCATTGGCTTCGAGTAGGCAACCGAGTTTGGTGTGGGGCCTCTCTTGCCGTCATCGGTTGATGCCTCCTCCTCCTCATCGTCCAAATCAATAGATCGCTTGCGTTTGTTGGTCTCCTCTTCGACACCTTCACGTGGCTTCCATTTCTCATCATCCTTCAACTCTTCATAGCAATGAGGCAAGGTAAATGGTCTCCCTTTATTGGGCTTCCCCTTCTTGTTCTTCTTCTCCTCTCCTTGAAATAAGTTTTGTGTGATAGTGATCTACACAAAAAGCATGGACATGGAAGAACAAGTTAGCACTTGAAACACCGAAGAAAGAGGATGGACATGAAAGAAACAAGAACATGAAAGAAATGACACTTACCCTATCATAATCATTAGTTCCACATGGGTTTAGCGTGTCAACCACCTTAAGTGCGGCCGCCCATCTTTGACAATCTTTGTTGATTGTCGACCACCGAGAGCGAAGAGATCTTGCTGTGCGCTCCATTCCACTATTGTTATGTAAATCAAAGTGCTCCTTCATCCGGATCTAGTAGGCATCTCTAGTTTGATCCCCTCCAATGATGGCATCCCTAAACACTTGCAACCATGTATTGCATATCAATCTATCTTTGCCCGTGGTGTAGTTGCCCCCTCTTCCTTTCGGTGCATCGAAGATACCCTCACCATCTTCGTCTCCTTCAAATTCTTCATTGGTTTGAGACCAATGAGAATTGTTGGAGCCAACACCCATAGTTGACATATAGGTCTCATAATTGAAACTACAAAGTATATACAACAAACCAAATATATAAGATATCCCTATGTATCCATTCATGTGAAAAAACAACAAAGGAAAAAAAATAACGAAGTCAAACCTTGTTGGCATTTCATAAAACACATTGTGCGCATCGGTCGTCGGCGCAACAAGCGAGCTCGCCAGCGCTTCGCTAGCCCGCGCGTCGGCCGCGCGCCCTGCAAGTTTCTTCCTCAACCGCTTGGAGGAGTCGTCCATCGCCTTCTTCTTCTTCCCGGCCACCTTCCCCGCCTTTGCCGCCACCGCATTTAAGAGCTTCGAGAGGGGGTCACGAGGCTTCACGATGGGCGCCGGCACGATGCCACCCGCCGAGGTCATCCGTGGCGCCATGCAGAGCCCGTGTGGGAGTCTGGTGCTTGGAGGAGCACCGACGGAGGCGAAGCCAAAGCTCCACGCGCTAGGGTTGGCGGTGGCGGCACCAGCGGCGGGGTCATGGACGTAGGAGGGGGTGAGGGGGCGGCACGAGAGAGGCGCGACCGGCGGAGGAGGAAAGGGACGAGCACTCGAGCGGTTCCGCGTACGGTAGCGGGTGCACAAAATAAACGGCACGCAATACCGTTTCGCTCCGCGCGAGGAACGACTTATATCGCACGCGCGGTTTTAGCGCGGCTGCTTGAGCGCTATATTTTTTTTGCGTGCGCTATATGTGCGTATTTTGCAGCGTGGGCGGCTTTTTGGGCGCTTGTTGGAGATGCTCTAAAAGAGTGAAATGATTGTGTTGAGTATCATGATTAGTTAGGAAACAAAGATAGACTAGGATTTATTCCTGCTTTGATTTGTACTTCAAGATGATCATGTACTCCATATATATGCCCACGAGGCTCAAGCAATACAACAACTACTTCACCAAATCCCTCTCTCATTTTTTAACAGATTGTTTGAGACGAGCGAGGCATATGCATGACAATTTCTACTCATTTATTATTTGTTTTTCATTGCACTTCCTATGCACATGGATGAAGGGAGTATTTCTTATGTTCTCTATATTGCCATGTCATATCATATCATGTAAAGTGCTTTCTCCGTTCACGAATACCCACATATTGGATATTTTAATATGAATTACATTTGGACGCCAAATGAGTGAACAAACACATTAAAATAATAAAATGTGTGTATATCTTTGATTTAGGAAAAATGGTTAGAGCAACTCCAATCGGGTGACCCCATTTCGTCCCCGCGTGTCCGTTTGGGTCATTGCGAGTAGAAAACAGGGCCCACCGCGCTGACCTAAACGGACGCGCGTTAGTTTTTCGTCCGCCCGTGACCCATTCTGGGCTCAAATTGGGCTGGATTTGCGTCGACGCGGACGCGCTCGACGTCCGCCCTTTTCCATCTTGGCCTGCTAGTCGGTGGCACGTTTGCCATTCTCCTCTCCCCCTTCCCCTTCAACGCTCCCGCCCTCCCCGCCTCCCACTCCCGCCGCCCACTTCCACCGGCGCCACCAGCCAACCTTCCTCAGGCTCACCCTCCCGATAGCCTCATCTCCCGTCGTCGCCGCCTACCGAACTCCGCTACTTTGTCTCGGTGAGGTGCGAGGCTCCTCACCACCCGCCGGATTCTTCCAGGACGCCCGAAAGCTGTTCGACGCTTTGCCTGCAAGGTACAAATGGACTCCGACGATGATTTTTGTCTACAATGTTCTGTGTGATTTAGATGATTCTTCACCCGACGAGGAGGAGATCGTGGCATCCACATTGGTCGTCCATGACCACCTTAGTATGGAGCATTCGCAGTTTAGGGGCTCCATACCGGGGCACACGACGACACTGAATCGCAACCGGGAGAGTGTCCATTTCCTACTCTCGAAGGACTACTTCGAGACCCCAAACCCGCTCTTCAAACATCACATGTTTCAACGCCTTTTTCGTATGGCTAGGCATGTGTTCAACCTTATTCGAGTTGCTGATACTATCTAGCTGGCGGTATCTATCCGTGGTGGTCTATTTTTTGAAGACAATCTCCAACCCTGTAGGAGAGAAAAGAAAAATATTTTGCCCAAGAGCAAGAGAGTGTTCGCAAAGATGTAAAGCGTGCTTTTAGCGTTATTCAATCTTGATGAGGCATTGTTCGGTATCCAGCTAGAACTTGGAGCACCAAAAAGTTGTGGGAGGTGATGATAGCTCGTGTGATCATGCACAACATGATCGCAGAGGATGAGCGTCGAGAACGTCTCTGCGATCAAGGGTTTCAGTTTTAGGGTGACAATGTTGTGTCTGAACATGTAGAAGGGGTAACGTTTGCGATTCCTCGAGTTTGATCATAAGATGCGTGATTGGTAAACTCACATGCAGCTGTAAAATGATTTGGTGAGCATATGTGGACTCACGTCGGCAACCAATAGATGTATCGGTAACTTTTCCTTTTAAATGTATTTGAGACAGTTTCATGTTTATTTGACTTGTAAACTATTCACTCCATTCGGAAATACTTGTCCTAAAAATGAATGTATCTAGACTTATTTTAACTACATATACATCCATTTTATTTATTTTTAGGACAAGTATTTCCAAACGGAAGGAGTATAAGATATATATATGGTTCTTGAACTATGCAATGTGTGTACTTTTATTTACTTTTAAATGTATTCGCGACAAATTTAATATTTATTTTTATTTTTATTTAAACACATGTAACAAAATATATATTAAAAATGGTCGCAAGCATTGCCGCGCGGACGAAAAATAGGTCCGCGCGTTAGGCGCATGATTAACCCAAATAAAAATACTTTGTTCGTTCTTAAATATTTGTCTTTTTATAGATTTCACTATGAACTACATACGAATATATGTAGACATAATTTAGAATGTAGATTCATTCATTTTGCTTCGTATGTAGTCCGTAGTTAAATTTTTATAAAAATAAATATTTTAAAATAAAAAAAGTAGAAGCGAACATGCCGATCCAAATCGAATGAAATGCGGACAAAACGTGCATTCGTTTGATCGAGCGGTTAAAGTTGGTCTTACAACATCTTATATTCGTGAAGTGGAGAGAGCAGCGTGCTTATTAAACGTGGACGTAGCGAGCAGTTTTGTGTGCGTGTAAGCATGTCGAGCGCATTCATTTAAGCCGTGGGCGCGCCGGCTTGAACCAATGAGGAGTCTCCGCGCCAAAAACCCAAAGCCAGCGCGCGCTCGAGCTGTCGGTTGGCCTATGTGTCAGGGGAACGCCACAAGCGCCGCGGCGGGAAAATAAAAGCGCGCGCATCTCTCCACGGAACCCGGGCCCCACACAGTTGGACGTTCCCCTTGCTTTATTTATTTACCATTTCAACAGAGACGTTTTCCTTGCTGCCACGTTTCACTTTTCAACCGAGGAAGTGTCAAGAATGTTTTTTCGTCTCCCTGTTGTACCAGCACATCGCTAGTCACTCTTGTTCGATGGTCACATTTCTCTCAGTCAGTGAAGAAGCCAAAGGCTTATTTCATTCGAGCGATCATATTGAACCGTCGCAACAAGACCATAGTAAAAGATTATGTGAAAGAAAAGAGACCGCTTACATTTCCCGTCCAGTCCTCTAAAACAGCGCCCCATCTTTTATCCGAGACCATAACTTTCATCCTCCACGACCGAAACCACAATTTTCCCTCCTTTCCTGCCCCCTCACCCCCTCCTTTCCCTCGTTTTCTCCCCCTCTGCCGCCAAAAATCCTCAGATCCAAACCCTAAGCGCCCCGCCCCGCGCCCGGCCCGATCCACCCGCCGCGCCGCGCCGCGCCTCGGATCACCATGGCGGCCGCCGCCGGCGGGACCAGCAGCGAGGGCGCGGCGCGCGTGCTGCTGCAGCGCTACCAGCCGTTCGGCTCGCCGCCTGGCGAGTACCACCATTTCGGCCCGGCCGACGGCGGCGGCATCGGCGAGATGACGGAGGCCGTCGTCCTCAGGACGCCAGTGAGTTGGGGTGGGCTTGTCAAGGAGCTTTGTCGATAGATTCACTGTTTCGGTTCTTCAGTTGGATGCTTATAGGACGCAACTGGTCCCGTCCCGTCCAGCTCGCCACAGGGGGAGCTCATCCGAGCCGCCGCGGTAGATCGACCGTAGCAATGCTGGAGCGTGTCAATGTAGATTTGGGAACGCCCAAGCTGGGGTGGAGGGGAATGGTTGTTTTTGGATGTGTTGGAGGTGAAATTGCTGAATTTTTGCTACCCGGTGGGTTGTGGCGCAGTCCAGTAAAGCTTTTAGTTATGATGCATTCCGCTATGTCTAGAAGTGTTTAAATGGAATCTGAACGAACTAAATATGTGGAAATTGGTACGATTGATGGGAAGGCCATGTTTCTCAACTTGATTTCTACTTAGTCACACTTTCATATGCGCCATCCTCCTACAAAGCATATAATGTTCCCAGCTGCTCTCAACTGGCGACTTACTTCATTCTGCTCCTTGCAACCTGCAGTGGTTCAAGCTATTAGATAGTGTGACATGTTGTGCTGGCTTCAAAACAGGCAGAACATTTTAATTTATTCAAAGAGCTGCAGAGATAATATAAACTTAACAAAAACAGTTTATTCTTCCCGAAAAACAATCACTGTCTCATGACAGTTGTTATGATTTGTCTATTTATTGGGAGTCTTTTTAATTTATTGGTTAACACGTACAATTCAAGGGTATAAAGCTATCAAATCATAAACTTCCCTAGGATCCATTACTAACAGTTACACTTCTAGTTATTTCGTTCCAGAACCCTATTCTCTTATGGCTCTCTCCCCCTTGGCTGTTTCTCTTGAATCCTACATGCTTTATCGATGCTGCATTCTTGCAGTAGCTGCAGAAAGCTTGAAGAGCATTTTTTAGCTTATATTTAGTTTCATTAATGCTTTTGATGCAATGCGTTTATTTTTTCATTAATCTAACAACAAGGTTTATTTTTCTAGTTAAAGCGGAAACACAACAGAGAAGACAATGAGGTAGCTGAATCAAATGATTGGATGATGAGCCCTGGATATGCTAACACAGCAAACAGTCCAATTCCTACACCACCTTCAGGAAAAGGATCTAAAATGCCTGCCAAGCCTAAAGCTATAAAAGGCCAGAAATCTTGTCCTCAGACCCCTTTGTTTTCTGGTGAGTAATGTGGATTCAGTCAGCCATGAATCATATTCATCTTTGACCAAGTCGTTCATGTCCACTGAATACTATTTTCCAGGTTCTCCGGGCAATCCAGCTACTCCTGTTGGTGGCTGCCGCTATGATAGCTCCCTAGGTTAGAAGGGAAACTCAACTTTGTACTGTTTTTTTATGGACTGACATCTTATCAGTAGCTTGTTAGCTGATCATCATTTATTGATGTTATCCATTTAGGGTTATTGACAAAAAAGTTCCTGAACTTGCTAAAGGGTGCACCCGGTGGCATGGTTGATTTGAATAATGCTGCAGAAACACTAGAGGTTTGTAGTTTGCTTTATCTTATTTCAAGAGATCCTTTCTAGTGTTAGTCATGTAAATGTGCTGCCTTTGTGCAGGTACAAAAAAGACGTATATATGACATTACTAATGTCCTTGAAGGGATAGGGTTGATAGAAAAGAAGCTTAAGAACAACATTCGTTGGAAGTAAGTTATCCTCTGTGTCCATATCTACTATTTGTATTTTGTGGTCATCACTTACATTATGTATGTCCTTTTGCAGAGGAATTGATGACTCTCGACCAGGTGAAGTTAGCGATGATATGTCCATTTTACAGGTATTATGCTTTGTGTCGTTTTAGTTATGAAAAATATTGCTTCACATGCAACATGATTTGTGGACACGAGACTCTCTAGTTCCTCAGATCTAAAAAATAATGATTCTTTCTATCTCTCACCTGCAGGGAGACATTGAAGCCCTCACACTGCAAGACCATAGCTTAGACGGACAAATAAGGTTGGCGACAAGTTACTTAAGTTCCTGATGTTATTGTTCTTTCACTAAGTGTGACACTTGATTGTTTCTTGCAGTGAAATGCGAGACAGGTTAAGAGAGCTCACTGAAGATGAAAATAACCAAAAGTAAGTGACTCCCTTTTCCTCCCAAAGAGAGTATTTATGTTCGTCACTTAAGACATTTAGGACTTCGGCGCAAGTCTATAATCTATTCTTCACTTTGTTTCCTACAGATGGCTGTATGTCACAGAAGATGATATCAAGTCTTTGCCATGCTTTCAGGTACCTTTTGAACTCTAGCAATACTTGTTAAATGACAGGTACCATCTCTATAAATCAAGTAAATTATAAGTACCATTCTTTAATTTGTAGAATCAGACACTAATCGCAATAAAAGCACCTCATGGTACAACGCTTGAAGTCCCAGATCCTGATGAGGTGAGTATTAACAATATGTTTGTCACCTTTAGGACTTAGATGGATACTACATTTTGTTAATGAGGGCATCTTCTGTTCCCATGCAGGTGAATGATTATCCTCAAAGGAGATATAGGATTGTTCTACGGAGCACCATGGGCCCGATAGATGTGTACCTTGTTAGGTATAGGCCCATTCAATATCTCTGGCATCAAAACTTCAGAATCTAGAGCTCTAACTTGATGTGAATATTAATATCATTATATATTTCTTTTAAGTCAATTTGAGGAGATGAGTGGCATGGAGACTCCCCCAAGGCCCGCACAAACAATTAGCATGGATTCTCTAGAGAATCCTAGGACACCACACGCTGCAGGATCTAACAAAGATGTGGAGATGGAGAATGTTCAACAAGGGCTGATAATGCCTCCTGATGCTCCTACTACTTCACAGGATATTGGAGGGATGATGAAGATTGTCCCTTCTGAACTTGATGTAAGTTCACTTCCATGCATAAATATGGGTTTGCGCCCAATGCTCAACTTCACTACCTCTTCACCATGTCATTCTTGTCCTACACAATTAGCCTCTGGTATTTTCTGTTTTGCTTAGCCTATGGGTATGGGCATGAGTGCCAATTTGTGCCCATGGGTATTGAATTGGTGGGTGGGTATGGAAGAAGGTTTATGTGGGAATAGGTTTGGGCTGAAGGGTGTTGTACCCACCCATTGCCATCCTTGCTTAGGCATGTAGCTAAAATTTCCTGCATAAGCACTACATAAAATAAGAACCATTTTCTTTGTGCAGACTGATGCGGATTACTGGCTCTTATCAGACACAGGGGTTAGCATTACTGACATGTGGAAGACAGCACGTATCCTTTTTTCTAACAGTCTATAACCTGTGATGTGCTTGTGCTGTGAAACCATTGGATTCCTTAACTCAAATATAGCAGATGTGGAATGGGACGGAATCGACATCAACGCTGAGGATTTCTTGGAAGTTGGCACACCTCAGCAACAGGATCAGCCACCCTCTGACATGGTGGATCACCCATCATGCATTAGCTGAAGAAAACCTGAAGCATGGTGGCAAGTACCATTCATATACGTGGGAAGAATTCTTCGTTTCTTGCCGTAGGTTATCAATGGCCAATCAATTCAGACAGAGACCTGAGAGCAAAGGTTCCAGGGGGGTTGCTGTGATGTACATACAGATGGCAACCTAGTGCCATGTCAGCAGCTCTCTGGGTCAAGCTTCTATGCCAATAATCAACGACCTGATCATTTTCAGATCTACTGACGACCTGGCCATTTTCAGGTTTGTAGCTTGTATGCTGCATGTTGTAGCTCACAACATTAGGACTGTGGTAGAAACATGTACAGAGCAGCAAGCTCAGTGACTTAATTAATTCAGGTAGCACTGAAAACATAGACTAGAAGCTTATGCAGTTGTAACACAAACCGTTAGCATTCGATGATATCTGCCTATCGTGTTTGCCTTGTGTCACATTGAAATGAAGAGATGTTTTTTTCCCGAATTCAGAGAGCCTTATTAGCTATAGCAATAATTGGGAGGTCCCGAGTGCCGTAAGCCCCCATTTCTTAAAAAGGAATGGTAGGATAAGCGGACCGGTTTGCACAGCCCTAATCGATGGGCCGATATTACAATGCTTGTCTAACGTAACGCTAGAGTCTTTGGTCACATAAGAGTGCACCGCCTCCATTACTTTTGTGTGCTATCATTGACGATGCCAAGCTTTGGGTCATCACCGGGCGTCAAGAAATTAGGGTCTATTGTAATGCACGAGTAATTGTCATGCGGAGCATGTGGGCTATCTGTAACACTTTAAAACTCTTCTCTCTTATTCATTAAAACTCTTCTCTCTTATTAATGAATGAGACATCCTTTTCGAAAATAATAATTATTAGGCAATAAAGCTTGGAGATTTTCATCAAAGCAAACACTTGCACGTATTGCTTTTAAAAATGTTGTGTATTAAGAAACGCCCACATGGAAGTCTGAAAAAAACCCTCATTCCCTTCTGCGCTTTTGTGGGCGACCGGGGGGGGGGGGGGGGAGGGAACCCTAACCGCTGGAAACCATTCTCCTGTCCCTCCTCCCTCAACATCGTCAAAGGGTGTGGTCAGGTGAAGCCCCATCGGTGCCGGCATTGGTTGGGCATCTCGCCTCTTGCATAGGGGAGTCGTTACGGGATGACACCTCTAGGACGGGGTGTTGTGATCCTGCGGGTAGTTGTCGCGTGTCGGAGGTTCCTTCGACGATGGCATCCGGGGCATTAGGTGGTGTGGCAGACAACAACACAGTGGGGCGCACCCGCGATGGCAATTCGAGGCTCGATCGGATCTGGTGGATGGCGGCATGGGCCGGTGGTTGCGGCTATCCCTGGCCTCGTGTGGCGTGAAGTCGTTGGGCATACATAGATCTCCGTTCTAGTTCGTTCTTCAAATAGCAAAGTTTGTGCCTGGCGCGCCACCGACGAAGCGGAAAGTCGCTAGTACCCTTGGTCGGGTGGCGATCATGGCCAGAAGTACCAAAACAGGGCCCGCACGCACAATTTACCCAGATTTGGGCCTCTGATGGGAAGTAATACCTTACGTCCGTGCTTTGTGTTTGTATTCATGGTGGATATACCTCATGGAGAGGATTACAAGGGGGAAGGGTTGATACCGAGAGTCTAGGTCTACCTAAGTAGATGAGATCGAGAGCCCCATAGCCATCGTCTAATTAGTCTTATATGCACGTCTAGGGCTAGGGTTTTACAAAGATGGAGGTCCAATCTTGACCGCCGCCATCTTAACTTGGGGTCCAAGATGATCCTTGGGCGTCTACCCGATTCCCCGGGCTCCTGTATATCGCCAGCTCCTTGTTGGGCCTTCTGGGCTCCTTAGCAAGCCCGTTGTCAGGCTCCCTGTGGAGAAGCCACCCGCGGTGTATTGCATCGTCACATGTTGACCTATGTCTCTCATGCACACGCACCGACGCACGAGTATGTCCTTCTTCTGTGTGAAAACCAACCTTGGCCCATTGCTCACACCCGAGCCGACTCGCGCGAAGGAGGCCCCACCCATGCGTACCCTGGTGTGGCGAACGAAGCAGGCCGATGTACCCGGGTGGGAATAATGTACCATCCGTGTGACCGGGTCACGCCCAAGGCCGTGCACGCATGCCACCAACTTATCATCGCGACCTCTGGCCGGATGGAACTACCACGTTTGTAATTGCCTTGTATATTTACCAAGGACGATAAGTTTCGTTACATGATAAGTATATCTTATCGGTCATTATGTAGTAATATGTAGTTGGCAGACTCGTCAATCCAGATCCTATAATTCGAGATGTCTAAGCATGAATACGTGACAATTCAGGTAACTCCTCCTCGATCACATCAACAGTAACGTTTGTACTGGACGCACTTAGACACAACCTTGCGTACAACTGTCCGGTGCGCTGCACACCCGGGTCCATGCGACGCCTTTACCCGGGCTTTGCCTTCCCATTACTTGCCATCGCGGGCTCTCACCGGCTCATGCACATGTGCGGCTTTTTTGGGGTGTCTAAAATTCCTGTTTTGTTTAATTTAACCACGTGTGCCGCTTTGATGGATATGTAAGATGACTATGTATCGCTATCTTCCGGTCGATAGTAAGGCCAACCGCAACCAACACGATAGATGACCTTAAGCATTGAATCCCTCCACCTGAAATCACATAGTTGGCAACACTGGTTCGTTCGGACTTGACCTATCATTCGAGGCATCTAAGTATGGATACATGACAAAAATGGTTACTACCCCTCGATCATAGCAACCTTCTCGCATTAGTCGCACATAGACACAACCATCTTCTCAACCACCG
Organism: Hordeum marinum; assembly: GCA_022496015.1. Classification (NCBI taxonomy): domain Eukaryota; kingdom Viridiplantae; phylum Streptophyta; class Magnoliopsida; order Poales; family Poaceae; genus Hordeum; species Hordeum marinum. The sequence goes on from CM039676.1 coordinate 182,037,176, forward strand.
GTCTTTATCGCGTATGGATCCGGACCCGGGTCCTTCGCCTTTGAAAGAGCATGGTGCCTCCATGTTTGGTTTTAGTAATTAATGACAATCTTTATGGACTAATAGTTGCCTTGAGTTATATTTGAAGGGTTTGTCCATAGGTTTTGTTTGAAGACCATGCGTTGGTTTCAAGGCTATAAGGAGATTATGTGTTGACAAATGTGCTATTCAAGGAGTTATCCACAGATTGGTCATGTGAGAGTTGGGCCTATTGCAAGCATGTATTAAAGAATAAGGTTGTGTGAACATTCATGTTATACCTTCATGACATCATCTTTACAAAGAGAAAAGATAAGATACAAGGTTGATCAAGACTAAGTCAAAGAGTGATTCAAGTTGATCAACACACAAAGCGTAGAAGATGTACCAAGTGGGATCAAGTGACCCCATGGTATGATAAGCATTGTGTTGGGTAACGCAGCAGAAAACAAAAATTTTCCGACCTACGCACCAGCCCAGGACCACTATGAAGACTGCATACAAGGTTTGATCTTTTCGTTACCGACTCGTAGCGCAGCGGAAGTAGTCGATGACGAACGGCGGTGCAGATCCCCGCAGCTAGGATTTTACAACCTCCCAACCGCGAGGATGTATACCCTCATCTGCCCTGCGGACAGCCCTCCGGGAGGCGGTCGCATAGCCCCCCGGATGGTGTCGCGGACAGACCTTCGGGAGGACCTCCGAAACTCGGACTGTCACTCGGACAGCCCTTCGGGAGGACCTCCAAAACTTGGACGGTCACACAGACAGACCTTCGGGAGGCACTCTCGAACTAAGACCGAAACTACGATCTCTCTACAGAGCTGCACACATATGGTGTCATCTATCCGGCAGGGCTTCGCCGTCCAGAACTAGTTCCTGCCGGAACCCAGACAGCCTTTCGGCTCTACGAAACTATTTCGCTGGGAGGGAGAGAGAGAGAGCTTGCAAAGCAAAGCATGTGTATGAGAGCACAAGGATGATCAAATGGCAGCCCACATCTCCTCTATTTATAGGAAAACCAAGGGGTAGGGTGGTTTTACAATAAAACCCAAAATGCACATGAATGAAGTCCTTCCACAAGGGCATAAAAGTGAAACCAAGGAACAAGAGGGACTCCATGAAGGAGTCCACCATGTGGCCGGCCACACCCTCATGTGGGGCCCCAAAAATGGCTCCAATCCATCCATGTCATCCCCAAGATCTTTTGGAGCAAAGCCCCAAAAGGTGGCTTTCCATAAAGTAGTCCAAAAAGCACTTTCACTATTCACGGCGACATTTTTCAGCGTCCGTTCGAACTAAAAATATTTATGTGGGCTTAGAAAATTTCTAGCACCCACTAAAATAATTTTCAATACGATCCGGAACAATTCCGGAATAGTGATTTTCATCTGCGAAAAGCATCTGAAGCGGTTCCGGCAGCTCCGGAACATTTCCGGTTATTCTTCCGGAAAATTCCCAGAAGTTTCCAGAATGATTCTGGCACCCTCCAAGAATTATCAGGCATGTGCCAAAACCAATTTGACTTTATGGTATCCTCTGAAACAACTTTTCAGTTTCACCGAAATTGTTCCGGTGACCTGTCTACGGAACTTTTCTACTGTCCGAAACTTTTCCGGTGTCCGAAACTTTTCGGTGATTTTCTCTCAGACTCCCTGTCTAGTATTCAACAGATAGATGACCCTTAAGCGTGTGACCCTATAGGTTCGGTGAAGCATAGACATGACCCGGAACCCCTTCCGATCAATGATCAACATCGGAGCCGTGGACACCCATATCGATCCCTATACCCACACGAATAAATATTCGAGTGAACCTCCAGTTGACGTGTGCTATTCCTGTTGCTTCAAGATATGTTACAAATACCCGAGGTGAGACATGTTGGCATCCTCGTGGATCAACAACTTGTCCACTATGCTAGTTACCTCGTTAACGGTATTGTTCTCTTTTCTCGTTCCCGTGTTCCGGCATCCCCGTGATCAAATCACAAAGTGTCTGGCCAGACGATGATGGATACCGTAACACCGAGAGGGCCCAGAGATATCTCTCCATCGTCGGAGGAGCAAATCCCAATCTTGAGCTATCAAGTTACTTCACATACTTTTCCATGAACCCGTAAGCCGCCGTAATAGCCACCCATTTACGGATGACGTTTAACAAACCCCAAAGTTCATGAAGCAAGCATGAAGAAACTCGATACTCTCATGGTCTAAGGAATTATGCAAACATTAACTTCTCTGTGTTATTAACCATTAACTTATGACGAATGTATCTCATAGCATAACAATAATTTGGGTCGATTCAACACAAATGTTCTTCTAACATTGTGCCCTCAAAATTGTCGGCATAGCCATGCCCATGATCAGGAAAACAGGATCATCATGCAATACTTGAGCTAGTCTTAGAGGCCAGACTAGGAATACATTTTACCATTTATTATCCCACACGTGCACATGAGTTTCCCTCCAAGCCTCGTTTTATTTGTAGACTCGAGAATCATTGCAGTTATAGCATGGAACATAAACATAATTATGAACAGGGAGATAATCAATAACATTTATTATTGCCTCTAGGGCATATCTCCTACAGACTCCCACTTGCACTAGAGTCAATAATCTAGTCAATGCTAATGCACTTTACACCTATGGCATACTGGTGTAAAATATGCTTCGCTTGTGGTATAGCCTGATGTCCAACGGATCTGACAACTTCAGCTCCGTGTGTAACTATGCATATCCTCGCGTTTTCACGCTATCACAAAATTCGTATTTTGTGTGAACTTGGCTTTTCATATGTGTGAATCATTGGTCGAAACCCGATTCCTCAGACTGAGCTATGGAGCAACTATCTGCAATAGTGTCTCACAGACCAAAACCATCTTGGAACCATACTAAGTTCATGAATGAACTATATGATTCAACAACTTCTTTGTCGCTTCCAAAGCGTCAACATACTTAGCCTTTGTTATAGAATTCGCCACAGTATCTTGTTTGGAACAATTTCCAACTACCGTGCCACCATATTGTGTATTACACAAAACCCTTAACTTTAATCGAAAATCGCATGGAGCATTGATTGAGACTGTATCGATGTAATTTCTTACAACGAGCACTTCATAATCTCTGCTTGCGAGAAACATGTCATCAGCACTACCCTAGTACTTAATGACATCTTTCACTTCATGTCCCATGATCAGTGCTTTGATCACTTTGGTATCTATACTCGCAACAAGTTGGGAGTATTTGACATATCTGGTTGCTTTACATACCATGTAATACATGATTAATCCAAACACAAGAGTGTGTGGAATCTCCATCATGTATTTCACTCATCAGTGTTTTGGGACACTGAGTCTTGCAAAAACTCTTTCCATGTGACTTCGGCAAGAATCACTCCTTGGCATTTTAAATGCTAAAAGGTTTTAGCACCTTGTCAATATGTATTCATTGCTTAGCCCCATTAGGTAAATCTATCTCCATAGATCATCATGCCTAATATTGAGGCTATTTAGCCTAAGCACTTCATGGAAAAAACTATTTTCAAATGAAGTCCTAATTCGTGTCAAGAAATTTATTTCCAATTAACAATGTGTCAATTACACAAGGTTTTTAGAAATAGTATTATGCTCTCACTTACTTTCTTGAATCACAAGCATCTTCGATACCCATTTGATGAAGCCAAACCCCTTTGACCATTCCATCAAAAACGAAGATTCCAACTCCACTTTGCTCTCTTCTGTCCATCGCTGGAACTCTGAGGTTTGCATACTTACTAGCATCCTATGGATCGACAAATTACTTTGGACTGTATCACATACAAGTCCTAGGTTTCATTTACATCAGATGGAAATCCTTTTGTCATCCATGTTTCATATCTCATGATTGATATATGTATTAATTGCTAGTTCAACCCGAACCGACCTTAAGCATCGCTACGATGAAACAACCTCATCGTAGCCAACTCCTTGAACTTGTTGTTTCAACAAGTCGAGCTTTATGGATAAAACATTTTTATCCGTATCAGTTTTTAGTTCCATAAATATTCGTTAGACTCTAAGCCCTTTGAAAGGTGTATTAAGGTTTTAATCTTGAATCACATATATGGAAACTATCTCAGACTGTATTGGCATTTAGCCAATCCCGGAGTCAGGGCCCATAAATGCTTCCTTGTGTATTGTAGGTATACTGTTGTCCAACAACAATATCTCCTTTGCGCACCTGATAGGTTTGCACGAGCTTTGCCTACGTGGTTCAGCTGCACGTTCGACCGAAGTCCATACATTTTATTGTAGAGACTTACGTATCAGTCGTAGTAGGAAACAACGGAATCACTTCCAGGGTTTCTTTCCTTTGAACTGATGACGAAGATACTGGTTATCTCATCGAGTTGCACTGTCCTCCCACTCACCTTTTGTAAGAACTATTCTCTTTAAAAGCATACCGTTTTGTGGCAAAACCCTTTGCCTCGGTATAGTGGTGGGGGAATACCCAATGACTTGGGATAACCATACAAAGTAGCACTTGTCTGATTTGGAATAGGTTTGTAACCTTTTACACAAGCCCCATATTCCAAATGTTAAGAAAAGATATAACATGGTTGGGCGTACCATACCATGGCGTCATTTCAACAGACCTAATGGATCTCTTTTCAGTGTAAAAGCCGCAGTCTCTAAAGCATCACTCTATAAAAGGGATAATGGCAAATCTATTTATGTCATCTTTGATCTTACCATGTCATAAATGGTTCGATTACATCTTCACGGACTTTCCACTTTGGAGTAGTGTTCCGGGAGGTGCAAGTTATGAAACTCTTTTCACAACTCATCAGACATTCGCTAAACTTGTAACTCAAATATTCCTTTCCGCAATCAAATTGCAGAAACATAATTTTCTTGGTACAATAACTTCTACTTCAATTTTTAAAACCTTTTGAATGATTTCAAAAGATCCAGACTTACATCTCATCAAGTAAATATCCATATATCTACTTGAGTCATTTTTGAAGGTAGACAAATCCACTGTTTGCAACAACATTTATCGGACTACATACATCAAATGTATGATCACCGATAAGTTCTTTGCTCGTTCCTTATTGCCTGTGAACGGTATTTCAGTCACTTCACCGTTTGGAGAAAAGTTGCAAGTGTCATATGATTCAAAATCAAACGACTTCAAAATCCATCATAATGGAATTTTCCATGCGGGTTTCTCCAATGTGACCAAATGCAGTGCCACACATATGTGGTATTCTTTTAGTCTTGCGACATTTAGCGTCAGTGTTATGGATGTATCATATTTCCATCAATATTCATAACATACATCCCATCTAGGATGGAAGCATGGCCCTTCATGTTATTCATAATACTGAACAACAATTGTTGTTTTTATGAACAAATCTTTTGCAACAAACATTGTGCAATGGGCTAGAGTGTATGAAACTCTAAAATGAACTATGAAAATAAACCCAGAGGTAATGTATTATTATCAATATTCATAACATACATCTCATTCATAATGAAAATATGGCCCTTATGTTATTCATAACACCGAACATGAAAAGTTCTCTTATGAACAACCTTCTTGCAAGATACCTTATGCAAAGAGCTAGAGTGTGAAACTCTAAAATGAATTATGAAACTTAATACATAGGGAATACACCGATGGAAGGCATAGTAACATTTACTATGTTCCCTGCGTGTATCTAAGCCTCATATTTCTGGCTAGTCTTTCAGGCCATAGTAGTTCTTACATCGAGTTGCAACAGAATGCAATCGAGCGGGTATCTTTGTGACCAACTCACAGTACCCAAGAATTAATGATTAACATGTTTAACCATAATTCCCAAGAACTATATCTTTGACCAGCCTTCTATACATCAAAAACTTGTATGACATTCATACATGAGCTGGATATTCCATTCTTCTTTCCTTTTGCCATTATACTTCTAATAGTTTAACTTTCAGTATTTCTCCTACTCTCAGAAGAAGCACCCAACTTAAGAGTGGCGTTAGCCCCAGACTTCCTAGGCGTGAAAGTCTCACTAACACCCTTCGGACACTTCCTTTCTCTTTAAGTTGTTGTTTTATTCACCTTTCATCATATGACAGGCGTTCTCCTGGATCCCTCTCTTATCAGTCTAATGCATAGTAAACTCCTTTACTAATAGTTTGCAAACAAACATTGCTTTGGATATCTCATATCTTTTTAGCCTTTGTCTGTCTCTGAAAATGATTTTCAGATTCCATGAATATCACATAACTATCCAAACTTTCGAAGTTCGAGTCTCATGGAAGCAAACATATTTCACTTGACCGAAATGGAATTTTAGCTTTTGGATCGAAGGACGGGAGTCATATCATCCATAGCATTAGCGGAAGAATAACGAAAGCATGCGATAGGACAAGTCCTTCTCGGCACTCTTGAGGACAATCCTCACATTACGTTACCAACCGTAAAGTTTTAACCAGATATTTAACAGCTTATTCAATTTTAATAGGGAAGGTGGAAACGCGAGCCATTATCCTACAACTATTATGCAAATCACACTTAGACATTGTTCAAAATTAATTGCACTGAGAATTAAAACAAGTTAATTCTACAGTGAGCTCCCACTCAAATCAATATCTCTCATAATTGATTGTGAGTGATTCAAGATCCAAATTACAATTCAACGCCAAGGATGTATCCATCTCAAGTGACGAGAATTGCAATCGGTAGGCCAATCTTGCCAATCACATCTCTATGTGACTCTTGTTCATCTTTCGATGCATGTGTTCCGAGCTCATGACTTTCATGCCTGAACGTCAAGACAACCAAGTGATCTCGCTGCGAGGTCTCAACTCACCCGCCTCACACTTCTCTAATCGTTCGTACCCATGTAACCATGTGATACCCCGAAGAGATAGGTGTCGTGACGGTGCTACACTTGGGAGAACACTAACTACTTGATATTTTGTGAGAGATCACCCTAATAAAAAGCGACTACCGCGCAATCAAGAAGGGTGCATCAAGAGGAATAAACATCTCAGGCAATTCATAATAGCATGATATGGTATAGCCCTTTCTGACGGAAGTCTTTCATTCCTTCGTCTTCGGCATTCGCGTCGGTGTTCACCTTTGCGAAGATTGCCACCACCTTGTTGATGCACCAAATAATATTGCTATCTCTATAGCTTAATAAAATAAGTGCATTACATAAGGTTGACACGCAGGTCATTAAAGTGCAATCATATGGCTCCAACCATCATGCCGAATCATGACACACAGGTCATGTTAATCAATTTACATCATATAGTCATCTCATACATAATCAAATTATTATGAACACTGCTATACCACATCACATGCACATGCAAACCATCCTGCAAAACCAAGTTAGACGCCTCTAATCGGTCCATGCAAAAACTTGTTTTACGTGGCTTCTAAGGTTTCGAAACAAACCGAATCTACCAACGTCCATCATCAAGTATGATAATTCAAGTTGCTAGATTAACTTTCCAGGGTGTATGAAACACGAGATAATAAAATCTCGAGCCCCATACTAAACTTCGTCATACGCGTGACCCCCGTGCAGATCACATCTGCATTGCCCTTTCGTCTGCGAAACATCCATATTTCTTTTGACTATGGTGGAACCCAAAGAACTGTTAGCGCTTCGTTGATCTGTCAATCAGCATACTCAGGAGCAGCATGAAAGGATCGCGGATTGTCAGAACTTTGTAAGATTCCACCATTCCGTCAAGATATGGACTACACAAATTCACGGGAAGCAATAGGAACATCGGGTAACAGATTTCATCTGCTACCCGCACAAATAATTTTCAGCAATAGATCTCATCTACTACAAAATTATACTATGCAATACCCATACATCTCATGTATTCTAGATCATAACATGCATCTACTCATAGCCTGGCTCTTGATGCCACTGTTGGGTAACGCAGCAGAAAACAAAAATTTTCCGACCTACGCACCAGCCCAGGACCACTATGAAGACTGCATACAAGGTTTGATCTTTTCGTTACCGACTCGTAGCGCAGCGGAAGTAGAGTCAATGACGAACGGCGGTGCAGATCCCCGCAGCTAGGATTTTACAACCTCCCAACCGCGAGGATGTATACCCTCATCTGCCCTGCGGACAGCCCTCCGGGAGGCGGTCGCATAGCCCCCCGGATGGTGTCGCGGACAGCCCTTCGGGAGGACCTCCGAAACTCGGACTGTCACTCGGACAGCCCTTCGGGAGGACCTCCAAAACTTGGACGGTCACACAGACAGACCTTCGGGAGGCACTCTCGAACTAAGACCGAAACTATGATCTCTCTACAGAGCTGCACACATACGGTGTCATCTATCCGGCAGGGCTTCGCCGTCCAGAACTAGTTCCTGCCGGAACCCAGACAGCCTTTCGGCTCTACGAAACTATTTCGCTGGGAGGGAGAGAGAGAGAGCTTGCAAAGCAAAGCATGTGTATGAGAGCACAAGGATGATCAAATGGCAGCCCACATCTCCTCTATTTATAGGAAAACCAAGGGGTAGGGTGGTTTTACAATAAAACCCAAAATGCACATGAATGAAGTCCTTCCACAAGGGCATAAAAGTGAAACCAAGGAACAAGAGGGACTCCATGAAGGAGTCCACCATGTGGCCGGCCACACCCTCATGTGGGGCCCCAAAAATGGCTCCAATCCATCCATGTCATCCCCAAGATCTTTTGGAGCAAAGCCCCAAAAGGTGGCTTTCCATAAAGTAGTCCAAAAAGCACTTTCACTATTCACGGCGACATTTTTCAGCGTCCGTTCGAACTAAAAATATTTATGTGGGCTTAGAAAATTTCTAGCACCCACTAAAATAATTTTCAATACGATCCGGAACAATTCCGGAATAGTGATTTTCATCTGCGAAAAGCATCTGAAGCGGTTCCGGCAGCTCCGGAACATTTCCGGTTATTCTTCCGGAAAATTCCCAGAAGTTTCCAGAATGATTCTGGCACCCTCCAAGAATTATCAGGCATGTGCCAAAACCAATTTGACTTTATGGTATCCTCTGAAACAACTTTTCAGTTTCACCGAAATTGTTCCGGTGACCTGTCTACGGAACTTTTCTACTGTCCGAAACTTTTCCGGTGTCCGAAACTTTTCGGTGATTTTCTCTCAGACTCCCTGTCTAGTGACCCTTAAGCGTGTGACCCTATAGGTTCGGTGAAGCATAGACATGACCAGGAACCCCTTCCGATCAATGATCAACATCGGAGCCGTGGACACCCATATCGATCCCTATACCCACACGAATAAATATTCGAGTGAACCTCCAGTTGCCGTGTGCTATTCCTGTTGCTTCGCGATATGTTACAAATACCCGAGGTGAGACATGTTGGCATCCCCATGGATCAACAACTTGTCCACTATGCCAGTTACCTCGTTATCGGTATTGTTCTCTTTTCTCGTTCCCGTGTTCTGGCATCCCCGTGATCAAATCGCAAAGTGTCTGGCCAGACGATGATGGATACCGTAACACCGAGAGGGCCCAGAGATATCTCTCCATCGTCGGAGGAGCAAATCCCAATCTTGAGCTATCAAGTTACTTCACTTACTTTTCCATGAACCCGTAACCCGCCATAATAGCCACCCATTTACGGATGACGTTTAACAAACCCCAAAGTTCATGAAGCAAGCATGAAGAAACTCGATACTCTCATGGTCTAAGGAATTATGCAAACATTAACTTCTCTGTGTTATTAACCATTAACTTATGACGAATGTATCTCATAGCATAACATTAATTTGGGTCGATTCAACACAAATGTTCTTCTAACATTGTGCCCTCAAAATTGCCGGCATAGCCATGCCCATGATCAGGAAAACAGGATCATCATGCAGTACTTGAGCCAGTCTTAGAGGCTAGACTAGGAATGCATTTTACCATTTATTATCCCACACGTGCACATGAGTTTCCCTTCAAGCCTCGTTTTATTTGTAGACTCGAGAATCATTGCAGTTATAGCATGGAACATAAACATAATTATGAACAGGGAGATAATCAATAACATTTATTATTGCCTCTAGGGCATATCTCCTACACATTGTCCATTACGCTTTATGCACTAACCCATGATCTATCTGAGGCTTCTCTGTGGGGTTAGATATCTTCCCATGGGCTTGCATCAAAAGGAAGATCTCATATAACCCATTGAGGATGACATCAAGTGGCGACTGTCATCAAGGGTGTGCAAGTTCAAGTGAAACATCAAGAAGAGATCATGCTTGAAGCTGACCGTCCATTCTCGTCATAATGTACATGTGAAGATGTGCTTAAGAGAGGTTTACCCATAGTGGAGTATGGGGGAGAAATTTACTATCCTTCATCGAGTCAACACAATCAAGAAAGGTGGTCCAACTTGAGAAGGCCAAGATCATCATTATCTATCTCAAGTGGACTACATGCAGGCAAATGTTTAACCTTGATAGGTAGTCTATTTTACCAGACTCATGGTGCTAGTTGGGAAACCGAGTTATAGGATTGATTGTTGTACTTTCAAGGGGGATCTTGAGTGGGTAGCCTGATCATATCGTTCGTAGAGAGCTTAAACCATTGCATCCTCATCTTTCTTGGTTCTTGTCTGGCTTTTCTCCTTGTGAGTTTTTGGGGCTTGTGGTTATCTTCTTAACAAGCTCAAGTTCATCAAAAACATATTTCATATGCTTCTTCTATTATGTTTTTCATGTCGAAGTTTTTGCCGCTTGTTCACTTATGGAGGTTTCTCACTTCTACATTATTGACATATTACTCTACCTTGTTCTAAAGATTTCCATCAAGCATGAGTTCGTCATTAGCTTTCCATCAAGCTTGAGGTCATCGAAATCAGAGTTTCTTTCCAAAAGTTATGGCCGTTTTGGTCTTACTTGATTCATCTATTGTGCTCTGGCTTTCTAGCAGAGGCCAATAGGTTGTACCGCTTGTAACCATTGCAGTATCGCTTAGACGGTACTTCATTAGTCGGTACCGTGGCTAGTTCCGCTTGTATTTAATTAGCCTTATGTTGCCCCCTTAACATTTCGCGTTAGTATCGCTTACTACATGCGATAGTACCGCTTAGGCGGTATTAGAGTTATATTGATGATGGCTTTTGGTTCTTTGTATTCTTGCTTTTTGACATCCTCTTATATATTATATATATGATGACTTTGGCCTCCTGATAATATAAGTTCTTTCGTAACGTGGTATTAGAGCCTAGGGTTTCTCCGGTGCTACAACTCGCCTGACGACCGACAATTTTTTTTCCAGTCTTCTTCTCTGGATCGATCTCTTCTAAATCGATCTCTCTGCTGCAATCGATCGATGCCAAGGACATACACTGCCGCTGCTCCCTCTCATCTGCTCTGATCCAAGTCACCCAAGACGTCCGCGCTGCTTTTCTGGTTGATCGAGACGCCCGACCAGGCCGCCGCGACCCGACTCCTCCTGGCCAAGTCGCTGCCGCGCCGCCTCAGGTCGTCCGCGTCTGTCTCCAGGCCGCCTCAGGCCATCCACGTCCGCGCTGCCTCAGGCCACCCCGCTCCGCTTCAGGACGTCTGCGTCCGCCCCGCCTTCTTCAGGCCGCTCCGCCTCAGGCCTCAGGTCGTTCGCGTCCGTCGGCTCGCCGGTTCCCGCTGCCATCCGCGTCCGCCGGCCGTTGGTTCCCGCTGTCATCCGCATCTGCTGGCCACTGGTTTCCGTCTGGTTTCAGTCCAAGAACAGCTGCTGGCCGCCGGTTCCTGTGCTAGATCGGCCGCCGGGCATTGGAATCAACGTGTGTTTGACTGAATCGATCCAGCTGAGCTTCCTGTGTGTGCGCGCCTCCTCACCATTCTGATCTGGATCGTGAGTTGTTTATCCCCTGAGCTTCTTTTCGTGGGGTTGCAGCAGCGGTTCAGTTTTGGTTCAGGCTTCTACTCCGTGAGTAAAAAAGAAAAAAGAAAAAAACGAAAAAAAGAGTTAGTAAAAAAAAAGAGAGAAAAAAAAGGATACAATGATTTCGTCGAGTATGCCTCTTCCGCGCTGCCCGGTGTTTTCCGACTGTATTTCATATATTGATCCCGTCTCACACATGCGTCTTCCCTCGATGCTTGGTGCTCACCTGCTTGGAGGTGGTGGTTGTCGCTCTACTTCGATACCTTTTGCGACTTCCGCCGGTTTTGATGGCCACTCTACGCCGACTCCTCTTGCGGCTTCCGCGCGCGACGAAGACCGTTCTACGTCAACTTCCCCAGTGGCTTCCACATGCGGTTCTACATCGACTCGCTACTCTCGGTCGACTCTACACGCGACTTACGCGACTGTTATACCTCATGTTCTCCATGAACTTAGCTTCTCTATGACTCGTTCTCCATGATCTTGGGCACCTGCAGGGATAAAGAACGCGTACAAGACAAGAGACATCTACGAAACAATTTTATTTCACACATACAATATGTTAATTCAAAGCACTTCCATTGATCCCCACAACAAATACAGAGGGTTGCAAGGCGTATGCCTCAACCCATACCTTACAAAACTACTCACACATAGAGATCAGATCGCATGAAGAAAACATTGAAGAACACATCTTGAAGATTGATTGATTGGTAATATGTCTTACAATGGTTGCCTTGTGTGATGCATGATTACAAGTATGAACCACATGAAGATGGAATATGGTGGTATTGGTGGCTATGGAGATGGAGATGGCGGCGGCTAGGGTTGATGAAAGGGGATGAAGATGGCTCTGTTATGGCTTCGCTCGCGGACGTTATGTTAACATTTCGGCCTGGTCCTTTTTATCAAAGAAGTTCACATGGATGAGTGATACGTCTCCAACGTATCTATAATTTTTTTATTGTTCCATACTATTATATTATCATTCTATGATAATTTTTAGGAAATTACTTGTTGTTTTATATTATTATTGAACACTAATGATGTCAAGCATCCCATGAACACCACCATGGACCCTTTCCTAACATCGCAAGCCACAAGAGGACCCATGACGAGAGCCCGTACACGCGCCATCCAAAATGAAGTGACATCTCTCCTTGCTCAACCTACGTGTGACCCACTCGAGACTTGGTCGCTAACTCAGACGGAAATGCTCTGTGAACTTAGGTACTTGGGAGAAGGACGTCAAGCTTGGAAGGACAAGGAAGGACCTGAGGACAAGCTCTGGCTCTCGGACGTCCGGCGCCTAGAGATCAGCCCAGCACGAAGGCCAGCTAGACTCCCCAGCTCACGGACGACCGACGTCGTCCGGGCGACGGACACATCCCGGCGCACGGACGTCCGAGCCATCCTGGAAATCCGGCCCTCAAGCATCCGCTCCAAAACGTCGGAAGACCGGAGCCTCCGGAAGACCGATCCCTGGATGTCCGACCGCATCCGGAAATCCGGGCAAGACACACCCGCACCAAAACCTCGGACTTTCGGCCTCCTTCGTACGTCCGGACGGTCCTGAGCCGCCGGACGTCCGACCCCGTCCGGACGTTCGGACCCTGTTTGCGTGCAAGCTCACAGGGTTCGGCCCATGTACCCCTCTATCTCGTCTCAGGCTATATAAACATCACCCCTCCTCTTTTCTAGGGTTAGCTAATGTTTGCTCTTGAGCTTAACTCCATCACTTGCTTCTTCTAGGGAGTTTGTACTCCTTTGGGAGTAGATCCAAGTGATGCCAATGCCCCTCTAGAGGAAAGATCCCCCGTGGATTCAAGGCCCATCCTCCGGAGTGGGAGGTCACATATCGCTACATGTATCGTTGGTTGATTCGGGATCTTGAACCTCTTGTGATGTTATGGACCTAGTTGATATGTGATTGAGTTTTCTCTTGAGTGTTTCCTCTCATTCTTCCCCGTGTTCTTTGTGTTTGCCCCCTCCAATTCGGGAAAGATCGACTCCTATGGGTTTGCCCCGTATCATATGGTATCATGAGCCACGTTGATCATGAATTTGGAGTCTCCCCAACCGTTTGCTAGCCAATTTTGCTTTGATTCGACCTAATTTCGAAAATACCCACAAAAATAGCCCTACCCAAAATTTCTTGGATTTGTTGGATTTGATGAGATTTTGTTGATTTGGATCCGTGGATTTCGTAGAGGACAAGTGGATCTATCTTTCCCCCATCCTCCCCATCATTTCCATCCGCAAAATCGCCTCAATTTTGCCCTGTAAATTTTTCTTCTGGTTCGATTTCATCCGGTGAAACCCGCAAGCTTCGACCGACCGACCGTAGCCGGACGTACGAGCAAGTCTGTCGAAACTGAACTTTGCCCGAAAATTTTGTTTTCTTCCGCCATTTCTTCCGCAATCCATTTGCATTTGAGATTTTGAGTAGCGAGCCTCGCCACTTCCTAAGGTGTTTCGGCTACTTAGGAGTGGCTCTTCATCGACATCGCCCCTCATCATCACCTCGGATCGTCACCAACCAACTTTTCATTGACACTACACCATAAGCAAGGACGGTAACTGATGCGGAGCATCCTACGGGCATCACCATGACAAGAGTCCGTTTGGCAAGTGTCACATGCCATGACCACTTCACATACATAAAGATGAATTATCTCCTTTACACGTGTTCACTTGACCCCTTCGAGGATGGTATACTACTTGACACTCCTCCCGTGTGCATGCATAGGTATTGCCGGAGCTTCACGGATGTTGAGGAGGAGTGCCAACACTTACGTACGACTACACCATCCGCGAGGGAAGCTTGGAAGAGAACAAGGAAGAAGAGGAGCTGCAGGAAGTCTAGGAGCTGGCGGTACAACCGGCCAGCAAACGGCCAACAACCGGTGGGCGGTACAACCGGCCCACCACCGGACCACCTCTGGCCAAGATTCTGTTGAGGAGCGGTTTAAGCCCGGTACTATCCCGGTTGTACCGGAGGTTGTCTTCACACCGGTACAACCAGTCCATCCACCGGTACAACCGGTCTGCCTGCGCGTAGGTTGGGCTTTGGCCCATGTATACCCCTCTCCACTTACCCCTTCGTGGCCAAGACTATATATACTCTTCTCCCACCTCCATTCTAGGGTTAGCATTGGTTTGCTCTTTGATAGTTGAGCCTAGCTCCTTCCACTACCTCTCCCACGGAGATGCCTCTATAGGAGAAGATCCCTAGTGGATGTCAAGGCCCCTTATGAGGGAAGATCCTCCGGGATACCAAGGCCCCTTTCGAGGGAAGATCCTCCAGGATACCAAGGCCCCATCTCCCCATGGGATTTGGGATTAACTCTACCATGTATCCTTCTTTCCCTTTGTTGTTCATGTACCTTGTGGATCTTGTGTGTGGTGAGTCTAGTGGATGTGTGATTGGACTTGTTCTTGAGTGTTCCCTCTTGTGATTTCTCCTCGTTCTTCCCTGTGTTCTTCATGTTCTTCGTGGAACCTCCCTCCAATTCGTGAAAGATCGACACACACGGGCTTGCCCCGTATCATATTGGTATTAGAGCCATGTTTCTCACGAATTTGGAGTCCCCCCTCTTTGTTTTCTAGCTTGATTTTGTTTGATTTCGTCCCAATTCGAAAATCCCCACCAAAAATAGCCCCAAAAAAATTCTTGTGACTTGTTTGTTCTTGTGACTTTTATTGATTTTGATCCTTGGATCCAGTGTTTAGCAAGTAGATCCACCCCCCTTTGCGTCCCCATCACCTAATTTTTCTTTTGCCGTTCAATTAGGTCCAAAATTTCGATTTTGGTCCGCCCCAGGTCCACCCCGTGCTCAGATATGGGATTTTTTCCCGATAAAAGCGGTACAACCGCTTTGTGTAACGGTACAACCGCCCCAAGAGCGGTACAACCGCCCAACGCAAGCGGTACAACCGCTAATATCCCAAAAATGTCCCAGGACACCCAAGGAGCGGTACAACCGCCCTAACAAAGCGGTACAACCGCTAATTCCGAGATCGAGCATTTCTGATTCTTGTTTTGCCCATAACTAATTCTTCTGAACTCCGATTTTGACGTTCTTTAGCTCGCTGGATAGCTATTGACACCCTCCTTCCCACAAAAATAGATTCGCCACCATTTGAATTCATCATATTTTTCAAATTTGGCAAAGTTTGCCTAGGCCCTCCACCATATCATCCGCAATACCACCATAGTCTTCCGCAACCTAACCCATTTGGTTTACCTTTGCATTTGTGGTTGCTTGAGTTGTGATTTGAGTCTCCTAAGGTGTTTAGGCTACTTAGGGATGGTTACTTCTTCATCAACTACCGGTGACTTGTATCGGTCCAGCGACTTCATCGACCACCAACGTTCGACATCGACAACGACCATCCATCCTTTGAGACCATCTTCAACCGAAAGCAAGCCGGTTCATCCCGACTTCGTGAAAGGTTAAGTGTGACGAAGGTATACATTCCATCACACACTTTACCTTCCTTGTCATTGCATCTTGTTAGCCCCACCATCTTTGCGATTACCTTCATACCTATTGAGACTAGCTATCCGAGTATTGTCGGGCTTCACGAAAACTTGTGCACCTTAGTGATACGATATCCTATTGTTGCATCATTGAAAATATCATATAGTGCAATTGCTTGTTCCCGTGCTTATCTTGTGATACTTGTCTCGTATAGTTGGTTGAGGCTCAATAAGAAAGTGGAAAGGAAGAGAAGAGTCAAAAAAAGAAGCTTCTAAGCAAGAAAGAAAGATCAAAGCTTATAAGCAAAGAGTTGAGCATGAAAAGAGATACTTCTGCATGAGGGTACTTGGAATAGGAAACATTTTGCTTGCATAAATAGGATTGGTGCCAAGTGGTGAATCGTGCCCAAACGTGCAATAAGCTAGTGTCTCTCCTTGTGTTTGTGCAACACGAGCTTTGCTCACCCCTATAGTTGCACAAGCCCCATTATCCCATCACGTGTGTTTCTCTATTGCCCTCCTCTATATTTGTGATCTCTTGCTTTGCATTTTGAGTCCTTTGGATTTATTTTAACATTTACAATATCTTGGACTTCAATTGCTTGAATTTTGTGCCACTTGTCCTAACCAAGCCACTCGATAAGCTTTATGTTGTAGGCGTGAGTGAACAAGTCCGGTACCAATTCCACTATTCTCTCAATTCACATTGAGTGAAACGGGATACATCCTCAACTTTGGGAACGGTATCTTGGTATTGTTTATCTCATTTCCTACTCACCTTTGCTCGAGTCTTGTGATGGCTAGGCAAAGCACACCATATTCGGTGTTTGACGACTACATCGACATGAGCAACGACATCACCCAAAAGCTTGAGCGACTCGCCATTGACATACTACACTCCGAAGCTCAGAAAAGAGACATGGTGGCGGCACACATGGAGAAACTTCAACACATGGTGGCCAACTACAAGTCTTCTTCCCCTTAATCATCGTCACGGCATTGACGCTCAAGTCGCACATCTTCGAAGAAACAAGTGCGTGAAGACCAAGATCACCACCAAGGACAAGCTTCGATGCCAAGATCAAGGCGATCAACTACATGCATGGATGACCCTTCCATCTCCGGAAGCATCCCAAGGAAGATGGCCGAGCATGGGATTTTCCCTTCGGTCATGGAGGAGAGTGACGATGTGCCATCTTCGGCCTTCATCCACGACGACGATGACGAGATGGTTGAGCATGTGACTATCCCTTCAACCATGGCGGCGACAGGAGTTGAGCATGGAGACGTTTGCACCTACATCTCTCCGACACCCACATATGACGAGATGTCCAGTTTCCATGTGAGGAGAGCCACCACCACATGAGTGATATGAGTGACTCCACCAGATGTGACATTGAGTGCATTTCCTATGAGAGGATGAGAGTGAACACCACTAGCCCCATATATGATGAGTTGCCACAATTCCTATGCGAGGTTGAGAGCCATCACCATCCATTGAGTGACTTAACCAACCATATGAGTGAGAGCATCCTAGAGGGAGTGAGTGAGCCACACCACTTAGCGAGTGAGGTAGTTGACATGGCATGTGAGGCCACTATGATTTCTAACAACTTAACCTCTACTCCTATTGTGTCTTCTTCTTGGGTGCAAGGTCTCCTACATGACGACATGCCTACCCTTGACGAGTACATCCCTCCAACGGGACTGACGATGGCCATGGTGGATGATGATGCACCCCCCACATGGTTCCATCATGATGATGACCACGAGTTGGTTTCTCCCACCTCACCTACACCACATGAGTGGAATGAGGAAGGTAAAATAGGTGAGGGTGATGATCTTGTACCACTAGTGGACTATCTTGCCTTTGCTTGCTTGCATGATGTAGATCATCTTATGGACACACCACTTGCTATGTCTTCTTCATGCTTAGACGTGCCCCCTATTTATGATGAATATGATGATGATCATGTTGACTTACCTAGTTGTGATGCTATACTCCATAGGATATCTTGTGAGAACTCTATAGGTCACATCATGTTTGACAATCCGCTTGACTTGTCATATGCTATGCATGAAATCACCCATATTGCATATTTGCACTCTCATCGTAGTAACTATGCATATGACACTAAAATACATCCAATTTGCACATATGGCATAGATGACAAGCCCATGGTTATTAGCATTTGCTTTTCTTGTGATGACATTGCCATGCTCCCTTTGCATCATTTGCGCAATTGTTCTCATATGCCATGCCATGAACACCATGCTTTGGACATGCATTGTTTTGGATGTTGTCCATATTCTCCGAATTATGCTTCCGCTATTGCACATGAGGAGACCCCCATAGTTTCCTCATACATAGTAGGAGATTGTGTTCCATCCTACACTTTGCATGATCCCCATATTTGTGTGCATAATATGCTTGCCATTGATATGCATAAAATGCTTGTGCCACATACTTGCTATAAATTGCGTCCCAATCATGTTGAGCATAATAACTATAATTGCATGATGGATGATGTATTCCTATACCATGCATCTCATTTATTTGAGGATTGGAAATTTTGTGCTAATGAACACAAGCACATGCACATCCTAACGGATGATGTATACATATACCATGCACACACCATTTTCCCTTTGCCTTTGTTGTGTGTAGGTACTCATGATTAATCGTCAATCCCACAATCCCATGAGTTGACAAAAAGATCTCTTGAGAGCACCGATACTTTGGGATTCACCGGAATGTGTTTTCAACCATTCCCCTCGCGCAAGGACTACGCGCACCCCTTCTACATGGCTCTCACATGGTTATGGCTTATTGCACATTATCTATCCTTTGCCCATATTGACATGTTCACTTTGCATGATATGATCATTTTTATGTCTTTACCATGCATTTGTGACACATGCCTTGCATCTCACATGTCACTTGGTTCTCCTATTTGTATGTGCATTTGCGAGCTTGGTGGAGATACTACTTGCTATTGCCATGTTTGCTTTGTGCTCCATGCCTATCATGATACATTGATCATATTTTGTTTCTGTGCTTGCGATATGTCATGTGCATTGTCTATGCCTACTATTTGTTTATATGACATGATTGCCATGATTTTCTCTAGTATGTTGCATCTTCGCACTACTAGCTTGCACAACATGATCACTATGCTTGCTTATGTTGCATCACCGATGTGATCCTTTTATGCGGTTGATGATAACCATTGCCATGCCTTGCACATTGATTGCTACTTGCTTGACTTGATTGCCTCACGCATGATGACCAATTGCTCTTTCTGGTGTGTTGAGTGCCTCACTATCTTCACTACACCATGTGCACATTATGCTTGGATTATCTTGCACTTTGGGTTGCACCATGTGTTTAAACCCTTCATTCTACTTGGTGTTGTGAATGATTCCTATGCCTATCATAGACCTTTCCTTGATTGCTTTGTGCATGAGTGCTATGACCTTGAGGTAGATGCTTGTTCTATTGACACACATATTGGCATTCCTACCTCCCCTAGGCATCCTTGTTTCCATGATAGCATTGCATGTGCTCAATTTATATGCTTCCATGACATGCCACAATCCCTTGTCACACCATATGTTATGCATGATGACAACACTTGTGTGCGGTGATTCACCACTTGAATGCTTGGTTATGCACTAATGCTAACCACATTTGTTTTTCCAAGTGTTTGTCGTGTTTGCTCCTTTTGAAGGAATTCCTAGACGGTGAGACATTGGAGAGTGCCTCTTTAGAGCTTGAAGATGATGAGCGCTTGGTGATCGTCCACCTCCACACGGCGTCACCATCTCCTTACCATGGTGATTTGGATCTTGATCCGACGACGGATCTTTCCCAAGGGGGAGGGGATGATGCGGAGCATCCTATGGACATCACCATGACAAGAGTCCGTTTGGCAAGTGACATGTGCCACGACCACTTCACATACATAAAGGTGAATCATCTCCTTTACACGTGTTCACTTGACCCCTTCGAGGATGGTATACTACTTGACAATCCTCCCGCGTGCATGCATAGGTATTGCCGGAGCTTCACGGATGATGAGGAGGAGTGCCATCACCTACGTACGACTACACCATCCACGAGGGAAGCTTGGAAGAGAAGAAGGAAGAAGAGGAGGTGCAGGAAGTCCAGGAGCTGCCGGTACAACCGGCCAACAACCGGCCAACAACCGGTGGGTGGTACAGTCGGCCCACCACCGGACCACCTCTGGCCAAGATTTTGTTGAGGAGCGGTTTAAGCCCGGTACTACCCCGGTTGTACCGGAGGTTGTCTTCACACCGATACAACCGGTCCATCCACCGGTACAACCGGTCTGCCTGCGCGGAGGTTGGGCTTTGGCCCATATACCCCCCTCTCCACTTACCCCTTCGTGGCCAAGACTATATATACTCTTCTCCCACCTCCATTCTAGGGTTAGCTTTGGTTTGCTCTTAGATAGTTGAGCCTAGCTCCTTCCACTACCTCTCCCATGCAGATGCCTCTATAGGAGAAGATCCCTAGCGGATGTCAAGGCCCCTTACGAGGGAAGATCCTTCGAGATACCAATACCCCTTCCGAGGGAAGATCCTCCGGGATACCAAGGCCCCTTCCGAGGGAAGATCCTTCGGGATACCAAGGCCCCATCTCCCCATGGGATTTGGGATGAACTCTACCATGTATCCTTCTTTCCCTTTGTTGTTCATGTACCTTGTGGACCTTGTGTATGGTGAGTCTAGTGGATGTGTGATTGGATTTGTTCTTGAGTGTTCCCTCTTGTGATTTCTCCCCGTTCTTCCCCGTGTTCTTCGTGTTCTTCGTGGAATCCCCCTCCAATTCGTGAAAGATCGACACACATGGGCTTGCCCCGTATCAGTAACCGCGACGACACTCTTGACTTATACCCTTGTCATTACATTGTTACCCCTAGCCTATTTGCGTTACTTGCCTATAGAGACTAGCCATTGAGTATTGCGGGGCCACGCTACTTGTGCACATTAGTGATACATACTACGCATAGCTACAATTGCATGCATATACATCTTAGTATCATCTCTTGTGTTACATAGTACCCACATACATAATTGCTATCTTGGTGTGCACGTCCTGCATAGTGACAATCCAAATATCATTGCTAAAGGAAAGAGAAGCAAAGCTTTTAAGCAAGGACAAAAGAGAAATAGCATTACCAGATGTGCGTATCATACTTGATCATCTTGGATCACTTGAGCGAGTGACTCGTGCCTCATACATACATAGCAAGTCGGGAATAGGAAGACGACACATTTTGTTTCTTATAGGTTGTGCACAAGTTCGTATCACGTCCATTTGAGCAATCGTGCTAGCGTCTCTCTAGTGTTGTGCAACTCGAGCGTTTTCCGTGGATTCCACATTTTGAGCTCATTTCTTGGTTGCGTGTGTGTGTTTCCGAGTTCACTCATTGCTATTGATTCACATTGTCTTACTTGCGAATTTGCGAATCTATTTCAAATTTATTGCAGCATATTCTCGAATTGCTTGAAATTTTGTGCCACCATCCTAACCAAGCTACTCCATAAGCATTACTTGTATAGGTGTGATAAGGGCAAACTCGGTACCAATTCTACTATTTCCACGATTTCACATTGAGTGATCGATCCTCATTTCAACCTTCAGAACAATATTTGATATTGTGCTTTCTCATTCTTCCACTTATATCTACTTGAGTACCATGGATAGGAAGACTATGACGAACACGACATTCGAGGAGCACGACGATGACGCGAACAACTACGTCACCAAACTACAATTCTTTGCCGCACACAAGGGAATACACCAAGCACATAATGTCATCATGGACCACATCGAGCACCTCGCCAGCAACATACGTGAATCTGAGGAGTGAACGCGGGACTTGATGACAACCCAAATGGACGATCTCCGCGCCTTGATGGTGAATCGCGCATCATCCACTTCTACCTCCACTCGAAGGCGCACCTCAAGTCGACACTCTTCCGAGGACTCCTCCGGCGAGAGTCCTCCTCCTCGAGCTCGACCACCACAATGTGATGCACATCACCTCTCTCAAGACTCAAGCAATCCCTTCCACGATGAAGAGCCTCAAGGTCGACATTGCGAGCGTGACCACCGGCACCAACAAGAGCAAGAGGCATACGAGCAAGAACTCTTATGCCACCACCGTGAGGAACACCGGCACCATGAAGAGCAAGCAAATGAGGCACAACACGCGCTTCGTGAATCAACCCATGCCTTGCAAGAACGCAACCTACTAGCTCGCGAGGAACAAGAAGCTCTATGTCGAGAACGCCAAGAGGAAGCCGCACGTCGCGAGGAGCACCAAGAATGCCAACAACGGATGCAACAACGACGTCAACAACACCCAAGGAAAGAGGAGCAACATATTGACGAGCTCGCTCCAAGGCAAGAGCAATATCAACATGACAACAACGCCCCTCCACGACAAGACGCACGACCTCAAGCAAACCCCGTTGACCACGTGGATGATCAAGCTCCACGGCTAGGCCAACTTCAACAAGACAACCATGCTCCTCCACGACAAGGATACCGTAATCACAACAACAATGAAGAAAAACGATTTGGCAAGCTCAAGTTCAATATTCCTAAGTTCTCCGAAAGCAACGACCCTAAGCGTATCTCTCTTGGGCACTCAAGGCTGACAAAATATTTCGGTTGCACAACTATGAAGAGGACAAGAAGATTGCCATGGCCTCCCTCGGGTTCCAAGATTACGTGCTTATTTGGTGGGAACAAGTGATTGAGCAAAGAAGATAAAGAGGTGACCCTCCAATCACCACTTGGGCACAAATGAAAGATCTCATGAGAGCTTGATTCATCCTAACACACTATAATCATGATCTGTTCAAGAAGCTGCAACTACTCAAGCAAGGCACCAAGTTGGTGGAAGAGTACTACCAAGAGATGGAGATAGCCATGATAAGAGCCAATGTGAAGGAGGAGGATGAGCAAACTATGGCACGTTTCTTGAATGGTCTCAATTACCAAGTCAAGAAAATTGCGGATTTCCAACCCTACTCCAACTTACTCGAGCTAGTGCATCAAGCAACCAAGGCGGAACATCAACTTCAGGAGGACTACAAGTACCCCAAGACCTCCTACAAGACCTATGGTGCAACTACCCAAGCTTCTCCAACTACGACGCCTTCTTCTACGAGAACCTCCACGGAAAAAGATGACAAGTCAAGCTACAAGGAC
The DNA here is from genome assembly GCA_022496015.1 of Hordeum marinum. Classification (NCBI taxonomy): domain Eukaryota; kingdom Viridiplantae; phylum Streptophyta; class Magnoliopsida; order Poales; family Poaceae; genus Hordeum; species Hordeum marinum. The sequence continues at coordinate 182,060,811 of CM039676.1, forward strand.
AAGTCGTCTTCATCATCCTGCAATGCTCCTACAAGCAAAACAAGAGCGTCATCCTCTACACCAACACCGGACGACACGAAAACAAGCTCCATCAAGTGTTTCACGTGCCAAGGCCGAGGACACAAGATATACGAGTGTACGACAAGGCAGACCATGATCCTTCAAGATGACGGTTCCTATGACTCCATGAGTGAAGATGAGATGGAAGCCTTGGAGCGAGTGTCTATGCACCGACAAGACAACGAAGATGAATACTCTCAAATCTTTTGTGACAATGATCCGAGCCCCACCCTCGTTGTCTCAAAGGTTTTGACTCTACAACAACAAGAAGATGAGGACCAACGTTGCCACATATTCCACATCAAGGCTGGTATCCAAGGGACATCTATGAAGGTCATCATCGACGGAGGAAGTTGCCACAATTTGGCAAGTGAGGAACTTTGCTCAATGTTGGACTTGGTCAAGAAAAAGCACCCTCGCCCCTACAAGGTCCAATGGCTAAGTGACTCTTGCACAATACAAGTCAACCACACCGTGCAAGTTTCCTTCAATATTGGAGCTTACGAAGACACCATGGAGTGTGATGTGGTACCCATGTCTGTTTGCCACCTACTCCTTGGGAGAACTTGGCAATTCGATCATGGCGTCATACACAACGGGCGCACAAATCAATATAGCTTCAAGATAAAGGGCACCGAATATGTGCTTCGCCCTATGTCGCCAAGTCAAGTAACTGCCGACAAGCAAGCTTCATCCCATCATGGAGAGAAAAGTGAGAGAGTGATCCACCTCAAAGCGAGAAAGCGCCACAAGCCAAAATTGAGTGACTCCACGATGCGGGAAATGAGTGACCTATTACTATTTGCCACCAAAAGAGATCTGAGGGATGTGAGTGAGAGCCCATCGACCATCCTTCACTATGTGATAGTGTGCAAGGATGATGTTACCCGGCCTAACCCTTCACAACATCGTCCTCTTGTGTTATCTCAATTGCTACGGGAATTTCAAGATGTTTTCCCCCGATGAGCTACCTCCGAGACTACCACCAAAGCGAGGGATCGAACACCGCATCGACCTCATCCCCGATGCACCGCTTCCCAACAAGGCTCCCTATCACGTCAACCCCGACGAAACAAAGGAGATACAAAGGCAAGTCCAAAAACTCCTAGATAAAGGGCATGTTCGTGAGAGTTTGAGTCCTTGTGCGGTTCCCGTGATCCTAGTGCCTAAACACGATGGTAGTGTGCGCACGTGTTCCGATTGTCGTCCTATAAATGCTATCACCATTCGCTACCGTCACCCTATCCCATGTTTAGACGACGTGCTAGATGAACTTAGTGGTGCCACTATATTTTCCAAAATAGACTTGGAAAGTGGTTACTACCAAATTCGCATACAAGAGGGTGATGAGTGGAAAACGGCTTTCAAAACTAAATTTGGTCTCTATGAGTGGTTAGTGATGGCCATGGGCTTATCCGAAGCACTGGGTACGTTCATGTGCATGGTGCATCATGTTTTGCGCTCCTACATTGGATATTGTGTTGTGGTCTACTTTGATGACATCCTTGTTTTCAGCAATTCACTAGAACAACACGCAACACATGTTAGGGACGTTTTGCAAACTCTTCGAAAAGAAAAACTTTATGCAAACATGGACAAATGCATTTGTGGTGTGGAAAAAGTTGTTTTCCTAGGATTTGTGGTTTCCTCTAACGGTGTCCATGTTGATGAAACTAAGATTGAGGTAATTAAAAATTGGCCCACACCCATGAATTTGCAACAAGTGCGTAGTTTTTTAGGACTAGCAGGTTTCTACCATCGGTTTGTGAAAGACTTTAGCACCATTGCCACTCCTCTACATGCGTTGAGCAAGAAAAATGCACCGTTTGTTTGGGTACCATCTCAAGACACCGCTTTCCATGAACTTAAGAATTTGCTCACTCATGCACCTTTGCTTGCCTTGCCTAATTTTGACAAATTTTTTGAAGTGCATTGTGACGCTAGTGGTAATGGCATAGGAGGTGTGCTTATGCAAGAAAAGCGCCCAATTGCGTATTTTAGTGAGAAACTTTCCGGCGCTCAACTGAATTATCCTATCTATAACAAGGAATTGTATGCATTGGTGAGAGTCTTACAAGCTTGGAACATTATTTGTGATCGTGTGAATTTATCATTCATACCGATCATGAAACTCTAAAGTACCTAAACGGTCAAACTAAGTTGAACAAACGTCATGCTAAATGGAGTGAATTTATCGAGTCTTTCCCTTATGTTATCAAATACATTAAGGGCAAAGAAAATGTTGTGGCGGATGCTCTTTCCCGCAAATGCATACTCGTTACTCAACTTTAATTGAATGTTGTTGGTTTTGAGCACAAAAAAGGCTTGTATGAGCATGATGTTTCTTTTGCTATTCCTTATGCCAATTGCAAAGTAAAAACTTGTTGGGAGAACTACTACATGAAAGATGGATATCTTATGCGTGCTAACAAAGTTTGCATTCCCAAGTCTTCTCTTCGTTTGTTTCTTTTGCAAGAGGCACACGATGGATGACTAATGGGTCACTTTGGACGCGACAAGACATATGCCACCCTCTCCGACAAGTTCTATTGGCCAAAGATGCTTCGTGATGTTGCACGCTTCACCAACCGATGCTATACATGCCGCAAAGCTAAGTCAAAAGCTCAATCCCATGGTATTTACATGCCTCTTCCTATACCGTTCCAACCTTGGGAAGATATTAGCATGGATTTTGTGCTTGGGTTGCCACGAACAAAGAATGTCCATGATTCCATTTTTGTTGTTGTGGATCGTTTTTCCAAAATGGCTCATTTCATTCCTTGCCACAAGATAGGCGATGCTTCACATATTGCCAATCTCTTTTGTAGGGACATCTTACGCCTACATGGAGTACAAAAGACCATTGTCTCGGATCGCGATGTCAAGTTCTTGAGCTAGTTTTGGAAGACCCTTTGCGCAAGCTCGGCATCAAGCTACTATTCTCTTCGGCGTACCACCCACAAACCGATGGCCAAACGGAGGTGATGAACCGGACACTTGGAACTCTTCTCCGCGTGTTGATCAAGAAGAACATCAAGGAGTGGGAAGATTGCCTCCTCATCGCCGAGTACACCTGCAATCACGCACGACACTTCACCACCAACAAGTCTCCTTTTGAGGTGGTCTATGGCTTCAAACCATTGTCCCCATTGGACATCCTTCCCCTACCACTCCAAGAGCGCGTCAACATGGATGCAAGTGCAAGGGCAAGCTACATCAAGAGGATGCACGAATACACAAGGAACACCATCGAGCGCCAAGTGGAACGCATCACCGCCAAACGCAACACCAACAAACACCCCATGGTGTTCAAGCCCGACGATCTTGTATGGGTGCACCTTCATAGGGACCGTTTCTCCACCGAGCGCAAGTCCAAGCTGCTACCTCGTGCTGATGGACCCTTCAAAGTGTTGGCACGCTACAACAACAACACCTACAAGATAGACATCCCTCGTGTCAGATACAATGTGAGCGACACATTCAAAGTCATGGACTTATACCCCTTCCATGGTGTGAAGATATTGATCCGAGGAGGGATCTTCCCCAAGGGGGGGGAGATGATGCGGAGCATCCCATGAACACCACGATGGACCCTTACCCAACATCGCAAGCCACAAGAGGACTCATGACGAGAGCCCATGCATGCACCATCAAAAACGAGGTGACATCTCTCCTTGCTCAACCTACGTGTGACCCACTCGAGACTTGGTCGCTACCTCAAACAGAAGTGCTCTATGTACTCAGCTACTCGGTAGAAGGACGCCAAGCTTGGAAGGACAAGGAAGGACCCGAGGACAAGCTCTAGCTCTCGGACGATCGGCCGGTCTCGGACGTCCGGCGCTTGGGGATCAGCCCAGGACGAAGGCCAGCCGGACTCCCCAGCTCACGAACGACCGACGCCGTCCGGACGACTGACACGTCCCAACGCACGGACATCCAGGCCATCCCAGAAATCGGGCCCTCTAGCATCCGCTCCAAAACGTCGGAAGACCGGAGCCTCTAGACGACCGAGCCCGGGACGTCTGACCGCATCCGGAAATCCGGGAAAGACATACCCGCACTGAAACCTCGGACTTCTGGCCTCCTCCGGACCGTCCTGAGTCGTCAGACGTCCGACCCCGTTCGGACGTCCGGACCCTGTCTGCGCGCAGGCCCATGGGTTTCGGCCCATGTACCCCTCTATCTCATCTCAGGCTATATAAACCTCACTCCCTCCTCTTTCTATGGTTAGCTAATGTTTGCTCTTGAGATTAGCTCCATCACTTGCTTCTTCGAGGGAGTTTGTCCTCCTTTGGGAGTAGATCCAAGTGATGCCAAGGCCCCTCTAGAGGGAAGATCCCCCGTGTTTTCAAGGCCCCTCCTCCGGAGTGGGAGATCACATACAACTACTTGTATCATTGGTTGATTCGGGATCTTGAACCTCTTGTGATGTTATGGACCTAGTTGATGTGTGATTGAGTTCGCTCTTGAGTGTTTCCTCTTGTTCTTCCCCGTGTTCTTTGTGTTTTCCCACTCCAATTCGTGAAAGATCGACTCCTATGGCTTGCCCCGTATTAACTAACCTATTAACCCAGTGCGAGGTGGTCATGGACGACCAACACAACAACGCAAGTTCCTCATCGTCGGATGATGAATCATCCGAGGCGCAAATGAAACCGTGGAACAAGAATTCGTCGATGAACTCCATTCGTACCTTGCAGGAAACCGTCGAACAACTTATGGGCGTCGTTGAGGAAGTTGGCAGGTGCAGAGCACCGTGCCTCCCCTTGACCAGGTAGCAGGCTTGTCGGCATTGGGCGAGCGTGTAGACGTCCCACCAGCAGGCAGGGGCGGGCTAGGAGGCGCTTCCGGGCGTAGGGCGGAGCGAGGAAGTGTTGCCGGCTGTAAGAGCACATTTCTCCATGTGTGGTTTTGGTAATTGATGACACCCCTATGGACTAATGGTTGCCTTGAGTTATATTCGAAGGATTTTTCCATAGGCACTTCTTGAAGTCCATCTGTGGGGTTTCAAGGAGTTTATATGATGACCAAGGTGGTATTCAAGGTTTATCCAAAGATTGGTCATGTGAGAGTTGAGCTTATTGCAAGCATGTCTTGAAGAAGGAGATGGTGTGAGCATTCATGATCTCAAGACATCATCTTTATGAAGAAAGAAGATAAGATACAAGGTTGATCAAGACTAAGTCAAAGAGTGAATCAAGTGATCAACACACAAAGCGTACAAGATGTACCGAGAGGGATCAAGTGATCCCATGGTATGGTAAGCACTGTCCATTACGCTTTGTGTACTAACCCATGTTCCTTGTGAGAGTTCTTTGTGGGGTTAGGCATATTTCCATGGGATTGCATCAAGAGGAAGATCCCATACAATCCATGTAAGATGACATCAAGTGGTGATCATTATCAAGGTTGAGGTGTGCAAGTTCAAGTGAAGCATCACAGAGAGATCTGGCTTGAAGCTTGCCGTCCATTGTGGTGTCAATGGACTTGTCAAGATGTGCCGAAGAGTAGCTCACCCATAGTGAAGTATGGGGGAGCAATCATCTAGTCTTCATCAAGCCAACGGATTCAAGAAAGGTGGTCCATCTTGAGGAAGTCAAGATCGTCATCATCTAGCTCAAGTGGACTTTGCACAAGGCTAAGGTTTGACCGTGATAGGGTTTTCTATTTTACCGGTCTCATAGTGGTAGTTGGGAGACTGGGTTATAGGGTAGGTAACCATGCTATCAAGGGGGCTCTCAAGTGAGTAGCTTGATCGCATCGTTCGTTGAGAGCTCAAACCATTGCATTCTTTGCATCATCATCTTTCTTGGTTCTTGGTTGGTTTTTCTCGTTGTGGTTTGTTGAGCTTATGGTCAACTTCATGACAAGCTCAAGTTCATCGAAAATGGAGTCCATATGCATCTTCAATGATGTTTTTGATGTTGGGGTTATTGCCAATTTTTCATTGAAAGAGGTTTCTCATCTCTTTACCTTTGGCATTCTTTTACTGCCTCTTCTTAAGAAAACCAACAAGCTTGAGTTTGCTCAATTCGGAGCTTGCTTGCAGAAGTTGTGACAGTTCTGGTGTTGCTGTTCTGAGGTTTGCGGTAGTACCGCTCCTCCGAGCGGTAGTACCGCTCCCCCGAGCGGTAGTACCGCAAGTGGCATGGAAGTAATTTTTTACTTCCGCCCCGAGGGCGGTAGTACCGCATGTTGCACGGATGTAATTTTTACATCCGCCCTGCTGCGGTAGTACCGTGATTCCTGCACGGTACTACCGTGCGGACTTTTTTCGCACAGTTTCCTATGCAGAGGTTGGTACGGAAGTAATTTTTTACTTCTGTGCGCCTCCAGTACCTGCCTCTGCCGAGCCGTGCAGTAGTACCGCACGGGCTCGCGGTAGTACCGCTGTGGCGGTCCTACCGCTAGCGCCGTAGTGCTATTTGGCTAGAGCCAAGTACTTCCGCACAAGCGGTAGTACCGCACTGCCCTGCGGTAGTACCGTAAGACATCACGGTAGTACCGTGGGTTCTGCGGTACTACCGTAATGTGCGGGGCTGGCTAGTGGGTAACGGTTGGATTTTTCCCCACCTATAAAAGGGGGTCTTCTTCCCCATTGAACCTTATCCTTGGAGCTCGTGTTTGCCCCCCATTGCTGACCTTCTTTGAGCTTGCTATATCTCAATCCCTCCAATGATTCTTGCTCCTTTTTGAGGGAAAAGAGAGAGGAGATCCAGATCCACATTTCTACCAATCACTTTCTCCTCTAAGTGAGGGGAACCCCTTGGATCTAGATCTTGGAGTTCTTCGTGTTCTTCTTTGTTCTTCCTCTCATTTCCTCCCTAGCATTAGTTGCTTTGTTAGGATTTGGGAGAGAAGGACTTGGGCACTTCGTGTTCCCTTGCCATTGCATTTGGTGCATAGGTTTGAGTTCTCCACGGTGATACGTGGAAGTGAGAAGTTGAGAAGCTATTACTCTTGGGTGTTTGTGCACCCTAGAGCTTGTTCCTCTTGGGTGCTTTGGCGCCCTAGACGGTTGGTGGTGCCTTGGAGCTCAATCATTATGGTGCAAAGCTCCGGGAAAGCTTCGGGGTCTCCAATTAGGTTGTGGAGATTGCCTCGGGCATTTGAGGTCACCTCGGAGCCACATTCCATTATGGTGAAGCTTCGTGGTGTCGTTGGGAGCCTCCAATCAAGTTGTGGAGATTGCCCCAACCTTGTTTGTACGGGTTCGGTGACCACCCTCAAGGGTCCCTTAGTGGAATCACGGCATCTTGCATTGTGCGAGGGCGTGAGGAGATTACGGTGGCCCTAGTGGCTTCTTGGGGAGCATTGTGCCTCCACACCGTCCCGAACGGAGATTAGCATCCGCAAGGGTGTGAACTTCGGGATACATCGTCGTCTCCGCGTGCCTCGGTTATCTCTTACCCGAGCCCCTTTACTTATGCACTTTACTTTGTGATAGCCATATTGTTTCTTGTTATATATCTTGCTATCACCTAGTTGTATATCTTGCTTAGCATAAGTTGTTGGTGCACATAGGTGAGCCTAGTTGTTTTAGGTTTTGTGCTTGACTAATTAAACGATAGTTTTATTCCGCATTTGTTCAAGCCTAAACCGTAATTATTTTAAAGCGCCTATTCACCCCCCCTCTAGGCGACATCCACGTCCCTTCACCGGCGATGTCGGGAGATGATCCGGCAATGATGGGGGTGAGGCGTTGGTGGCGGCTACATCGGAAGGTGGCCAACTTCGGGGTGGGTGTGGACGACTAGCTTGGGCACGGATCCGGAACTGGGCGGCGGCGAGAGGGAGCTGGCTGGGAGTGCTGGGAGAAAGATGGAATGGACAATATACCACTGACGGACGAGGCATATGTCTGCTTTGTATCTGCGCCGACGCAAACAAGACCCAATTTGGCTACAAATGGATAATGTGACGGACAAAAAGCAAATGTGTGCCCGTTTAGATTGGCATGTTGGACAGACTTTTGTGTTCATAGACCCAAACGCTGAATGAAATGCGTCGATCCGTTGGAGTTGGTGAGTGCCAGGCTAATCCCTCACATTCTTGTGCAGCAAAGTCCTCTTCTTTGGTAGGGTCTTTGAAAATGTGGTGCAAGAAGAAGAAGCCTCTTCAAAATGATCTTTTGGACTTGGAAGCTCGTACCAATCAACTGCAGCAAGAAGTTCTTTTGGACCAGGACCATAATTTGGAAACTTCTCTCATTACTAGGTATGAGTTCACTCTTTCTAAACTTAATCAGTTCTATAAGCAACGGAGTAAGAAGAAATGGGTTGTTGCTGGTGACCGTAATACTGAATTTTTCACCAAGCTGTTGTTAAGCGTAGGAAGAGAAATACCATATGCTCTATTAAGGATGAGAATAATATGATTCATTTCAATCCTGCTGCTATCATGAATACCTTTGTTAACTATTTTCGCTACATTTTCTCTTCCCCGAACGATAATGTGGGTACTCCCTACCTTTCAACACAATGGCCCAGTTTGTTTCAAAAAAACACAATGGCCCAGTGGCTCTTTAGATCCCACCTATGCTCCGCCTGACAATCATGAGGTTTTGCAGATTCTGAAGGATATGAAACTTAATGCTTATCCAGGTCCGGATAGTTTTAATGTTGAGTTCTATTTAGCTACGTGGGACTGGATTGGAGATGAGGTAACTCAGCTTGTTGTTAGATTTTATCTTACTGGAGTTCTTCCTCCTCATATTAATAATACCAACATTGCTCTCATTCCTAAAAAAACTTGTTCCTCAAGTGCCTATGGACTACCGGCCTATTAGTCTTTGTAATGTTGTTTATAAGATCATTGCCAAATCTCTTGCTAACAAGATTAAACCTCACCTTCCTGATTATATAGATCCTGCCCAACAAGCTTTTATTGAGGGTCGAAGAATTAGTGATAATATTATTATTGCTCAGGAGATAGCTCACTCTTTCTCTCTCAAATCTTGGAAACATGATGCCTTCATGCTAAAAAATGATCTTGCTAAAGCTTTTGATAGACTTGAATGGGACTTCATTGTTCTTGCGCTTACTCGTAAAGGATTGCATGGTCATTTCATTAATCTAGTTCATGCATGCATCTCTTCTCCCACATTCTCTGTTCTTATTAATGGGAAGCCTTCTCGTAAATTTAAAAGTTTTTGAGGGATTCGACAAGGCTTTCCTATGTCCCCTTACTTGTTTGTTATTGCCATTAATGAACTTTCGATTGCTCTTAATGAGGCGCTTCAGGCTAACCATTTGCAGGGTATTTCTCTTGGTCCAAATTGCCCTTCGGTTCATTCCCTTCTCTTTGCAGATGACCTATTGGTTTGTGGGCAGGCCACCCTTCATGAAGCTCAGACTATGGCGAATCTTATTCAGCAATTTTGTGATCTCTCTGGACAAACTCCCAACTGGAGCAAATCCACAATCTTGTTTAGCTCGCATGTTTCTCAGGCTACTATTCAAGACATTAAGCATATTTTCCATGTTACTAATCTTGATGCTAAGTTCACTCATCTTGGTCATCCTCTCATTCTCCCTGCTAATAATAGATTGGCTGCTTACAATTTTGTTCTTGATAAATTTTTAAATAAGCCGCCTTCTTACAAAGCAAACATGCTCTCTCATGCTGCTAGACTTGAACTAATTCGCTCGGTTTTCTCGGCTATTCCTGTTTATTACATGGCAAATATCTTGTTTTCTAAGAAATTCATTGCTAACTCACGACTGTTATAAGAAACTTCTGGTGGACAGGTGTTCGAGAGACTGACTCTAAAAAGAGTCTTTGCCTTAGGGCCTGGAAAGATATTTGTAATTCTAAAACAAAAGGTGGCTTGGGTATTAGGAATCTTAAAGCCATTAATGAAAGCCTCATTCTCTCAGCTGCTTGGAGGTTAGCTAAAGCCCCTTCTTCTCATCTATACCTTGTGCTTAAGGCTAAGTACTTCCCTGATACTTCAATTTGGAGAGCCACTACAACCCCTCCTAAATCTGCTTTTTGGGCCTCTATTTTGAAAATGTTGCCTAAGCTGACATGCCATGCTTTTTATCAACTCACGAGTGGTAATCTTTCTTTATGGAACCTGCCTTGGTGTAATCTGTGGCATACTATTTATGATTCTCTTATTCCCCAACAAGCTGGTTTTATTTATCCCTCTCTTGTTAGGGAGCTTCGGCTGCCTGGTCAAAAAAGTTGGAATCATGATCTCATCTTTTCTCTTTTCTAGCGGCCTCTTGCGTCTCAAATTGTTAATACTGAAATTATTGATGATGATGGTCCGGATTTGCTGTGTTGGGATCTCACCCCCAATGGTATTTGCTCTTCTAAATCTGCTTACAAGCTTTGCCTCCAAGAGCTTCATAATAATCCTAGAAATGCTCCTATGGATATTCCTTTGGATTTGAAAGACTTTCTCAAGCTCATTTGGAAGCAAAAAAGTTTGCTCCCCCATGTTCAAACTTTTGCTTGGAGACTTCTTCGTAGGGCTTTGCCTACGGGCATGAGAGCTAGCCGCTTCTCTATTCACATCTCTCAGTCTTGTTGTAGATGCGGCCAGCAGAAGGATGAATTTCACCTCTTTTTCCTCTACAACTTTGCGAGAGCAGCTTGGTTTTCTTTGCCTTGGTTTATTCGAGCGGATGTTCTTACTCAAGGGCACTCTTCTATGCATTCCATTCTCATCTTTCTTATTAGTATGAGTCACCCTCATGCTTCTATTCAGAATGTTCTTAATTTTTTATGGCGCCTGTGGAAAGCTCGAAATGATTTTCTTTTTGATAGGAAAAATCATCGTCCTCATCAGGTTAATATTGCTGCTACAACTTTGGACTTTGGGCATTTGCGTGATCTTCACAATCCTTCTTCTGAGCAGCCTCTTTCTACTAATCATCATTTTACTGATATTTTACCTAAGCAAGGCAAAACGCTTAAATCTGATTTGTTAATTTTTGGGACTAAATTTTTCTCTTATGCAACATTTAGATCGTCCAAAATCCCAGGACTCGCTCGAGGACATGTGGGCACATGTATAGGTGTTTATATTTCCATGCCTTCGGATCAAGGTGATATTAATATTCAGGTTCAAGCTTCGGCCTCTTCAACTACAACTCCCATTCAAACCGAGGCAGTTGCCCTTTCTTGTGCAGCGCATCTTGCCGCTCAGCTTAATATTACTAATCCCACGTTTCTGACTGACTGTCTTTCTCTTGATTCTGCTGCTGCCTCAAGAAATATTTCAGATTCTGCTGCTCATTGGAACATTAGAAAAGAGTTGGCTACCTTTGTCAAAGTTACGTCTAATTTAGCTGCTCAGGTGTTTCATGTTTCCAGGGAATCAATGGTGTCGCTCATAATCTGGCTCGGCAGGTTTTCCGATCTATCGGAGAAACATAAGTTGCTTGTTTTGCTCATGCTCACTCAAATTCTCCAAGTCCAGTGGTGGCCCTTCTTTCAAACTTTCAACTTGCAGGTATTCAGCTGCACCCGGTGCATTGCTTCTAAGACAGGTCAAGTATCTCCTGCACAAAATGGTGTTGGCAGTTTCTTGCCCAATGATTCATTCATTGGGCTGCTTGTTGGGAGGAGATCAGAGTCTTTTTTGTTTTGTTTTTCTCAGATGTTTCCCTCCTCTAGTTCTGATCATGTTGCTCACGGCATAGTGCTTCTGGCCACTTTGCCCCACTAGGATCTTTTCTTCAGCTCCCCCTCATAGTTTCTGCATCTTTTTCTTCCATCTTTGGCAGATCTATGTAGCATACTTTGTTCAATCTCTTTGAGCTGAATGAAATATTTGACACCTTTTGGTGCCTTTGCTTGTTCAAAAAAAATATATAGATGCTCAAAAAAGCAGCTAAAACGCCCAAAATCCTCACGGAGAAACACAGGACCATGGAGTAGCACAACCTTCACTCGTGGCCTTGCCGACGTGGATCCAATGATTGTCGCGGGCCCACACTCCTCCACTCGAAGCCGATCTGACGAGCCGTTCCGGGCCCAGACACTAGTCACTCCTCCCTCCAAACAAATTGTATAATTATTTTGACGTCCTTAAAACCTTTTTGTGCTCGATGACATGCGGGCCAGAGCAGCCTCCGACCAACTATTTCCCATTTTATATACTCGAGTGAATTGCTTCCCCCTCTCCCTCTCTCTCTCTCCCCTCTCCCGTTCAAAGTCGTCGTCTTGCTCTCGAGCTGCTTGATTCGATTCTTATCAATCCATCATCATCCGTAGCTGCAGGTCCGATTATGCCATCGGCAGCGCTGGCTGCCACGCCAGTCTCTCCGTCGCCGTCGCCGCAGCACTACCGCGGCCGGTTGCGCTCGTCGCTGGCAAACGGCGGCACCAAGGGGAACTTCGAGCTCCGGCACTGGCGCACGCCACTCAAGCGGGCTCCGTCGTGCCCCCCGCCGGGGATCGAGATCCCCAGCAACGACGACGACGGCAGCGGCAACGGGTACACCAGCCTCCGGGACATCCTATCGTCGCCGCGGTACGCTGGGGCGGGGGGCTCGCCCGCGGCCTGCGTCATCGGTGGCGCCGGCAGCTGTGGGGACATACACATGATACGCCACCCGCTGGTAAAACACGCTGCGTACGCGTACCTGCAGATGACGCCGTCGGCGAGGGAGGACCCAACCCGCGGGAACCGGCGCTGGCGCGGCCCGCTCTGCCGCCTCCTGTTCGACTGCCTCAGCTTCATCGGAGCACTCTTCCGGCCGTGACTCCTCCGGCCGGCGCACCTCCATGCGATTCTTGTTGCACCTGAATTCTTTTCGATTCTCTTTTCTTCTTTTCTTTTGTGCGATTAGATTTTTTATAGAGTTTTCCGGCTTATGTTTGGGTTGTAATTTGTGTGAATAATTTGGTAGGATTAGACACAAAGAGGAATGATAGCAACAAGAGAAATGATGAATGTCATACTACTAACAAAGCTGATTAGTCGTCATGAACTCATGATTGATGCAATAATGGAAAGGAAAATGGTCAGAACACAAGCATGTGGAGGAAAATAATTGAAGTAAATTGATCGGAAGGAAAAAAGAGATAATAAATTTATATCACCACAAGTCTACAACATGCTTCACTCGTATCTCTTCACACTGGGTTAATTGCTGGATGTTTTTTTCTATGTACTAGATTTCTTCTTTCAATGTGACCTTTGCTTGAATCATTATATTTCTATGTACACAATCATTTCCTTCAACTAGTGTAAAATTCAATCCTTCTCCTCTAATGGTCCTTGTCATCATGAGCTCGCCGGGGCTTGGGGCTGATGGTCGCGCGCAGAACTTCAGCAACAACTGCGGCATCAGGGTTGTCGAAGAGAGATTCCTGAGGTGGCGATGGTGGCCGGCGTTTAGTCGCGAAGGGACTCCAGCTAGACTTCTTGTTCCTCTGCTGAACACGCACAATCAGAAAAGAGATGCAAGTGCCGTCAATGCCACTTGTGCTCAGATTGTTTCCAGGGCATTGCATCTTATCATATGATTCATGCATGTGATTTCTATAGCTAAAACCAGGATGTTCAGGATATTTAAAAGATTACAACATACATACTTGATTGTATGAGTGAATTCCAGTTTTTACCCCTGGTTTCACCTTTGTGACAGATAGACATTCTCAAGTTCTACTCAGTTTAGCGAAACTTGTGCCACAAATTACCTCATTTCATTTTCTTTCTCTGCTGATTGTGTATATGCCAAGTAGTTGGTTTAGTTAGCACCCCTGGTTTTTTCCTGGTTTGCTCAAGTCTTTGGACGATCAAACCAATGACTCAACTGAAGACCGGCCGCCTCATTGTTTGGGGATATACCGAACTAGGCGGAATGGGCTATGTGGCAATGGCAGCATGCCCTGCCAGATGCGAGTTAGGAGATGCGTGCAGGAAGAACGGTGGTAGTGGAGCGGCTGGGCGTGGGGCGGCCGGTTCGGTATTTTTGCACAGAATCAACCGGACCACACAATCATGGCCTTACTTAGGATGAAAACAAATAGAAAGGGGGGGGGGGGTAAGTTGTGACCCAAGTTTCGCTAAATTAAGAACTTCTGCTAAATGAGGCAAAAGCTGTCACAAACGTGTAAAAGCTGGAATTCACTCTAATTATATCAACTGTCATGAAAATAGGAGCAATGCAAGAATGAAGAGAGCAACATTTCAAGATGGCAAGGTGTAGTAGTAACATGACAGGAATCGGACAGGAGATTTGGTCTGTGGAATGGACGAATCAACAAACGGTTCCGTTGTGTCTTTGGCTCTTGTGCAGACAATACCCACGTTGCCCAGGGCAATGGCTTTCCCCTGTTTACAATACAGCAGGTTTCGGCGTTGCTATCCGGTGGGCCGACGCTGAGTGCTGACAACGGAACGGGCCTACTGCCTTGGTTGAGATCAGGGAGAAGGACCAGGTCATTGGCTTGCATGGGTTGGATAATGCTCCTGTCTGATTGTCAAAGTGGGGTAGTGGGAGGGAAACAAAGGAAATAGTGGTTTGGCAGGGTTGGGGCTGTTGCCCTCTTATTCAAAACACTCTGTTTTGAGATTATGCTGGTTGGAGTTTCTTCAGAATGGATAGGCAGGTGGTGTCATGGCTCATGGCAGATCTGCCGCAGTACATTATAGTAAGACCACAAACTTGGTAGCATCCAGTGGCTAGTTATATTGGAGTTTCAACTGTTTTCCTTAGAGGAAGATATCACTTTGAGTAGTTTGCACTTCAAGAATAGATAAATGAAAATACTTACCGATGGCAAAATAGTTTTCGTAGTAAATAAATAGTTATTTAACTGTGGTACTTCGCTTGCTAGTGTATCCCGTGATATTTAGAACTACATATTCCTGAAAAAACTATATGCATTGAGTGGGACCTTTTTTGGTAAGAACTGATGGTAACACTTGATGTTCAAAGAAGCTACATATTTCTTGTACTGTGACATTCTTATTTCTCTGTACAAGAAATAACAATGTTAAACTAAGCTATGTGCATCGCAGCAATCAGTTCTCTTAACTTTGTAGTAAATTGATCATGAGTTCTCCTGATAGTATAATGCACAGGAGATGAACTTATTCCGACAACAGACCAATCTTTATGACAGCAAGTGCATGGTCAAATTACTCCGCAAAAAGATTAAAAAAAGGGCAGCCTGGTGCACGTAGCTCCCGCTTGCACAGGGTCCGGGAAAGGGTCCGATTCACACCTCAAAAAGGCGACCTCATGCATAATTTATCAAGAACAAATCACCTGGTAGATGAAAACTCCAATACAGTGCATGTTACAATGACAGGGGGGATGCCATTACCTCTAGATTTGATCCTTCAGCCTTGTCAGAGACCACATAACGCAATACGTCCATGAAGAATGCCGTCCCTTTGTCAGCAAAGTTCTTAACATAGAAGCTAAGTAACTGCCCAGACTTTGCCCTCAGATGCAGTAACCTCTGCTCGATGTTTGGTTCATATTGCATCACAATGGGCCGAAGAAAGGTGTCATATACAACATCACTGCCCTACAGAATATAATTGTATTAACACAGATGTTAGTTGTTACCTACATGCACTTGAGGAATTTAAAAGCAGAGTAAGTTCCATTCAGCCCCTGCTCAAGAACATCACAATAAACGCCACTGAACCCCCCAGAACAACAAAAGTAGAGAGTGTTTAAGCCCCCAAACTTGCAAAGGCAGGTTTACATACACCCTAAGGTTTTTGTTTTTGTTTTACCAAACCAGAGTGTCATGTACAAGGCACGCTGAGGCAGTTTTTTGAGGGTGTGTGTGCTGACATACATCCAATTCAAGGTGCATGTTGCCATTTAGACAGCCACATCAGCCATTTTTGGTGATGAGAAAGTATCTTACTATGTTCATAGCCATATCACTGGCCCTTTACTTCCTTATATCTCTTGGTTAGGAAAAATGGTGATATGATTACAAAAATGGCAAAAACCACCCAGGGATGGATCATCGTCAGCGAATCAGCCCTCATTAGACGGTCCCATGGTGACACTTTAGCCTACATTTTAAGGTTCTCGTCTTCTCGGGAATTAACACCCACTTTACTGTTCATGGGTTATGTCGCCTTTCTGTGCACCGGGAGGGGAGGGGGTGGGGTTGTACCTTTGTTTTGGGGTACCACAGGTAAACAAAGAAAGCAAGCTTAATTTCTCCATACATTGGCATCCTGGAATGGGTACAGATGCATAAGTAAGATGAAAGTTAAAGTAAAAAGATAGAAGAAATGAGGAACTGAACTGACCAAGAGATGAGGCTCTCAAAGGCTATCACCATGGCCACAATAATCCTGGAGACATTTCACAAATAGATTAGTTTACAAGCAAGCAATAGCCAATTTAATACTTGAATATATATCAAGGTTAAGAATACACATATTGTCATGGGTTAAAATGGAAACAGTTAGGGCATCCACCGTGCTTATATGGCCTCTAAGGTGGGACATGATGATTGCCTGTAGGCCATGCTAACTTGATGGTGCATATAACCTTACAGCCGCAAAAAGTACCACGAGTTCAAAAGATAATACAAGTATACGAACATTGTGGCCAGTCTAAAATTCTTAAGATAACCTAGGGAAATCACTTGAGTACCATATGCTTACATGCATACACTATTGAATTTAGTTCATTGCTCAAAGCACAGATCCAATATTATTACAAGTCTCTTTTCTGCTCCACCAGTCTAGCTGAAACATCATCCAAGTGAATGAGTAATTCTTGAGAAGCCAAGCATTTGATCATAGAAGTATTAAAAATATAATTATCCCTGGTTAGCTTTGAACAAAAATATAACACCGGATATTGATATTTTCTGCCACAGAAAGCATTCATGAAGCAAGCACCCCCTGCGAGCATTTGTACATGCTCAACTAGCAAGCCAATATCAGACTTGAAAATACTGTATTAACAGCACATGCCGGTGATGTTTTTTTCCCCATCAAACACAATGGACTTGATCAGCAGTCTTCAATAATGGTCAAAGTCATGTTAGGTAATAACAAAGAAATATTGTTGCAATTTAGGAAGTGTATATTGTACTTTGAATTGATCTTCTTATCAGTCAATTAGCTGATCAAAAGTAAATATAGTAGACTTAGAACCTTCCATAGTTTAGTTGGTCATTGACCCAGTCCAGCCGTGTTCAAGTCTTGGAACAGTAAAGTAAAATAACATATGCGGAAGCATTCCTCGTGGAAAATCAATCAGCTAACGTGTGAGGTGTGCTATGTATTGCCAAAGATATTTGGAATATTTCCTCAACGCGCATGTAGACATGAACAAAAGACTAAGAAACTGCACGATCTATTGATTGACTGAAAAACTCAAGCTGGGTAACTTGTGATATGCACTAACCTCTGAGTCAAGTGGGCTTACATAACCGAAATAGTAACAAATAGAAATAGTCATAGCATAGGAAATCTGTAAAATTTCATATATTCCCTCTGTTTCACAAACATAAGATGTTTTGTATATTTTAATATGGACTACATGCGGACTGAAACGAGTGAACAGACACACTAAAATGTGTCTATATACATCCGCTTCACAAAAAAGTCAGAACATCTTATATTCGTGAACGGAGGGTTACTAGTTATTAATCTTAGCTGTGCCTAAACTCCAACAACAAAGAGAGCTTGAAATAACCGATGATATCATAATAAATTGTTAAAATTTGTAACTAACAAGTTACACCGAAATTGGTTTAGGGAACTCTTAAGGGTACATTGACTAGTAGCAAGTGCAAATGTCCAATTTCCCTAAAAAGTAAGTGCAAATGTCCAATAGCTTGTGTTCGACAACCTGATTAGTTAAAAACTTCAGATGTGTTGCAATGTCTAATTGATACGTTGCTATGAGTCTATCAAAGGCAATTCAATTCTGGGATATAGAAATCAGAAACACGAGCTATGGTCTCAAAAAGCTTCAGTTATTCTTTCAAAAGTTCCTAGGTGAGGGGGCAATATTTTCTTGATATACACTAAATTAATGCCTACTGGGTCTGTCAAGAAGCGAATCTAATAGGCTCGCTAAAATCCATTTCATAGTTGTGTATAGGGGATAGAGCATCCTCATTAAAAGCAAGCGGTACAGATTAAGCACAATAAAACATGTTCATACATCTAGAGTCCTTGGCCAGAATTCAGGTGACCAACTTACAAACAAAACTACGAATTTGGGTAATTTAAGTGATACAATCGAAACAGGCTTTCACCCTGCTTTATATATAAAGCAAACCACCACGTCCATGCATCATGTCCAAGTGCAGGAAATAAAATAAAAGTTTTGCTGGGGCAATAACACAAACATGCACAAAAAGAAAAAGGAAAAGGTGATACAAGGCTCCATGGAGCCGAAGGTAATTAAGTGAAATGCCTGTAAATTTTCCAAAAGGAATGGGATAAATAAAGGATTTGTGGCCTGTACGATCTGTATTCAGTTGAATAGACAATAAGGGCATTTCCAACGCGGATCACCAAAATGGCCGGGTCGTCCGGACACTTCTAGCCATCCAACGTGGAGGGGTCCAGACGTCTTCAATCCCATAGACCAGCCGCAAATCGAGGAGAGCTCTGGAGGAGTCCGAACGTCCTCCACATCGGACTCCAACACCCTGGCCCCACCCCCCAAACCCTCTACGAACTCTCTATAACCATCCGCGCATTCACACAGGCTTCACCGGCCTCCCGCCTACCCACATTCATGGTGGCCCGCCACCCAAGAAGCCTACTCCGGCTTTGAAGCCAGCCAGCCTCCTCCGTAAATCCTATCCGCACCCACTCCTCCCCCTCTCCCAATCCTCAGCACACCTCCATCCTTCTCCGCGGCGATGGGCAAGAAGATGACAAAGGAGGTGAAGTGGCGCAGCCGGGCGTGATGGCTGCTCGGCGGATACCGCTCCGACCAGCATGGCATTTGGACGGTGGAAAAATAATTGGGGAAAATTTGAACGGTTAAAATGTGTAAAGTGAGATCATCTAGAATAGCATCTACCAATTGTTCAGTCACACATGAAGGCTGTTACCAACTCGCAGCAATAATAATGTATTTTTTCCTGCCTGCCAACGGTTATTTATTTGCAAAGACAGATGGATTTAGATAGTCCATGAACATGTTCCCTTTTAAGCATAGGTACAAACTAAGCCCTGTTTGATTTCAGGCCTTAGAAACAACTATATACAAAGAAGAAAATCATATAAAAACAATAATCTCTGGGCCCTCTAGTCTGGAGCATTGACTTCTGATCAAACACCCTGCATACAATTACTAATCATGTGCAGCTCGGCGCCTTTTCTCGGGGCTGATACCAATCTGAATCTGTACCAGAACTTACAACCATTTTGTCGAGACAAAAGAAATAAGCATAGAACTGTGAATCTAAATGGTACAGCTTATAGGAGGGTTAAATGTGTTTTGCAAGCACAAGGCAGGATCGTGGTGCCATCATCCACCTAACACCCAACATATAACACGTGAAATGGAAACAACAACAAAAACACACATGTAACCCAATGGAAAAGCAAAAGTGAGTCGGTTATTGAAGTTGGGACTATCATACATGAACTTTCGTCTAGATACACAAATAAAGAACTAATATCATGCTTAGCGAGTAAACAAGTTACTGGGGGAGGAACTAAAGGTGGCATGATGGTTGCACATGATAGTATGGTATGCATCCGACTCCACATCGAAAGGAAAGCAAACCAATTCGCATCAATTGGGGCCGTGCAGGCACCGGGTCAAGTTAACTCGAAGGGAATGGAGGAAGAAGAAGGAACGGCTCACCAGTACTGGCACCAGAAGCGGAGCATGTGCGCGTCGTTGGGGCGCGCCTCCACCGTCTTGAAGCACTCGAACGCCGGCATCGCGTACCCGAACAGCAGCCTGCGTCGGCGTCGGAGGAAAATCAGGAGGCAGAAGAAAGAGAAACCGCCACGAGCCCGTTCGCCCAACCCAGACCCAGTGCAGCGGCGAATAGCCACTCTAGGCAAGGAATGGGGACTCACAGCAGGGTCTTGGACAGAAGGCCCCCCAACATCTCGCCGGCCGCCGACCAGCCGGATCAGAAATGCAGGCCCTGCGCCGCGCGGGATGCAAATTGCGGTCGCTGGTGCTCCTTGGGGACACGAGCGGGGGGTTGGGTAGGAGGGCAGAGAAGGCGGGCGGGAGGGGGGCGAGGAAGAAGGTGTTGCGGGAGATGGAGAAGACGACTCGCGACTGCAGGAAGTGGGAAGTTGCCGAGTCGGACGGGCGTTTGTTGACTGCGGAGGGGGTGGAGGCCGCCAGCACCCCAGCCCCGCTCGGGCCCGATATCTTTCGTCACGTTTGCCACTTTGCGGTGGATGATCCGGTGGGGTCACGTAGAGGCTGCGGAGGTGGTCGCGTGTGGGTAAGACGAGGGGTCTGTTGCTGCGAAATTTCTTTCGTTTCTGCCTTGGACCTTGTGTCCCGTGCCTCACATGTTGAGATCTCTCACATGTTTCCATGGACGGATAGACTCGTCAACTTGTTGCGTGCTTCGTTCGTGAGGTCAGAGCATCTACGACCGGAACCCCATGCTGCTTCAAACGTCCGGACTAGACTAGACGGTCTGCAAAACATCACCTAATCAGATGTCTCACAGGTTCAAATGTTTGGATAAAAACTTTATACTTGGTCTATTTGTTCATTTTTAGAACAAGTATTTTCGAACGGAGGAAGCATTTATTAAATCTAGGACATATATAAGATGGCCGAGCGACGTTTGTTATGTCGGATCCGTCGTATGATCGTCCATCTGACCCTATATAAAATGGACCCTGTCCACACCTCTTGTCGAAACCCTATCCGCATTCCACTCCCCTCTCCTCTCCTCTAGTTTACTCCCAAGCTCCTCTCCGACCAACTCATGTGTTCTTCTCCATGGTTACGCATGGATTTGACTCTGACATGTTCGGATCCAAGGACTGGGAGCTCATCCCTTGCAGCCTCGAGGAGCAGATGGTCGTTTGTGCTGCTCTTCGACGCTCCCGAGAGGAGTGCACACTCTCACGGTCTTCAGCGAGCCGGTGGGAATCTGTTGCCCAACTGGCAGCCGGATCCCGGGCCAGCGATTCCGGGGCAGGAGGATCTCATGGCGCATCGCCCACAGTGGTCACCACGGCTGCATGGCGCAAGCCGCCATGAAATTAGAATCTTTTAGGTGGCACCTCATTCCCGCGGCATCGGGCGCCGAACGGAGGCCATTTGCACATCCATGACCCGACACGAATCCGAAAAGGAGGCATGGCATGGCCGCCGCGGGAAGTTTCGAGCGCCGCTTCAAATGGAGGCAGTCGTCGCAGCCCTCATGATGTAGGTCGCCCCGTCAGCTCACGACACGGAGGAGGATTCGGCAGCCCGTGAGGCGGCATCGGAGGAAGCCCTCTGTGCCCGCATAGTCGAGAAGTGATGGAGGAGGGCAGTCAACTCAATGGCAAAAGAGGAAAGCCTGACGGTTGCTACTTGTAGATGTCCTGGGGCTTTTCCCAAAGAGGAAGGGATGATGTAGTACAGTTGAAAGTGCATTATATCGGCCATAGGGGGTGAATGGGCGATTTTTACAAATTCGTCATTGGGGAATTTCTAGATGAGGAAATAACACGGTGATGAAACGCAATGGAGCAGATAAGTATTGAAACATATGCGAAATACATGAACAACATAGTCGTCATGATGAATTGAAGCATATGAATGAAAGAGTAGCTAGCGTTCAAGATAAGTGCAGTGACTGAAGAATTTGGGTTGAGAAAATAGAGAAAGTCTTCGGTTAAAGTCTTCACGAAAACAACAAGCAATTTCTTCAAGGTACGAGTAAGTAAATGAGGGAGTCGAAGAAATAGAACCAAGATGCTCGGTAAAGACAATGAATTTGTTCGACCAGTTCGAACTGTTGTGACAGCCGTACGTTTGATTGAGGGGCTGCTACTTGTGAGTTGCGTTGGATTTTTCTCGGAAGAGAAAGGGTGAATCAGTATAGTAGCGATAAGTACTTCCCTCCGTGAGAACCACGGTTATCGAACCAGTAGGAGAATCACAACAACTCGTATTTCAAGCGGTACCTACACACATAAAACCAAACACTTGCATCCAACGCGGGCAAGACGGTTGTCAAGCCCCTTGAACTCGTTGCGTACGAGGATAACTTCTGATATTGGTAGATAGATAATGATAAAAGAAAAATCAAATAAAAGTAAATAAACTACAATAAGGTATTTTTAGGCTTTTATCAAACATGATTAAGTAGACTCGGGGGCCATAGTGTTCGAAAAATTATTGTTGGGCAACTATTAGAAAAGCGCATAGTTATGATTATGTATTCATGGCAATGATCATGTATATAGGCAGCACGTTCGTGACAAGTAGATCGAAACGATTTTACATCTACTACTATTACTTCACTAATTGTAGGGATCGAAAGTAGGTCTAGAGGGGGGTGATTAGACTACTTGCCAAATAAAAACCTAACCTTCTCCCAAGTTAATTGGTTGGCAGATTTTAGCAATTCTAGCATATCGAGTTCACCCTACACATGCATGTCTACGAGTACTGCAGTGGAAAGTACAGACAAGCATATGTAAGAGGATAAGGGTAGGAAGATCAAACGCAATTTGGAGACACGAAGATTTTTTCCGTGGTTCCGATAGGGGGCGCTATCATACATCCACATTTATGGAGACTTCAACCCATGAAGGGTAACAGCCGCGAGAGTCCACGAAGGGCTCTACCCACGAAGTAGCAACCTTGTCTATTCCATGATGTCCTACATCCACGGAGGACTAGCCTTACTCGGGGTAGATCTTCACGAAGTAGGCGATCTCCTTGCCCTTACAAACTTCTTGGTTCAGCTCCACAACACGAAGTAGGAGGCTCCCAAGGGACACCTAACCAATCTAGGAGGCACCACCCTCCAAAGGGTCAGAAGCTCGATAGTAACGATGAATTCCTCGCTCTTGTGTTTCAAATGATAGTCTTCTCTGTTGGGGAACGTTGCATGAGAAGCAAAAACTTTCCTACGCACACGCAAGATCTATCCATGGTGATGAGCATCTACGAGGGGGAGAGTGGATCTATATACCCTTGTAGATCTCTAAGCGGGAAGCGTTAAGAAACGCAGTTGATGTAATCGAACGTCTTCGCGATCCAAATTGCCGAGCGTCCCGCGATCCAATCACGATCCGTCCCGATCTAGCACCGAATGGACGACACCTCCGTGTTCAGTACACGTACAGCTCGATGATGATCTCCGCCTTCTTGATCTAGCAAGAGGGAGCGGAGAGGTAGATGAGTTCTCCAGCAGCGCGACAGCGTGGCGGCGATGGTGGTGGAACTATTCCAGCAGGGTTTCGCCTAAGCACCACTGAAACGATCTAGAGGAGAAACTACGATCTAGAGGAGAGGGTAGCACGTGGCTGATTTCTATTGCCAAAAACCCTCAATACCTCTAGTATATATAGGAGGGAGGGAGGGAGGAGACTTGGCTATTGGGGAATGTTGCATGGGAAACAAAAAATTTCCTACGCACACGCAAGATCTATCCATGGTGATGAGCATTGCTACTTCTCGAGCATGCGTTGGTTTCCCATGAAGAGGAACGGTTTGATGCATCAAAGTAGATAAGTATTTCCCTCAGTTTTTGAGAACCAAGGTATCAATCGAGTAGGAGATACAAGTGAATCACCAATAGATGTACCTGCACAAAGAATCAAACTCTTGCACCCAACGCTATAAAGGGGTTGTCAATTCCTTCACAATTACTTGCAAGGATGAGATCTAATAGGGATAGATATAATAGGATGCTTGAACGGAAAGTAAAACTAAAAGTGAAAATAAGGCAGCAAGTATTTTTGGTATTTTTGGTTTTGGATCTGAAAGTATAATATGGAAAATAGACCCGGGGGCCATAGGTTTCACTAGATAGCTTCTCTCATAATGGCAAATATTACGATGGGTGAACAAATTACTGTCGAGCAATTGATAGAAAAACGAATAATTATGAAGATATCCAAAGCAATGATTATGCATATAGGCATCACATCCGTGACAAGTAGACTGAAACAATTCTGCATCTACTACTATTACTCCACACATTGACCGACTCCTGCCTGCATCTAGAGTATTAAGTTCATGAAGAACAGAGTAACGCATTAAGTAAGATGACATGATGTAGAGGGATAAACTCAAGAAATATGATGAAAACCCCATCTTTTTACCCTTGATGGCAACAATACAATATGTGCCTCGCTACCCCTACTTTGTCACTGGGTGAGGACACCGCAAGATTGAACCCAAAACTAAGCACTTCTCCTATTGCAAGAATTACCAATCTGGTTGGCCAAACCAAACCAATAACTCGAAGAGACTTGCAAAGATATGAAATCATGCATATAAGAATTCAGGAAGGACTCAAACAATATTCATGGATAATCTGAACATAAACCCACAATTCATCGGATCTCGACAAACACACCCCAAAAGAGTATTACATTGGATAGATCTCCATGAAGATCATGGAGAACATGATATTGCGAAGCAAAGAGAGAGAAGAAGCCATCTAGCTACTAGCTATGGACCCGTAGGTCTATGGTGAACTACTCACGCATCATCGGAGCGGCAATGGAGTTGATGTAGATGCCCTTCGTGATTGAATCCCCCTCCGACAGATTACCGGAAAAGGCTCCAAGATTGGATCTCTCGGGAACGGAGGCTTCTAGCGGCAGAAAAGTGTTTTCGTGGCTCGTTCTGATAATGATGGAATATTTGGAAATTTATAGGCCGAATATTAGGGTTAGGGGAGCAGTCATGGGCCCACAAGCCTGCCCGGCGCGGCCACCCCCCTGACCGCGACCCTAGGGCTTGTGGCCCCACGGAGGCTCCTCTGCCTTGGTTCTCAAGTCTCGTAGTTTCCTTTTGTTCTAGAAAAAATCATTCCGAAGGTTTTATTCCGTTTGGACTCCATTTAATATTCCTTATCTGCAAAACTCAAAAACAAGGAAAAAACATAAACTTGCACTAGGCTCTAGATTAATAGGTTAGTCCCAAAAATAATATGAAATAGCATATTAATGCATATAAAACATCCAAAACAGATAATATAATAGCATGGAACAATCAAAAATTATAGATACATTGGAGACGTATCAAGCATCTACGAGGGAGAGAGTGGATCTACATACCCTTGTAGATCGCTAAGCGGGAAGCGTTAAGAAACGCGATTGATGTAGTCGAATGTCTTCGCGATCCAAATCGCCGAGCGTCCCGCGATCCCATCACGATCCGTCTCGCGATCCAATCACGATTCGTCCCACGATCCCATCATGATCCGTCCTGCGATCCAATCACGATCCGTCCCGCGATCCAGTCGCGGTCCTTCCGATCTAGCGCCAAACGGATGGCACCTCCGCGTTCAGCACACGTACAACTCGATGATGATCTCCACCTTCTTGATCCAGCAAGAGGGAGCAAAGATGTAGATGAGTTCTTCGGCAGCGCGACAGTGTGACGGCGATGGTGGTGGAACTATTCCAGCAGGGCTTTGCCTAAGCACCATTGAAACGATCTAGAGGAGAAACTACGATCTAGAGAGAGGCCAGCCCACTAAGGTCTTCCTTGACTCCTCCCACAGCCTATGAGGCTCTTTGGGTCGAGACACCCCTCCCGATGGTCCCGATACCCCTCCCGACACTCTCGGTACACTACTGATGAGCCCGAGACTTTTCCAGTGACCAAAAAAGGACTTCCTATATATCAATCTTTACCTCCAGAGCATTCTGGAGCTCCTCGTGATGTTCGGGGTCTCATTCGGGACTCCTAACAACCTTCGTTCACCACCATACATAACTCTATACTACCGAAACATCACCGAACCTTAAGTGTGCAGACCCTGCGGGATCGAGAACTATGTAGACATGACCGAGACACCTCTATGGTCAATAACCAATAGCGGGACCTGGATGGCCATATTGGTTCCTACATATTCTACAAAGGTCTTTATCGGTTGAACCTCTATGTCAAGGATTCAGTTAATCCCGTATGCAGTTCCCTTTGTTCTTTGGTATGTTACTTGCCCGAGATTCGTCGTCGGTATCTCTATACCTAGTTCAATCTCGTTACCGGCAAGTCTCTTTACTCGTTCCGTAATACAAGATCCCGTGACTAGAAATTAGCCACATTGCTTGCAAGGCTTGTTGTGATGTTGTATTACCGAGTGGGCCCTAAGATACCTCTCCGTCACACGGAGTAACAAATCCCAGTTTTGATCCATGCCAACTCAATAGACACCCTCGGAGATACATGTAGAGGACATTTATAGTCATCCAGTTACGTTGCGATGTTTGATACACACAAGGTACTCCTCTGGTGTCAATGAGTTGCATGATCTCATGGTCATAGGAATAGATACTTGACATGTATAAAACTATAGCAATAAACTGACACGATCATATGCCATGTTTATAGTTTGGGTCTTGTCCATCACATCATTCACCTAATGATGTGATCCAGTTATCAAATGAAATCTCATCTCTAAGGCCAGGAAACCTTGACCATCTTTGATCAGCGAAGTAGTTAACTAGAGGCATACTAGGGACACAATGTTGTCTTTGTACCCACACATGTATTTGAGTTTCCAATCAATACAATTATAGCATGGAGAATAAACAATTATCACGAACAAGGAAATATAATAATAACTAATTTATTATTGCCTCTAGGGCATATTTCCAACATTGGCCCCCAACGGGCCAACCCTTGGTTTGGCCGAAGTGGGAGGAGGAGGAGTCCTCCTCCAATCCTAGTAGGAGTGGGACTCCTTCTCTCCCACTTGGGAACCTTCTTTCCACCTTGGGTTTCTCCTCCCAGACGCATGGGCCTCTTGTGGGACTTCATCAAGCCCACTAAGGGCTGCTATACCTCCTTACACAGCCCATGTAGCCTCTTGGGTCGAAATACCCCTCCCGATGGTCCCCCGGTACCCTCCCGGCACTCCCGATACACTACCGATGAGCCCGAAACTTTTCCGGCGACCAAAACAAGACTTCCTATATATCAATATTTACCTCCGAACCATTCCAGAGCTCCTCGTGACGTACGGGATCTCATACGGGACTTCGAACAACCTTCAGTCACCACCATACATAACTCTATACTACCGAAACGTCACTGAACCTTAAGCGTGCAGACACTGCGGGTTCCAGAACTATGCAGACATGACCGAGACACCTGTACGGTCAATAACCAATAGCGGGACCTAAATGCCCATATTGGTTCCTATATATTCTACGAAGATCTTTATCGGTTGAACCTCTATGTAAAGGATTCAGTTAATCCCGTATGATGTTCCCTTTGTTCTTCGGTATGTTACTTGCCCAAGACTCGATCGTCGATATCTCTATACCTAGTTCAATCTCGTTACTGGCAAGTCTCTTTACTTGTCCCGTAATACAAGATCCTTTGGCTAACACTTTAGTCACATTGCTTGCAAGGCTTGTTGTGATGTTGTATTACCGAGTGGCCCCTACGATACCTTTCCGTCACACGGAGTAACAAATCCCAGTCTTGATCCATACCCACTCAACAGACACTCTCGGAGATACCTGTAGAGCACCTTTATAGTCACCCGGTTGCGTTGCGACGTTTGATACACACAAGGAACTCCTCCAGTGTGAGTGAGTTGCATGATCTCATGGTCATAGGAACAAATACTTGGCATGCAGAAAACTATAGCAATAAACTGACACGATCATATGCTATGTTTATAGTTTGGGTCTTGTCCATCACATCATTCTCCCAATGATGTGATCCCATCATCAAATGACATCTCATGTCAATGGCTAGGAACCCTTGACCATCTTTGATCAACGAGCTAGTCTACTAGAGGCATACTAGGGACGAAGTGTTGTCTATGTATCCACACATGCATTGTGTTTCCAGACAATGCAATTATAGCGTGGATAATAAACAATTATCATGAACAAGGAAATATAATAATAACCATTTTATTATTGCCTCTAGGGCATATTTCCAATAGTCTCCCACTTGCACTAGAGTCAATAATCTAGCTCACATCACTATGTGATTTACATTGTAATGAATCGAACACCCATACAATTTTGGTGTTGATCATGTTTAGCTCTTGGAAGAGGTTTAGTCAACGGGTCTGCAACATTCAGATCCGTGTGCACTTTGTAAATATTTATGTCCTCCTCCTTGATGTACTTGTAGATGGAATTGAAGTGTTGCTTTATGTGTCTGGTCCTCCTGTGAAATCTTGGTTCCTTGGCCAGGGCCATGGCACCAGTGTTATCACAGAACAGATCCACTGGATTCAGTGCATTTGGCACTACTCCAAGATCTATCATGAACTCCTTCATCCAGACACCTTCCTTCGCTGCCTCTGAGGCTACGATGTACTCCGCTTCGCATGTAGAATCGGCTAACATGCTCTACTTGGAACTGCACCAGCTTACCGCTCCCCCATTGAGAATAAATACGTATCTGGTTTGCGACTTAGAGTCATTCAGATCGGTGTCAAATCTTGCATCGACGTAACCCTTTTCGACGAGCTCTTGATCACCTCCATAAACGAGAAACATTTCCTTAGTCCTTTTCAGGTACTTAAGGATATTCTTGACCCCCGTCCAGTGCTCCATTCTTGGATCACTTTGAAACCTTTCGGCCATACTTATGGCAAGGCTGACATCGGGTCTTGTGCACAGAATTGCATACATAATAGAGCCTATGGCTGAAGCATAGGGGATGAAACTCATCTTCTGTCTATCTTCTGCAGTCACTAGGCATTGAGTCTTACTCAACTTCACACCTTGTAACACAGGGAAGAACCCCTTCTTGAACTGGTCCATTTTGAACTTCTTCAAAACTTTATCAAGGTATGTGCTATGTGAAATTCCTATTAAGCGTCTCGATCTATCTCTATAGATCTTAATGCCTAATATGAAAGCAGCTTCTCCTAGGTCCTTCATTGAAAAACTCTTGTTCAAATGTTCCTTCATGCTTTCCAGCATTTCTATATTGTTTCCAATCAGCAATATCTCATCCACATAAAATATTAGAAACACTATAGAGCTCCCACTCACTTTCTTGTAAATACAAGCTTCTCCGTAAACTTGTATAAACCCGAACGCTTTGATCACCTCATCAAAACACAGATTCCAACTCCGAGATGATTGCACCAGTCCATAAATGGATCGCTCGAGTTTGCAAAATTTGTCAGCATTCTCTAGATCGACAAAACCTTCTGGTTGTATCATATACAACTCTTCCTTAAGGAAACCGTTAAGGAACACTGTTTTGACATCCATCTGCCAAATTTCATAGTCGAAATATGCAGCTATTGCTAACATGATTCTGATGGACTTAAGCATCGCTACAGGTGTGAAGGTCTCATCGTAGTCAACTCGTTGAACTTGTGAAAAACCTTTTGCCATAAGTTGAGCTTTATAGACGGTGACATTACCATCTGCGTCCGTCTTCCTCTTAAAGATCCATTTGTTCTGAATGGCCTTTCGCCCTTCAGGTAATACTTCTAAAGTCCATACTTTATTTTTAATCATGGATCCCATCTCGGATTTCAAGGCCTCTAACAATTTCTCGGAATCCAGGCCCATCATCGCTTCTTCATAGCTCGTAGGTTCATCGTTGTCTAACAACATGACCTCTAAGACAGGGTTGACGTACCACTCAGGAGCAGTACGCACCCTTGTCGACCTACGAGGTTTAATAGTAACTTGATCCGAAGCTTCATGATCATCATCATTAACTTCCTCTTCAACTATCGTAGGATCCACAAAAACATCTTTCTGCGCTACGCTACTTTCTGGTTGAAACAAAGGTTCAACAACCTCATCAAGTTCTATCTTCCTCCCACTCAATTCTTTCAAGGGAAACTCTTTCTCAAGAAATGTTCTGTTCTCAGCGGCAAACACTTTGCCTTCAGATCTGATATAGAAGGTATAGCCAACTGTCTCTTTTGGGTATCCTATGAAGACGCATTTCTTCGCTTTGGGTTCCAGCTTTTCAGGTTGAAGCTTTTTGACATAAGCATCACATCCCCAAACTTTAAGAAACGTCAACTTTGGCTTGTTGTCAAACCACAGTTCATATGGCGTCATCTCAATGGATTTCGATGGTGCCCTATTTAAAGTGAATGCAGTTGTCTCTAATGCATAACCCCAAAACGATAGTGGCAAATCGGCAAGAGACGTCATAGAACACACCATATCTAATAAGATTTGATTACGACGTTCGGACACACCATTACAATATGGTGTTCCAGGCGGTGTCAGTTGTGAAACAATTCCACACAGTCTTAAGTGACTGCCAAACTCATAACTTAGATATTCACCTCCTCGATCAGACCACAGGAATTTAATCTTCTTTTTATGATGATTCTCAACTTCACTCTGAAATTGCTTGAACTTTTCAAACATTCCAGACTTGTGTTTCATTAAGTAAATATACCCATATCTACTTAAGTCAGCAGTGAAGGTGAGAAAATAACGATATCCACCGCGTGCCTCAATGCTCATCGGACCGCACACATCAGTATGTATGATTTACAACAAGTCACTTGCCCATTCCATTGTTCCAGAGAACGGCATTTTAGTCATCTTGCCCATGAGGCATGGTTCACATGTGTCAAATGATTCAAAATCATGTGACTCCAAAAGTCCATCAGCATGGAGCTTCTTCATGCGTTTTACACCAATATGACCTAAATGGCAATGCCACAAGACAGTGGTACTATCATTATCAACTCTACATCATTTGGCGTCAATGTTATGAACATGTGTATCATCACTATCGAGATTCAATATGAATAAACTCCCACATTGGGTGCATGACCATACAAGACATTACTCATATAAATAGAACAACCATTATTCTCTGATTTAAATGAGTAACCGTCTCGCAATAAACAAGATCCAGATATAATGTTCATGCTTAACGCAGGCACTAAATAACAATTATTCACGTTCATCACTAATCCCGATGGTAATCGAAGAGCGAGCGTGCCGACGACGATCACATCAACCTTGGAACGATTTCCCACATGCATCATCACTTCGTCCTTTGCCAGCCTTCGTCTATTCCGTAGTTCCTATTTTGAGTTACAAATGTGAGCAACCGAACCGGTATCAAATACCCAGGCACTACAACGAGAGTTGGTAAGGTACACATTAATAACATGTATATCATATATACCTTGTTTGTTGTTGGCCCCTTCTTGTCGGCCAGGTACTTGGGGCAGTTTCGCTTCTAGCGACCAGTTCCCTTGCAATGAAAGCACTCGGTTTCTGGCTTGGGTCCAGCCTTGGGTTTCTTCACGGGAGGGGCAACTGCTTTGCCACTCTTCTTAGAGTTACCCTTCTCGCCCTTGCCATTCTTCTTGAAACTAGTGGTTTTATTGAACATCAACACTTGATGCTCCTTATGAATCTCAGACTCAGCAACTTTTAACATCGCAAACAGCTCAACGACGGACTTGTTCATCCTGTGCATGTTATAGTTCAACACGAAGCTCTTGTAGCTAGGCGGCAATGATTGAAGAACTTTGTCAGTGATCGCGTCTGCCGGAAGGGGCATCCACAATTCGGCCAGATGGGTGGAATACCTAGACATTCTGAGTATGTGTTCACTAACAGACCCGTTCTCCTCCATTTTGCAAGCATAGAATTTATCGAAGGTCTCATACCTCTCGATCGAGGCATTCTTCTGAAAGATAAACTTCAACTCCTGGAACATATCATATGCTCCATGACGTTCAAAACGTCTTTGAAGTCTCGGTTCTAAGCCATACAACATTGCACATTGAACCATTGAGTAATCATCAGAACATGCCTGCCAGACGTTCACAACGTCTGCAGACTCAACTGCAGCGGGTGGATCACCAAGCGGTGCATCAAGGACATAAGCCTTCTCGGAAGCCGTGAGGATAATCCTCAGATTACGGGCCCAGTCCACAAAGTTACTTCCATCATCTTTCGACTTAGCTTTCTCTAGGAACGCATTAAAATTCAGGGGTGCTACCGCGCGAGCCAATTGATCTACAACATAAATATGCAAAGGTTACTAAGAGTATTGTTCAAGATAATGAGTTTAGTTAATCAAATGACTAAAGCTCCCACTCAAATTGACATCCCTCGGGTCCTCTGAGTGATACATGATCCAAATTCATCAACTTAAGTCCGATCATCACGTGAGTTGAGGTGGTTTCAATGGTGAAAAATATCATGTTGATCATATCTACTATATGACTCATGTTCAACCTTTCGATCTCTTGTGTTTCAAGGCCATGTCTGTACATGTTAGGCTCGTCAAGTTTAACCCGAGTGTTCCGCACATGCAACACTAGCTTGCATCCGTTGTATGTCAACGTAGAGTCTATCACACCCGATCATCACGTGGTGTGTTGACATGACGAACTTTCGCAACGGTGCACACTCGGGGAGAACATAATTTATCTTGAAATTTTAGTGAGGGATCACCTTATAATGCTACCGTCATCCTAAGCAAAACAAGGTGCATAAAAGGATTAACATCACATGCAAATCATAAGTGACATGATATGGCCATGAACTTGTGCTTTTGATCTCCATCTTGAAAGCACCGGCATGATCTCCATCGTCACCGGCATGAAACCATGATCTCCATCAATGTGTCGCCATCGGGGTTGTTGCACCGACTGTTGCTTCCACGACTATTTCTAACTCATAGCGATAAAGTAAAGCAAAATGGCGAAAATAATTAAATACAACCCTATGGCTCCTGTCGGTTGCCGTACTCGTCGACATGCAAGTCGTGATATTCTATACAATACATGATCATCTCATACATCACATATATCTCATCATGTAATTGGTCATATCACATCACAACATACCCTGCAAAAACAAGTTAGACGTCCTCTAATTGTTATTGCAAGTTTTACATGGCTGCTATGGGTATCTAGCAAGAACAATTCTCACCTATGCAAAAACCACAACAGTGATACATAAATTGCGTTTCAACCTTCTCAAGGACCGCCTTTGTCGAATACGATCCAACTAAACTAGGAGAAACATACACCCGCCATCCATCTTTGTGCAACGAAGTTACACGTCAATCGATGGAACCGGTCTCTCGTAAGCATACGTGTAAGGTTGGTCCGGGCCGCTTCATCCCACAATACCGCTGAACCAAAACACGACCAAGGGAGGAAGCAATCTAAGCATCAATGCCCACAAAATCCTTTGTGTTCTACTCGTGATCTCATCAACACATAGACCTAGCTCCGATACCACTATTTGGGAACATTGCATCGGAAACAAAAACTTTCCTACGCACACGCAAGATCTATCCATGGTGATGAGCATCTACGAGGGGGAGAGTGGATCTACATACCCTTGTAGATCGCTAAGCGGGAAGCGTTAAGAAACGCGGTTGATGTAGTTAGACGTCTACGCGATCCAAATCGCCGAGCGTCCGCGATCCAATCACGATCCGTCCCGATCTAGCGGCGAATGGATGGCACCTCCGCGTTCAGCACACATACAACTCGATGACGATCTCCGCCTTCTTGATCTAGCAAGAGGGAGCGGAGAGGTAGATGAGTTTTACGGCAGCGCGGCGGCATGGCGGCGATGGTGGTGGAACTATTCCAGTAGGGCTTCGCCTGAGAACCGCTGAAACGATCTAGAGGAGAAACTACGATCTAGAGGAGAGGCTAGCACGTGGATGATTTCTATTGTCAAAAACCCTCAATACCTCTAGTATATATAGGAGGTAGGGAGGAGACTTGGCCACCAAGGGGCCAACCCTTGGTTCGACCAAAGTGGGAGGAGGAGGAGTCCTCCAATCCTAGTAGGATTAGGACTCCTTCTCTCTCACTTGGAAACCTTCTTTCCACCTCGGGTTTCTCCTCCCAGACGCATGGGACTCTTGTGGGACTTCGGCCAGACCACTAAAGGCTGGTATACCTCCTCCCATAGTCCATGTAGCCTTTTGGGTCGAAATACCCCTGCCGATGGTCCCCCGATACCCTCCCGGCACTCCCGGTACACTATCGATGAGCCCGAAACTTTTACGGCGACCAAAACAAGACTTCCTATATATCAATATTTACCTATGGACCATTCCGGAGCTCCTCGTGATGTCTGGGATCTCATATGGGACTACCATACGTAACTCTATACTATGGAAACGTCACCGAACCTTAAGTGTGCGGACCCTGCGGGTTCGAGAACTATGCAGACATGACCGAGACACCTCTACGGTCAATAACCAATAGTAGGACCTAGATGCCCATACTGGTTCCTACATATTCTACAAAGATCTTTATCGGCTGAACCTCTATGTAAAGGATTCAGTTAATCCTGTACGTTGTTCCCTTTGTTCTTCGGTATGTTACTTGCCCGAGATTCAATCGTCGGTATCTCTATACCTAGTTCAATCTCGTTACCGACAAGTCTCTTTACTCGTTCCGTAATACAAGATCCCATGGCTAACACTTTAGTCACATTGCTTGCAAGGCTTGTTGTGATGTTGTATTACCGAGTGGGCCCTGAGATACCTCTCCGTCACACGGAGTAACAAATCCCAGTCTTGATCCATACCCACTAAACAAACACTCTCGGAGATACCTATAGAGCACCTTTATAGTCACCCAGTTACGTTGCAACGTTTGATACACACAAGGCACTCCTCTAGTGTGAGTGAGTTGCATGATCTCATGGTCATAGGAACAGATACTTGACATGCAGAAAACTATAGCAATAAACTGACACGATCATACGCTATGTTTATAGTTTAGGTCTTGTCCATCACATCATTCTCCCAATGATGTGATCCCGTCATCAAATGACATCTCATGTCAATGGCTAGGAAACTTTGACCATCTTTAATCAACGAGCTAGTCTACTAGAGATATACTAGGGACAAAGTGTTGTCTATGTATCCACACATGCATTGTGTTTCCAGTAAATACAATTATAGCATGGATAATAAAAAAATATCATGAACAAGGAAATATAATAATAACCATTTTATTATTGCATCTAGGGCATATTTCCAACATCCTCAACACTCAATCACTCTCTCAAAGATTTGGCTTGGGTAGAAGAGATTGATTGGGTGGAAAGCAACTTGGGGAGGCTAGAAATCAAGATCCATATGGTTGGAGTGGATGATCTTGACCTCAACACAAGGGTAGGTGGTTCTCTCTCAGAAATTGTGATATGGGAACTGTGGGTCTATTCTGGGTGCTTCTCTTGTGAGTGGGATGTGGTGGAGGGGTATATATATGCACCTCCAAAAATCCAACCGTTACAACATTATTGCCCAACTCGGTGAAACCTAAGTGAAAACTCGGTTGCACCAACTAGTGAAAAATGTGGCAACTTTGGCGTTTCAGTGACACCGATATAGAATTATCAACGGTACTGATGTGAGTGGCCGAGGGCAGTTACACAACTCGGTGAGACCGATTCACAATTTTCTGAAATTCCAATTCTTGTGAATTAGGCACCGGGACGTTGTTCACTGGAACTTGGTTGCACCGAAGTGAAAGTTGGTAGTACCAAGAAGTGGGTTTTGGCTAGGGTTTCTGTCTAGGGTTTTGACTCGGTGTAGCCGATATGGAAATGTTGGTGCCACCGATTTTGAGTGGAAGGTTCTAGAATAGAATATTTGTGGGAGAGCTTGTGGATGTTTTTGGTGACTAACACTTGATCATTTTGAGCATTTCATTCACCAGTATTACCTTACCCCCTCTTGATTTTATTAGCTTTCCTATGGACTCAATGTGATTTCTCAAAAGTATAATGTAGAGTCTTCATGCTTCTAGCTTGGCCAATCCTATTCCTTGAATATTGGGGTCTCCTCACAATCCTTTGCCAATCATAACATTGCATTTTTTCCTGAAATATACTTAGTGGAAACATTAGTCCAATGAAAATATATGTTGTTATTAATTACCAAAACCACCTAGGAAGAAGTTGTGCTTTCAAGCTCCCCCCTTTTGGTAATTGATGACAACATTTAGATCAAAGCTTCGAGATATAATCAATGAATAGCATCGTCGCTTTGAGAGGTATGTGATAAGCAAGAGCTCCCCCTAAATATGTGCATTATTTTAAATTTGTGTTTGAATGCAAATGCACAATTGATTAGGAACATGGGTCACTCTTCCATGTCACATACAACTTGGTGATGCGCAAAAATTAATATGAGTGAATTACATGAGCACATCACACCAAACATTAAGTGAATGATCATCATATAGACATCTCAAAAGATAAGCAATAGTAGCATCACACAAGAGTATATGATCAAATACCGACAAACGTTTTCAACAACAAATCATAAACCAAATGTTTTTTTGAAAATGCAGAGCGGGATCTGTTAGGGAACGTCGCATGGGAAACAAAAATTTTCCTACGCACACGCAAACCTATCCATGGTGATGAGCATCTACGAGAGGGAGAGTGGATCTACATACCCTTGTAGATCGCTAAGCGGGAAGTGTTAAGAAACGCGGTTGGTGTAGTCGAACATCTTCGCGATCCAAATCGCCAAGCGTCCCGCGATCCAATCACGAACCGTCCCGCGAACACATCATGATCCGTCCCGTGAACTCATCACGATTCGTCTCACGATCTTGATCACGATCTGTCCCACGAACTCATCACGATCCGTTCCGTGATCACATCACGAACCGTCTCGCGATCTCGATCACGGTCCTTCCGATCTAGCGCCGAACGGACGGCACCTCCGCGTTCAGCACACGTGCAGCTTGATGACGATCTCCACCGTCTCGATCCAGCGAGAGGAGGTGGAGAGGAGAGAGAGTTCACCGGCAGCGTGACAGCGCTCCAGTGATGGTGGTGGAGCAATTCCGGCAGGGCTTCGCCTAAGCGTTGCAGAAAACCGATCTAGAGGAGAAACTATGCACCGGTGGAACGGGTAGCACGTGGCCGGAAATTCTGTCCAAAAACCACCCAATCCACTAGTATATATAGGAGGAGAGGAGAGGAGAGGCAGCCAAGGCCTTTGGGTCGGCCGAAATAGGAGGTGGGAAGAAATCCTACTTCACCTCCAATCCTAGTTGGAGTAGGATCGCCTCCTATTGGCTGATTTTCCACTTTTTGCTTTAGGACTTTCTCTCCTGCGCCATGGGCCTTTGTGGCTGTTTTCCCAGCCCACTAAGGGCTGGTTATTATTCTCCCACAGCCCATGGACCTCTTGGGGTCGAAGTACCCCTCCCGGAGGTCTCCCGGTACACTACCGGCACTCCCGGTACACTACCGATGAGCCCGAAACTTTTCCGGAAACCAAACTGGGACTTCCTATATATGAATCTTTACCTCCGGACCATTCCGGAGCTCCTCGTGACGTCCGGGATCTCATCCGGGACTCCGAACAAACTTCGGTCACCACCATACATAACTCTACACTACCGAAACGTCACCGAACCTTAAGTGTGCAGACCCTGCGGGTTCGAGAACTATGTAGACATGACCGAGACACCTCTACGGTCAATAACCAATGGCGGGACCTGGACGTCCACATTGGTTCCTACATATTCTACGAAGATCTTTATCGGTCGAACCTCTATGTCAAGGATTCAGTTAATCCCGTATATTGTTCCCTTTGTTCTTCGGTATGTTACTTGCCCGAGATTCGATCATCGGTATCTCCATACCTAGTTCAACCTCGTTACCGGCAAGTCTCTTTACTCGTTCCGTAATACAAGATCCCGCAACTAACAATTATTCACATTGCTTGCAAGGCTTATTGTGATGTTGCATTACCGAGTGGGCCCCGAGATACCTCTCCGTTACACGGAGTAACAAATCCCAGTCTCGATCCATGCCAACTCAACAGACACCATCGGAGATACCTGTAGAGCACCTTTATAGTCACCCAGTTACGTTGCGACGTTTGGTACACACAAGGCACTCCTCCGATATCCGTGAGTTGCATGATCTCATGGTCATAGGAACATATACTTGACATGCAGAAAACAGTAGCAATAAACTGACACGATCATATGCTATGTTTGTAGTTTGGGTCTTATCCATCACATCATTCTCCTAATGATGTGATCCCGTTATCAAATGACATCTAATGTCCATGGCTAGGAAACCTTAACCATCCTTTGATCAACGAGCTAGTCCATTAGAGGCATACTAGGGACATGGTTTTGTCTATGTATCCACACATGCATTTAAGTCTCCGATCAATACAATTATAGCATGGATAATAAACGATTATCATGAACAAGGAAATATGATAATAACTAATTTATTATTGCCTCTAGGGCATATTTCCAACAGGATCAAGATGCAACTCTCTCTGTCTCTCCCTCTCAAAGCCCTATGATCTATAACCTCTCCCTCTTTGGCAACAAGTTACCAAAAAGTTCAAAGTTATAGAGCTACTCGTCGCTCTGGCATGATCTCCTCCTGTGGCAGTCGATGGAGTTGAGAGAAGTGTATCCACGAAGGCTTCGGCTGAAGTCCTCTGAGGTGGTGGAGTAGACACTGGAACTGATGGAGTTGCTACATGTGTTGAAGAAGATGACCTCAACTCTAGGGCAGCCACTGTAGGAGTTCTTGCTTGAGTCTTGAACTGAGTGCTGGTCCTGAGGGGTGGACTCCTATCATCATCATCATCATCATCATCATCATCATCATCATCTGAGTGTGAAGTGTGGGGGATAGGAACTACATCCACTTCCTTCTTGAGTTCATCCAAAGTTTTGGTCAGCCCATCCACTTTGTTGTTCAATGTGGAAAACTTATCCTCCACGATCCTCACAAGACTCCCATGATTATGCAGGATGGTCTTGATGTCATTCTGAATCTCCTTAACTGTGCTAAGAAGAAGATCCATTTTCTCATTCCTTGTCCTAGGCACCTGAGCACTAGTGGCTCTAGCTGCCTCGGCCTCTGCCTGTGAAGTAGATCAAGTGGGATGTCTGGGATCCATCACCATGACATTATCCTCAAATTCTAACTGGAATGGTAAATGTGGGCGATCGATTGCATATACATTCTTCTCTAACTTACAGTTAATGAGCATCTGAATGTATGATGCATATCCACAAGATCTCTTCTGGTCTGCAGCTGTCCTCTTCACCGTCTCAACTATCAGATCCATCACCCTAAACCTAGTGTGGGTATCAATGTGGTGCAGCATGTTGATTGAGTAACCTCAGATTATCTTGTCATCTCCTGACTTGGGCATCAATGTATATCTCATAATGGTGTTGGTTGTAGTCAATCCTGCTTGAAGATAGTATACTGAACCAAACTTATATGAATGCACATAATCTGTAGGAATCTCCTTATACATATATTCCATGGTGTTGTGACTCATCTTGGCTTCTGCATATACATCCAAGTCACCTTCCTCAACTTGTGGAGATCCTAAGATGACAACCCACTCATCAACAGTAGATTGGTACCTTGTACCTTCAGTCAACCAAACAATCCCGCCATTTGGATAGAAGTGAGCAGTAGAGTAGAACTGCATGATCATATCATTGTTCTAGGCAGTGAACTCTCTTCCAACAAAGTTTGCAATATCAATGCCCTGGAAGTTGTATTGCACACTTGGAAAATAATCTTCATTTTTCTTGATATAGGCCCAGTTAACATATCTCATGTCACTGACTGCTGGGCTCTTGTCCAGTAGGACAGTTTCATAGAAGTCTTGTTATTCCTTGGTGTGAAATCTAGCATCCACAACAGTCCTTCTATTGGAGGCATAGGGGTCATTTGCTCTCCATGTTCTCAGACCTGAGTCTCTCTTCTTCTTCATGTCTTCAGCAATAGGATGAGCATCATTTGCTCTGGCATACATGGCCCCGGTTCCTCATAACTGGCAACTCTTCCTGTGCATCTCTAGAAGTTGAAGTCTTATTATTTGCAGCTAGAGGGATGTATCTAGTAGTCTTCTTGGACTTTGGAGCAGTTCGCGTCTTGGGTGCAGATTTCTTGCTTGAATAAGCTTACTTTGGCATAGCATCAGCAAGGAGCTTCTTCTTCTTGGCAGGAAGAGCCTGGGCAGCTGGCTCTTCCTCCTCTTCCTCTTCCTCAGCAACCGTTGGATCTTCAAACATGGAAGAGAGTCTTCCATACACTCTCACTATCCTCTTCCTGGATCTTTTCTTGTCACCCACCTTCTTAGGCATGGAACTCTTGGCTAGCTCAACAGAAACTAAAGTGTTGGCCTTGGCACTCTCAGGTCTTCTCATAGAATCAACACTGGCATAGACCTTCTTGACAGGCCTCTTGGAATAAGTAGCATATGCATTTGTGCTCTTGGCAGCCTTCTCTTTTTTCTTCTTGGCAATCTCTTCCTCTAGGATAAAATCAGAATCCTCTTCACCAGAATTCAGCTTCTTTCTTACCCTGGTGGCAGCCTCGGGAAAATTAGGTGAATCGGGGTTGTCATCATAGGAAGATGAAATAGCTTCAGGACTAGTGCATGAACTCATGTCCACATTACTCTCTTTGAAGTTGTTCTGACTGTCATCTGATCCTGACACGCTGACCCTGTGAATAGAGCATAGTAGAGCACAGAGGTTGAGCATCACAAAACACTGAAGATTTTCTCAAATTTGAACTCAAATTCTTAGTTTTGAATTTCAGCTAAGTGGGTTTTGGTACCACCGAGTTAGAAAATTCGGAGCCACCGAGACAGAGACTCTCCTGTTACAGAAACTTGGCAGCCCTTTTTGGTGAGAACAAAAAGAGATACTTGTT
The DNA here is from genome assembly GCA_022496015.1 of Hordeum marinum. NCBI lineage: Eukaryota > Viridiplantae > Streptophyta > Magnoliopsida > Poales > Poaceae > Hordeum > Hordeum marinum. The sequence goes on from CM039676.1 coordinate 182,101,660, forward strand.
TTTTGCTTAGGTTGTTCTCGGTTTCCCTAAACCACATATGGTAAGACCGACATTTCCAACTCGGTGTCACCGAGACACACTTGGCAGAAAATCAACCCTAAATTTTTTCGTTCTTCTATTCTAATGGAGGTTTTTCAAGGATGGATCAATCTCAAACTATGGCATGTAGATAAAGCAACCCTAATATGCAAGAATTAGATCAAGGAGCGCAAGAGGGGATCGAAATCTCACCCTAACTCGGTGAGGAGTCCGCTACAGCAACGATGGCGGTGAATATTCCTTCGACGGCGAAGATCCCAGCGGCTAGGGCGCACAGGGAGGCAAGAGCGATGACCAGGGGTCCACGAGCGGCAGCTAGGGTTTGTAGGAATCGAACGTTTGAAGGTTTGTTTTCAAAAATTGGGTCCGCCACAATATATACCCTTCGCTCTCGGTGACACCGATTCAAAATTATCGGTGCCACCGAGTTCCTCAACTGTCATTTGACAAGGAAACTCGGTGAAGCCGAGAATACAAAATCAGTGTTACCGACATGGGAAAATCATATCAACCCTAGGCGTCGATGAGACCGAGATTTTTTGTGTTGGTTCCACCGAGTTGCTCTTGGGAGGTTTTGGTGGTCAGCTCTTGTCGAAACGGGACTTCGAGTGCTCCTCACACAGAGGGTTCGAGAAAGTGCTTTCTTCAATTTTATGATGTAGCATGAATGGAATTTGAGATGAGAAAGCATAGATAGCTAGAAAGAGGTCCTAGGCATTCTTGTATATCCAATTGGCCGAAGGAAAAATGAAATCCAAATAACAACAATTGGATATCCTCGAATGAGTAAAGATATGCATACCAACATGCTCACACAATAAGATGTCAAATGAAATATGGCAAACATGCAAAAACACTCTAGTATCTACCAAGCACTTTGGCGATGATGGAGTCATCTATATATGAGTATACTGACTTAGAGACAACAAAGAATACTTGATCATAGGTCATACTCATCATTTAAGCACAAGTGGGGTTACCACTTTTACATAAAGCATTTAATGCCTTCACATCTTTAAGAGATGCTTCAACTCAAGTCTTAGAGTAAAGCTCCCCCTTGATGTGACATCCCCCCTAAGTGGAATAAACTAATCTTGGGTTCTATCGTAGAAGACTTCATGTGGGTGATGTAGTGGTGGATGCTCATAGTTGATGAAGATCATCTTGAGTTGGGGGCAATCCTCGTTGTTCCTTACTCTTCTCACCTGCATGGGTTAGTCCCAAACAAGAGAAAAATACAACGATATCGATGGACATGGAGTGCAATGTATAAGTGATGATGTCCATGGATTCTTTTATTACCTTGTACCTTGATTACCTTTGAGGGATGTGTGACTCCTTGAACTATTGCATAAGGTTGGAGTTGATTGTGAATAGTCCTTGCCAAAAATGAATGTGAGGGAATTTTGTTGGCGGAGTCACCCCTCAAGAACTTCTCTAGTTCTTCTTCTTTGGGATCCACATCAACTTGATGGGAATCTTTGGAGTTGAAGTATCACTTGTAGAAGTTGAGCTTGTAGTAGCCTTGGGAACCCACTTGCATGGCTTGGGATTCATCTTCATATGAGTTAATCTCCTCTTGAAGCTTGTCATTGCCCTTGAGCTTGTGGTCTTGTGGTGGAAGTTCATCTTGATCTTTTGTTCCTTTTGGGATAGTATGTCAACACTTCTCCTTTTGAGGAACAAACTTGGGCTTGGCGTATTGACCTTCTTCCCATTCAACTACATTGATGTTGAAGTAGCCAAGGCCATGGTTCTTCCAGTATCCTCCATGCTTGCGTACAATTTCATCAAATTGCTTACATCCGGCAAGACTTTTGTAGATACCTTCTTCTATAATCCCTTTCAATATATCATTTTATTGCTCAAGTGTAACTTGGCTAAGAGAATTATTAGTGGAATCAATATAACTACTGGAAGCAATATCATTGGATTTATCATTTTTATTTATACTAGTTGAAGAACCTTTCTTCCTTTGTTACTAGTTTGTTTAGCCTTAACTTTTAGAATGAATGTAGACAAGAGTAGTCGTTTGTCTAGATAAGAGGGAGTCTTCTTTCGAAGGTCGTCATTGATAGCTTTAAGGAATTCATGCTCTTGCTCCAAATTGAGCTTCTCGACGTGGAGCTTCTATGAGTCCTTACAAGCTCTCCATGATCTTCTAGAGTAGATTCATGGGCTAACATAAGAGTGTTTAATTCCTTAGTTAGTTGCTCCATTTCCATCTTATCATCATCACATGACTTATCTTGACTAAAGTGATTACTAAAAAGTTCATTTTTACTAATATCACTAGATTTGTCAAAGAGCAAGTCATCATCTCCAGGTAAGTCATCCTCATCACTATTAAAGTCAAGGTATTCGGGGTGTGATACCTTGGGGCCTTTAGCCATTAAACAACTTCCACTCCCTTCATTTGGTGAATCAAATATGTCGTAGGAGTTGGAGGAAATGAGTGCAAGTCCGGCAACACCTTTATCTTGACTATAGTCGGAGTTGGAGTGATAGCTTCTCTCGAAGTAGTTGTCGTATTTGGAGCCGGAAACCCGTTCACCAACATGAGCTTGATGTCTTCTACATGTGTAGCTCTTGGTGTACTTGTCCTTCTTGTCTGAGTATTTACTTCTCTGAGAGGGTCTTCGTTCATAACGATCATCTCTACTCCTCCTCTCCGTTCGAGGTGACTCATATCTTAAGCTCTTTCTTCTAGGTGACTCTTCCCTTCTTTTGTGGGGGGTCGTGCACTCATTGGAGTAGTGTTCGGGCCTTCCACAATTGTAATAATTCCGGTCATGACTAGATGAACTCTTCTCTTCATATCTTGAGTTGGAGTTTCTCACTTTGCCTCTACTCTTGTAGAATTTGTTGAATTTCTTGACCATGAGTCTTATCTCTTCATTGGTAACAAGGTTATTGCTTGATGTAGCGGGAGTTTCACTTGAAGCTTTGTAAGAACTTCTTGACTTGTTGTGAAGTTCTTCCTTTTCCTTGAATGACATCTCATGAGCAACAATCCTTCCAATCACTTCTGTAGGCTTGAGATCTTCGTAGTTTGACATCATTTGGATCAATGTGAACACGGTGTCATACTTTCCATCTAAGGATCTAAGTATCTTCTTGATGATGAATTTGTCGGTCATTTATTTGCTTCCTAAGCCGACAATCTCATTTGTGATGAGAGCAAGCATAGAGTACATTTTGGGGACTCCTTAACCATCCTTCATCTTGAACTTGTCGAGTTGACTTTGAAGCACACCCAACTTAGATTCCCAGACGGAGTCAGTACCTTCATGCATATCAACCAAAGTATCCCAAATTTCTTTTGCATTCTCAAGACGGCTGATTTTGTTGAATTCTTCAGGGCATATGCACTTGAATAGAATGTCACATGCTTGATCATTTTATTGCAACATCTTTAATTCTTCCATGGCCGCTTCATGATCCAGTTCCTTTCCATCACCAAAGAATTCACCTTGCCAGCCAACACGAACAATAGCCCATATGACAGGGTTATGATCAAGAATATGGATTTTCATCTTATGCTTCCAAATAGCAAAGTTAGTACCATCAAAATGTGGACCTCTAAGGTGATAGTTTCCCTCACTGGACGTCATGCTCTCCTTGGTTTCAAGACCAATGCAATGGAGATACAAGCTCTGATACCACTTGTAGGGATCAAAAGTAGGTCTAGAGGGGGGGTGATTAGACTACTTGACCAAATAAAAACCTAACCTTTTCCCAAGTTAATTGGTTGGCAGATTTTAGCAAATCCAGCATATCAAGTTCACCCTACGCATGCATGTCTACGAGTATTGCAGTGGAAAGTAAAGACAAGCATATGTAAGAGGATAAGGGTAGGAAGATGAAACGCAATTTGGAGACACGAAGATTTTTCCCGTGATTCCGATAGGTGGCGCTATCGTACATCCACATTTATGGAGACTTCAACCCATGTGGGTAACAGTCGTGAGAGTCCATAGAGGGCTCTACCCATGAAGGGTTCCATGAAGTAGCAACCTTGTCTATTCCATGATGTCCTACGTCCAAGGAGGACTAGCCTTACTCGGGGGGTAGATCTTCACGAAGTAGGCGATCTCTTTGTCCTTACAAACTTCTTAGTTCAACTCCACAACATGAAGTAGGAGGCTCCCAAGCGACACCTAACCAATCTAGGAGGCACCACCCTCCAAAAGGTAATAGGCTCGATAGTAATGATGAACTCCTTGCTCTTGTGTTTCAAATGATAGTCTCCTTAACACTCAATCACTCTCTCACATATTTGGCTTGGGTATAAGAGATTGATTGTGTGGAAAGCAACTTGGGGTGGCTAGAAATCAAGATCCATATGCTTAGAGTGGATGATCTTGACCTCAACACAAGGGTAGGTGCTTCTCTCTCAGAAATTTGGATATGGGAATCATGGGTCTGTTCTGAGTGCTTCTCTTGCGAGTGGGATGTGGTGGAGGGGTATATATAGGCATCTCCAAAAATCCAACCGTTATAACATTATTGCCCAACTCGGTGAAATCAAAGTGAGAACTCGGTTGCACCGACTAATGCAAAATGTGGCAACTTTGGCGTTTCGGTGACACAGATATAGAATTCTCGATGGTACTGATATGAGTGGTCGAGGACAGTTACACAACTTGGTGAGACCGATTCACAATTCTAGGAAATTCCGATTCTTGTGAATTAGGCACCGGGAGGTTGGTCACTAAAACTCGGTTGCACCAAAGTGAAAGTTGGTAGTATCGAGAAGTGGGTTTTGGTTAGGGTTTCTATCTAGGGTTTTGACTCGGTGTAGACGATGTGGAAATGTTGGTGGCACCGATTTTCAGTGGAAATTCTAGAACAAAATATTTGTGGGAGAGCTTGTGGGTGTTTTTGGTGACTAACACTTGAACATTTTGAGCATTTGATTCACTATTATTACCTTACCCCCTTTTGATAGTATTGGATTTCCTATGGATTCAAAGTGATTCCTCACAAAGTAAAATGTAGAGTCTTCATGCTTGTAGCTTGGCCAATCCTATTCCTTGCATCTTGGGGTCTCCTCACAATCCTTTGCCAATCATAATATTGAACTTTTTCCAGAAATATACTTAGTGGAAACATTAGTCCAATGAAATATATGTTGTTATTAATTACCAACACCACCTAGGGAGAAGTTGTGCTTTCACCAATCGACCACTATCCAGCTTGCACTTATGGTATTAAGTTTATGCAAACAAAATAATGATTTAAGAAAGATGGCATGATGTAGACAAATTAAGGACATGTGATATGTTCAAACCCCTTCGTTTTATCTGTGATAGCAACAATACAATACTTGTCTTGCCCCCTTGTGTCACTTAGATATAGAGCAACGCAAGATTGAACCCATTACATTGCACACCTCCCACTTAAGATAAATCAATCTAGTTGGCCAAACCAAACTGATAGATCGGATAGACTTACGCTATAAAAATCATGAATAATAGAATTCAAAGAAGACTAAATTACTTTTCATGAATAATCTGATCATAAACCCACAATTCATCATATCCCAATAATCGAAGACGTATCAGTGGCTGAGCTTGCACTCTAAAGACACTTAGTTCTCACCGTATTCCCCTTGAGTTAAAGTCACTTAGTCTTCGTCCAATCACTCGTGGTAAGTCTTCAAGGTAGACTTTCAAAACCTTCACAAAGCAGGTCACATAGCAATCTACACTAACTACTGGATGCTCTAGATCATGACGCCTAACTGATATGTCTCCAACGTATCTATAATTTTTGATTGTTCCATGCTAGTATATTATCATTCTAGGATACTTTTTGGGCATTTGTTTACCAATTTATCATATTTTTGAGCACTAACCTATTGACCTAGTGCCCAGTGCTAGTTGTTGTTTTCTACATGTTTTTGACTTTTCAGGTTTATAGTACCAAATGAAGTCCAATTGCCACGAAACTTTTTGATGTTTCTTTCTGGACCAAAAGAAGACATGGAAGCTTTAGGAGGAGGCCAAGAGAGCCACGAGGGGCCCACAAGCCAACACGACGCACAACCAGGAGGCTCACCCTGATGGCTTGTGCCTCCCTCGCGCGCCTCCTAACGCTCCTCTATGGCCTATAAATTCTTATATACTCTAAAACCCTATAAGCGCTCCCGAAACACTTTTTCTGTCGCCGCAAGTCTTTGTTCTAACGGGAGGCCATCTACACCTCCGTTCCGGCACCCTGCCGAAGGAGAGGTCGATCACGGAGGCCCTCATCATGATGTGTGAGTATGTCACCATAGACCTATGGGTCCATAGGTAGTACCTAGATGGCAATCTCTCTCTATCTCTCTCTCTCTCGATCTTCAACATAATGTTCATCGCATCTTTGCCTTGATATATCTGATGTAATCTGATGAATTGTGAGTTTATGTTCAGATTATTCATGAAAATTATATGAGTCAAACTTGAATACTAAGATTCTTATTTTCATGATGATCATAGCTTTGTAATGCTCTCTGATCTATTGAGATAGTTTGGCCAACTAGATTGATATTTCTTCGGTGGGAGTGAAGCATTGTAGTAGGTTCAACCTGGTGAGTTTCTATATCCCAGTGACAGAAGGGGACAAGTTGCGTCTTTGTGTTGCTACTACTAAGGATAAAACGATGGGGTTTATTCATATTGATTGAGTTTACATTGTCTACATCATGTCATCGTTCTTCAAGCATTACTCTATTTTACTTAATACTCTAGATGCATGCCGGATAGCGGTCGATGAGTGGAGTAATAGTAGTAGGTGTAGGCAGGAGTCAGCCTATTTGCTTATGGACATGATACCTATATACACATGATCATTGCATGAAAATTGCATAACTATTCGCCTTCCTATCAATTGCTCAACAATAATTTGTTTACCCATCGTATGCTATTTCTATGATAGATGCCACTAGAGAACTCTACGTTCCTCGGGTCTATTTACTTATATATTCACAAAATCCATCACTACCTTGATGTTATTACTTACTTTTATTTTATTTTTAACTTTAGAATTATCTACACAGCTCACTTGCTTGCAAATAACGAGATCAAGGGGATTGACAAACCTCTTGTCGGTGTTGGGTGCAAGTTGTTTGTTCTTTTGTGTGCAGCCGCTGAAGATGGCTGAGGATTGCTATTCCTATTGGTTCGATAAACCTTGGTTTCATAAGTGTGGGAAATACTTACCCACTTTGTGCTGTGATAACCTGTTCCTCTTCACGGAAAACCCAACTCAGATCGCAAGTAATAGGAAGGATTTCTGGCGCCGTTGCCAGGGAATACCATCACCAACTATCAAATAACTTTGCACAAATTTTCATCCACTTGTTCTTATTTTTATTTTCTGTTACATTTGGTTTGTCTTAATAAATCAATAATACAAAATTATTTATCTTTGCTTGTTACTAGTTTACTTCCTTGTTTGCTTTACTTGCTAGTTTACTTGTCTCGCTTGTTACTTTGCTTGATCAGTCACCATGTCTCAACATACTACTCAGTTGTGTGATTTCTCAAATACTAATAATAATGATTTTTATTAGTACTCCTATACCACCTGCACTAGTGCAAAGGCATTTTATATTAATGTTGCATTGCTAAATCTTGTCATGAAAGATCAATTTTTGGAAGTCCTAATGAGGATCCCGCATCACATCTTAATACCTTTGTTGAATTATGTGATATGAAAAAGAAAAAGGATATGTATAATGATATTATGAAATTAAAATTATTTCCTTTTTCACTAGAGATAAAGATAAGGGTTGGTCTTCATCTTTACCATGTAATAGTATTAGAACGTGGGATAAGTGTAAAGATGCTTTTATTGCCAAGTATTTTTCTCCTTCTAAGATCATCTCCCTTAGAAATCAAATAATGAATTTTTAACATCAAGATCAAGAGCATGTTGCAGAAGCTTGGGAGATAATGAAATTGATGATAAGAAATTGTCCAACTCATGGCTTAAACTTGTGGATGATCATCAAAAATTTCTATGCTGGACTAAACTTTGTGTCTAGAAATCTTCTAGGTTCTCTTGCACGTGGTACCTTTATGGATGTGACCTTAGGACAGGCCACAAAACTTCTAGGCAACATTATGACAAATTATTCTCATTGGCATACCGAAAGAGCTCCAACTAGTAAGAAGGTAAATTTTGTCGAAGAAATCGCTACTTTGAGTGAAAAGGTGGATGCTCTTATGAATATGGTTGCTAGCAAAAATACTAATGTTAATCCCAATGATATGCCTTTGTCTACTTTGATCGATCAAAATAATTATGCTATTGATGTGAACTTCATCTTATGAAATAATTTCAATAACAATGCTTATAGAGGAAATTTCAATACTAGACCGCATCCCAGTAATTCCTCTAACACCTATGGAAATTCTTATGGTAATTCTTATGGAAATCCGTCTACAAAAATTCGCATGTGATTGATATTTGGCTAAAAACATGGATGGAATTGCTCTTGATGTTCAAACTCTTAAAAATAAATATTTTCCGCCCAATCATGATTTTTATTGAGACTAATAAATCTATCCAATTATCTATTAATGAAAGTAAGGATAGGACCGCTAAATTGAGAGCTAAGCGGGAATTCTTAGAAAAAGCTCTTCCACCAGTTTTTACCGGAATCATGATGAAGATCTTATAATGATTGGTGTTTCTCCTATGGAATATTTTTTTACTTCTCTGAATATAAATTATAAAGGGACTGGAGACGAGTCAACTTTAGAGGAGCGTTCCGTTTGCTTAGAGGGTGATGATTTTAATGCTAAAACTGAAAAGGTGGGTTTGGAGAGGTCAAAACTTTAACTAGTGATGTGCCCACTATCTTGGATTTCAAGGACTTTAACTATGATAAATATCTTTAGTAGAATTTATTTCTTTGCTGCAATCCATTATTAGCCCACCCAATGCTTATGAACAAAACAAAGCTTTTACCGAACATATAGTAGAAGCTATGATAAAAGCTTATGATGAGAAACTTGAACTTGAAGTTTCTATTCCTAGGAAATTTCATAATGAGTGGGAATCTACTATCAAAATAAAGATAAATAAATATGAATGCAATGCTTTGTGTGACCTTGGTGCTAGTGTTTCAACCATACCTAAAACTTTATGTGATGTGCTTGGTCTCACTAATATTGAAGAATGTTCCCTAAACTTGCATGTTGCGGATTCTACTATCAAAAACCTTTAGGTAGAATTAATGTTTTGCTTATTATTGTAAAAAAAATTTATGTGCCTGTATATTTCATTGTGCTTGATATTTATTACAATCCTTCTTGTCCCATAATACTTGGAAGGCCATTCTGACGAACTATAGGTGCAATTATTGATATGAAAGAGGGAAACATAAGATTCCAGTTCACACTAAATAAAGGGATGGAACACCTCCCTAGGAATATAATTAAACCACCTTATGAATCAATCATGATAGCCACTTATGGAATGAGTGTCAAAGATGACAACACTTGAAACAATGCATTATGCCTAACTAGGGGCATAAAACAATAGAGCTTGTTGGGAGGCAACCCAATATGTATCTTAATTTTTGTTTTTGTTTTCTTTTATTTTGTTATAAAATGATTAATTCCTCTATAATTATTATGTTTTATATTCTATTTAGTGTATGTGCCAAGTAAATCCTTTGGGATGACTCACAAGATGAGTAGAAACGATGCTGAAACATAACAGAAACTTTGACTCCAGTACAAGAATTTTAAGTTTTTACTGGAGAGTGATAATGATATGAATTTTTTATAAAACATTTCTATACAAATTATTTATGTTGACCTAATTTTTCATAATTTTTAGAGTTACATAAGTACGGGATCTTTATAGATTTCTACCGATTGTTCTGTTTTAAACAGATTCTGTTTTTCTTGCATAGTTTGCTTGTTTTCATTATACTATGGATTGTATCAGGGGGTATAAACCATGAAGAAGTTAGAATACAGTATATACTATTCAAAAGTGAACTAATAATAAATTAATAACAGTATATAAATAATGCAAAATTTTGCTTGTACTAACAGATCTCATGAAGTTTTGTTGAGTTTTGTGTGATTGGAGTTTTCAAGTTTTGGGTGGGATCACGATGGACCACGGAATAAGGAGTAGAAAGAGCCTCAGGTTGGGTATTCCCAATTCACCCCAAGTAAAATTCTAAGGAATAATCAAGCATCTAATCTTGGGGATGCCCGTAAGACATCCCCTCTTTCGTCTCAATCCATCAGTATGTCACTTGGAGCTACAGTTTTATTCATCACATGATATGTGTTTTGCTTGGAGCATCATTTGCTTTAGTTTCCCTTTACTTGCAGTTTGTCACAATTGTAATTTCCTAGACACATCTATTTGAGACACACACACCTTCATCATAATTTGCTAGAATACTCTATGTGCTTCACTTATATCTTTTGAGCCTCGCAGTTGCTCTAGTACTTCACTTATATCTTTTTGAGCATGGTAGCGTGTAGACTTTATACAAATAATATGCTCTCGTTCTTCACTTATATTTGTTTGAGATCTGAACGAATAGTGATGGTAATTTGTATGGGTCATAAAACTAGTCCAAAAATAATAGGTATTCAATGAATGATAATCAAAACCATCATGTAGCACATATAGAGAAATTTTGTGTTAATGGCATTAATGTGGTAATATGAAAAAGGTGTGATTCCACAATTGTTGATTCATAGAAGTTTAGATATTAAGAGGTGTTAACCTATTATTCATCTAAGAATTAAAGAGGCATGGTGATGATGTATGAGAATTTTTATTCCTCGTTGAAGTCCTAGTGTTGTTTCGAGTTGGGGCGCAGGCAGACGACCCGACACTTGGGGGCTACACTATTAAAGTCTAGTTTATATCAAATATGCAAGTCCCATGTCGCTACAAGCACTCACCGTGGCACTTGGGGGCTAATGCAAGCCGGTTTTCAAATCATTACATTGTCAGCAAGACCCTATTATCTCAAGGAGATGAGCCAGCCTTTCTAAATTTTTCTAAGTCCTAGCCCAGTAATTCTTACTAACCCGACACTTGGGGGCTACACCACTCAGGTCAAAATTTTCAAAGTCCCAAGTCGCTGCAGACATGCGACCGGCACTTGGGGGCTACAATATTCAGTTGTTTACCAGATTAAGAGGTTCAAATTGAAGACCCGGTGCATTACATTCTGATGAGCCGAGCCTTGGGGGATACACCTGCTGAAGTTTCATAAGGTATAAGACAGTTACAAGTCCCAGGCTACAGCAGGCAAGATAACCTGGTACTTGGGGGATACACATTCAAAGATATTATTGCAAAGCACCAAGTCATCATGGAAAAACTTGGAGCTTGGGGGCTACAGGTAATATGGACATATCAAAAACTTTGAGGAACATTTTCGAGATGTTAATTATGGAGTTCAGTTATTAGACCCGACATCACCAACATTCATGACCCGGTGTTATCAAAAGATCATAACCGCCAGAGTTTATATAAGTCACCCTACTTCACAACAATGGAAGTCCGGGTCTACGTCATGAGGATTTCTTATTTTCAAGATTTTCATTAAGCCAAAGTATTGGAAGCCGACTCAATGGCATATGGATATTCTATTCCCAATATTTTTCAAAGGACGCTGACAAGCAAGACTTTTCAAGATGACCCATTCATATGAGGTTACCATGAATAAATTCAACCTAACCTGAGGGCCAATGTCGGGGATATACCCCGCGGTATGACCCGGGAGACAGTTAAACCAGATGACAGTTATGACCCGGCTTTAAGTTAAAGTCCCGGTTGTAAGTCCCTGAAGACGAGTCTTGAAGATAAGTCATGTTTGTAAGTCCCTAAAGATGAGTCTTGAAGACAAGTCCCGGTTGTAAGTCCTTGAAGATGAGTCTTGAAGATAAGTCCCGGTTGTAAGTCCCTGAAGATGAGTCTCTAAAGATGAATCCCTGAAGATGAGTCTTGAAGCTGCCTGGTTCTAAGCCACCCGACTCTAAGCCGCCCGGCTGTAAGCCGCCCGGTGACTCCGAAGCCCGGGACTCAGAAGCCCACAATGGGAAGTCATAATAGGTTAAGTCTCAATCCGACTTAGACTATACATGTAAGCCACCCCCTCAACTTATATAAGGAGGGGCGGGTCACCCCGAGAGGGTCAAGTTTTTAGATGTCTTAGTAGACAGGTTTGAAATAGACAAGAGATTGGAGACTCTCGTGATTAGAGGTAGCAAAACAGCACCCTTGTAACCGAGAGATCTCTTCATCATCAATACCAGACAAGCAGGACATAGGCTTTTACCTCCATCGGAGGGGTCGAACCTCGGTGAACTCATGTCTCTCAATTCCGACCAACCCCTTCAAGCCGCCACATAGTTGCGCTTCTGCCCCGAACCTAAGTCCGTTCACCCGGACATCTGCCGTGACAAATCCACGATAGCTGGTGCCCACCATGGGGCCGATGGTGGTGTTTTGTTCTTGAAGGGATCTCTCCGAGGATCGACAATTTCGCAATTTTCCGGATGAAGAAAGCCGGTTTGAGAGGGTCTGCATGAGCCTCGAGACCGGTCAGCCAAGAGATCAAGTTACAAAAACTGAGAGGAGTGTGACAAAGATATTTGTGGCATGATGTGCTCCTGGCAAGCAGTCAGATTAATAGCAAGTCGCCAAGGTCCATCAACCATATCTGCTAGTGCTACTCTGCATCATCAAGCACAAGACAAAGCCGCCGGCGTGGCCGGAGGTCGAAGTTTGCATCTTACCAAGAGGACATGCGTGTGCATGTTGTGGTTGTATCAGTCTATGACGAGGACTCAGATGGGAATTTTCTAAAGACTCCTACGACCCTGAAATAGAGACAACAGCGACCCGGACCCGCCGCCATAGTGCCTCATCCGCCGCGGCCCTAGAAATGGCGCGCTCGCGGGCCGACTCTGCCTCGCTCCTGGCACGTCGCTCCTCCGCGCAATCCGCCTCTAGCTGCAGCCCGAGCCGCCCGATGTGCCAAGCCACCGTCTCCATCGTGGTCAGACCGGAACCGACTTTCCCGCGCCGTTGCTGAGCTGTTCAGAGCCACCCTGGCCGTGCTCCGTCCCCGTCATGATCGAGTCGCCTCCGAGCGGACTCGTCTCTGCCTTCAAGTCGCCTCTGCCGCGCACCGACTCTCCGTGCCATTGCTGAGCCGTCGCGCCTCCACAACTCCGCGACCGACCCGCCGGCCGCCATGGCAACCCCTGCCGAGGAGAATACCAAGTTTTCATCCTTCCAGCATCCACCCCTATACTCACGGCCAGCTAAGCCGCCCCCGCACCGCTGCCTCTGGCGCACCGTGCAGTACCACCGCACCAGCGAGCCGCCGCTGCTCTTACAAGCCGCTCGTGCCTCTGCTTGCCCACGCTCCGTCTCCGTCGACAAGCCGCTGGCCGTCTCACTTGTTCCTCCAGCGCCGCCAGCACCTTGTGCCGCATCTGATACGTCTGAGCCGCCGACCGACGGTTTATCTCCTACCTCAGGCCACCTCAACCCGGCTTTGCCACAGCGCTGCCGCCACCACCACCTCACCTCGCCCCGCACGCCTTGACCCGCCGCTGCCTTAAGTCGTCGCCTCGAGCCGCCTAGTACGAGCCGTCGTTATCCGTGAACCACCGTCTGCCTCAGACGCTGCTATTGCCGCCAAGGGCCTGTCTCCCCTCGCCGGCGTTGCCGACGGTTTCGACAACCATACCTTCGGGGTTTCTGATGGATGGATGCGTTAATAAACAAATGCTAGGGGGAACGAGGGAGGAAGATAGAAGATGTGTGGTTTTTGGAGGGAATAAGATCAGGTGATATTCATCCTATTTATTTTATTAACAAATATTACATCGTTTCAGGACAGTTATTCCGTCTTGCAATATTTTTTATGTGCAGGAGAATTGTTCATTACAAAAGTAACGTTGTACCGCGAAGATGGAGCGCGGGCTAAATTGGTAATTTTTTGTGTCGTGTGGCACCGGCTTACAGCGCCACAGCCGGCTCTCATGGGTGCACCGGTTTATAACGCCACGGCCGACTCACCGTCCTCTCTAGCTTACAACGCCACAGGCGACTCGCATGTCCGTGCTGCCCAACAATGCCGCGGCCATCTCGCGTGACTGCGCCGTCTTCAAACATCGCGACTGGCTTCTACGTCTACATCAACACACTGGAGATATCCATATGAGCCGACCAACTGACGCGCGCAAGCCGCCATCCGCGGTTTGATCTACATCAACATATCGGTGCAGTGCTCGCCTGTACGAGCCGCCCAAGTGACGCACGCAAGCCGCCATCTGCAGTCTGATCTGCATCAACATATTAGTGTGGTGCTCGTTGATATGAGCCGCCCAACGGACAGGCGCACAAGTCCCCGCCATTACAGTTTAGTTCACATGAACAACCAGCCGGGATGAACCGTCGACCGAATCATTGAAGCAATTCATATGGGATCATCTATAACCCACCACGGTGAAACCTCAGGTTTTAGTGCAGATTCTCAAGCCGCATTTACAAGTCAACTTAAGACTCGGGGGTTACAGACATGGCGAGACACATTTGGTCATTTTTGAAAGAGAACCCCAGGTCTTTGCAAGAGAAATCCCAATCCTGGGGGCTATTACATTATTGGTGGAAGAGTTAAAAAGTTTCCCAAGAGGACGAACCGCCGAGATACACCGTTTAGACATGGGTGCCCGCATATATATTGGATCATCATAAAGTCACTTCGAGGCTTCTGCCATTTCTTCATACAAGATGGCGACTTACAAGATGGCGACTTACAAGATGGTGCAATAGTTGATTTCGTTAACAAAGGTCGTCTAGGGGGCTTCCAACCCATCGGGTTTAGCTTATCACACCCTATCGATCGGCTCTCAAGCCAAACAATTTATTTCGTCAACAAAGGTCGTCTAGGGGGCTTCCAACCCGCCGGGTTCAGCTTATCACACCCTATCGATCGGCTCTCAAGCCAAACAGTTGATTTCGTCAACAAAGGTCGTCTAGGGGGCTTCCAACCCATCGGGTTTAGCTTATCACACCCTATCGATCGACTCTCAAGCCAAACAGTTGATTTCGTCAACAAAGGTGGTCTAGGGGCTTCCAACCCACCGGGTTTAGCTTATCACACCCTATCGATCGACTCTCAAGCCAAACAGTTGATTTCGTCAACAAAGGTCGTCTAGGGGGCTTCCAACCCACCGGGTTTAGCTTATCACACCCTATCGATCGGCTTTCAAGCCAAACAGTTGATTTCGTCAACAAAGGTCGTCTAGGGAACTTCCAACCCACCGGGTTTAGCTTATCACACCCTATCGATCGGCTCTCAAGCCAAACAGTTGATTTCGTCAACAAAGGTCATTTGGGGGCTTCCAACCCACCGGGCTTAGCTTACATACCCTCTTGATCGGCTCCTAAGCCACCAGAGTTAAACCTGCCCGTTTGCAACTTGCTACTCCACCAGGTGACACGCCGAACTCTTACCAGTTAATCTCGCTTAGAGACCCTGAGCCGGTTCAAATAAATTGACGACCAATCTCTTTAGAGACCCTGTACTGGGTAAGGTTAAACCAGCGGTTCTTGTCACATGAGGGTTGGCTTACAGAAAGCAAGGATAAACTCTCTCATCTACTGTCGACTCTTCGCTATGTGGTCCATTCATACTCTTAGACAGTCAATCTTTTAAAGACCCTGAACTGTTTAAGGTTAAAATGTCGGATTTATGTCACGTGAGAGGCAGTTTTTGAGCTACCAGGGTACTCATGCCCCGTCGTGTCTCTTTCTGGGACGTTACACTTCCTATCAGTTAATCTCGCTTAGAGACCCTGAGCCGTTCTAAGAAATTGACGACCAATCTCGATAGAGACCTTGTACTGATTAGGAGTTTGAATTAGCGAGTCCACCCAGAAGAACCGACACATAAGTTTTCTGAAAAGCAAGATCATCATGCATTACATCACATATTGCATCATACATAGCATCATACATTGCATCATATTCACATGTCATGCCGGCTTGTCAAGCCGGGTTGGAGCAAGATTATGAAAGAAGGAGCAATGTTATGAAAGATTTAACTTCTCTGGGTTGTGCATTTTCAAGCCGCCCTTACAGCAATACAGAACATATTCTGTCTTGTTTTTTGCAGGTCTTGTCTATTAAGATGAGCCACCGTATCAGATATAATGTCGTGTCATCTAATTGACTGGCTCTCAGATTTCTTCAATTGTGCTCTGTAGTAATCTACAACACTCATGGATTTATCAAATATATATTTGCCGGGTTGCACCACAACCGTGAGCAGGGATTTTATGTAAAAGACAAAGGAATTTTTCCAGGATATTCATTTCGGGTTATATTACAGCTACGATCAAGGACTCTTTCAAATCTGATCAATATTAGTTCAAGAGAACTTTCGAAGTGCATTATGATGAGTCATATTACTCTCACACAGTCCCGAGTTGCCGCAGGCAGTTGACCCGGGGGGCTACACTATTCAAGTCCAGTTTATATCAAATATGCAAGTCCCATGTCGCTGCAAGCACGCACCACGACACTTGGGGGCTAATGCAAGCCGGTTTTCAAATCATTACATTGTTAACAATACCCTATTATCTCAAGGAGATGATCCAGCCTTTCTACGTTTTTCCAAGTCCTAGCCCAGTAATTCTTACCGACCCGGCACTTGGGGGCTACACCGCTCAGGTCAAAATTTTCAAAGTCCCATGTCGCTGCAGGCATGCGACCTGGCACTTGGGGGCTATAGTATTCAGTTGTTTACCAGATTAAGAGGTTCAAATTGAAGACCCGACGCATTACATTCTGATGAGCTGAGCCTTGGGGGCTACACCTGCTGAAGTTTCATAAGGTATAAGACAGTTACAAGTCCCAGGCTACAACAGGCAAGACAACCTGGTACTTAGGGGCTACACATTCAAAGATAATTGCAAAGCACCAAGTCATCATGGATAAACTTGGAGCTTGGGGGCTACAGGTAATATGGACATATCAAAAACTTTGAGGAATATTTTCAAGATGTTAATTATGGAGTTCAGTTATTAGACCCGGCATCACCAACATTCATGACCCGGTGTTATCAAAGGATCATAACCGCCAGAGTTTATATAAGTCGCCCTACTTCACAACAATGGAAGTCCGGGTCTATGCCATGAGGATTTCTTATTTTCAAGATTTTCATTAAGCCAAAGTATTGGAAGCCGACTCAATGGCATATGGGTATTCTATTCCCAATATTTTTCAAAGGACGCTAACAAGCAAGACGATTTTCAAGACGACCCATTTGTATGAGGTTACCATGAATAAATTCAAGCTAACCTGGGGGCCAATGTTGGGGATATACCCCGCGGTATGACCCGGGAGATAGTTATAACCCTGTGACAGTTATGATCCGGCTTCAAGTTAAAGTCCCGGTTGTAAGTCCCTGAAGATGAGTCTTGAAGATAAGTCTTGTTTGTATGTCCCTGAAGGAGAGTCTTGAAGATAAGTCCCGGTTGTAAGTCCTTGAAGATGAGTCTTGAAGGTAAGTCCCGGTTGTAAGTCCCTGAAGATGAGTCTTGAAGATAAGTCCCGGTTGTAAGTCCCTGAAGATGAGTCTCTGAAGATGAGTCCCTGAAGATGAGGCTTGAAGCTGCCTGGTTCTAAGCCGCCCGACTCTAAGCCGCCCGGTGTAAGCCACCCGGTGTATGCCGCCCGGCTGTAAGCCGCCCGGTGACTCCGAAGCCCGGGACTCAGAAGCCCACAATGGGGAGTCATAATAGGTTAAGTCCCAGTCCGACTTAGACACTACATGTAAGCCGCCCCCTCAACTTATGTAAGGAGGGGCGGGTCACCCCGAGAGGGTCAAGTTTTTAGACGTCTCAATAGACAGGTTTTAGATAGACAAGAGATTGGAGACTCTCATGATTAGAGGTAGCAAAACAACACCCTTGTAACCGAGAGATCTCTTCATCATCAATACCAAACAAGCAGGACGTAGGCTTTTACCTCCATCGGAGGGGCCAAACCTGGGTAAACTCGCGTCTCTCGATTCCGACCAACCCCTTCAAGCCGCCACATAGTTGTGCTTCTACCCCGAACCTAAGTCCGTTCACCCAGACATCTGCCATGACAAATCCACGACAGAGGGACTCTTCATCAACCTTGCTTCCCTCACCATGATGTGTGAGTAGTTCACCACAAACCTACGGGTCCATAGGTAGTACCTAGATGGCAATATCTCTCTCTCTCTCTCTCTCTCTCTCTCTCTTTGTGTGTGTGTGTCTTGATCTTCAATACAATGTTCATCGCATCTTTGCCTTGATCTATACAACATAATCCCTTTGTATGGTTGATACATCTCCAATGTATCTATAATTTTTTGCTTGTTCCATGTTATTATGTTATCAATCATGGATGTTTTACAATCATTTAATAGCAACTTTATATCATTTTTTGGGACTAACCTATTGACATAGTGCTAAAGTGTTAGTTACTGTTTTTGCTTGTCTTTTACTTCGCAGAAAATCAGTACCAAACGGAGCCCAAACGTTGCGGGGATTTTTGTGGATTTTTTATGGACCAGAAGAAGAAAGATGGGCCAAACAACACCAGAAGAGGGGGCCCAGGGTGGCCACCCCCCACCAGGGAGTTCTAGAGGCCCATGGCGAGGCCTGGTGGAGGGTGGGTACCTCGAGCACTCCCCCAACCGACTATCGAGCCTATAAATTCTGTGAAAATCCAAAAACCCTAGGGGAGTCGATGAAACACAATTCCAGTTGCCGCAAGTTCTAGAATCTCGAGATCCAATATAACACCATCAAAGAGGGGTTCATCTTCTTCATAGGCGCCTCTCCGATGATGCGTGAGTAGTCCAGAATAGACCTACAGGTCCATAGACAGTACCTAGATGGCTTCCTCTCTCTCTATGTTTCTCAATACAATGGTCTGTTGGAGATCTATTTGATGTAATGACTTTTTTGGTGTGTTTGTTGGGATCCGATGAATTTTGAGTTCATGATCAGTTTCTATCCATGAATATGATTTGAGTCTTCTTTTATCTCTTATTTGCATGATTACTTATAGCCTCGTATTTCTTCTTCGAATCTTCGGTTTAGTTAGGCCAACTAGATCGATTTTTCTTGCCATGTGAAGAGGTGCTTTGTGATGGGTTTGATTTTGCGGTGTTCTTTCCCAATGACAGAAGGGGCAGGAAGACACACATGTATCATTGCCATTAAGGATAACAAGATGTGGTCTATTCCTACATGAATAGATCTTGTCTACGTCATGTCACTGTTCTTATTGCATTACTCTGTTTTCTCATGAACTTAATACACTAGATGCATGCTGGATAGCGGTCGATGTGTGGAGTAATAGAAGTAGATGCACAATCGTTTCAGTCTACTTGTCTTGGATGCGATGCCTATATAATGATCACTGCCTGGATATCATCATGATTATTTGATCTTCTATCAATTGCCCAACGGTAATTTGTTCACCCACCGTGTGATATACTCATGAGAGAATCCACTAGTGAATCCTACGGCCCCCGTATCTACTTTTCCAACATATTGCTTTCCGGTCTACTATTTGCAACTTTTGTTTTTCAGATCTATTATTCCTACAAAACCAAAAATACCTTGCTGCAATTTTTGTTTATTTATTTTACTTCATGCTCTTGCGAGATCTATTTGCCAAAAACTATCATTACCTAATCTATCTTATTACCGTACAGAGCGTGACAACCTCTCTTTCGCGTTGGGTTGTAAGTATTTGTTGTTTGTGTGCAGATGTAGTTTACATGGGTGTGTGATGTTCCTCTACGGATTGATACCTTGGTTTCGTAACTGAGGGAAATACTTAACGTCATTGTGCTACATCATCCCTTCCTCTTTGGGGAAATACCGATGCGGTCTCAAGCCACGTTAAAGGAATTTCTGGCGCTGTTGCGAGGGAGGAAGCAATCTCATCTACAAGGTTCCTAATCACAAATATCATCTCCTTGAAATTTGCATTATTTGCCATTTTCCTCTCGTTTTCCTCTCCCCCACTTCAAAAATTTGCCGTTTTATTCGCCCTCTCTTTTTGGTTTGTCTTTTTCTTGTCAGATATCTTGTTTGATTGCAAACTGGTTTGTGTAGTCATGATGACTCAAGAAAACACCAAGTTGTGTGATTTTCCAATACCAATAATAATTATTTTATTATCACTCCTATTGCTCCTCCCGCCACTAATGCGGAGTCTTGTGATATTAATGTCGCTTTGTTGAATCTTGTCATGAATGATCAATTTTCCGGTACTCCTAATGAGGATGCCGCTTCCCATCTTAATACCTTCGTGTAATTATGCGATATGCAAAAGAAAAAAGGTATGGACAATGATATTGTGAAGTTTAAATTGTTTCCTTTCTCTTTGGGGGATCGTGCAAAAATTTGGTTTTCTTCTTTGCCTCGCAATAGTATCAATTGTTGGGATAAGTGCAAGGACGCTTTTATTACTAAGTATTTTCCGGCTGCAAAAATTATTTCCCTTAGGACTCAAATCATGAATTTTAAGCAACTTGAGCATGAGCATGTTGCACAATCTTGGGAAATAATGAAGTTGATGCTAAGAAATTGTCCTACTCATGGTTTAAATCTTTGGATGATCATACAATTTTTTATGAGAGATTGAATTTCGTCTCTAGAAATATTTTAGATTCCACCGCGGGTGGTACTTTTATGGAAATTACTTTGGGTGAAGCTACCAAATTTCTAGATAATATCATGGCAAATTATTCACAATGGCATACCGAAAGAGCACCTACTAGTACAAAGGTTAATTCGGTAGAAGAAATTAGTACTTTGAGTGAAAAAGTTGATGCTCTTATGAAGTTGGTTGCTAGTAAAATTGCTCCTGTTGATCTTAATGATGTGCCTTTGTCTACTTTGATTGAGCAAAACAGTGATTCCATAGATGTAAATTTCATCTCGCGAAGCAACTTCAATAACAATGCTTATAGAGGTAATTTTAATCCTAGGCCTTTTCCTAGAAATTCCTCTAATAATTATGGTAATTCTATGATAATTCTTATAATAATAATGATAGGAACACCTTTGATCTTGAGAATATTTTTAAATAATTTATCAATGCTCAAAAGTCTTTCAATACTACAATAGAGGAAAAGTTGAATAAGATTGATGATATGTCTAGAAGCATTAATAGAATTTCCAGTTATGTTGAGAATCTCAAGTTGCATGCTTTTCCACCTAATATCAATGAATCAATTAAGGCTTTTTATGTTTCTATGGATGAAATAAAGAAAAGAACCGCTATGCTTAGAGCTAAAAGAGATTTTTTTGAAAAAACGTTTTCTAGTGATTACTTTTTTAAAATGATTGGTGTTTGCTCTATTGATTCCTTGTTTAGTAAAGTTAAAATTTCTTATAAAGGTACTGAAGAAGAGTCAACTTTAGTTAGAGGGCGTCCCAATGATTTGGAGGGTGAAAATCTTGATGAAATTTTTGATAAAAGTGGGTTTGGAGAGGTCAAAACTTTAACTAGTGATGTGCCCACTATCTTTGATTACAAAGACTTAATTATGAGAGTTGATACTTGGTTGATTGTATTTCTTTGTTGTAATCTATGATAAATTCACCCCTGCTTATGAACAAAATAAAGCTTTTACTAAACATATTGTTGATGCCATGATGAAATCCTTAGAAGAGAAGTCGGAATTAGAAATTTCGATTCGTAGAAAATTAAATGATGAGTGGGAACTTACCATTAAAGTCAAGATAAAAAATTATGAATGGTTTGCTTTGTGTGATTTTGGTGCTAGTGTTTCCACAATTCCGAAATCTCTATGTGATGTGCTTGGTCTTACCAATATTGAAGAATGTTCTCTTAATTTGCACTTGGTGGATTCTACTATCAAAAAGCCTTTGGGAAGAATTAATGATGTTCTTATTATTGCAAATAGGAATTATGTGCCCATTGATTTTATTGTTCTTGATATTGATTGCAATCCGTCTTCTCCCATCATACTTGATAAACCATTTTTACGCACTATAGGTGTCATGATTGATATGAAAGAAAGCAATATTAAGTTTCAGTTTCCTCTTAGAAAGGGTATGGAACACTTCCCTGGAACAATAATTAAGCCACCATATTAATCAATCATGAGGGCCTTCTATGGAGTGCAAACTAAGGATGACAATACTTGAATCTATGCGTTATGCCTACCTAGGGGCGTAAAACGACAGCGCTTATTGGGAGGCAACCCAATGACTAAATTATTTTTATATTTTGCTTTTTGTTTTTGAGTGTTTTGCACAATTAATATTATGTTATGATTGTTTTTATGTTTTATTTAGTGTTTGTGCCAAGTAATGCCTTTAGGATGATCAATAAGACGAGTAGAAACAATGCTGAATCTGACACAGAAACTTTCTTCCCAGTGCACGGATTTTCATTTTTTTACTGGAACGTGATATTGATCCGAAATTTTAAAAAGTATTATATAAAAATTATATGCAGTGTCCTAATGTTTCAAAAAAACTAGAGTTACAGAAGTATGGGCAGAGTACTGATTACTACAGACTGTCCTGTCTGAAACACATTCCGTTTTTGTTGCATTGTGTGCTTGTTTTGATGAATCTATGGCTTGTATCGGGGGGTATAAGTCATGGTAAAGTTAGAATACAGTAGGTATAATGAAATAATAAATTATGAATGGGTTTACAACAGTACCTAAAAGTGGTAATTTGCTTTATTATACTAACGGATCTCACGAGAATTTTGTTAAGTTTTGTGTTATTGAAGTTTTCAAGTTTTGGGTGAGATAACGATGGATGAAGGAATAATGAGTTAGAAGATTCAAAGCTTGGGGATTCTACAGCACCCTAAGGTAATATACAAATAGTAACAAGCAACTAAGCTTTGGGGATGCCCCGAATGGCATCCCCTCTTTCTTCTAACAACCATCGGTATACTACTTGGAACTATATTTTTATTCGTCGCATATCATGAGTTTTGCGTGTAGCCTCTTGTATCTTTGGTCTATTAGATTTTATCCTTGCTTCACACACCTATTTTAGAGAGCCAAAAATATGCTATGCTTTGCTAGAATGTATGCTTCACTTAAAACTTTTGAGCAAAGGAATTTCTCTAGTGCTTCACTTATATGTTTTTGAGCACGACTTGCTTTTACATGTTTGAAGAAATGCTCTCATGCTTCACTTATATTAATTTGAGAGTTAGTATTTTTTAAGGAATCATCTCATGCTTCACTTATATTATTTTGAGAGATGAAACTTGTATGCTCATGTTCTTCACTTATATCCATGTGAGCTTATTGAAAGAAATTGCAACATATGAAACTAGTCCCAAAGTGATAGATATTCAAGAGGGATATAATAAAAACTTTCATGAAGATCAATGGACAAATTAAACTTGATTCTTTGTAATAATTTTGAGACATTACATAGTGATATGTGAGTTATGTTGATGAGTAATTATGCTTAGCAAGAATATTGGTGTTAAGGTTTGTGATTCCCTATGCAAGCAAAAAAGTCAATAGTTGTGCTACGAAATTACATCCTACTTACGTTGTATTATTTAGTGTTAGTTATGCTTGATGCTCGCTTATGTGATTTTTCATTTCTTAGTTGGATGCTTCTCAATCTCATGGTAGCCTTCACTTGTACTAAGTAGAAATACCACTTGTGCATCCAAAATCCTTAAACCAAGTTTTTCCATATGAGACCACTATACCTGCCTACATACGGTATTTCCATGCTGTTCCAAGCAAATTTGTATGTGCCTTCTCTAAACTTTCAAAATATTTTTTCCTTTTTGTGTGCTTGTATCGCTCATGAAACGGTAGGGGTGATAGATATTTTTTCATGCTAGATGTGCTATTCTCAAGATGAGGGTTTATTCACTTGTCATTGCACGACAGTATGGCGGTAATAGGGATGCCCAGTCCCAAAATGAAAAAGAAAAAATATTTACTTTATGTTGTCAAATAATAAATTCCTTGGAAAGTGTTGGTATGGAAGGCAACCGTGGATTCGGCTAGCCATGGAAAGTGAAAGTATGGTGGAAAAAGGAATAAACTTTATTTTCGGTTTGGGAACCGCCTATGATGCATCTAGTGTGGAAAGATATTGAAATCTCTTAGTCGTTTTTGATGACATGAAAGGTATGCCACTCAAAATATTTTTTGTCTATCAATTTAAACACTTGAGCTCTAGTACCTCTACAAATCCCTACTTCCCTCTACGAAGGGTCTATCTATTTACTTTATGCAATTTTTATTTTTCAATTCGAGTCTCCATCTTCTCTTATAAAGCACCAGCTGGAGGGGGCACTATGATCATACTTGAGCATTAGGTGTAGCTAATATTTGAGTGTGTATTATGAATGGATCAATGATTGAGCATGATGGGCTGGGGATAACTTGCTTTAGCGTTAATATTTTGAAAGACATGGTTGCTTGTTGATATGCTTGAGTATTAAAGTTTTCATGTCAATGCTAGACTATTGCTTTGAACCATATGAAAAGTCCAAATGTCCATGCTATAAAGAAAATAATATGTGATGAACAATATAGGCAGAATTCCACATAAAAAATTCTGTTTTATCATTACCTACTAGAGGACAACTAGGAATTAAGCTTGGGGATGCTGATACGTCTCCAGCGTATCTATAATTTTTGCTTGTTCCATGCTGTTATGTTATCAATCTTCGATGTTTTACAATTTATAGAAACTTTATATCATTTTTTGGGACTAACCTATTGACATAGTGCCAAAAGTGTCAGTTGTTGTTTTTGCTTGTTTTTTACTTTGTAGAAAATCAGTACCAAATGGAGCCCAAATGCTGCGGGGATTTTTGTGGATTTTTTCTGGACCAGAAGGAAGCAGATGGGCCAAACAACACCACAAGAGGGGGCTAGAGTGGCCACCCTCCACCAGGGTGCACCAGAGGCCCCTGGTGTGGCCTGGTGGAGGGTGCGCACCTGAGGCACTCCCTCAACCGACTATCGACCTATAAATTCCCTGAAAAATCCAAAAACCCTAGGGGAGTCGACGAAACACAATTCCAGCCACCGCAAGTTCTAGAATCTCGAGATCCAATCTAACACCATTACGGAGGGGTTCATTTTCTTCATAGGTTCCTCTCCGATGATGCGTGAGTAGTCCACCATAGACCTACGGGTCCGTAGGCAGTAGCTAGATGGCTTCCTCTCTCTCTCTCTATGTTTCTCAATACAATGGTCTCTTGGAGATCTATTTGATGTAATGACTTTTGCGGTGTGTTTGTTGGGATCCAATGAATTTTGAGTTCATGATCAGTTTCTATCCATGAATATGATTTGAGTCTTCTTTGATCTCTTATTTGCATGATTAATTATAGCATTGTATTTCTTCTTAGAATCCTTGGTTTAGTTAGGCCAACTAGATCGATTTATCTTGCCATGGGAAGAGGTGCTTTGTGATGGGTTCGATCTTGTGGTGTTCTTTCCCAGTGACAGAAAGGGCAGCAAGACATGCAAGGATCGTTGCCATTAAGGATAACAAGATGGGGTCTATTCCTACATGAATAGATCTTTTCTACATCATGTCACTGTTCTTATTGTGTTACCTCGTTCTCCCGTGAACTTAATACACTAGATGCATGCTGGATAGTGGTCGATGTGTGGAGTAATAGAAGTATATGCATAATCGTTTCGGTCTACTTATCTTGGACATGATGCCTATATAATGATCATTTCATGGAAATCATCATGATTATTTGATCTTCTATCAATTGCCCAACAGTAATTTGTTCACCCACCGTGCGCTATACTAATGAGAGAATCCACTAGTGAAACCTACGGCCCTCGGGTCTACTTTTCCATCATATTGCTTTCCGATCTACTATTTGAAACTTTTGTTTTTCAGATCTATTAATACAAAAATACCTTGCTGCACTTTTTGTTTACTTATTTTACTTTGTGTTCTTGCTAGATCTATTTGCCAAAACTATCATTACCTAATCTATCTTGTTACCGTAGAGAGCGTGACAATGTCTCTTTCGCGTGGGGTTGCAAGTATTTGTTGTTTGTATGCAGGTGCTATTTACATGGGTGCATGATCTTCCTCTACGGATTGATACCTTGGTTTCATAACTGAGGGAAATACTTACCGTCATTGTGTTGCATCATCCCTTCCTCTTGGGGAAATACCGACATAGTCTCAAGCCACGTCGATGGTGTGTTTGTTGGGATCCGATGAATTGTGAGTTTATGTTCATATTATTCATGAAAAGTATTTGAGTCAAACCTGAATACTAAGATTCTTATTTGCATGGTCATCATAGCTTCATAATGCTCTCCGATCTATTGAGATAATTTGGCCAACTAGATAAATATTTCTTCAGTGCGAGTGGTGCGTTGTAGTAGGTTCAACCTGATGAGTTTCTATATCCCAGTGATAGAAGGGGACAAGTTAGGTCTTTGTGTTGCTGCTACTAAGGATAAAATGATGGGTTTTATTCATACTGATGGAGTATACTTTGTCTACATCATGTCATCGTTCTTCAAGCATTACTCTGTTTTACTTAATACTCTAGATGCATGTTGGATATTGGTCGATGAGTGGAGTAATAGTAGTAGGCGCAGGCAGGAGTCAGCTTATTTGCTTATGGACATGATGCCTATATACACACGATCATTGCTGTGAAAATCACATAACTATTCGCCTTTCTATCAATTGCCCAACAGTAATTTGTTTACCCACCGTATGCTATTTCTGTGAGATGCCACTAGAGAACTCTACGACCCTCGCGTCTATTCACTTATATATTCACAGATGCTATCACTACCTTGTTGTTATTTATTTGCTTTTATTTTATTTTGCAATTTACAGTTATGTACACAATTCACTTGCTTGGAAATAACGAGATCAAGGGGATTGACAACCCTCTTGTCGACGTTGGGTGCAAGTTGTTTGTTCTTTTGTGTGCAGCCGTTGAACACAGTTGAGTATTTGTATTCCAATTGGTTCGATAAACCTTGGTTTAATAACTGAGGGAAATACTTACCCACTTTGTGATGCGATAATCCGTTCCTGTTCATGGAAAACCCAACACAGATCGCAAGTATCACTAACCATCTCGAAGATACATAGTCTTCAAAGGTAATAAGCGTCGGTTCCACACAAGACAATTTCTTTAGTGATGCTCAATCACTTCAAGGTTCTAGGTGTATGGTTTTTTCCCCACTTAGGATTTTTCTAAGTCGTCAGAAGAATGGGTCGGTCTAAATGACAAGTATCAATCTGTTTGTCGGAGCAGCCAACCAACGAATGGTTGTGAGGGCGGGTATTTATAGCTTGGGAGCTACATGATAAGACATAAATGACCCTAAATGATATGACCATTGTCAGGATAAGATTCTTTGGACAACTGGCACTAAGCACAACAACGGTCGGAAATCTGAACACTCAAATTCGTCGGGGTACTCAAAGTCGTCAAGGTAGCCAAATCGCACTAGCGAAGTCCTAACTCATCAATAAGACCAAAGTTGTCAGTGGCCAGAAGAACTTCGTCTCTGCCACTAAAGAACTTGTCTGTGCTATAAGAGATTTTTGAAGTCTTCACTCGAAGGATTAGGAATGTAGTTTATGAGCATCACTTGTAAATGTGTCTTCACTCGAGGACAACTCCGACCAATGAGTAGATCAGCCTCGATCATTCCGCGTCTTCGATCGCTACTGCCGCAAGGAACAACAGGAAGGGCAAGGGTAAGCCGGGACATGGATGAACTTCTCCGTTCACCATTCTCATTCGTAGTTAGTAGGGCATGTCAATTTTTGGTAGTTTGACGACATGTGTTTAGCTACATTGGATGAGCTGATATGGATTTGAGTATTCTATTTAGATGCATCCGGTTGTGTAGATGCAATTTTGTGTGATGTTCGGTAGCTGGCCGTGGACGCGCCGCAACACGTTCGTAGGCGTTTGGGGGGGCGGATTTTGGCAATTTCAATTGTAGATGCTCTTAGGGTAAACATTAGATGGATGGCTATGGAAATACTCAGGCTTGTCCGCGGACAGCCGAGCTGATACGTCATCCAATCAGAATCATCAAATAAAATGGGGATGTGTACCGCCCAAGATGCGCGCCTATCCATATTTAGGCATGGGGGCCTCGACAGGGATAGAGGCGCATCTAGTCGTTTCGCAAGTACAGTATCATCACATACATTTATGAAGAGAGGAGTATATGAGTTGGCTTACACTCGCCACATGCTAAATTACAATCCACACAATTTAGTCAAACATCAATCCAAAGACAGGGTCCGTCTACGGACGAAAACAAACGATAAAAGATGCAATGAAACTGTCTTGCTAGCCGCAAAGATCACTACCAAGGCCTCTCTACTCGTCTAGATATGTGACGTACATCCTGCCACACTCCTCGTCATACTCCCACTGGAGCTGCGTCACATCATTTGGCACGGTCTCATCTGCACCTGCACCTGTATTTGTTGTAGTAACCTGTGAGCCACGGGGACTCAGCAATCCCGTGACCGGGTACCGAGACTATTCAAGCTTATTAGGTAGGATGGGGGTAAGTGTTTAGTTTGTAGCAACACTAATCATTGTATGGTGGCTAACTTATGAATAACAAGAATGTAAATATGGTGGACTACGTGAAACGATCGAGTTCTACCATGACCTCTAAGAGATCCTGAACACCTACTTACGTCAAACATAACCCCACCATGTTCACTCTCGGATCATGTTCACGAGCAGAGACGATCACGGTTACTCACATAGTTGGTGTCTTTTATTGAAATTTACTTCAAGTTAACTATAACCGGGTGTTAAACAAACCCAAGTTGCCACATAACCGTGGGCACGACTTTCCAAGATTTAACCCTGTAGGGATGCTCCAACTAGTCCATCATAAATTAACCACACTCCGCGGGAATAACCTCGACCATGGATCTCGTGATCATCCTAGGCAACTCCAAAGGAATTCCGACACCTCGAGATAGCCCGAAGAAAATCAGAGTCCCTCGCGCAAGCCATTCGAAAAAGGTAAAACAAGTCCAACAAGATCGCCCGACGTGTCGACGAACCCGATAAGAGCCACGTATCTCGTTCTCAGGACACGATTGGGTTGTCCAAACTTCTGGTAGGCCAAACACAGAGTTGCCCTAGGTGGCCCCCGGCGGTTGACCTTTTTGGACCAACACTCATGAGGAGCACTGGCCCGGGTTGTTGATTAATCCACGGGGTTGCAAAGCCCTATGCAGTTTTACTAAGTTGTTAAGCAAATAGTACCAATGTTGGGTCTTGCCAGACAAGTTTTAATCTCAACCGAATAATCAAGGGGGGCCCATACCAACCCCGAGCATGTTAGGAGCGCAAAATATGGAAACATAACACCGGTAACAAGTAACTAAGGCGGTAAAAGTGGAACAAAACACCGAGCAAAAGGCCAAGCCTTCCACCATACCAATATATATATATATATATGAATTAAATTCAATAGCAGTAAATATTGTCATATCTCTAGATATCCATGTTATCACATGGAAACAACCTGCACCTGCAACTAAGATCGCTATAAGAGGGGCTGAGCAGCGGTAACTTAGCCAAACAAGGTTTGCTAGGATGTGGAGGGGTTAAAGGCCATCATGGCAATGTAGGAGGCTTGACATTCAAGTGGTAGGTAACGCATATGTAACGATAAAAGCGAGATATCTAGGAAAGCAAAATTAGTGTCGGGATCCGAGTACGATCATCTTGCCTTTTGGTTCTTCAGAGGGACAAAGAGCAGGGTCCTCATAGTGGTACTCTCCTGGATCCTCGTACTCAGGTTCAACACTCGCGTCTACCCAAGAGAAACAGCAACAATAAACAACCAACCAAGGTGCAATGCACAAGCAAGATGATGCATGATTCATTTGAAGTATTTAGCATGGCAATCCTAAACTAGTCATGTTTCTCATGTCATAGTTAAGTTATTTACAATTCTGGACAGAACCTCATGTTAAGTTGTTTGAACATGCATGATCATGGAAAATATGGATGCTTCATGCAAAATCTATGCAAATGCATATGTAGAACGTAGGAAACAGAGTAACGAATCTCACACTACGCTCACGGCAAGTTACGAAGGCAAAATACAAGACAATGAAGGTCATGGGCTATTCCTTGGTATTCCAAGGTATCCACTGGTTAGGATATAAAAAACACATTAGAGCCAAAGATCAAGCAAAACCATGGAACATAGCTCCCACAAGTCATAAAACACTAACACACACAATCTGCCTCAAAACAACAACATAGCAACTACCACATCAATTATCTAGAGCTACAGGATGTTTCCAACCTCAAACAAGTCATTCACAGAAACTACATAACATGATTATCAAATCATCCAACTACACAAACTGGACAGGAAGCACATATCAATAAGCATGAAGCTCACAAGTTGGCATGATGAAACATATTCTAGGGACTTAGAGAAAATCACAGTTTTCTGGAATCTGAGTTAAGCTGATAGCAAGTTGACAGCAGAATCTAATGGTGCTATATACCACCTCATGGCATGAAAATTAACAAGATGGTAGAGGACAACATCTACTTCAAAACACTAGCACTGAGCTTGAGCTAAAACACAACATATCACTTGGTAGCACCCACTCATCATGGCATAAAAAACAATAACAGATTCTCAGACTTAGAAATATTTAGCATGTTGAAAACAACAACATTCTAATAGCCACTTTGGAGCATGGTTCCCACTTATAAGCAAGTTTATCATGTCAAAAGAAAATACCACAGCATTCTACTAATGAAATTCTACCACTTCCATGTTGTCACCAATTTCATAGCATGCATGGATTAATTATAACTAAAATGACAAAATGGCATATTGTAACAAAATGACATTTTGTCAAACTTGCTCAAATGACAAAACAAGTTGCACCAATCGATTCATTGGGAAATTCTACCCCAATTCCATATATCACACTCATATATAACCTTTTGTAAAACTCACAACAACATGTTCGAAAAACAACATGACATCCCATAAGTCAAAACTTACTAAAAATGCTCATATCCAAATATGCTCATGACCAGAATTAGTAATTACCAGAAAAGGAAATGATTTACCTAACACAATACTCCCTCCATTCCACAATGTAGTGCGTCCATGTTTTTCGAGATTGAAGTTTGACCATATATTTAATCAACGAGACCGATTGCGGCGGGGGCAAAAATTATACCGTTGAATTCATATTTTCAATACGAATTCAGCGGTATAATTTTTGCCCCCCCCCCCCCCGTAATCAGTCTCATTGGTTAAATTTATGGTCAAACTTAAATCTCGAAAAACGAGGATGCACTATATTGTGGAATGGAGGGAGTAAAACACTAAAAAAAATAAAAGAAAAACAATAGATAGGAGGGGCCCCACCTAGCATAGACACCAGGGCCCCTCTGTGGATGACAAGTGGGGCCAAGGCCCACTTATCATACACACACTACACTACACGCCACACACACACAAGCACACCTAGCACACTCTGGATTTGCCCAGCCACAGCAGATCCAACCCCACTACTCACACACACTGGGCCACACCACACACACACACACACATAGGCACACGGGATCCGGGTGTAGCCACACCGGATCCAGCCCAACACACACAAATAGCAATAAAAAGGAAAAGGGCGCAGGGGGGGTCCGAACCCGCGACCTGCCGGTCGTCGCCCGGTCGATTGACCACTGCGCTACTCGTGCTTGTCTGCACAAGAGGGCATCCTGCGCCTACACTACTAACATGCCTAAGAGGTAACTCACGAAATTGAAGACAAAATGACATCAGCGACAACACGGCGGTGACGACGAAATCCGGCGACACAGGGGCTCTCCGGCGGGGAGGAAGCCCTGTGGGGAAGCGGGAGCCTTAGGGGGATCCATTCTCGGGGCTAGGGAGGCACGACAACAAGGGGGGGAGCGGCACGAGCTCGGACGGAGCTCTGCCACGGTGAGCGCAACGGCGATGGCGTCTATAAGGGGAGATGCGGAGAGGGGAAGGAGATGCGGGCTCACAACGGGCTTGACTAGGCGATGCTGGAGACGAATCGGGGCGGCAATGAGGAAGAAGACGCACGGCGGGCTTCAGGGACGCAGGGGAGACGAGGAGGAAGCCGGCGACGCGAGGCCTCTCTCCGCGCCCTAGCACCAGGAACGGGACGCGGACGGCACCGGCGAGCACCACGACATCTCAGGCGATGGCGAGCGGGCCACCGGAGGCGATGACGACGATGGCTTCTGGTGCTCTGCTCTCTAAACAAAAGCTCTGCTCTCACCTTACCAGACGCTGAAGAGGGGAGGAAGGAAGGAGGGAGATGGAGAGGAGGAGGGAGATAGGGGAGGCGGCGGTGAGGAGGAAGAGGGGGGGAACCCTAGGGATCCGCACCCTTTTAAAGGTGTCGACCTCGACGTCCATGAGCCCCTCTCACGGCAACGACGACGGCTCTCTCTCACGAGCTCTCTCTGAACCCGACGGAAGGGGGAAAACGGGAGCATGTGACCATCTACGCGATGAAGCTGGGCTACAAGCGCTCGACTAGCTAGGCCGCGCGGAAAAAAAGGCCCATGCAATTTTTAGCTCTCTCACAGGAAAAACAACAGAGGTATTTCCTGTTATATATATCAATAACACAAGAGAAAAAACCCAGAGAAAAAGAAAAGGATTTTTGTTAAAACAAAAATACTTTGACACTGAAAGTAATATGCCCTATTTAGTAAAAATAAAACGATGATTTTTAGGACAAGTAAAATAAATACCTTTTTAAATAAATAGCCACAGTTTTGCAAAACCCCATGAGTCCAAAGTTTACACAACAAGGAGAGCACCACATTCCTACTCAACGTG
This sequence comes from Hordeum marinum, assembly GCA_022496015.1. Classification (NCBI taxonomy): domain Eukaryota; kingdom Viridiplantae; phylum Streptophyta; class Magnoliopsida; order Poales; family Poaceae; genus Hordeum; species Hordeum marinum. Next base: position 182,134,658 of record CM039676.1, read on the forward strand.
ATATCCCCTAATAACAGAACATTTTTAATAGATTTATTAACAAGTTAAATCTCATGTAGCAGCAAAAGGGATAATAGGTGTAGGCATGGTTTAAAAAAAATGAAAAGACAAGGGAGGGAGTTGTTGCACCACACTTGCACATAACCACATCACACATGATCAAAGTAGCAAGCAACACAAGTATGCAAAAGATATGATGAGCATGATGCATGATGCATGAGATGGAATGACCAGGAAGCAAAACATAAACATTCAAACACATGGCAACAAGAGGTTCACAAGAGTTACATGACCATAAATGGCAAGGGTAGCACTTGGGCTGTTACAACTATCCCACACTACAAGAGGATCTCGACCCGAGATCTAAGAAGGAAAGAACTCTGGATATTCGGAACGGAGAAGATCCTCATGTTCCCAATTAGCTTCTTTATCGGAATGATGAGACCACTTCACCTTGAGAAACTTGATTGATTTGTTGCGAGTCTTACACTCAGTTTCATCGAGAATAGCCACCGAATGCTCACGATAAGAAAGGTCTTCTTGGAGATCAATGTCTTGGAAGGTCAATGGTACGCTCGGGAGTCTTGAAGCACCTCCAGAGCTGAGAGACATGGAAGACATCATGCACATTTGTGAAGTTTGGAGGAAGCTCTAGTTGATATGCAAGTTCACCTCTCTTGCCAACAACTCTGAAAGGACTCACAAAGCGAGGAGCTAGCTTCCCTTTAATTCCAAACCGCCGTGTGCCCTTCATGGGAGAGACTCTGAGATAGACTAGATCATCAACTTGAAAGGAGACATCCCGATGTTTGTTATCGTAATAACTTTTCTGTCGGGATTGAGCTGCTTTGAGGTTCTCACGAATGAAACGGCACATCTCTTCTACTTCTGTGATCATGTCATTGCCCAAAATTTGACGCTCACTGGTTTCAAACCAATTAAGCGAGGTACGACACTTCCTGACGTAGAGAATCTCAAAAGGGGCCTTGCCTGAGCTAGCCTGAAAGCTATTGTTGTATGAAAATTCAGCGTATGGAAGGCAGTCTTCCCATTTCATGTTGAACAAAATCACACAAGCTCTGAGCATGTCTTCAAGGACTTGATTAACTCTCTCAACTTGACCACTTGTCTGCGGATGGAATGCAGTGCTCAAACGGATCTTGGTACCCATAGCAGTCTGGAAGGACTCCCAAAACTTGGAAGTGAAGAGGCTTCCACGGTCAGATGAGATGAGTTGAGGAATACCATGCAAAGAAACTATCCTTGACGCATACAACTCTGCTAGCTGAGCTGCCGAGATGGATTCTTTGACCGGGAGGAAATGAGCAACTTTGGTGAGCTTGTCGATAACCACAAAGATGGCATCGCTGCCCTTCTTGGACTTAGGAAAACCAGTAACGAAATCCATCTCCACATGATCGAATTTCCACTCTGGAATAGGCAAATGTTGAAGGAGATCTTCTAGACCTTGATGTTATGCCTTCACTCTACGACAAACATCACACTCGTTCAGGAACTGAGCAGTTTCAAGTTTCATGCTAGTCCACCAGAAGGTTTGCTTGAGATCCTGATACATCTTGGAACTGCCTGGATGAATGGATAGAAGAGAATTGTGTGCTTCATCCATGACAACCTTCCTGAGATCAACTTTTGGAACCACCAGACGGTCCTCAAAGAACAAGGTATCTTTGTCATCAACGCGAAAGCACTTATACTTCGGAATGCCCTTGGCCACACCTTTCTTCACTTTCTTCACCATTGAATCAAGAAGTTGAGCTTGGTGAACCTGATCTTCCAGAGTCGGAGAGACTTGAAGATTGGCAAGAAATCCTTGGGGAATCATGTGAAGGTTGAGCTTGCGGAAGGCTTCACAAAGCTCGGGTTGAAGAGGCTTCTGGATGAGACTGTTGCAGTATGCCTTTCGGCTGAGCGCGTCTGCAATGACATTTGCTTTTCTAGGAGTATACTCAATGCTTGGATTGAAGTCCTCAAGCATTTCCACCCAAGGAGACTGCTGAAGATTGATATTGGGCTGAGTGAAAATCTACTTCAAGATCTTCTGATCAGCGTACACCTCAACTGGTCTACCCAACAACAAATGCTTCCAAGTCATCAGAGCGTGCACAACTGTCGCCAACTCGAGATCATGAGTGGGGTAGTTCTTCTCGGCAGGCTTCAACTGACATGAGGTATAAGCAAATATCTTCTTATCTTGCATGAGAACACCACCAAGACCTTGGAGAGAAGCATCACAGAAAACTTGGAAAGGCTTTGATTGCTCGGGAGGAACAAGAACTAGAGCTGAAGTCAGTCTCTGCTTGAGCGTATTGAATGCCACATCACACTCAGGAGACCAAACATACTTGATATTCTTCTGGAGGAGATTAGACAGAGGCTTAGCAATTTGAGATAACTTCTCCATGAATCTTCTGCAATAACTAGCAAGCCCGAGGAAGCTATGAAGCTACTTCACATTCTGAGGAGGCTCCCACTTCAAGATTGCCTCAACTTTCTCAAGGTGCACTTTAATGCCCTCGGCAGAGATCACATGCCCAAGGTACACCACTTTGTTGAGACAAAACTCACACTTGAAAAACTTAGCATAGAATCGATGCTCTCTTAAATTGTCAAGCACAAGCCGGAGATGCTCTACATGTTCTTCTTCAGTCTCCGAGAACACGAGGATAGCATCCAAATAGACCAAGACGAACTCATTCTTGAAAGGAGAGAATATGAATTTCATCATTCTTGAGGAGGTTGGAGGAGCATTGGGGAGACCAAACGACATGACAGTGTACTCATAAGAGCCAAAACTCGTCCTGAAAGCAGTCTTTGGAATATCTTCTTCGCGAATGCGAATCTAATGATAGCCCATGCGAAGATCAAGCTTCGAGAAAACCTTGGCACCTTTCAGTTGTTCAAACAACTCATTGATGTTGGGAAGTGGGTACTTGTTTCTGATTGTCTTTTTATTCAATGGACGGTAATCGACACAAAGTCGGTCCGTTCCATCCTTCTTCTTGACAAACAAAACACCACAACCCCATGGAGAAGAACTTGGTCTGATCAGACCCAGACATTCTTGTTCATGTAGCTGCTTCTTGAACTCTTTTAGCTCTTTGGGGACAAGTTTATAAGGACGCTTGCAAACCGGTTCAGTTCCGGGCTCGAGGTCAATCACAAACTCGACTAGCCGGTGCGGAGGCATTCCTAGCAATTCTTCTGGAAAGACATCTTCATACTCACAAACCACCGGAATTTGAGAAATAGCCGAGATTTCACCCTTCTCATTTAGAGCAAAGAGATGGATTGTGTCATCGCGAGCGGCAAAAATAATCACATCTTCTAACGGATAAGTCAACCTGACTTCTTTGGCTTGACGATCAACATATGCCTTGTTCATAGCCAGAAAGTCCATGCCAAGAATGAGATCAATATAGGAATTACCGAGAACAATTGGAGAGGCTAGAAAAGAATAATTGTCCATCTTGATAGAGGCATCCCAAACCACAAAATGAGAATTCATTTGCAAGCCCGGAGACACCATAGTTAATGATCTAGGCAATTCTTCGCAACACAACTCATGCTTTGAAACAAATGGCCTTGATATGAATTAATGCGATGCACCAGTATCAAACAAAACTTTTGCAGGAATGGAATTAACTGAGAGATTACCCATGATCACTTGGGAAGAATCTTCTGCTTCAGCTGCATTCACATGGTTCACCCTTGCATACTTGGGATTATGCTTCACCATAGCACTACCTGGGGGCTTGACTAGAGGAGGAGGCGGAAGACGCCGCTGGTTGCACTTGTTTGAGTAGTGACCCTTGTGACCACACTTGTGACAAGTAACCTCAGAGAGTGGACGAAAGTTGCCTGGAGGAGGAACATTAGCTGACTTGGGTGCCTGGGGCCTCTGCTAAAATCCTGGGTTGGGTGGGTGGGAAGAACCACGACCACCGATCTGTCTCTGCTAGTGAGGAGGACGAAACGGAGGAGGAGGAGGAACCCAATACGTCCACTGCTTAGGAACCATATGAGAGCTGGAAGAAGAAGAATAGGAATCCCTGGAACGCTTCCTTGAGTTCTCCAACTTGAGCTGCGTTGCCTCGACCTTCAAAGCCATGTTGTAGAACTGATCAAACTCACGAGGCTCTTGAAGGACCAGATCCGGCAGAAGCTCATCCTTGAGACCACCGCTGAACTGATAAATCATGGACTTGTCATCTGGAACATCTTGCTTAGCATAGCGGGCCAGATTCTAGAACTCGATGTTGTACTGCTAGATAGACTTGCTTCCCTGCTTCAGGTGCCTGAACTTCTCGCACATATCCTCTACAAAGCTTGTCCGAATGTAATGGGCCCTGAAGTTACGATAGAAATCGTCCCAAGTGACAACACGATCGCCCCTGGAGTCCTTGTATTGCTGCCACCAATCTGCTGCCTGGCCCTTGAGATGGAACAACGTGAATCTGACAAAGTCCTCTGGTCTAACATTGCTGCACTTAAAATGCTTACTCATGTCATGGAGCCAATCATCTGCATCAAAAGGCTACTCACAACAGGTGAAAGACTTGGGCTAGTTGGCAAGGAACTAGTTGAGCGTCACGAACTGAGGTTGATTCTAAAAATTCCCTTGAAAGCCTTGCTGACCCTGATCTCTTTCTTGCAATAGCCTGAGCAACATCTGAGTATTCGCATTGGTTGCGGCCATCACAGCTTGCCAAGCTTCTGGAGGAGGAGGCGGTGGCAGGGGTGGTGGAGGATCACGATGCTCCTCACCCCGACCCGGATTCCCGCGAGTTGGTGGAGCCATCCTGGAGATGGACAAGAACATCAACACCTCATTGACAAAGATGATAGCAATCATCTGAATCAAATGACTTGAAGGAAATTGAACGAATAACACAAACATCATTCCTACTGAAAAATTAGTAAGAACACCTACCTTGAGTTTGCGATAACATCATCAGATATTAGAAGCCACTTGCAATAACACAAAAGTATTGAGCTAATGTTGCTCAAAACAAATGTATATGCCCTCGTACATCTGAAGAAGATGATCGTAGCTAACTACATGAGTTCCCACCTAAGAACTTCCAAAAACTTTCTGGTTATGCAATCCGGTGTTGGGGATACAAGGAGGAAATATCTCACACAACTAAAAAACCTACACCCCAACTATATCCATCCTTCAACACATAACCAGAGGCTTTCGCAAGTCCATCTAACTCAGTTCCTCGAAAGCACAGTGATACTAACCATGGTGGTACCTCGGACGCCTCCCCAGTACTGGGTGACTCCGACCTTATCTCACCACGACAAGTATTGAAGCAATTCCGAACACCCTCCGTCCTGAGATACTAAGGAAGCTAAATGATAATGATGTGTCAAGTATTCCCTGGAGCTTGACTCCCCGAAAGAAATCAAGTCAGACAGGAGGCACCAAGACAGAACTCCGTCACATCGGTATCATATAGTTTCCAAAATACCTGCGTGATCCTAATTTTTTTTGAGTGAGAAGAGGAGTAGAATCAAAATTCCTAAGTTGAATACCTCACCAGAGTATAGAAGAGGAGTAAAAAGAAACCTACTCTCCGATATAACTAGACTCAAAATAGTTTTTACTAGACTCAACTCGGCCAAGTTCGATCAAGCAAAGGGCTCCTATGGTCGTATGGCTCTGAATACCAACTTGTAATGCCCAAGATGCGTGCCTATCCATATTTAGGCACGGGGGCCTTGACAGGGATAGAGGCACATCTAGTTGTTTCGCAAGTACAGTATCATCACATACATTTATGAAGAGAGGAGTATATGAGTTGGCTTACACTCGCCACATGCTAAATTACAATCCACACAATTTAGTCAAACATCAATCCAAAGACAGGGTCCGTCTATGGACGAAAACAAACGATAAAAGATGCAATGAAACTGTCTTGCTAGCCCCGAATATCACGACCAAGGCCTCTCTAATCGTCTGGATATGTGACATACATCCTGCCACGCTCCTCGTCATACTCCCACTAGAGCTGCGTCACATCATCTGGCACGGTCTCATCTGCACCTGCACCTCTATTTGTTGTAGTAATCTGTGAGCCATGGGGACTCAGCAATCTCGCGACCGGGTACCGAGACTATTCGAGCTTATTAGGTAGGGTGGGGGTAAGTGTTTAGTTTGCAGCAGCACTAAGCATTGTATGGTGGCTAACTTACGAATAACAAGAATGTAAATATGGTGGACTACGTGAAACGATCGAGTTCTACCATGACCTCTAAGAGATCCTGAACACCTACTTACGTCAAACATAACCCCATCGCGTTCTCTCTCGGATCATGTTCACGAGCAGAGACGATCACGGTTACTCACACAGTTGGTGCCTTTTATTGGAATTTACTTCAAGTTAACTATAACCGGGTGTTAACCAAATATCCAAGTTGCCACATAACTGCGGGCACGGCTTTCCGACATTTAACCCTGTAGGGGTGCTCCAACTAGTCCATCATAAATTAACCACACTCCGTGGGAATAACCTCGACCACGAATGTGGTGATCATCCTAGGCAACTCCAAAGGAATTCCAACACCTCGAGATAGCCCGAAGAAAATCAGAGTCCCTCGCGCAAGCCATTCAAAAAAGGTAAAGCAAGTCCAGCAAGACCGCCCGACGTGTCGACGAACCCGATAAGAGCCGCGTATATCATTCTCAGGACACGACCGGATTGTCCAAACTTCTGGTAGGCCAAACACAGAGTTGCCCCTGGTGTCCACCGGCGGTTGACATTTTTGGACCAACACTCATGAGGATCACTGGCCCGAGTTGTTGATTAATCCACAGGGTTGCAAAGCCCTATGCAGTTTTATTAAGTTGTTAAGCAAATAGTACCAATTTTGGGTCTTGCCAGACAAGTTTTAATCTCAACCGAATAATCAAGGGGGTCCCCATAACAACCCCGAGCATGTTAGGAGCACAAAATACGGAAACATAACACCGGTAACAAGTAACTAAGGCGGTAAAAGTGGAACAAAACACCGAGCAAAAGTCCAAGCCTTCCACCATACCAACATATATATATATGTGTGCATTACATTAAATAGCAGTAAATATTGTGATATCTCTAGATATCCATGTTATCACATGGAAACAACCTGCACCTGCAACTAAGAACGCTATAAGAGGGGCTGAGCAGCAGTAACTTAGCCAAACAAGATTTGCTAGGATGTGGAGGGGTTAAAGGCTATCATGGCAATGTAGGAGGCTTGACATTCAAGTGGTAGGTAACACATATGTAACGATAAAAGCGAGACATCTAGCAAAGCAAAAATAGTGTCGGGATCCGGGTACGATCATCTTGCCTGTTGGTTCTTTAGAGGGACAAAGAGCGGGGTCCTCATAGTGGTACTCTCCTCGATCCTCGTACTCAGGTTCAACACTCACGTCTACCCAAGATAAATAGCAACAATAAACAACCAACCAAGGTGCAATGCACAATCAAGATGATGCATGATTCATTTGAAGTATTTAGCATGGCAATCCTAAACTAGTCATGTTTCTCATGTAATAGTTAAGTTATTTACAATTCTGGACAGGACCTCATGTTAAGTTGTTTGAACATGCATGATCATGGAAAATATGGATGCTTCATGCAAAATCGATGCAAATGCATATGTAGAACGTAGGAAATGGAGTAACGGATCTCACGCTACGCTCACGGCAAGTTACGAAGGCAAAATACAAGACAATGAAGGCCATGGGCTATTCCTTGGTATTCCAAGGTATCCAATGGTTAGGAAATGAAAAACCCAACACATTAGAGCCAAAAATCAAGCAAAACCATGGAACATAGCTCCCACAAGTCACAAAACACTAACACACACAATCTGCCTCAAAACAGCAACATAGCAACTACCACAACAATTATCTAGAGGTACCGGATGTTTCCAACCTCAAACAAGGCATCCACATAAACTACATAACATGCTTATCAAATCACCCAACTACACAAACCGGACAGGAAGCACATATCAATAAGCATGAAGCTCACAAGTTGGCATGATGAAACAGATTCTAGGGACTTAGAGAAAATCATAGTTTTCTGGAATCTGAGTTAAGCTGATAGCAAGTTGACAGTAGAATCTAATGGTGCTATATACCACCTCATGACATGAAAATTAATAGGATGGTAGAGGACAACATGTACTTCAAAACACTAGCACTGAGCTTGAGCTAAAACACAACATATCACTTGGTAGCACCCACTCATCATGGCATAAAAAATAATAAGAGATTCCCAGACTTAAAAATATTTAGCATGTTTAAAACCGCAACATTTTAATAGCCACTTTGGAGCATGGTTACCACTTATAAGAAATTTTATCATGTCAAAAGAAAATACCATGGCATTCTACTCATGAAATTCTATCACTTCCATGTTGTCACCAATTTCATAGCATGCATGGATTAATTATAACTAAAATGACAAAATGGCATATTGTAACAAAATGACATTTTGTCATACTTGCTCAAATGAAAACAGGTTGCACCAATGGATCCATTGGGAAATTCTACCCCAATTCCATATATCACACTCATATATAACCTTTTGTAAAAATCACAACAACATGTTCAAAAAACAACATGACATCCCATAAGTCAAAACTTACTAAAAATGCTCATATCCAAATATGCTCGTGACCAGATTTAGTAATTACCAGAAAAGGAAATAATTTACCGAACACAATAAAACACTAAACAAAATAAAAGAAAAATAATAGATAGGAGGGGGGGCCACCTGGCATAGACACCAGGGCCCCTCTGTGGATGACAAGTGGGGCCAGGGCCCACTTGTCATACACTACACACCACACACACACACACAAGCACACCTAGCACACCCTGGATCTGCCCAGCCATAGCAGATCCAACCCAATATTCACACACGCTGGGCCACACCGCAAACACACACATAGGCACACGGGATTCGGACCAACACACACACAAAGAGCAATAAAAAGGAAAAGGGCGGGGGGGGGGGGGTCGAACCCGCAACCTGCCGGTCGTCGCCCGGTCGATTGACCACTGCGCTACTCGCGCTCGTCTACACAAGAGGGCATCCTGCGCCTAAACTACTAACATGCCTAAGAGATAACTGACAAAACTGAAGACAAAATGACAACGGCAACGACAAAATCCGACGGCACGAGGGCTCTCCGGCGGGGAAGCAAGAACCTCAGGGGGGTCCATTCCCGTGGCTAGGGAGGCGCGACAGCGAGGGGGGGCGAGTGGCACGAGCTGGGCCGGAGCTCTGTCATGGCGAGCGCAACAGCGAACCAAGCACAACAGCGACGGCGTCTACGAGGGGAGATGTGGAGAGGGGAAGGAGAGGCAGGCTCAAAGAGGTGATGCTGGAGACGAATCGGGGCGACGATGAGGAAGAAGACACACAGTAGGATTCGAGGACGCGGGGGAGACGAGGAGGAAGCCGGTGACGCGGGGCCTCTCTCTTCGTGCCCTAGCACCGGGAACGGGACGCGGACGGCACCGGCGAGCACCACCGCATCTCAGGCAACGGCGAGCGGGCCACCAGAGGCGATGACGACGATGGCTTCTGGCGCTCTGCTCTCTGAAGAAAAGCTCTGCTCTCACCTTACCTGGCGCAGAAGAGAGGAGGAAGGAAGGAGGGAGATGGAGAGGAGGAGGGAGAGAGAGGCGGCGGCATCGAGGAGGAAGAGGGGGAACCCTAGGGATCCGCGCCCTTTTAAAGGGGCCGGCCTCGACGTCCGTGATCCCCTCTCACGGCGACGACGACGACTCTCTCTCACAAGCTCTCTTTGAACCTGATGGAAGGGGGAAAACGGGAGCAGGTGACCGTCTACGCGATGAAGCTGGGCTGCGAGCGCTCGACTAGCTGGGCCGCGCGGGGAAAAAAATGGCCCATGCAATTTTTAGCTCTCTCATAGGAAAAAACAAGAGAGGTATTTCCTGTTATATATATATCAATAACACAAGATAAAACCCCCCAGAGAAAAAGAAAAGGACTTTTGTTAAAACAAAAATACTTTGACACTGAGAGTAATATGCCCTATTTAATAAAAACAAAACGATGATTTTTAGGACAAGTAAAGTAAATACCTTTTTTTAATAAATAGCCACAGTTTTGCAAAACCCCATGAGTCCAAAGTTTACACAACAAGGAGAGCACCACATTCCTACTCAACATGATATCCCCTAATAACATAACATTTTTAATAGATTTATTAACAAGTTAAATCTCATGTAGCAGCAAAAGGGATAATAAGTTTAGGTATGTTTTTTTTTAAATGAAAGGAGAAGGGAGGGAGTTGTTGCACCACACTTGCACTTGAGGTGTTACAGGATGAGATTTACTTGGGGGTACTCATTTTCTCGCTTCCATTCTCTTTCCTTCCACCGCTCTTGAGAGTCGGTGTATCCTATTCGCCTCCTATCCGCTCCTCCTCCAACGACCTTGTCGGTCGGAGTGGAGATGAGAGAGGAGGTTAGGTTGTTCATGTCTATAGTAGATGTAGTATATATCTAGGTTTATTTTTGCCTCGAAGACGACTGCCTATATGTAGTGGACTGGCGCTATACCATATAGAAATTCTACTTCGACTCTTGTGAGCGGCATCAAGGGTTCATCTTCTCCCTCTTCTAGCCGGGTTTCATGGAGGATAACGGCTGGGAATGGAGGATTCAGCGAAAGTTTCTCGCCCCCCTCAATTAGCAAGTTGGAGCCATGTATTCGGTGCTCCATGATCTATTTCCCCTCTCATTTGGTCTCCGTGGTGGTGGAAGGAAGCTGAGCGGTAGAGAGTTGTGTTGCTGCTTCGAATTCGTCGCTCCTGGGAACTTTCAAGCTACGACGAAGCTTACCGATCGATCCTCATCCACTATATCGACCTCTGCCGCTGGGTTAGGAGATCAATCAAGGTATTGGTTCTGACATGCATTTGTTCAACCTCCAGAGTAAGGCCCTCTATCCTCTACCCGATAAAGGCAAGCAATGTGTCAAATATGGTGGTAGCCGCAACTCCGGCGAGGTCGCTGGATGTAGCATGATTGGATTGCGTTTTTTTTATTTCAGTGTCCTCTTAGCAAAAAGAGAGGATTGGACTATAATTTCAGTTCTTTTGGGGTGCTCTTTGTGGTGTACTATCACTTTTGTTTATATAAAGCAACTTCTAGGACTTTCTAGTCCCCTTACTATGGTAAAAAATAGGGCGTCGATTTTATGTTTGTTTTTGATTAATTTTTACATAGAAAAATAATCAACTAAAAGTCTCCTCCCCATTCGAGGTGAGGGCCCCACACGGGCGGTCCGGCCTCGTCGTTGTTGGCTGTTAGAGAAAACGAGGTGGAGGTGACGACACATGCCTCTTTGGCATCGTTGTCATTCTGCTCCAGAGCATCGTCGTCCTTTGCCTCGAGGCCCTCGAAGAGTCGTTGAGCTTCGCCTCGTTGACATGAAGGTGCCAACGCTCGGGGTGGATGGTGCAAACTCTACGCACGGACACGGGTACCACCTGCTTGACGTCGACTATGCCTGGCTTCATTGCAACCATGGCGGCGGGCCCGTGCTATGCCTCCAGTTGCTCCTCCATCAACCGATGCTCCTTCGAGAATGACATGTTGTAATGTTACTCCGCCTACAACTACCACAACACAAGCAGTGGCCCTCCTTCTCTGGTGCGGGGCTTGATCCTCCTCCTCCATCCCTCCCATGGTGATCTCCACCACAGCAATGGGGGAATGCTCCTCCCACTCCTCCATGTCCTTCTCTGGGCGATCCAAAGAGGTCAGAAGTTGGCCCTTGTTAAAGTGGTCCTAAACCTTCACGTCATTGATTTGTCCCTTTAGTGATTTGTTAAAGGAGCATAAATGATTCTTTCCTTTTTTTTCCAGAGGTGACCCCGAGATATCGAACCAACGAGAGGATGGTGCCCTTTAAGCAAGGGTTTCTAACAAGATTTTGCTACAAAATTAAATTCTAGCTTTTGACGGGTCAGAATCAAAGTCATGCTAAAAACACTTCTAATAAAAATAGGTATGGGTATGGGGATTTATGCTTACAACCATATATTTGTGTCGGGATCATCATGATCTTAATTTGTGCTATGGAAGTCATTCATCATATGTGCTTGCTACATATCGAAGTGGGGGATGTGTCCAAATTACGTTTTGACCGACACGCGCCATGCATCAAGAGTCGGTTGTCTAACCGAGGGTCTTATCCGTCACGCGGGGTTGTCCTAATTGTTAAGATAGCAATAATCGAATAAAATCATTGGGCATTTAATGATCACACCTCTTGAATCCCCAGGGATATGATCCGCGTTACTGAACTAAACCTTTCTGTCATTGGTCATAATAATACTTGACGGTTTCTCTGTCCTTAGCCTCTTCGTGACTCGCTCTCCATGATCCTCAGTACCTGCCAGGATGAAGAACGTGAACGAGACAAGAGAGAACTACGAAGCAACTTTATGCTACACATACGGGACATTAATTCAAAGTACTTCCATAGATCCCTACAACAAATGCGTTGGGTTGCAAGGCTTGCCTCAACCCATGCTCTTGCAAAACTACTCATGCATGGAGATCAAATCACACGAAGAACCCATCGAAGAACATATCATGAAGATTTCTTACAATGGATGCCGGATATGATACACAAATTACAAGTATGGCTAGATGGCTCAGAACTATGGCTGAGAGCTATGTAGATGGGAAATGGCGACTCGGGTTAATGGAGTTTACTATTGCAAAGATGACAATGTGGCGGCTTGTTTTGTTGCTCAATTGGCATTCGGCCTTTTATAAAGGTCGTTCATGTGGATCATATGCCTCGAGTCATCTTTTACTCTTGCTCCTTTGACGCACCTCCCACTTGATCTCCTCTATCTCTACTTTATTCCTTCCCATGTATTGCCTTGATTTCGTCATAAATAGCCCATTTTGTGTGGAAAGAAAATAAAGATCGGATATTTGGAATCATTTGCATTCACTAGTCATTAGTAGCAATATCGAAGCGAATATCTCGGTTTTAATGAAATATTTTGGTTTAAAATCAGGTTAGAGGAGTGTAAAAATAACACTCATCAACTTCCCCAAGCTTAAACTTGATAGTTATCGAGCAACATAGAGGAATTCCAAATCATAAGGAACTCAGTTGTTTAAATCGAAATAATGAGAAGGTTTTGATTCACTTACGATCGATACGGTTAGGTAGCCCTTCGCTTCTTGACCTTAAAACTTAGTATTAGTTGTAGCGGTGTCATGATTATAATGCAAGTGTTAGTGAAGCAAAGATAGTCAACTCAAAGTTCTTGTTCAACTAGATAAAATAACATGGTAGCACCTAATTCTATTTTTTGTAGTTAACACTTGCTTGTCGAAAATGCACGAAAGTGTTTTTCTACTTTGAGCAATGAAAACAAAAATTAGGGAGCGAAAGGTATCTAAAGACAACATCATTCTAGAATAACTCACTAACACCCACAAATATCTCATCATCAAGGCTCTTAAGCACCTGGTTCCAATCATTGTTTGTTGAAACTTTTATAATCATGTGACGGGATTATGCCAAATAAGTGATTATGTATAAGGTTTCGCAGTGCCTTAATTTTTGGGTACTATGCATCAATATGTTGTCTCTTTCGAGCTCTTGAGATCAGTACCCGGTTTTCTAAGATTGTAAAAAATACAAATTGAAATATAGTTACTAAGCATCCATCTATCCATCTATCTATCTTTCTATCTATCTATCTACTATCTATCTATCTACTACCCTTATAAAAAGACGAAAGGGAAAATCCAACTTAAGATCTGGATTCTCTAATCACGCAATCAAGGGTCTTCGTTAACGAAACGCTTCCCACCGCACGTTGTCGCTCTTCGTTAACGAAACGCTTCCCACCGCACGTTGTCGCTCGCCAACTTCTCCCGCACCATTTCTCACAGAAAAAAAACGCCTCCCGCATCATCCTCTTATTCACGCACCCCATTAGCATCCGCCGCCCCAGCCCCGCCGTTCCCGATGCCGCCCAGCAGCCAGACCAGCCGCCCCTGCGCCCGGCCCCGCCGCCGCCCAGCCGCCCCTACGCCCGGCCCGCCGCCAGCCCCTGCGGTCGGCCACGTTGCCGGCCTGCTGCCCGGCCCGGCCGCCCGCCCTTGCGCCAGACCCCGTCAGCCCCTGTGCCCGGCACCGGCCCGCCCCTGCGCCTGGCCCCGTCGCCGGCCCCTGCGCCCACCCCGCCGCCGGCACACAAGGGCAGCACACCTTCAGGTTCACCACTCCCTCCCCTCTTTGCCTACAAATTCAACGCTCTCTCCTCCTGAACCCTCTCGATTGATTTCATTGCCCTCCTAGCAATCGGCTTGGACTTACCCAGAGTTTATATTGGACGAGACTAGCGACTAGCAGTGACCAACACACCGAGGATTGGTCCATGTCATCTGAAGCTCTCGGATTCAGGCCACACACCTGTTGAGGACACACACCTGTAACCACTGACATGATTGAGTATGAGTGCAGTGCTACAAAAAAATTAAGTCCAGATCCTGATATCGCATGCCTGCATTAGGAAATTATCATAGTATCTTCCACTTTCATGGTTGTTCATATCATTCCTCTTCCAGTGCTATGCCTGTGTGTTTAATTTTGTAGCAACATGTCCCTTCCAGGCTACAAGATCATGTCATGTCTCATGTGTGAAGCCAAAGAAGCTACAAGCAAGTACAGGACAGTGCAGCAGGATTTGCAGGGATGTGAAATAGTCAGATGACAAGTACCGATGTCGAGGATACCGACAATAACGTCGCCGCCGTACTTCAAATGCATTTGGGAGGATGGCTGCTCCATCTGCAGATGCAGGTTGAGGCCCATGAAATCCCAGCTCCTTGTTGTATGGAGCTGCAGCATCCTGCTCCTGAATAGTGATATGACCTCTTCTGTTTCTGATTATAATGATCATGGGGGTCCTTGCCAGTTTATGGCAATAATCAAGTGCACAAAACTAGGTATGTGCAGATATAGGTATGTTTTCTGACAATAAGGTCCACAGTATCGAGTATAACTGTTACCCGGCAATGTGGTTTCTTGCGTTGAATTGAGCATTGCTGCAAAACCAGAGAATCCATAAATGTAGCTATACAGAATAGCTTGTCTTGCTTCCTCCGGCCTTTGGACAGAAAAATCTTTGTTACGCATATGGTGATAGGGAGTTGGAGTTGGAAGGATCAGTTTAGCTATTAGTGACTTTTTAGCTCCTTTTTGATAGGACAAGACAAGTTGAATGGATTTTGCGTATCTGAGGATATATGTTAGAAAGAACCAAGATAATGGCATGTGCAGATGTTGGTGCCATGCTTTTGAAGTGTTGATGCAGACTAACAAGCATTTGTGTCGTAAAGCAATAAAAAGGTACTGTATATACATGTTTCTAGCCTTTTTCCTATTTTCATCATTTGTTTATCCGGGCGCTTGCTAATTTTACAAGCTATGTATTGTATATTGCCATGATGCCTTTGGTGCCTTGAGATATACTCTGAGGTGATACCATGTATTATCTGCCTTTTTAGGTTGTGAAAGGAATGAAATTATGATGCAATGTTGATTTGCATGTTATGCAGCTTGACCAACTTATTTGATGATATTTAACTCCTGATTCTCTCATTCTTCTGTACCAGTTGCTCAATGAGGCTGCTTTCTTCTGTCCATTATATGGTGATCCTGCCAGCGAAAAAGAAGTGAAAGATTGTTGACCTTACATGTCAACCTTGTATCACGTACACAATTTGCTTACGCCATGATGCTACCTATGTTGTGAAAATATGTTTACCGCAGCCTGAGTGGGTCTATGCTATTGTGGGATTAGTTTTAGCTATACAAACTTGCCTCGCTCCTTGGGAGCCGGATTCTCTGACTTGCAAGAGGGGAGTCTGGGAGCTACAATGTTATCCTTGTGTACAAAAGAGAAGGCAAGTGAGAGACCTTGTGAGAAATTGATCTTCTTAAAAAAGTGAAATTAGTTTAAAAAAATGAAATGAGTCTTTTGAGAATTGAAATTAGTATGTCACGTAAAAATTGAAAATCAGTCTTTTCAAAATTGAAATAAGTATCCTTCATGGAACTAGACAGAAGTGAAGTCAGATTATTGTAGCTCCCCTGGCTGCACTTCGTAAGGCAGAGGATCCAGCTCGGGATCCTCTCACTCGCATGTGAGAAGTCAGGAATATACAGTGTTATTCTTGGAGCCACAAAGCTATGAAATCCGATGCTCCTTTTGTTGACATGCTGCCAGTTTTTTCCGCAGCAAACAGTTTTCTTGATGACATAGGTTGTATAGGGGGGTGTCCATATGTTCACGCTGATGTCCAAAGAGCTATCAATACATGTGATGTGATGTCAGTTTCATGTATCTTTGCAAAGCATGTTGTGTTTGTATCTTTGTAAATGAAGTTGTCTGATTCAAAAGGACATGCACCACAGAAAGCTACTGCCGACTGAATTCAAAAGGATATGCACCACTCAAATTTAAGAAATCAGACACCCCTCTTTCCTTGCAAGGTCAATCCAACAAGCCAACAATTTCCCAAGCTAGGTAAGCAGGTGCATTGGATTGTTCTCTTGGATGAAAGAATTCTGAAATGTATTGGATTAACTATGCAAAATTAAAGTTGTGTGCTTCCAAGATTAATGTTGATTAGTAAATCTTGTGTTATTTTCATTTGACTCACTGAACCTATGACTATTTTATCTATGGAGGCATTTGACTGTCTTCGATATGTGACATACTATACAACTGTGAGATGCCTCCTAACTAGGATGAATGAGAACAATTTCATTTTGCAGTTACATGTGCGTTGCACGTGCACAATTACTAGTTCCCCTTTAATAGTAGAGATTTTCCAACTATTGTGAAAAGTACATATTAAAATATACTTACTTAATTTTGGTTAAAATGTTCACTGCACATTAAAAAATGTTCATGAAACAATAAAAAATGATCATGCATTTTGGTGAAAATGTTACATGCCATTAAAAAATTGTGAATTTTAAAAAGAAACATATTCATGCATTTCAAAAATATGTTCATGACATTCCAAAACATGCTTAAACAATGTAAAAGAAATGTTCAAATATTTTAAAAAATGTTTTACACCATTATAAAAAATGTTCACACGTTTCCAAAATAAGTTTGTGAAATATTTATAAAATGCTTTTTAAACTAAAAATATGTCCATATAATTTTAAAAATCTTCCATACTATTCAAAAAGGTGTTTATGACATTCAAAAAAATTCTTAACACTTTAAAATGTTTTAAGGTTTATAAAATAACGTGTGTATTCTCTTATTAAACATTTCATTGTGTGTTAAAATTCACCATGCATATATAATTGTTCGATGTGCATTTATGAAATAATCAACATCTACTCATAAAATGTTCAACATGTATTTAAAAATAGTAAAACATGTATGTGAGAAATGTTCGACCTATATACCTAAAATCGACAACGTTTCTTTTCAAAGTCGACATGTATAAAAAATAAAAAAAAGAGAAAAGAGAAATCAATGAAAACCGAAAATTTAAAATCCAAAATAAAAATGGATGAAAACCAAACAAATTGGAAGAACAATTGAACAAAAGCAAAAACCAAAAGAAAACCGATGAAAACTAATAGGACACAGAAACAACATGGAAAACTTTTCGGGTAAAAAAAAACATGGAAAACTTTATATTTGAACTAGTCCGTAAAACCTTATCAAAACCGTGTAATTTTCCGGCCCACTCGAAAAAAAACTTGAGCGAGGCTACCACACGCCTTATAATAGACAAAGATTATTCGCTGTTGCACACGAAACAGCCTGGAGACTATATTGGGTGCACGATTATGTAGCGCTTTATGGGGGGAGCTCCTAGTTGGCGCTTCAGGCGCCAACTTTTTTTTTCCTGAGACACAGGCGCCAACTAAGAAGAGAGCTGGCACTCACAGCCAGATGGTGGGCTGGCCCACCGCTCGCCCCGCTGGCCGCTCGCTCGCTCCTAGTTGGCCAGTGTTTTTTCATTCGTTGACTTAGAAAAAAGACAAATAAATGAACACAAAAAATACAAAAAAATAAAAAAATTGGCCTTAAGAAATGTTCATTAAATTTATTAAAATCCATCAAACTTGAAGAAAAGTTCACTGATTTTGAAAAATGTTCATCAATTTTGAAAATAAACTCATCAAAATTTTCGAAAAGTCTTAGTGATTTTCAAAAGTAATCCAAATTTTTGGTAAAAATTCATGTATTTCATAAATATTTAATAGGAATTGATAAGGTTCACCCATTTTGGAAAAAAATTCACTGATTTCGAAAAAATATTCATCAAATCTGAAAAAGTTCATCATCTTTGAAACAAAGTTCATCAATTTTGAAAAAACTTCATCGAATTTGATTAAATTCATCATTTTTGAAAAACAAACATCGAATTTTAAAAGGATTCATCATTTTTGAAAAAAGTTCATCGAATTTGAAAAAAAGTTCACCAATTCTGAAAAAAAGTTCAACGAATTTGATAAAAAATCATCATTTTTGAAAAAAGTTTATCAATTTTTGAAAAAGTTCACACAATTTTAAAACAAATCATCGATTTTTTTAAAAAAAATCATTGAATTTGACAAAAAAAAACCATCAAAACTAAAAAAAATCATCCATTTTGAACAAAGTTCATCAAAATTTATCAAAAAAATAGTAAGAGATATAAAAAAGAGAAAATTGAGCAGATCGGTTCGAACAAAGAATAAGTAATGAAACAGAAATAAATTTATTTGGCACATCCAAGTAGATGTGTGGGTGGTTATTGCGGTTTCTTTGGAACCACCTTTTTTTTAGAAAGTCTTTGTAACCAGCTAGTCCTTGGTTCGAATCCCACCTAGCGCATAATTTTTTGCGGTATTAAAATACCCAGTATAATGAGCTGGCCCATCACGGGGTGCTGTAGGCGCCAGTTTGCGAAAATGCACACAAACGGATGCCTACAGCGCTAAAATAGGAAACGTCCTTTATGGAGACAGTAGCTCGGCTCACGTACGAGATCAGGAAGTGGCCGGGCCATTAGCCATGGGATTTGATTCGTTGATGTCACAGGAAGTGGCTGGACGAGTAGCCATGGGAGTTTTTTTTAGGGAAGTAGCCATGGGAGTTTGATACGCTGATGTCACACACGTTTCTATTTTTTGTAATTTTATTTTTATTTTGAAAATACTAAATATATAAATTACCTTTTGTCTAAAAGTTTGCACACTTATAATTATGTTCACGCAGTGTAAAAAATGTTCAATCAACTTTTTGAATTTTTTTGTATCCGTGAAATACATGTGGGTGGATCGGGTTTGAAACAAATGCAGGTTGTACTTTGGGAACAATATATACAAGGCGAGTGATAGGCCCCGGCACACCGGCCCAAATCTGGACCGGTTGATCGTGCACCATTCGATTCAACTAATTCCAATCATCTGACTTCGTGATAGGTCGTCTTCTTCCTCCCCGCATCTCAGATCCCGCGGGTAGCAGGTCTTCCTCCTCTCGACAAATCCAGCCATCATACACGCATGGGAGTCGTGGCTGCACTCACTCCATGCCTGTAATAGCTCGTCGTCGGTCGCCCTCGTAGCCAGTCATCGACCTCGCCATCATCGTCGACCCAGCAACTTTTGCCCCGCGGTTGCAGTTCCCTCACTAGCGATGGCAGCTCTGGTAGGACACCCACAACCCCGGTAGCGCCGGTCGCTGGTCGCAACACCCCAACGACGAGCTCTCAAAAAAGTACTCTCCTTCGGATTTGCTGGTGGCAACAAAAATGTCCGCTAGTAGTAGCAAAAAATTGTGCTGGTTCCAGCAAAAGTAGCTTGTCGGTGCTGCCATCCCGTTGCCATTGAAGCAAAATCAATCATCGGTTGTGGCTTTTGTGATTGCTGGTTACAACAAAAACAACTTCTGATCCAGCTCGGGACTTCTTTGGTAGTAGCAAAAACAACAACAATGGTTCTAGCAAAATACATAGTCAGGGGTCTCGACAACCTCATGAAAAAAGGATGTAACAAACAACAGTACCTATAGTAGCAAAACCCAAAATCGTTGTAGCAAAAGGTGGTGCAAAATGATTTCAGCAAAAAAAACATGGCAGCAAAGTTTGATTAGTCCTAGCAAAATATGAAGACGGTGGTAACAAATTAGTACACTGGTTCCAACAAAAATAAACATAGGAGCAGAATCTGGGTTGGTTCCAACAAAAAGTGAAGACACTAGTAGCAAAATTTAGATATGGTTCCAGCAAAAAAAATACCCAGTTCCAGCAATGAAAAAGCTACAAAAATTGAGAACAACGTTTTCCCTCACCGGAGCCGATTGCCCCTATCCTATGCTTGTAGCAAAATGCCACCTAGGGGGTGCTACCTCATCGGGAGGATAGAGGGATAGAGATGATGGAGATAGGGAGCAAGAAGAATGGGGACTTCACCGGTGTCGGGAGAGTGCATTCGTTGGGCGGGAGAAAAAGGGATCTGTCATCAGGAAGAACATATGAAAAGCTAGAGCGGTGGGCGGGCCCCATGCATGCGTGGTTAGAAAAGAAAGGCGACGTGCGTGGTCGCGTGGTCCACTGGACCATAAAAGATCCCACGATCAGCGTGCGTCCGGCTGGCTCTTCGGCCATCGTGTCGTAGAAAATGTTTTCCTATATACAATGTAAATAAAATGTTTGTGTAATTCAAAACATATTTTGAACCACTAAAATATGTACATTATAATTTTAAATATATAGGTGAAAGTGTAGTAAAAAAGTTTATACAGTGTAAAACATCTTCACATAATTATTTAAAAAAATTCATAATATAAATAAAAGCTTCAACTTGTGGTTCAAAAAACGTTAGAACACCCTCCTTTGTTTCATAATGTACTGCGATCGCGGTTTTCGATATCTAAATCTGACTATAAATTTAACCAATAAGACCGACTATAACGTTTATAGTCGGATTTAGATCTCAAAAAACACAAATGCGCTACATGATGGAGTGAAGAGAGATCAAAAAATTGTTTAACAACAAGTATTTGAAAACTGTTAAACGTGAATAAAAATATTTTAGTTTTATATGGAAAAATGTACAATGTGTATGAAAAAAATAGACATGAAACACATATATTTAAAAAATATTAAACGTTCACGCCGGACATTCCTCGCGCCGCCGCCGCTGCGGTCCCGCACCTCCACCACGTCTTCCCGCCGCCGAAGACCCCCGCGCCACGCTAGGAGAGGAGCTCCCCCATGAGGTTCCTCGTGCGCGGCCCCTCGGACTCGCCGCCCACCGCTGACAGGCTATCTAGAAGAGTTTACCCAGGTTCCAAACTTAACATAATCCTTTCTAGTGGCCCTATATAAGATCCACTTGAGCTCCTGTTTGAACTATTGGCTGATTATGGTCCAACGAGGTGAATACTTTTCTAGGCCGGCTCAGTGGACTGAGAAAGAACAACCTAAGCCCGTTCGCGCTGAAACTAACACTGCTGCTCCATCGGAAAAAAGAGAAGTGCCGACAACACAGTTCTCTGATGAAACAGAAACAGGGTTCAGACTTTTTTTTTGACGGAATCTTCGTAAGAGGGCCAGAAGCTTTGGCATTTCATTATAAAAGAAAAGAGTTGATCCAGTTTATAAAAAAAAGATCGAAAACCAAACAGAGTTGCTCAGTTTATGAAAAAAACTAGACAAAAACCGCACAAGCAACGAAGCCTTCGACCACACGACCCAAGGCTACAATTACAACAAAGCACACATCCGACTCCGGAGCCGTCACGGCCCGCACGCGAGCCACAACGCCGCACGAGACAGGTGCCTTGTAGCCCTTGCTACACAAGACGGCTAGCCGCAGACCACGAACGTTGTGCCAAACATCCGGGGCTGCCGCTCCGACTTCCAACCAGACCGACCCGTCAGATCACATCAGCCGAGTCGACGAACTCGCTACCCCCGCAACACTAGGTCGCCGCCCATGCCAAGCAAATCAGCGGACCTACCCCATAGGGTCGTCGTTGCATGGCCATCCGAGGCCGCTGCCTCGGCGTACATCCACCATCCGGAGCCGCCGCTCCAACATCCCCTACCTCGGCATCCCACCAGACACACAAAAGGCACAAGCGCCAACCGGGCCTCGTCTCCAGAAAGATAAGAGATGTCAAGAAAACGCCGTCGTCATCCGATCCAACAAACTAAATCTGGGTTTTCACCCTAAAGACGAGGACCCATTTGGTTGGAGGTGGATTGGGTCTCCTCGACGACGCCATCAAGATGAAAACGACGCAACAGGCCGTCACCGTCACCGGCACCGAACAGGTCGGGCAAAAATTTCGTCCAAAGCACCGCGAAAACCACCGACACTGGACCGCCGCGAGGACAGTTCATCGCGCCGCAGCCCTTACAGATCTAGGGAGCCGCCCACCAGAAGCACCACCGGCCAAGCCACTGCCCACACGGCCAGGGGCACGACACCACATCCACCTTAACCCGTAGCAGCCACACCCAGCAGACCACCACCAACAGCTGATCACCACTCCGCCGCATGCAGGGTCGGACCTGGCAAAGCACACACCGCCCCGGCGGCCAGGGACCGCTCCCTCACGACCACCGCCGCACATCCACCTACGCGGCGCCATCGTCCAGAGCTGCAGCACGCCGCCATCACTGCAGATTGACCAGACGGACGTGCAACCATCGCCGCCACACGCCTGGGCACCTCCATCGACGGATCCAGCAACCAGGCGACAGATCCAAATCCGTGGCGGCCGTCCCGAGCACTGCCCCGCATGACCCCCAGCGAGGGAGGAGGAGAGAAGCGGCGCCGTCACCTTGCCCGGACCGCCGTCCCGCCTTGCCTGCGTCGGCGAGTCGCCACCGCCACTAGTCGCGTAGCCTCGTCCAGGGTCGCTGCTACACGCCTCGCGAGGAGAAGTCCCCGCCGCGGCCGAATGCCGAGCGGGCTTTGCCCTCGGATCCACCTGGCAGCGGCGAGGGGGGCTGGATGGAGGTGGGGAGCGGGGGCGGTAGCGGCTAGGTTTCGCCCGTGCCGCCCCCTGGGAGCGACGTGAGTGAGGGGGGGGGGGGGGCAAATATGCTATTGCTTGAACAGGTTCAGACTTTTGTTTATGGGATTTTGAACTTCAAGCACAGGGTTCAGACTTCACCACTGAGCACAAAACTGCAATACAGTACCAAATAAAAGTTCCATCCAACTCAAAGAAAGAAAGTTCCACCTAAAATTAGAAAGAAATTTCACAGCTGGACAAGTCTGAGACATTGATGTCAATCGTATCCTGCATAGCTGCGGGCCTGCGGCCACGCCCAAGGATGATCCAGGTGACCATGCTGACAGCCTCAGGTAGCCAGCCCAAAACCAAAGCCTAGCCAGTACTCCTACTCCTCCACTCGCATTCACTTGTCATGAATCTTGCAATTACTCCTGGTGTAATTGAAACGCAACCTGCCAAGCATTACCACTGTATAAGCTCACGCAACGCAAGCGTAGGTCATGCATGACTCGGTCGTGACACCCAGCGATCAGCAGCACATTACATCGCAGTTATGGTCGTATCAATAGCTGCTCCAGAAGCCAGCCATCAACAAGGAATTGAAGAACTTCACAGACTCACAGTATAACCATGACGTCTGGTAACACTGAAGAAAGGGAAAACAATGCATTTCAGAGTTAGCACCATGCATAATAACCTTCAGGTATCCTGTTTTTCACTTCCAGAGTTTCACTATGGTCAAACCATATTAAGAAAGTGTTGTAACATTTTTTTGTTATCTCTTGGGGAGAGCGGAGAAGCGTCAAACTGTGCATAGCTGGACTCTACAGCAAAAGTTTTTTTTTGCCAGATATTCGGGTAGGTGAGTGTTGAAGTGGTGCCTTGAATTCGCAAGAGGTAAATGCTAGCACTACTGATAGTCTGAAGATGCTCCACAAAGTTGCAGCACCACCCTGCTACCAGGTTCATAACTGTTGCAGAATCTTTGGACAAAATTTCTGCAGCCCGAACTGCGGTAACATGATATACATCGCATGCCCTCCTTTTCAGTTAGAACAACGTCACTTCGGCTGGAAAAGGCTTTCCGCTCATCTTTTATATCTAAATAGGCAGCCCCACTAACATATTTCTCTTAACATGCAAGCATGTCATTGCCATCTCATCATTCAACGTGTATGGAAAAGGTCCATCTCAACTTGCAATTATGCACAATAAAAATCCACCTCAATATGCAAACATGCATGCACGGAATTTATAATTCTAGTTTATTATGCTATTTACATTTAGTTCTTGTATTCGTTCAAAAACTATTATTTCAAATATTCATGTTCCATATAACCAAAACCTCATTTTTATATCTAAATAGCTAGCCTCTGTTAACATATTTCTCTTAATATGCAAGCATGCATCTTATCATTCAATATGCATGAAAAAGACCCACCTTAATATGCAACTATGCATAATAAAAATCCACCTCAATATGCAAACATGCATGCATGGATTTAATTCCATTTATTATGCTATTTACATTTAATTCTTATATTCATTCAAAAACTATTATTCATGTTCCATATAACCAAAACCCATTGAAATATTCTAAAACATTCCCGCAATAATGTGCTGCACATCATCTAGTTTTATAAATAAAGCAAACCGCGGTAGCCATAACAAAGGTCCAGCAAGACAACAATCCGACGCATACCACACAACGACACACACAAACGAAAAAGTGCAAATAGGGTTTTGCCGAGGGCACTAGCTCAACAAGCCCTAAAGAAAAAACAAATATCAGAGGCCCGTGTCATGAAGATGACTAGGCGGCTAGTTCGGGTCTAGCAACGGAGGAGGTAGAGGAGGTGCCAATCGAAGAGCCAATGATCTGTGATCTGCGGTGCGAGAGAGAGTCAATGTCGGCGCACTCTGGTCCGCGACTAACCGGCTTCCACAGTTGAAAAAAAACACAATTTTTAAAGAGCATTAGAAGACCGCCACAACAGGGAGTGCTCCCGTCTTTAACATCTACACACAAAAGAGCAAACACTTGCACCCAACACGGATAAGAGGGTTGGCAAGCCCCTTGAACTCGTTACTTGCAAGGATTAAATCTTAATAGATAAGTATTGTAAATGCAGAATAAAATAGAAGTAATAAAATGCAGCAAGGTAAATAAGGTTTTTAGTTTTATATTTAAGTGGACCCGGGGGCCATAACGTTCGCTAGAGGCTTCTCTCTCACAGAAAGTATATTGTGGGTTGACAAATTACCGTTGTGAAATTGATAGAAAAACGCATAGTTATGACATGTTATTCAAGGCAATGATCATGTATATGGACATCACGTCCGTAAGCAAGTAGACCGCTATTTAGCATGCATCTAGAGTATTAAGCATGATGTAGATAAAGAAAACTCTACTAATATGAATAAACCCTATTGTTTTATCCTTAATGGCTGTAATATAATACTGGTCCTGACCCTTTCTATCACGAGGATAGAGCACTGCAAGATTAAACCCATCACAACTCACCACTCCCACTGAAGATAAATCAATCTAGTTGATCAAATCAAACCGATAGATGAGAGATGATTACAAAGCTATAACAATCATGCATAAAAGAATTCAAAGAAGACTCAATTATTCATGAATAATATGATCATAAACTCACAATTCATCGGATCCCAACAAACACACCGTAAAGGAGATTACATCGAATAGATCATCGTGAAGATGCGATGAACTTTGTATTAAAGATTATATAGAGGGAGAGCCATCTAGGTAAAAGCTATAGATCCATAGGTCTTTGGTTAACTACTCACACATCATCATGGAAGCAGCAAGGTTGATGTAGATGCCCTTCGTGATCGACCCCCCCTCCGGTAGAGTATCAGAACAGGGCTCCAGATGGACACACGGCTGAACTGAGACTTGCAGTGGAGGAAAAAGGGTTTCGACTGGCTCTCTATTATTTTCCTAATTTTAGAGAATATATAGAGGCAGAGCTAGGTCAAACGGAGCGACGATTTGGTCCCGAGGCAAGGGGTGTGCCCTACCCCCTGGTCATGCCTTCTTTCCTTAGCACCGCCTCGTGTAGTCTCCGGAATCCCACTGAAGCTTCGAGGTCTTATTTTTGTCTAGAAAAAACCATCAAAAAAATTCGGGGCATTTGGACTTCGTTTGGTACTGGTTTCCTGAAATGCAAAAACAAGCAAAAATAATAATTGGCACTAGGCACTAGGTTAATAGGTTAGTTCATAAAAATTATATAAAATAGCATATAAATGCATATAAAGTATCCTAGAGTGATAATACAATAGCATAGAACAATAAAAAATTATAGATACGTTGGAGACGTATCATATACAAAAGAAATTTTGTGGGACAGAGATGGACTGGTTCGAAGTAGTGGGTGCGCCCAGACATGTCCAGTCCTCCCTATATCCACCTTACATATGAGCTGGATATCATGCGTGCAATACAACCTAGACATATGGGCTGACTTTGAGGAGTTCGGTTGGGTGGTGTTTTTGAGTCTGGACACCCGTCGAGACTGGTTCCAATATTTAGGAAATAAGGGAAGTCCAATTGTAGATGCTCTCACCTCAGTCATGGCAGGTCCATAAATATTCATCATTTCTACTTTAACTCGATGCCTGATATCAAATGCGCATACTCCGGTATCGACGAAAATTTAACCGCTGCGTGTGGTGGTGTGTTAGAGGGAGGGGAACGAAGAGAGCAGGTGAGTAGATCACTTAACTTCCATTCAATGATGAAAATGAAAAGAGAGAAGGAATCAGCTTCCCCTTTAAGTTAGGGGCGTGCCCTACCCCCTAGTCAAAACAACATTTTATTTCTTCATAAAAAAGAGAGAAGGAATCAGCTTCCCATTTAACACACATATGACAACATTTCTTCTAAAATACATTGGGAACTCTACACGTAAAATTCAACATTCATTAGTATTACGGGGCGAAGATGCGATGAACTTTGTATTAAAGATCATATATATAGAGAGAGAGCCATCTAGGTACTAGCTATAGATCCATAGGTCTGTGGTAAACTACTCACACATCATCATGGGAGCAGAAAGGTTGATGTAGATGCCCTTCGTAATCGATCCGCTCTCCGGTAGAGTACAAGAACAGGGCTCCAGATGGGCACACAGCTGAACTGAGACTTGCGGTGGAGGAAAAAGGGTTTCAACTGGCTCTCTATTATTTCCCCGATTTTAGATAATACATAGAGGCGGAACTAGGTCAAACGAAGCCACGAGTTGGTCCCAAGGCAAGGGGCGTGCCCTACCCCCTGGTCAAAACAACATTTTATTTCTTCATAAAAAAGAGATAAGGAATCAACTTCCCATTTAACACACATATGACAACATTTCTTCTAAAATACATTGGGAACTCTACACGTAAAATGCAACATTCGTTAGTATTACGGGGCAAAGAACAGTTACGTTATGTCGGCGAGGAGGAAGGCAACACCCCGCCTTGCCAAGGAGGACAATAGTTGCAAACGACGACTCCCCTGATTATCCCTTGGGCATACAATATGTATCCATGCATTGACATGGAAGTCAATAATCACATGTGCCATGAGTTGTCACTCTTGAAGGTTGGAGAGTCCTATGCGGTAGGAGTCTTCGGTGAGGAATCAACTTGTGGCTTACCCCGAGAAGTTTGTGAAGGTTTGCTGGCCACCTCAAGTTCTACCACTAGTGGTTGAGAATCACATTCTTTGTGATATCCAAAGGATAATAGGGTGGTCCTTTGTGATCTTGGTGTGCTTCAGTGCTAACACCCACTCCTCCAATAGTGACTAGTTTCCTTCTAAGGAAGTGAACATTGAGATACATCCTCGTGTCTGGAGCTTCAGTTACTCATAACCCTAGCTCTTTACTTGTGGTCTACTTTGGCCATTTAACCTTGCATTGACTTCATCCTATTGTGTTGCTTACCTCAATATATCATTGTTCTCACTTTATTGTACTCATCGATCTCACCTTAACAATTCTTTAGGCTCATCTTTATATTCTGCAATACCTAATCTTGCTAATAATTAATTATTTCTTGAAACTTTACCTATTCAACCCCTTTAGGTCCATCTCAATCCTTTCAATTCGTATTAGAGCCTCATGCTCTATATTATGGATTACTGCCTTAGAGCGAGGTGTCTTTAGAGGGTGACCAACAACCTATCATGACCAAAGGGGACGAATATCCAAAGGTGGATTCCTCATCACAAGATGAGAAGATATTCTCTTCCATTGATATTGACAGGGTGTTGGCAAAACACACTTGTAATATGAGGTCTATGATGATCTTGCATTGGAGGAAAGAATGGGATCGGAACGTTCTGGTGGTGTCCCTGTGCCTCTCAAGCGGAAAATGGACTAGTGGGAACAAAACCCAATCCCCCTTTTTCCCTCTATCACTCCTAGGAGTAGTAATCATGTCGATTTTGAATGGGACTACCTCAAATCATTCAAGTCACTTCCCATAGAACCAAAATTAAACTATCAAAGCAACCATCCAATTTATAAAGGTAAGGTAAAGTTTTCAACATGGAAAATTGAGAGGAGGATCACATCAGGAGCACCTCCAAGGAGATTTGGAAGACCATGGTTGACCGCTTCACCCCCATCAACCCCAATAATATTACCCCCCATAAGAAGCTTTTGATGACAAGTTCAATGATCCTACATGCATGTTGATAAGGAAGGGTTTATCCGAGGGTGAGAAGGAACCCTATTTTCATATTCGATCCATCAAACAACTATTGGGTACTCTTGTGTTGACAAAGACCGGTACCTCCACACTTCAAATATCCACATACAAAATGGCAAAGATCTAGGTGTTATGTCTACAACACAACTTCTATTCTTGTAGACTTTGTTGCCCCCCCAAGCTCAATGTTCTATAGGGAAGCAACAAATTTCTCTCAAGTGGATGACCTAATATTTATCAATCCACGAGAGGTGTAGGATGATTGTATTTTCCTCTTAAACAACACCGCTAAGATACAAGAAATATCATGTGCCTCCAACCTACCTAATACAGTTGTCACTTGTATAGGTACTCTAGCTCGGTGAATAGATTGATAAATTTGATGATAGATAGGTAATACTGGTGTTGCAAGTATTTTTGTATTTTCTAAAGTATTAAAAATAACATGGTAACAAGATGGAAATGTGACTTAAATGAGGTTTGCAAAGCTTGGAAACAAGGTCTAGGGTACATAGGTTTCACTAGTGTCATCTCCCAACATGACAATTTCATTGAATTACATGATACAACCTCACAAAATTTATTTTCACTAGATCAATTCCGGAAGAGATATCATAGGTATGGCTAGGCACACATTTAAATTTGTCTTTCTAGTCTATATGACACACCAAAATGTCACCTCAGGCAACCCTAAACGTTACACTAAGCAACCACCTCTTGGTAATGAAGGTTCCCCCCTCCGACAGAGTGACAGATCAGAGAAAAATGATGTTTACCTCGAAAATGTGATGTGATTGCGGCAAAAAAATCAACGATAAATTGTAGATTGTTTTGGGGGTATATATCCATCGGGCACCGAAGGCCAGCTAGGGGGGGGGGGGCAAAGGCCATAGATGCCCACCTAGGCGCCCAAAACTCTAGGGCGCCTAGGCAATAGGGGTGGCACATGGGGTGTTTCCTTGGCCCTTCGGACTTCTCCCGTCCTGAAACTTCCCAAATCATTTTGATATGTTTTCTTCTTCTTTTTCTATGATGTTCCCGAAATACAAAAAAAACACCTGACAATGTATTAATATGTTAGTCCAATTAAGTTGATAAAAAAGTAGGCCCAATGTCAAAAAATGATAGCAAAGTAGCACGAATCATACTAAAATCATTGATGTGTTTGAGACATATCAAGATGCTCTACTTTGTGTTGCAAAAGAATGAGAAACCTCAAGAGATTAACGATCGACTCAAGGCCCTTGTTGTAAAGATCCAAAGGTATGACTGTGGTAGGACTGGTGATGGATTCACCATTACCAGTCAGTTTTTCATTGATAAGGTATTGATCCCTCTTTACCCTCACTACGAGAACATGGTTTTCCACAAAAGGCATGATTAAGGTTTCACAAACATGACTCCCTATGATGTGATTTCTACCTTCTTGTCCCGTGAAGAATTTGTGATGAGTGGAAAGAAAGCCATTTCCATGCAAGGATGAGTGCGCAAGCCAAGTCTTGCATTAAAGGCCAAGCATGTCGAGTTGTTGAATCAAGTAATTAGGAAGAATGTGAAGGAAAAGGAGAAGAGGTTGACTCTGATGAGTGCACCCCATATGATCAAATCATACTTTTCTGTCAAGAGATATAGCGAGGATGTTTACAAGAACAAGGCAATTTTTCATTGATGTAGAAAGTTAGATCTTTCTATAATTTTAATTCAGCAAAGAACTTGGCTGATGTCATTATGAGAAGAGGAAAGACAAGCCAAGATTTTCTAATGAAAACTTTGTCAAGATTTTTTTGCCAAATCCCTTGAATGACAAGCTCAAAAGGAGAGAATGAAAGACCATCATTGTTAAATAAGAATCTAACTCTGATGATGATGTGCGTGTTGCCGGTGTATCCCAATTGCAGCTCGTTAACAAGAAAGGTGATCTAGTGAACTACGAATACGGGAGGCTACAAGGGCAACTCCGGCAAGTGTTTGATGACCAAGATTGTCGTTGACGATGAGCAGGATGAATCCACGAATGAGTCTAAGGTACCTTCCTCCCCTAGCCCTCCTTTATTCACTCCCAAGACTCCTACTAATAATTTCCATGTTGCGAAAGGATGAGTGTGATAAGGTGAGGTTGTTCATCACTTAGATAAGGCAACTTTTAGTTTTAGATTCTATTATAACAAACTTTGATGTAACCCTTAGCTTTTTGACTCACATTTTGTGTCCATGCATGCCTTCACCAATCTATACCACTCCCTTCAGTCCTAAATATTTGTCTTTTTAGATATTTAACTATGAACTACATACAAAGCAAAATAAATGAATCTACACTCTAAATTATGTCTATATACATTTGTATGTAGTCCATAGCGGAATCTCTAAAAAGACAAATATTTAGTGTTGAACATGTAGACTCTGCGTACACGTCTATAGGTGTTGGTTGTATATTGCACCTATCACGTCTCCCTCTAATTGTAATCTGTATGTAACTTCGGAGACAAGACATGAGTTGCACCCCTTGTACCTATATATGTGCCTAGTGCACCATCAATGAGAATCATGGATGCATGCAATCACTAACTTACATGGTATCATATATCATGCCGATCCTACCTCCTGTGCTGCCCTAGCCGCCGCCGCCTCATGCCACCGCCGCTCCCTAGCCGCCGCTGTCGCTTCCTGCTGCTTCCGCCGCTGATCCTCCTTCCACAGCTCGCACGCCCTACCCGCCTAACCCTAATCTTCCTCCCCAGCTGCCGTCGGCCTGTGTCGTCGTCGCCGTTCAAACCCTAAAACCCTACCGCTACCATCTACCCTCCACTCAACCGCACCCGCCACCACCACCGTGCCCACCTACCCT
This sequence comes from Hordeum marinum, assembly GCA_022496015.1. Taxonomy (NCBI): domain Eukaryota; kingdom Viridiplantae; phylum Streptophyta; class Magnoliopsida; order Poales; family Poaceae; genus Hordeum; species Hordeum marinum. The sequence goes on from CM039676.1 coordinate 182,166,321, forward strand.
CCTGTCGCGCCACTGCCATCATGTCAGTTCACTCCTCCCAATCCAGAACACCAACCCCTTCGCCGACCCCGATCCTGCTGACATCCGCAACCTCGACATCCATGGGCGTGTTCCCGTCACCCTTGACCTCCACGACTCCTTGTATTATGCGTGGAAGACCTACTTCTCGCTCGTCTTTCACGAGTACAACGTCGTGGATCACATCGATGGCTCCGTCAACTCCATCGACATGAAGGACGACTCCGAGTGGACATCCATTGATGCCACCCTCATCTGGTGGTTCTTCCCCACCATCTCCAAGGATCTCTCTCACACCGTCATCAGCGAGGGCGATGATGCGCATGCCGTCTGGGTCAAACTCAACGGCCTCTTCACCGACAACAAGCTTCAGCATCGCGTCCTCTTGTAGCAAGAGTTCTTTGGCTGTCATCAAGATGATCAGTCCATTGACGATTATTGTTGCCGTCGCAAGACGTTGTTCGATGAACTACGTGACATTGGTGCTAAAATCGATGATGACACACTCCTCAGCACTCTCATCGTCGGCCTCAACGAGGACTTCGGCAACACCGCCTCCAACCCCACCTTGATGCCGGATCCCTCGTTCCCCAAGTTCGACGCCTACCTTCGCTTGGAGCAATGATGGATGAAGTAGGTCAAGCGGTGGGTTCATCACACTGCCCTCGCCACGGGTATCTCTCGCGGCGCTTCGCCTCCCGCGCCTTGTGCCCCGGTACCTACCGCACCCTCGGGGTTCTCCCCCTACCACCCGTGCCGCCCATGCCATAGCAGCCACAACAAGGCGGTGGCAGCGACGGTGGTGGTTGGCGCAAGAACCGTCGTGGTGGCGGACCTCCGAAGTAGCAGCAACAACAACAACCGGCATACGGGGGGCCTCGTCAACAGCAGCCTACCCTGCCTTGGACATATGGTATGAATCCATGGACTTGAGTTGTTCATGCCTATTCGATGCCGGTGCCTCGGCCCCCTACGCCAGACCTCCTCGGGCCTCCTCCACCGCGTCACCACGCCTACCTCGGCGCACCCGGTCCTGCTGGTCTCTCGGCCCTGCCCGCCCTGCCTATGGCTGGCGGCTATCTCGCTGCCCCGACACCTCCATACGGAGGGACCCCCTACGACAGGACCCTCCCACAACAGGCGCCTTCGCCGTGGGATCCCGCTCTACTTGTGGCACTACACTCGTCCCCCTCTACAAACAACTATGGTGGCGGTGGTGACTGGTACATGGACTCGGGTGCCATTGCTCATATGACCTCTCATCCCGGTAACCTCATCTCCTCCACTCTAGTTCATACTCCTACTCGTATCACCGTTGGTAACGGTTCATCCTTACCCATCACCCATATAGGTCATACCTCATTTCCCTCTTCATCTACACCTATCAACATGTCTAACGTTCTTGTTTCTCCTGACTTAGTCACGAATCTTTGTTCCGTTCGTTGTCTTGCTCGTGAAAATCCTCTTACTGTTGAATTTGATGCTGTCGGTTTTTCTATGAAGGATGCTTGTACCCGGATGGTGCTGCACCGATGTGACAGCCCTGAGGATCTCTACTCGGTGCATCCCTCCACCACCACCTCCACCCGTCTCATCTCCCTTGCCGCTGGCGTCGATCTTTGGCATGCTCGCCCGGGCCATCCTAACTCCACCATTTTGCGTCATATTCTTGAGAGTTTTTCCTTTTCATATAATAAGGTTGATGACCACACTTGTGAGGCTTGCCGTCTTGGCAAACACGTTCGTCCACCCTTTAGTGCATCTACCACTATTGCTACTTTTCCGTTTCAGTTAATTCATAGCGATGTCTGGACATCCCCGGTTGCAAGCAACATGGGCTATATCTATTATTTGTTGATTTTAGATGAATTTTCTCACTATGTGTGGGCGTTTCCTCTTTGTCGCAAATCCGACGCACTGGCCACACTCACCGCCTTTTACTCTTATGTCACCACTCAATTTGGTCGTCCCATCCTAGCATTCCAAACTGATAACGGAAAAGAGTTTGACAACGCTGCTGTTCGGCACCTTCTTGCCACCCATGGTACTATCTTTCATCTCACATGTCCTTACACGTCTCAACAGAACGGTCGCGCCGAGCGCATCCTCCGCATTCTTAATGACTGCGTTCACACCTTACTCTTCCACTCTAACGTGCCTCCCCGGTTTTGGCCAGACACGCTCGCCACCGCCACCCTTCTCATCAACATCCTCCCATGTCGTCCGCATTGGAACTACGCACCTCATCAGCTTCTCTTTGGTGCGCCTCCATCTTACGATGGCTTTCGCATCTTCGGGTGTCTCTTTTATCCTAGTACAACGTCCACCACTCCTCATAAACTCGCGCCTCAGTCCATTTCCTGTATTTTCCTTGGCAATCCTCCTAACACCAAAGGTTACCAGTGCTATGATCACGTGTCCCACCGCATCTATTCTTCGCGGCATGCGTACTTTGACGAGATGGTGTTCCCTTTTTAGCAGGTACCATCTCGAGTCGAGCCACCCACGGTCTCTCAGGCCATCCTCCCATGGCACGAGAACCCATCGTAGTCCGCCTCTACACCACCCTCTGGCCGGCTGCCGGCGCCGTGTCGCACCCCGGTCTTGTCATCGCGCGCGGCGTCTCCTGCCCTGACGGTCCCTTAGGACGTCTTGGGCCCCACCGCTTCCTCAGGCGCCGCCTCCATGCGCGCTGTGTCTCCTGCCCCGACGGTCGCTTCGGACGTCTTGAGCTCCGCCGCCTCCTCAAGCGCCGCCTCCACTAGCTCTCCAGCCGCCATGGCAGTTCCTTCGGGCACGACTAGCACCTATGGGGCCCCTTCCTGTGTGGTGACCCGGGCTCACACCAGGACGCTCCGGCCTAGTACACGCTACCCCTCCGACGAATATGTGTGTGCTGCCTCGACATCATCATCGTCCCCGCTCCCATCCTCCGCTCGTGCAGCTCTTCGGGATCCGAATTGGCTTGCGGCGATGCAGGAGGAGTTTGATGCTCTTCAACGCAACTACACATGGCAGCTTGTTCCGCGGCCGCCTAATGCCAACTTCATCACTAGCAAGTGGGTGTTCCACCACAAGACTCACCCGGACGGTTCTCTTGAGCGCCATAAGGCGTGCTGGGTGGTACATGGCTTTCGACAGTGCGCTAGCGTCGACTTCACCGACACTTTTGCCCCGGTTGTCAAACCGGGTACCATTCGCACTGTCCTCCAGCTGTCTGTCTCCCGTGCCTGGCCCGTTCACCAGCTGGACGTGTCGAACGCCTTTCTCCATGCTCATCTTCAGGAGCAGTTGTTCTGCCAGCAGCCCACTGGTTTCGTCGACGCCGCACACCCAGATCATGTGTGTCTGCTCTACAGGTCACTCTATGGATTGAAGGAGGCACCTCGAGCATGGTACCAACGCATGGCAACCTTTCTTCAGCAGATGGGGTTTCAGTCCACTCGCTCCGACACCTCGCTCTTCATATATCATCAGGGCGCCGGTACTGCATACCTCCTCCTCTACGTCGATGACATCATCCTGATAGCATCCTCCTCCGCGCTACTCCAGCAGATCACTTCTCACCTCAGCGACGAGTTTGCTCTTAAGGTCTTGAGGGCAGTGGCGAATCTAGGATGAATTTGAAAGGCAGGCTCAATAACAATACAAGGGCTAAAACTGGGTTAAGATGAGCTGAAACTAGGCTAAGATGGGCTGGGATAGGCTGGATTTTAGTTTTGGAGGGCAGGCTTCAGCCTGTTGATGCCTGCCCAGTAGAATCGCCACTGCTTGGGGGCCTACACTACTTCCTCGGCGTCGAGGTCATTTGCTGTCCTACCGGTTTCTTTCTGCATCAGCAGAAGTACGCACATGAGATTCTGGAGCGAACAGGCATGCTTAACTGCAAGCTTATTTTTCACACCTATTGATACGAAGGCCAAGGTGTCCGCTATCGAGGGATCTCCAGCGTCTGACACCACCTTCTACAGGTCCATCGTCGTTGCTCTTCGATATCTCAAACTCACGCGGCCAGAACTACAGTATGTTGTTGGACAGATGTGCCTTCACATGCACTCTCCGCGCGACACTCACTCGACATTGGTGAGAAGTATTCTTTGATACATCCGTGGCACTATGGCCATGGGTCTCACCCTGACACCCTGCTCCGCCACCGACCTCGTCGCCTACTCCGACGCGGATTGGGCGGGCTGCCCGGACACTTGACGCTGCACCTCTGGCTACTGTGTTTACCTCGGGCCCTCCTTGATATCGTGGTCGTCTAAACGACAACCCACGGTGTCCCGCTCGAGTGCCGAGGCAGAGTACCGCGTTGTGGCCAATGCTGTTGCGGAGTGTTCCTGGCTACGACAGCTGCTTCAGGAGTTGCTGGTTGAGGTTCCTAAGGCCACACTTGTCTTCTGTGACAATGTGTCCACCGTCTACCGCTCGGCCAACCCAGTTCATCATCGATGCACCAAACACATTGAGCTCGACATTCACTTTGTTCGTGAGCAGGTTGTGCTTGGTCGCATGCGAGTCCTACATGTGCCCACCGATCAGCAGTTCGTCGATGCCATGACAAAGGGGCTATCAACCTCGACCTTCGTGGGCTTTCGGTCCAGTCTCTGCGTCTTCGGCGATGCTTCGACTGCGCCAGATGTGTGTGTGTGTTAAACATGTAGACTCCACGTACACGTCTATAGGTTTAGTCGTGTATTGCACCTGTCATGTCTCTCTAATTATAGTCTGTATGTAACTTGTGAAACAAGACATGAGTTGCACCTTTTATATCTATATATGTGCCTAGTGCATCATCAATGAGAATCATCGATACATGCAATCCCTAACTTACATTTAGAAACGGAAACAAAGGGAATACTATATGGTCTACCAGTAATATGACATATGAGCCGATGGATCTTTACAATCGGCAACTATAACTAATTGATTCAAAATTGAGAAAATGTGGCGTCAAATGTGACGTTAGATATTGCAATCCTACGTCAGTATTTCAGGGATTCGCCTGGGTGACCATTCTCCGTCATCCATCATCCGATGTGACTCTGACTTGCACGTGAGGAACTAGCTTCATGTTGTGAACCGGCAATGCTAGACAAGGTGGTAGTAGCACACGCTACGAAAATGCTTTTTGGAGCTCGGCCTTCATGGAGGTCGGTTTTTAAAAAACATAAAAATCATGAAAATTCATATTTATGCATTCAAAAAAATCTAAAAAAATACAGATATACATGGAGACATAACATACATGTGTGTAAATTTTTAGGACGAAATAGTTGAAATGAAGGCTGTGTAAAAAAGACAAATCTGAGGCTTTTTAACACATGATACTATTCATCCTCAAAGTTTAGAAATTTATCTTTTTTTTGTATAGCTCGCATTTCAAAGTATTTCATGTTGAATTTTTACACACACATACATTTCATCTTTGTATAGTTGCATATTTTTTTTCAAATTTTTTTAAACTCAAAAAGTTTGAGTTTTAAATTTTCTAAAAATAAAAGGCTTTATGGAGTTCGGTCACCAAAACGCTATACTGCAGACGCTAGAAGTATATAGATAAGTGTGCATGCAGAGGCTAGCTGCATATAGTACTACAATACTATTTTTGTCCGGGACATGCACATAGTTCTAGCTTAACAATTTAACTAACTAAATATGTATAAAATGTGATGAAAAATATGTGTTTAGAAACTACATTTTCTATTAATTCAATGATATATTTTTGGTGACATACAATACATATAAATTAATCATATCGATGGCATAGAACTACATGCATAGCCTATACACCCAGACAAAAGTAGTAGCTATTTTCTCCTCACGCGATGTAGTAGCTATTTTCTCCTCACGCGAGTACTTTTGAATGCATGTAGGGAAGCCTTTCTTATTGTTATCGACTGTAGAAAAGAGCAGTACACATGGCAATATTGTTGGTCGTTGTGGGAAATACTAAACAAACCAGTTGAAAATTCAGACTTACATTTTACTTTAATTTTTAACAAGATGTTAAGTTTTTGAAAACATTGTGAGGTTCGTGGGCACACAAATTAAATGGACTTTATAAAATCTGACTTCAATTGGCATGAAAAGGTGAAAATATTACATCAAACTAATGTTCTGTATATTGAGTTTAAATTTGAAAAACCAAAAGATTTCAATAACACGTCAATAACATTTTGTTTTAGAAGAACAAATATTCTTTGTCTAATGCATTCTTCGTATATAAACTTGTTGTGCTTCTATGCTTTGATGTGAAGAACATAAACAAAAATTTCACGAGCTCCCACTAGAAAAGAAAAATGCACATTTGAAAATTATATGATAATTTTATCACAGCATAGCAGATTTAGTTAAATGATTTAGTATTGTGATTACGCGTAATAATATAACATGCAAAGCACGTAAAATTTACTATGTAGTTGAATAAAGTTTCGTAGGGCGAAGAGTTACGAAAAACCCAGAGCTTAGTATCTCAACATATTTTGTTCACCGCGCGACGCGCATGGCAGTGCATGAGCAGGAAAAACATGCGCGAGGTGTTCTTTCCCCAAACAAGAAAACAGCGGCAGCAGCAGCAAAAACCTAGGACGAGACCGGCCTCTGGGCCCTGGGTGGGAATGAAGTGTTGTGTTGCTATTGTGTTATTGTCGGGATAAAGGTTGGACGTTTTTACACCTAAAAATGCTGCTGGTTTCCCGGCAGGCAAAATGGCTGGACAAGGGTTTTTGTTTAACTGCTAACGAAAGATTGCAGCTCTGGAATTAAAGCTGCAGCAAGTGATGATCACTGTTTTTAATAAGCAGCACAACAGCAATGCATGATCACTGTTTTTCTGTCTATGCACGCCTGCATACATGCAAGCTTAAGTGTGATCTGCATGAATGCTTTGATGAATATGAGTAAGTTGTGGTGATACCTAGTACTGTAGTATACTGTATCAACTAGCTTATTCAATGGACACATTATGATCGGACATGTGTTTTTGCCGGCATAAACAACGATCAACACACATGATTCAAGGAGCGTGCCTGACTCGAGACCGCGCACCCTATTCCTCCCGTCTCCTTGCCACCGCTGGTGCGCACCAACACCGATCGGGCTTCTTCTTGCTCCCGTGTGGTGGGGGTCGGCGTGGGTCGAACTCACTAGGCCAGGCTGCAACATGGTGTAGGGTGCGGCAACGCAGTGGTGGAGACTGGCGGTGGTGTCAGGCGCTCGCGATGCTAGTGTGAAGAGCTACATGGTGGTTTTTTTGAACCGAAACTATAGAACAACAGTTTTACGGTAATTTTATTAAATAAATAAATACATATATACACATAGCTTGTGATGGTGGTGGCGACAGTGGTCCTCGGTATCTGCACGACGAGGGGGCTAGTGGCGCCGCCTCTGGATGAGGCCGGCTCGCCTTAGGGTTTGCTGGCACTATGCACTGGTGATGTCAAGAGATGATTGATGTAGATTGTTGGTTATTGTTGTGATCACTTCAGTCTTATTTGATATTGCTAGTTGAGTGTAATTTGTATGTGCGTGGATTGTTGTTGGACGTGTGTTTTACATATACATAGGCCTGCCGAGCTTGTGTTTATTTTATTTGTATCCGCTTGATGCTATGGTTATGTCTAATAAAACTCACCTTTTATAGAAAAAAATCCGAAGAGGAGCCTTAGCGCAGTAATAAAGTTGCTGTCTTATGATCATGAGGTCATGGATTCAAGTCCTGAAAACATACTCTTACATAAATGTAGGGAAAAGCTGCATACATTGATTCAAAATGGTCGGACCCTTACTAGACCTTGCGCAAACAGGAGTTACATGCATCGGTTTTTTTTATAGAACAAAAATCCACAGCCTTTATTAGGAGTGCATCACAGTTACACATGTTTTCCTTAACAAGGCCCAGAAGTGAGTAATTTTTGGGATTAGTACTAGCTAGAAGGGTTGGTGCGTTTTGCTGCGCCGTTGAATTTGCTGGGATTCTAAAAAAACACTCTATTTTAAAATATACGGTGCATTATTTTTTTGAAAAGTCAAACCTTTTTAAATCTCATCAAATTTGTAGAGAAACATATCAATTCATAATATCAAATCGGTGTTATTAGATTCATCAAGAAATGAATTCTCATATTTTTTTGTTTAATATTGTGGAAGTCGACATTTCTGGCTCTGAACTTGGTCAAAATTACAGAAATTTGACTTTCCAAAAAACTAATGATCCTTATATTTTGAAATTGATAGAGTATTTAGTTTGGCCGGTGAGGGAGATAGTGGAGTGTGTTTCATGTTTATTTATAATGCGATTATTTGGTGGGCTTTTTGCAATGTGATTCTGTGTTATCCGCTAATTAACCCATATTTATGTGGGGATATTTTTTTATTGTTGGTTGCGTATACTATATTCGGTTAGAAGATCATATGGTGGTGCTTTTTTTGTGGTGATGGGAGTCTACGAAGGGTTAATATATTTTTATAGACCGGTTGTTGCTGATTGATTTGAAAAATCGTTGGCCCTATGAAAATTGTAAATCAAATTCAAAATTGAATACCTCAATTGAATGAAAGAGCTTTAAAATAAGGAAACATAGAGACTTAAAAGAAATTAATGGAAGAGCTCCTTGAGAAATTATTGACGCGGTCAAAATCGGATGACCCGATTCTAAACTGAAACCTCAATTAACCGTGAAGATTTAAAAATTAGAAAGTATGGTGTATTGCAGGAAAAAAAACCAAAAAAAATGTTGACCCGGTCAAAATTGGGTGATCAAATTTCAATTAAAGACCTCAATTGATTGTGAGGCCTTTAGTCCTAATTGGAGTATAGTATATTAACTGGAGTTTCAACCTAGTTGTTAGAGTATGTATGACTCACATATTCACACTCTGACGAGCTAAATTAGGCAAGTTTGACTCTCTTGTTACCATTGTTTGGTCAGTGTCATAGAGAGTATCAGTATACGCCCTCGTTTATATTCCCTGATGCGAAGCACTTGTGCGAAGAGGGGAATGAAAAAGTTCGATGGATTGCAGCCCGCGCACAGACAGCAGCATGCATGCATGCTCCATTAATTCTTGAGCCAGCACAGAGACAAGCACTGAGGCAGGGCCAAGTGGAAGCTGTTAGTTAGCTTGTTACTGATGATTGCATGCGACTCATGCCAACTTTACACCACCACCGATAAACCGGAATTAGGCAGATTTGTGATGAATGGTCTTGGACTCGTGGCCCAACTTGCGCACCGACCATCCGTGACTTTTGTGAGTGCAGACCGAATCCAAAACCTGCAGCTTTGGCCCGCTCGCCCGTCTATGGATGAGGATGGATGGAAGGACGACGGCTAACTGCGAAGTGTGATGATGAGGCTGAAGCAAGGAATTAAAGCCCTGCATCGATCCTTCAGCATTCGGCAGCGGCGGCAGCGTTGTCGTGGCAATTGCATCGCGGCAGCAGACAGGCGCAGACACCACTTGTCTCTTGATTCAGTCCTAGCTACCACTAATAGGAGTAGGTATAAAGACAGCCGTGCGTGTGTGTTTGCGCTATAGTACGTGCGTCGCACGCGTGTCCGCCTCGTCATGATTCGTCGCACGCACCGCAGAGAAAGGAACACGGAAAAGAGGCCAGCTCCCGGCCGGCGTTGGGCTCTTTCCGGGCGTCCGCGCGCGCGAGCAGCTGCACGCGGCTACGACGCGGCTGCAGCATGTGTAGAGAGTCTAGCTAGAGACGGGAGACCGGATCGGGCGATGCAGTGATGCTGCCTCCAGCTCTTGCACCTGAGCTTTGTCGTCGGTTTTCTCTTTTGTTGTTGCGAGGATTGTCGTCGTTGTTTCTGTTCGGTGTGATTCCCCACCACCACCATTGACCTCGGATCCCGATGCAACTCCTGCCATCCAGGCCAGTCCCTCGAGTCAGGGGCGTGTAGCGAGATGCGGAACGGGTACTACCGAGTGTGTAAGAGCAAATTCAACCGGTCAATCCATTTTGTTCATCTATGTTTTTTTGAATCGAAGTGAATAAAAATATCGCTCCAACGCGACAACACAAACCTAAATCGTAAACGTTCGTGTCAATGCATTTCACGCACAAATATGATCCGGGTTTACGTCAACACGAACAAAAAACAGACGCTATGCCGTCCCCTCGGTGTCCGTTGCGTCCCCGCACGTCAGCCGGCCAACCGCATCATGCGGTTTTATTTATTGCGGCCACCTACCGCAGCCCACACATCAACAACAGAAAGTTAGGGGGACGTCCTTTTATAATGTAGGCATGCAGCGGCGGGGGAGGGGGGGAGGTCATCCACTTCCGCATCCACTGTTGCCCATATCTAGTCCGTGTGCTTCCTTGCCGGCGACAGAAACCCTAGCTAGTGTCATGGCATTTTCAGCGACAGCGGCAAGGGCAAGCTCACCGTCGGCGTCAGCTCCTCTCGCGCACCTCCTCCGTCGGCGACGCCTGCATGCCCCGTGAGGGAGCGGTTGCAAATCTCGCTCCAACAAAAGCAGTGTCACTGGCAATACCGACAGCCACTGTTGTACCCAAACGTCACGCTGTCGCACGACTAGCACCTGGATCTGCAGCGAATCCCGGTGCCGACTGTGCCGTGGTCTTGGCGGGCGCTCGCCAAGGAGATGCGAAGGCGTCGGGAGCTCCTGACGCCGGAGCAACGTCGGCTGCCTATATGCCCTGGACTCTCCCGAAGGAGAGGTCTGGTTTGCCCTCGAGCACGAGGAGCAACGCCGGCGCGGCGTGCAAGCCCACCATACCAACCCCTCATTGCCCCCATCGTCAGGTCGAAGGAGGTGAAGGAGGAGGCCGCCTACTAGGTGTCATTAGTGGTGGCCTTGCAGGTCTCTACCGAGGAGACTCGCTGCAAGGAGGAGGAGGAGGAGGAGGCTGCGTACTAAGCGCGGCTGACAGAGTCCCTCGTTTTGTCGACCGTCGGGGACTGCATCAGCCCCCCTCGTCGTCGAGGCTCCCCGCGCCCAAGGCCGAGCCGCACCCAGCGATTCCCCAGCTGACGAAGCATTACACGTTGGAGGGCGGGTTGCGCGAATGGGTCAGCGCGTCCGCCATTTGGCTCGGGGCTACACCGGCATGGGAGGCGGTGTACTCGAGCACTCGAGGCATCATCACATGGCGGCGGAGCGGGCAGAGGCCGAGCACCTCATGCATGCCGAACGCGAGGAGAAGGAGCGACGTGCCCGCGACGAAAAAGGCCAGCCAGCAGCACAGGACATGGCCCGTGCCTAGGAGGCGGCGTTCCCCTCGGCTGGCTCGGCGCCGGAGATGGTGGACCTCACCGGTACTGGCTCAGGAAACTAGGACGTCTAGGGCACTGCAGGGGCACTAAAGATAGCACACGAGCACTTAGTTTTTAATTTATGTTTAATTAATGTAAATATGGACTTTGACCGTGGTTGACCACTGTGTTAATGTTTAATTAATGTTAAGTCTGAACCTAACTCTCTTTTATTTAGTGTCGTGTGCAAATTTTTTTTGGGTCGGGCTAGCATTGAGTTGGGTGCAATGCGTCGACCTAAATCTTAAACCGGATATGGACGTTCGCGCGACCGAACCAAATGAACAAAATACGGACAAAGCAGGCGTCCGTTTGGGTCAGCCCGTTAGAGTTGCTCTAAACGTTTCGGGATTTTCGCTACAAAGATATTTATCCGCACTATTCTTTATTAGGCAATTTATCCGCACTAGTCAAATTACTCATTTAAAGCAAGTACAGTAGTGGGCTATAAGCGAGTTCACATGATATTTTTGTCTATGTGAAAAGAGAGAGGCAAGAAAATAAAATGAAGGAGTGGGCTCTCATATAAGAGTCAACCTATATATATGCTCCTAGATAAAAGCATTTAATAAGAGAAAATAAAAAACTAATAATCTTATAGCCAACATTATTATATGTACAATTAGTAATTATAACTCTTGATGATTTGGCATAATTATTCTTGGGTTATAGATGGGCGTTGGGCCATATAAAACAATATTTTTTGATTAATCTCTAAGACCCATCTAGATGCATGTTAAGTGGTGAAAACTTTAGTACCATGCTTTAATTGAGGGGTGTTGAGAATAAGAGCTGCTCTACACATGTCATTGTGAGGTCGTAAAGAGGGGGTTTACACGTGCGCTCCTCCTGCGTCGCTCGCCTCGTCAGGACGCATGGGCATCGCAAGTTGCGGGAATAAGCGAAGCTAAGGTCACACCTATGCATTTATTTTTGGCGGTATCGATATGAGTTGCATACTGTGATTGCCATGTTTATTATGTAGTCGTGGATTAAATTAATCAAAAATGTGCTATATATCCAGCAATCTAGAAACCTTATTTTAGGCACTTTTGTATTCAAGGCTTTGCCGGTACGTTACATGGACACATTTCAAGAGTTGAAAGACAGAGACCGACTTATGGCTCACAGCTATGAATGCACTCTGGGTCAGTGGTGTGATTTCCGGTGGAACGATTGATCCTCCAAAGGATAATGCATTCATGGGAAGCAACCACAATCTTTATGGGAACCTTAGTGTGATCGAAGACAAGTTGGTCGAAGGATATCTATGTGGCTCGTCAAAAACTTGTGGGATGCGCTCAAATCTAAGTTTGGTGCGACCAATGGTGGAAGCGAGCTATAGGATATGAAGCAGTTCCATGATTACATGATGTTTGATAACCGTCCTGTTCTAGACCAGGATCATGAGATATAACATCGCTAAGGCCTGGAGCTCCTGAAGTGTGAGTTACCGGACAAATTTCTCACGGGTTGCATTATTGCAAAACTCGCTCCTGAATGGAGGGACTTTGCTACTTCTCTTAAGCACTTGAGATGTGAATTCTCTGTTGAGTATGTCATCTAAGTGTTGAGAAGAACTCAAGAGTAAAGGACTCACACATGAAAGGGGCAGAGTGTGCTTATAGCGCCAATGTGGCATAGAAGAAATTCCGCAAGTTCAACGCAAAAAACACTGCCCATCAGAATACTACCTTCAAGAAGAAGGGTAAGAAGATAGATAAGAATAAATATGGTTGCTTGACTTATGGTTCAGAGGAGCATTGGGAAAACAAGTGCCCAAAAAAATACAAGAGGCCAGGACTCCAAGTTTGTCAATGTGACTATGAGCACCAATGATAACGGGCACCTTGGTTTGGTAATCTGTTTACGTACTTTCAATTTGCCAGTCCACTGATTGGTGGGTTGACATGTGTAAATATTCATGTGTGTGTTGACATGTCTATGTTCTCTTCTTATCAGGTCACACAAGACTGCTTCGTCCTGATGGGGAATGGCTCGAATGCTTCTGTCACGGTGTTGGCACAGTAGATCTAAAGTTTACTTCAGAAATGATCATGGAATTGAATATTTGCAGCATGTCCCATCCATCAATAAGAATCTCGTTAGTGACTCCCTTCTATGTAAAGAAGGGTTTAAGTTAGTATTTGAGTCCAATAAAATAGTCGTATCTTGTTATGGACTGTTTGTTGGAAAGAGATATGATTGCATAGGTTTGTTCCACCTTTCCCTAGAGGATTTCTATAATAACATCGTGAACCAATTTCATTCTAGCATGAACGAATATGAGGTTTGACATTCACATCTTTGTCACATTAATTTCGGCTGTATGATGTAGCTAGCCAGGATGGATTTAATCCTAGGTTTCACTTTAGCCAAAAGGCTCTAAGTTCCATGTGTGTGTGCAAGCTAAGAAACCTCACAAGCCTAACAAGGCCACGAAGGAGGTACACTTGGCAACACTAGATCTCATACATTCAGATCTGTGTGAAATGAATGGTGTGTTGACTAACGGTGGAAAGAAACATTTCATGACATTGATTGACGATCCCAACAGATTATGCTATATGTATTTGTTGAATACTAAGGATGAGTCTCTATACTATTTTAAAATATAAGGCAGAAGTTAAGAACCAACTTGAAATAAACCAAAAGTAGAGAACCAACTTGAAATAAAATAGAACGTGTTCAGTATCACTATGATGGAGAGTACTTTTCTAATGAGTTCGATTTATTTTGTGTGGAAGATGGTATTATAAATGAGAGGACGCATCCCTATTCACCCCAGTTCAATGGGGTTGCCGAAGGGAAAAACCATACTCTAAATTTTTTATTAACGCCATGTTAGGTATATTGGGTTTATCCAAGGCATGGGCGAGGTTATATTGACATCATGTCATTTCCTTAATAAAGTTCCCATGAAGGATAATGAGACTACTCCCTATGAGAAATAGGAAAATAAAAGACCTACGGTCACTTACTTGTGCACTTGGGAAGTTTGTGGAAACTGAACGATAACCAAAAAGCGTAGATTGAGACCAAAGACTATGGACCGTGTTTTTCTGGACTATGCCAGGCATAGCGTTGGCTTTAGATTTCTAATGATGAAATCTGATGAACACGACATGAAGATTGGAACGATCATGGAGTATAAAGATGCTATAATCTTTGAGGATAATTTTCCCATGAGAGATATGCAAAGCACTTCTAGATTGGAATCTAATGAGACTCCTGAATCTGCCATTTTGATGGAATATTATGAGCACAAGTGATGAAAATTATACGAAGGATGACAAAGACGCTCCTGTTAAGAGCAAGAGATAGAGGACTACAAGTCCTTTGGTGATGATTTCGTCGTGTACCTCGTGGATGACACTCCCAAATCCATTTCAGAAGCTTACATATCACCGGATGCTCACTACTGGAAGAATGCACTATGTAGCAAGATGGATTACATCTTGGCTAACAGGGAATGGGAGATCATTGATCATCCTTATGGTTGACAACCATTGGGATGTAAGTGGGTGTTGAAAACTAAGCTTAGCCCTGATAGTACTATTGAGAACGATCAATTGAGGAGGGTATCCTTACTAACTCACTCTATTGGAGATGGCATACTCTCATAATCTTTAAGGCATGTTGACTTTTGTCTTAATTTGTTCCAAAGCATGCATGAGCAAGATTCTATCCCACGGAGCATTCTTGGGAGGAACACACCTATGTGAGACCGACCACTAGTCACAGTCTATGAGATAGGGTAATCTACAAACTCATGAATATGTCAGGAGTATGACTGATAAGCTACACCTATGGAGTTTAGCCTTTGACTGTCACGTACCAGCTGACAATTGGCAAAACTTATGCACGTTAAACTGACAATTCAAGGCATTCATTATTCAGCTGTGAAGAGGTATAATCCGGTTTATGTAGGTGAAAGTTCAACTTAACAGTCTCCACTAAAAATTCTAGTATATCAAAACATTGTTTGGAAGAGATGACAAACTATCGTTCCTCGAGATCTGGTGGGGGATTATTGGATTATAGACGGGTTTGTCCAATATAAGACAATAATTCCTCATTAATCTATAAGCCCATGTTGGTGCATGGCAAGTGGTGGGAAGTTTAGTAGCATAATGCTAGTTTAAGAGTGTTGAGACCCCTTTACAAGGGTAACTCTACCACATGCCATTAAGATCTTCGAAAGAGGAGATGTATACACGTGCTCCTCCTTTGCCACCTGCCCTGCGACGCCTAGTAACAATGCGCACGCGCTGCGAGTTGTGTCAATGAGCCGAGCTGAGATCACACCTTTGCTCATATATTTTTCGGTCAAGAATGATTAATTAATTTCAGATTAATTAACAATTTACTAGGAGAAGTGCGATTTTCAAAGACGTTGTACTATGGGCTATTCGTGGACTCGGTCGTGTGCCTAAGCTTAGACCCATCTACTCAATAACCTATATATTGTAGCAGTTGGCCAGTCCAGTCGACAAACTCACTCCCTCCTTGCGCAACTCTATCCGCCATCTAATGTTCTTCTCACTGTGTTGCCTACCGCGATCCAATCCGGATGCACACGTGCACAATTGGTCAGGAGAGCAGGTGCCTCTGGAACCCCGTCCTTCGAGATCCTTCCTAGGAGAAAGGCGATAAAGTTTTTGGGGAGCGTCTCAGCGCGCCTACTCCGACCCGTCCATGCCTTCGTCCTCCTCTTCTTAGACTACTTCACTTCATTGACTCCATGACGAATGATGAAAAAGCCGCCAAGAAGAAGGCCACATAGGACGGTGAGGTTGATGCCGTTGCATTGGCCTGGCCAATCAGAGAGTATGATTTGTTCATCCCCTATTTTCTCCTTCACGTGCTAGCTGATATAGTATGTTGATAGATGCTTCGGTTCTATGTACTATACGTGCTCAGATGATTAGGTATCACTATGAGTTGCGTAATGTGCTTGCCATGTTTATTATCTAGTCGTGGATTAGATTAATCGACAATGTGCTAATATATCCAACAATTATAAAGCCGGTAGCTAACTATACTATTAACCATGCTCTTAAAGGATGTTGGATTATCTTCCTCCTGGGGCATCCATGACGCAAACTCTTTTTGTGCGGTAGCGACACCTACCAGCAAGAATTTCATCATTCAAGGTATGCATTAAGATTGAGGCTATGGATAACTATTATTCCTTCTTTTCTGCTATTCAAATTAAATACTTGTCTCAATACAACCATGTTCAAGAATTCATCCATTTAACCAGTTACCTTGCCGATTAATCCTTACACGTAGGATCGATAAACTGATATAGCGTTCAATTAATTGATTAACTGACTAATTAGCCCATTCATCCCCTACTTGCTAGCAAATGTACCAACTAGGATTTAATGGTTTCCTCAACCATATACAACTACGGATCCCCACCATTTCCTTGATATGGCAAGGATGACATCATTGTGATAGCCGACCCTCACTCTTCTCTCACATCTAAATCTAACCTTTTATATCACCTTTAATAAATTATATCGGGCATATCATTTTAACTATAAGTTAATTTTTTAAATAATTTATATGTTTGAACTCTCGACATCAAGACCATCAGAACCAGGCCAATCTTGGATACATTTGGAACACATTTAGTTATCAACATTTCACATTCCATATGTTGGACAAACACATTTCACTAGAAAAAGGTGAATCAAACCTATTTTACTAGAAATATGTGAAACAAACTAATTTCACCAAAAATCTATTTAACTCAAATATATTGTAGATACGTGAAACAAATCTTTTCCACACACACTAGAAATGTGCAATTGAAAAAGATGTGATATATATGGGACAAGGCAATGAAAAGTAAAATATAGGTTCTGAATTGTGAAATAGTGACTACGGAAAATAAAGTTGTAATGTATCAATGTGAAATGTGTAATATCAAAAAAGTGAAATAGGTTATTTGAAAAATATGCAATTGAAAAATATGTAATTATGTGAAACAAGCCAGTGAAAAGTGAATTGTAAGTTCTAAATTGTGAAATAGTAACCACACAAAGTGAAACTGTAATGTATCATTGTGACATGAATTACTTTGAAATGTGAAATAGGTTTCTGAAAATGTGCAATTAAGATAGATGTTAGATGTTATTTTTTGTGAAACAAGTGAGTGGTAAGTGAAATGCAGTTTTTCAAAGTGAGAAACAATATGCAACTGAAATATCAACTTGTGAAACTATTTTTTTGGAAATGCGTAACCTTTATTTCAAAAGAGTGAAACATGTTATTTGAAAATGTGCAATTGAAATAGATGTATTTCTTTGCGAAACAAGCCAGTGAAAAGTGAAATGTAGGTTTCGAGTTGTGAAATAGTAACTACAGAATGCTATCGTACTGTATCATTGTCAGACCGAATTTCAAAATATAAAATATGCATTTGAATTTAAACATGGTCAGAAATATCCAAGTGTAATATCATTTTAAAAGTTTTGACACAAGGAGTTCAAATACAAAAAAAGTTTTATAATTGAATATACATTTAAAAGATATGGATATTTTAAATTACATAAGGTGAAAAAAATGATTGGATTTATTGTGTGAGAGAAGAGAGAGGGACGGGTTCTGCCACATTGTTGTCACATATGTATGTAACGTGAAGTTGTGGGGGACATATCCTCACATATCAATATTCATTTAACATGAAAAAAATAAACAACATGGGAAGGAATCTATGGTGTTAGGTGGCACTTCCTGATTTGCTAAAGCGTTGGCAGTACCAACCAGTACCGTCCAATTTTCCACTCGTGCGTGCTTTGCGCCATCCAATGCACTCGTGCCTTGCGCCGCTGCCTGCCTGGAGGCCTCCTGGCCCTGTGATCAGTCTTGGGTGTTCCTCATCGATCCGACGTCCTCGGGGGCCCATGACCTATGGGTCGAAGGGGTGCCTAGGTCCACCTTGTTTGGCGGTTGTTGTCCCTGCATTACTGTGTTGCCTCGTGAAAGAGCATGGTACCCCATGTTTTGTTTTGATAATTGGTTTCTCATGTGTGGTTTTGGTTATTGATGACAATTCCTATGGACTAATGGTTGCTGAGTTATTTCTCTAAGGTTTGTCCATAGGCATTGCTTGAAGACCATTTGGTGGTTTCAAGTTTATTAGAAGAAGATTATGTGTTGGCCAAGGTGCTATTCAAGGAGTTATCCAAAGATTGGTCATGAGAGAATTGAGCTTATTGCAAGTATGTCTTGTAGAAGAAGATTGAAATCATTCATGTTTACTTTGAAGACATCATGTTTATGAAGAGATAAGACCAGATACAAGGTTGATCAAGACTAAGTACAAAGAGTGACTCAAGTTGATCAACCCACAAAGTGTTGAAGATGTGCCAAGAATGATCAAGTAATCCTATGGTATGGTAAGCATTGTCCATTACACTTTGTGTACTAACCGACGGTCTTTGTGGGAGTTATTGGTGAGGTTAGGTATGTTTCCATGGGCGTGCAACAAAAGGAAGATATCACATAACCCATGGAGGATGACATCAAGTGGTGATAGTCATCAAGGTTGTAGTGTGCAAGTTCAAGTGTAGCATCACAAAGAAATCACATGCTTGAGGCATGTCGTTCGTTGTGATAACAATGGACATGTGAAGATGTGCCGAAGAGATGCTCATCCATAGTGGAGTATGGGGGAGCAATCTACTAGTCTTCATCGAGTTGGTGCAATCAAGAAAGTTGGTCTATCACGAGGAGGACAAGATGATCATCATCTAGCTCTAGTGGACTATGTGCAAGGCAAATGTTTGCCCGTGATAGGTTTTCTATTTTATTGGTGTCTTTGTTATAGTTGGGAGACCAGATTATAGGATTGATTGTTGTACTATCAAGGGGGTTCTCGACTGAGTAGCTTGATCATATTGTTCATAGAGAGCACAAAACATTGCATCCTTGGCATCATCATCTTTCTTGGTTATTGTTTGGATTTTCTCCATGTGAGTTTTGGAGCGTATGGTCATCGTCCTGACTAGCTCGAGTTCATCGAAAACAGATTTCGTATACATCATTTTTGCGTTTTCGGTGTTGGAGATTTTACCAGTTCATATTTGGTAAGGTTCTCTTCCTTATCCTATTGTCAATACTAGCAAATATGCCCGTGCGTTGCAACAGGAAAAAAATATACGCCTCTGGCACAATAAGCAGGGCTCAAGACCCCAACACACCATGACACATGTGTGCCCACTTATCCTGTTACACGCCCTTCTCGACGATGGTTTGGTGTCCACCTAATCACAATGAGTAAAAAAATGGCCGATCCAAAGGAGGCGAGCTCAATCACCAGACGACACACCTAGCATTGAACTATACAAACACAAGAGAATGTTTAAACCTATGAAAAGTATAGCAAGTCCAACATACTTCCTAAAATCTCTTCCCTAATTCTCTATGTAGGGGACTACTACCTTATAGACATTTGACCAAAATTTTCTTTAATACCAGTAGCACTCATAATTCTCAACTTCTATTTCAGCAAAAACATAGACATCTAGGGGCATGAAGCAATGACAATCACTACATACACACCTTTATGTTCTCTCTAGCAATTAGCAGTTTAAATGAGTATGGTTTTTCAGGTGTGTATGAAAAACCATACACACCTAAAACTCATCTACCAAAATATGTACCTTTTAGGCTAGGATTAGATTCTTGTGGAAATTGAGCTTATTTTTGTAAAATTCCTACGCCCCAAAGAATCAAGCATGGAAAACCAATCACAAGTAAAGAAGGTAAGTGTGCAGCTTACATTGAGCTTCCAACTTTGATCACTGGTAGTTATAGAGTAACTGCAGAACAAGCTAGTGCACTATCCAGTCAGCATGCAAACAAACTCCATCGCACATATAGAATCCAATACCCCATAGCTGGTCATCGAAGGCCCTGCCCCTACGAGTCGCTACATCCCATCCCACCCACCACCGCATCCAACCTCCATTGTGTTGTGGCATTGTGGGGAAGGACATGGTGGAGTCACCGCCGTTTCTTCCCGCAATTAATCATATAGTGTCATCGCTGCCCTTCCACATCTTCCATTCTCTTACCTCATGAGTAGCCATGATTGATGCCTAGAGCAGGGGCTGAGCATAGATCATGGCGGCCACGGCCAAAGCCTCTGCGTCCGTGTCGTTGTAAACCACGTCCGAATCCAACAAACGCTTATTCTGATGCTGCCCCACTTCCCGTGCGTCCTCCTCCTCATACCGGACATTGTGCGTGGTAGCGAGGAGCGTGTTGAGAAGCCCGTTGCGGTCGAAGGCGCACACTCGAGCTAGCCGATGCGGTCCCGGAGCGCGGAGGCCTGGGCCTAGACGTCGGTGAACTACATGCGGAGGACTCAAACAGTGTGGATAGAGAGGAGGCAGGACAGGGGATGATGCGACGAAGGATGAGGGCCGGCGGTGGATCCAGATGGGGGTGAGAGGCATGGCCGCTCTATTCGGGGATGTTTTTTTTGTCAAACGCGTCCACGGGTGTGGTCGCGCTGATAAAAGAACAAGTGGGAAGAGCAAAAAGAATACATGGAGCAACCGAGTTCGAACTCAGGTCTCCCCGACGAAGCAATATGGCTCCAACCGTCGGACACTTTAAGGATTGTTCTGCGTAGGGGAATAGTTCTATATGAACCATAAGCTGCTGGTGACTCTAAAAACCGAAACATTTTTGTCACTTACGGGTGGCATTGGCGGGTAATTCTTGCCAACTTCGAGGGTACTTTGGTTGACGTATGACCCGAAGTTATCCCTGCTTTATTATTAGGTAGAGATATTCTCCATCGCTAGTTCTTAATATAACAAGCTTGAGTTTGGCTAGTTCGGAGCTTGTACGCAAAAGTTATGGCAATTTCGGTTTTTCTTGCATCCATCTATTTTGCTTGGGAAAGTTTGAAGCACCCAAGCAGTAGTACCACTAGGCTCATCGGTAGTACCGCCCTGGATAGCGACAGTACCGCTCGGTCAGTGGCATTACCGCTTTTGTAGTACTCTACTGCCCTACCGATGGCATTGCCACGGGGCTAGCACGAACTTGTTCGCATCGACGGTAGTAGGATGGTAGTGGCGCGGTACCATCACTTTAAGAGGTAGTATCGCTCCTACCCAAGTGATAGTGATGCCTTGTGTCATGAGAATGATCTTGACAGTAGTCCTAGGGGTACAAATGAGGGGTGGAGCCGGTGTAGATGTAACATTCGGATTTAGCGAGTTCGGGGCCCTCTCGAAGAGGTAAAGACCCTACGTCTCGTGCCTGGAGGTTTGTGTTTTCTCTGGAGTGTGTGATTACAACAGGGTGTTGAACCCTTGTCCAAGAGCTCGGGGGTGGCTTATATAGAGTTCGCTAGGACCCGTCGAGCGTCATGACAAGGGCATTTAATGTGAGTAACTACGGGAGTTACTAGAAACTGCAGCCCTAAGTACGAACGTTACATGTAACGGTAGCCATGACTGTACTCTATGTATAACGTTAAGTCCTCGACTGTTGGAGTTCCCACATCACCCACGCCTCCTCTCTATCCGAGTGAGGGAGTATGTCCGATTGGAAGGAGAATGTCCAAGTGATCTGACGGATCCGAGTGGACCCTGATCTGTCATCCAAGTGCAGTCGTAGTCCTGAGACTTCATCATCTCTTTGGGGACCTATGTGGGTGTTGGATGTCTAGTCGGTGACCCTACCACTAGTAGGTGACCTCATTATTAGCCCTTGAATCGGTTGAGGTTTGGATGGACGAGTGAACGCCACTCGGAGTGGCTTCAAAACTTTGAGGGGGCTCGAAGCCCAATTCAAGCATCACATCACTCGACTCCAAGAAAGAACCGCAGCAGATTCAGGATTAGAGATTTCCAAGTGATTAGACCGACCGGAATGTCGAGAGCAAGTCAAAGGCCTAGGGTCTTCTCTCGGAGGAGATTACCGCCGTGCTCGTTGCCTATGGTTATGATCCTATCATTCCCTGAGATCTATATCTGAACTTCAAAGGAATTTGATTGACATCCGGGAGGGGAGAACCGCCGTGCTCGTTGCCTACGGTTTCGTACCCCCATCGTGCCTTGACTTATATCTGAACTCCGAAGGTACTTGATCGTCACTCGGGGAGGGATAACCACCATGCTTGTTGCCTAGGGTTCTTAACCTCGCAGTATCTCAATATATATCAGAACCCAGGCCCGGCTTGGGGAGGACGCCCAGGGTGCCCCTTACTCTTGGGAGGTGCTGGCACCTGCGGCAGGCGCCTGACCCATCCCTTCGCCAGGCGGTACGACGTAGCATGGTGTGTAGGGTTCCACGTAAGTGCTTGGTCCTCCTCCCGAGACACCCGTCGGTGTGCTAGGGCCTGTCCCTCCTGGCGGTGGCGGGAAACCACCCCGCGCGTGTCGCTCACAGGCCCTCTTGTGCTGGGCCTCAGAGCGGAGTTGCTTACCTCTGCCACCACCATTGGGTGGGCCGCGCGTCTCCTGGTGTGGATTGCTCCCTTGGTGACCGGATGCGCCTCCCCTATTGCTTGTTAGTTTGGACTCCTGCGTCGCCTGCTCACTGCACCGGATGTCGCGCTCTTGCCGGGCCAGCCCAGGTTGCTGAGGGCTAGCCGGGTCGATAAGGTGCATGTTGATGTGTGGACGGGAGCCCCGTCGTTCCCTTCGTGTGCCTGGTGGGCGTGGCCGGGCTGCGCCCCGGAACCAGTCACCGGGATTCGTAGGAGGAGGAGCACATCATGCGGCATGCCCCGCTCGGATCCACTCGGCCCCAGAAGGGTCCCTCTGTCGGTGGGCTGGGAAGCGGGCGCGGCATGCAAGCCTCCGGCGCCTGGCGCCTGTGGCCTCGAAGAAGAGTGAGGGGAGATGGCCCTCTGGCGATGGTGATTAGCTCCGCGATGTGATCGGCCCATGCGTCGAAGCCCCCATGCGTTGGTCGGTGGTGAAGCATCTCGCTTGCCAGCAGTAGCGCATCATGCGCGTTAAGGTCTCCCACATAGGTGCGGCTCGCCGCCGGTGCCAGGGGCGCCGGGCGCCCACTGTGTGCTTGAGCGGCACGAGAGGTGGTGACGATGGAGGTGATGCTGGCGACTTGGTACTGACTGCTCGGTTGGCCTCCGACTGTCGCGGCGGGTTTTACGGAAGCTGACCCGCCGCGGCCGGGAGAAGCTTGTTGAGTGCCGGTCATCGGAGTAGCGAAGCTTGGGAGGAATGAAGCTTGGAGAAGACCTCGACACGCCCCCTACCTGGCGCGCGAAATGTTGGATTTCGGGCTCCGCAAAACCCTTAAAATTCGAACACATGGGTGTGTGCAAAGATCCCCTACAGCCTCGCCCAACCTAGCTCTCTACTCGATGAACACAACAAAGAACTTGCACGATGACAAGGAAGAGGATGAACATGGCATTTTACCCAGGTTCGGGCCGCTGCGAAGCATAATACCGTACTCCTGCTTTGGTGGATTGCCTCTCGGGGAGGTGGTGTAGATGAACTAGGACAGTGTTTTAGGGCCTCATGAGGGCTCCTTTCGAGGTGTTCGTGGCCCTCCGCGACTTGGTGATGGACGATTGGTGGAATGGATTCGGGTCCTCCTCTACGGTGTAGCCAACCCTCTCTATACAGTGGTGGCTCAGGTCCTCCTCTATGGTGCAGCCTACCCTCTATATAGCGGTGTCTCAGGTCCTCTTCCCTTATCGCAATGGTAGGAAGGGATCCCACGACGGCCAAATTTGAAGGCGGGCGGGAGTACGTGCTCGCCCCGCCCAAAGGCGGTCTTCGCCTGCAAAGTAGCTGTCGATGGTGTAGGGATGGGCTTAGCGATGACATCCGCCTTGCGGGGCGGGTGGTTGTGGTCTTGTTGCACCAGAATAGAAACCTTTGGGGGTTGCTTTGGGAACCCGCGTACGTCCCTGCTCTCTTTGCACCAATGGGGAAACTATGCCGTCTAGCATGCTGGCGCCCGCCTGTCCTTCCTTGGGTCACCCTTGACCCCCAAGGTCGGGCCTTGCATAGAGATCTCCACCTCTCTGGAGGGGGCCCTAAGGAGGCCCATCCGTTGTCGGTCCTGAAGTTGTTCCTCCTTGTGAGCCTAGGGCCCTCACGAGGGCCTTGTCTTGAGTGAGGCCATGCCCGAGAGCGTTCGGTTGATGAAGTGGGCCACGCCTTGGGCCGCAGGCAGGCAGGTCTGGATACCCCCGTTCCCAGAATGCTGACACCGGTAATGGTCCGTCTCTGGTGTAAACTCCAACGTCTGGTTTGTAAATGAAGTATCGGTGATCGGAGACTAGGGTATAAACCATTTTTAATTCCGGTGGTTGGGGGGACAAGCCCTCAGCCGGACACTCGACGGTAGCGACTAGGTGGGTAACCATGGGGACGTGAATCTCCCTATCGTTGGGTTTAAACCCGAGCAGGTCATAGACCGGAACCTGGTCCTCCGACATACACATGGTCTCAATCTGATCGAATAGCTCGTTTAAAAACGAGGCAACGATAGGATGCGTGTCGCTGAAGCGAGTGGAATTGATATCCGGTGTCGTGGTTCCGGAGGTGCGTGAAAGCGGATACGTGTCCTGTCCAGCCATGGTGGATCCAGTCACATCGGCTGAATTGGGCGTTCTAGACCGCCCAGAGGTGACGACTTCGTCGGAAGCGGGGCCCAATGTCTTCGGTGTCAAGGCGTCAAGACTTACAAGCTCCTTCTCAACAGTCGAGGGTTCCATCAAGATAAGTTCTCCCCGTGAATCATCGACGAACTCTAAGGTTCCGAAATTGATTCTCTGATCGGGGGAAAAGTTTCGATCGGGCCAAGGTGGCCGATCAGGTCGACATGCGACAAGATGTCGCCGCCTGTGAAAATCTGATCGGGGGCGAGAATCCCCTGGATGTAGATATTTTTGCTTGTGACAGGGTGAGCTATCGATTCCATTGGTTATCACAGCGGAACTCTCAATGAAAGCACCAATGTTGGTGTCAAAACCGACGGATCTTGGGTAGGGGGTCCCGAGCTGTGAGACTAGAATCGATGGTAACAGGAGACAAAGGAGACGATGTTTACCTAGGTTCGGGCCCTCCTATGGAGGTAATACCGTACGTCCTACTTGATTGTATTGATGATATGTGGGTTATAGAGTTGATCTACCTCGAGATCCAATGGCTAAACCCTAGATGAGTTGTTCCCTGTCTACAACCTAAAACCCTCTGGCTTATATAGACGCCGAGGGTACCTAGGGTTGGCACATGGTCGGTTAGCGTTGAAGGAGAAAACATGCCTATCTACTATAGACAACTTGGAGGGCACGCCACGGCTCCTTGAAGCTTCCATCCTGACGACCGGGGCCTTCACTCATCCAATGGCCCACACGGTCCGGCCCGTGAGAAACAAGTAGGCTATCCGAGGACCCCTTAAACCAAAATTACCTCACACGGCGCGCGGCCTTCACAGGACCCACCGTTGGGCGCTACGTCGGTGGATCACACACGGTGTAGTCGCCTCCATGGCAACAACAAGCCTCCCGCAGGACCGATGCACAAGACGAAGTGTCCCAAGCCTCAACGGACCCATGGCTGAAGCGATACTAGCGCCACGTCCTGAAGGAGACATGCAAGGAGGACGTGTGCACCACCATCGAGAGGCCACGAGAAGCACGTCGTCCATCTGATGGTCGTGCTGATCCAGCCGTTGACGAACCCACAATAGGGGCGCCCGACAACCTACCTTACGAGGTGGGATGCCCGGCATTCACCAGCGAGCTGTGACATGTCTGTTGGCCCTCTAGCAGGGCCTTTCCAGCTTGAGTTGCCAGATAAATATGACGAAGCGATCAGCCCATCAGAGTACCTAGGCATCTACACCATCACGGTGCAAGCTGCTGGGGGATGCAACAAGAAGGTGCTCGCCAACTACTCGCTGGCGGTCAAGCCCAACGTGAGGAGTTGGCTGATGAATTTGCCGGAAGGGTCCATTTCTTGTTGGGCGGACCTGTGCAACCAGTTCATTGGAGATTACCATGGGGGCCACAAGCTCCCGGGTCAGCAGAACGATGTACACGTACTTCCCCAACGAGATGGTGAGACCCTCCACAAGTACATCCAGAGGTTTAGCCAAGTGTAGCACAACATCCCAGACATCCACCCTGCTGCGGTGATCGCTGCATTTCACGCAAACGTACACAATCACCGCATGCGCAAGGAGATGAGCATCAACAAGGTGTGGGATTTTGTCGAGATCTATGCTCTGGTAGATAGGTGCGTGCGGTCTAAAGAAGGAAGAAGACTCCCGGGGGAGGACACAAGCGCGAAGGTCGATTCTGACGACGACGAAAACATGCACACCTCCTCGAATAAGGGACGGAAGCACAACAAGAAGCGCAAGGGCAAGGCGAGTATGGCTGTCGAGAAGCCCAATGCCCACAAGAAGGCCAAGTCTAAGGGGTCTAGAAAGGATGTTGGCGCATGCTCCTGGGACGATGATGCCACGACAAGCGAGAAGACCGACAAGCCATACTGCAAGATCCACCTCACCAAGGGCCACGATATCATCAAATGCTGCCAAGTAGAGCAGCTTGCCGAGAAGCAGAAGCAAGAGTATGAAAGACGTGACAAGGAGAATGGTTGAAACGGAGCTAGTGGGTCCAACAAGAAAGGTCGCGGTGATCAGGGCGACCACCGTGACAAGGCCAAACCGCAGAAGGAGAAACCTGCTAGAGGCCGAGAGGACAAGTCTCACGGTGATGATGATGATGACGATGATGGGAGGGATCTGATCGACAAGATTTCCACAAGGCCATGGATGCCATGTGTGTTGATGGAGGTGCATCTTTTCACTCCTCCCATTGGGAGCTCAAATAGTGGGCCCACGAAATCAATGCAGCAAAATCGGCGGCAGAAGCAAGGAAGCCCCTCAAGTGGTCCAACACTCCCATCATCTTAGATGCTGAAGACCACCCTGACAACACCACTGCGGTCGGGTGTGTGGCATTGTTGGTCTCGCCAACAATCCGCGACCTCAGGGTCACGAAGATGCTGGTCGATAGTGGGGCCGACTAGAACCTGATTTCACCCGATGTGAACAAGTGGCTGCAGATCCCCGATTCGGACCTTAACCAACGTGCTCCTTTCAAGCAATGGACGGGGGGAGATCTCAGCCAAAATGGAAGATAACCCTTCCGATCACATTCGGCAGCAAACTCAACTTCACGGCAGAGAGGGATGCCTTCGACATCACCAAGATGTTGCTGCCTTACAATGGAATCTTGGGCCTTCCGACATTGGAAAAGTTCATGGCGGCGTCTCACCATGCCTACAACACACTCAAGATGCCAGGCCCGATGAGCATCATCATCATTCAGTCTGACAAGAATGACGGGGTTCTTTGCATCGACAAGCTCTACCAGGAGGTAGTGGGAGCATCCGTTGACGAGGCACTCGCTCCTATCGACAAAGCTCTTGTGCGAAAGTACAAGGACAAGAGGTCAGGTGAATCTTGCAATAACCCGGGAAGAGCACGACAAAGTGCAGCACACCCGCCGAGGACTTGCCAGAGACCTCAGCCGCTAGGAGCAAAAAGGAGAAAGTAACCATCCCCAAGACGAAGCAGGTGGCTGCGAGGGCAGCACTTTCACCATAAGTGCCACCCTCAAAACCAAATAGGAAAGCATGCTCGTCTCCTTCCTATGAGCGAATGTCGATGTGTTTGCCTGGCAACCGTCTGACATCCTTAGTGTTCCTATGGAGGTGATCGAGCACCATATTGATGTCTGTCCTCATGCGTTGCCTGTCAAGCAGAAGATCCACAAACAAGCGTTGGAGTGTCAAGAGTTTATTGCCGAGGAGATTAAGAAGTTGGAAGCAATTGGGCTAGTCAGAGGCGTCCTCCACCCAACATGGCTAGCAAACCCCATGGTCGTACGCAAGGCAAGTGGGAAGTGGTGGCTCTATATCGACTTCACAGATGCCAAATGACCCCTTTCCCTTGCCACACATCGACAAGATAGTGGACTCAACTGCCAGTTGTGACATGTTGTCATTCCTCGATGCCTACTCTGGTTACCATGAGATCTTCATAGCCGAGGAAGATGAAGAGAAGAAGGTGTTTATCACCCCTTGCAGCACGTACTGCTTCATGCGCATGCCATTTGGCTTGAAGAGTGCGGGTTCAATGTTTGCAAGGGCTGTCAAGATTGGCCTTGGACTGCAGTTGCACAGGAATGTGGAGGCATACACGAATGACATTGTGGTCAAGGACAAGGATACGCTGGTCCAAGATCTGGAGGAGACTTTCATGAATTTGCGCAAGATCAACTTGAAGCTCAACTGAGAGAAGTGCATATTCGGAGTCCTCTTTGGCAAGATCCTTGGTTTGTTTATATCCCAACGGGGGATACAAGTCAACCCTGCCAAGATTGAAGCGATCGAGCAACTGGAGGCACCAAAGCACGTCAAGGACGTGCGCAGGCTGGCAGGTTGTGTCGCTGCCCTCAGCAAGTTCATTTCCAAGTCTGCACTATGCGCCCTGTCGTCTTCAAAATCCTGAAGAAGGCAGGCCCAATGACGTGGACTCTAGAAGCAGAGGCAACATTGCAAGACTTGAAGGAGTACCTGTCCTCGGCCCCGATCCTAGTCGCGCCCAAGCCTGAGGAGCCATTGTTGCTATATCTGGCGGCAACGAACCAGGTGGTTAGCGCAACGCTAGTGGCATAGAGAGAAGCCAAGGACGGGGAAACAACGGAACCAACGGCCGGCGAAACCGGGCCAACCCTGGTGAGCCCGAGAATCAACACGGATGCAACACAAGAGACGGAGTAGCGAGCAGTGCAGAAGAAGAAGATGGTGCAACGACCGGTTTACTTCGTTATCTCTCCCCTGTAGGGGGTTCGGTCGAGGTACTCCGGGATCCAAAAACTACTCTTCGGCCTTCTAATGGCCTCCTGCAAGCTGCACCACTACTTCCAAGTGCACCACATCACAATTGTCACCCGTTTCCCACTGCAACGGATCCCGAGAAATCTAGAGGTGACCGACACAATTGTCGAGTGGGCTCCAAAACTGGCCAACTTTGACCTTACCTTTGAAAGCATGGCGACCATCAAGAGCTGAGCACTGGCAGAGTTCGTTGCCGAATGGACGCCAACACGAGATGAGGAAATCCCAGAAACAACCCTTCACGGCAAGGAAACACCTTAGGCATGGTTCATGTACTTCAACGGGGCTTTTTTGCTGCAAGGCACTGGTGTCAGAGTGCTACTCATAGCACCCACCAAAGATCACCTCAAGTACGTTATCCAGATGCACTTCCCTCAGGAGGTTTCGACCAACAACACATCTGAGTATGAGAGTTTGCTCGCCAGGCTACGTATAGCAGCGGAGTTGGGAATCCAAAAGTTGGTGGTTCGAGGGGACTCACAGCTAGTTGTGCGCCAAGTTAACAAGGATTACCAAAGCCCCCTAATGGAAGCGTATATCTATGAGGTGAGGAAGAAGGAGGAGCATTTCGATGGTCTATAGATGGAACACTTCCCTAGGCGAAGAATGGCATCGCCAATGACCTGTCAAAGCGAGCAGCCCAGAAGTCACCTGTGGAACCAGGCACCTTTGTGCTCCGACTCACTCACCATCAGTTACACCATCAGGACAACAGGTCAAGAAAAGCAAGGTTAGCTCAGGTGACTATTTCCCGGCGGAGCTACCCAAGCCCGCCAAGAAAGTTGCCGGAGATGATGAAAGGCTTGACGGCGAGCGCCACACTCCGGTAGGACAAGCGGTCTTTGCCATCAAAACTAATGCTCCTGCAACAGAAGAAACATCTTGGGTCCTTGTTATCGAGCCACGAGCTTCGATATGGTCATAGCAGATTGTCAAGTACCTTCAGATAGGTGACCTCCCTGAAGAGCAAGAGGAAGCCAAAAGAGTATCCCGACGGTCGAGCATGTACCAATTCACGGACAACGACCTATACATGAGAAGACCCAATGGGGTGAAATTAAGGAGCATCGCTCGGGAGGAAGGACAGTGGCTGTTGGCAGAGATACAAGAGGGGATTTTTGGATCCCACGTAGGGCGAAGGACGCTTGTTAGAAAGGCATTCCGACAAGGATTCTACTAGTCCACAACCCTTCAAGACGCCTTGGTGATGGTGACGTCATGTGAAGCATGCCAGTTCCATGCCAAGCAGGTATGCCAACCAGCACAAACCCTTCAAACCGTACCACTCTCCTGGCCATTCTCGGTCCGGGGGCTTGACATCATTTCCCCCTCCCTCATGCTACCGGGGGCATCGAGTTCTTGTTCTTCGCTATCGACAAGTTCATGAAGTGGACCGAAGTTGAGCCAGTGAGAAAGGTAACAACGCAGGCAGCAATCAAGTTTCTCAGAGAGATTGTTTGTCGTTTCGGGGTCCCAAACAGGATCATCACTGATAATGACACATAGTTGACCACTAGCACTTTCATGCAATACTGTCAAGATATCGGTACCAGGATCTGCTTTGGCTCAGTTCCTCATCCCACGAGCAATGGACAGGTAGAGAGGGCAAATGTTGAAATGTTGTGGGGCCTCAAGACGAGAACTTTTGACAAGTTGCGCACGCACAGAAGGCGCTGGATTGATGAACTGCTGGCATTTCTTTGGTCGATTAGGATGACACTGAATCAAGCCACCGGTGAGACACCCTTTGCCCTGGTCTATGGAGCGGAGCCAGTTCTTCCCAAGGAACTCATGCACGGGTCACCAAGAGTGCGGGCCTTTGATGAGGACCATCAAGAGCGGCTACTGCATGATGATGCCAAGCTCCTCGAGGAAGATCATCTCTAGGACGCACTGCGTGCCGCTATGTACCAACAGGCCTTGCGCCGCTACTGTCGAAACGTGGCCGCGCATGCCAGAGCACTGGTAATAGGTCAGCAGAAATAATCATAACTACCAGGAAACACGGCCGCGCATGCCAGAGCACTGTTTTGTTGGAAATATGCCCTAGAGGCAATAATAAAATGGTTATTATTATATTTCCTTGTTCATGATAATCGTTTATTATCCATGCTATAATTGTATTGATTGGAAGCTCAAATACATGTGTGGATTCATAGACAACACTATGCCCGTAGTATGCCTCTAATAGACTAGCTCGTTGATCAAAGATGGGCGAGGTTTCCTAGCCATAGACTTGAGATGTCATCTGATAATGGGATCACATAATTAGTAGAATGATGTGATGGAAAATACCCAAACAATGAACATAGCATATGATCGTGTCATTTTATTGTTATAGTTTTCTACATGTCAAGTATTTGTTCCTATGACCATGAGATCATTCAACTCACAGACACCGGAGGAGTACCTTGTGTGTATCAAACGACACAACATAATTGGGTGACTGTAAAGGTGCTCTACAAGTATCTGTGAGGGTGTCTGTTGAGTTGGCATGGATCAAGACTGGGATTTGTTACTTCGTGTGACGGAGAGGTATCTCAGGGACCACTATGTAATACAACATCATAATGAGCTTGCAAGCAAAGTGACTAAAGAGTTTGCCACATGATCTTGTATTACAGAACGAGTAAAGAGACTTGCCGGTAACGAGATTGAACTAGGTATGGAGATACCGACAATCGAATCCCGGGCAAGTAACATACCGATGAACAAATGGAACTGCATACGTGATTAATTGAATCCTTGACATAGAGGTTCAATCGATAATGATCTTCGTATAATATGTAGGAACCAACATGGGCATCCAGACCCGCTATTGGTTAATGTCCGTAGAGGTGTCTCGTTCATGTCTCCATAGTTCTCGAACCCGCAGGGTCTGCACACTTAACATTCAGTGACGATTTTTTATAGTTGAGTTATGAATGTTGGTGACTGAAGGTTGATCGGAGTCCCATATGTGATCCAGAATGTTAAGAGCAGTTCCAAAATGGTCTGGAGGTAAATATTTATATATAGGAAAGTGGTATTCGGGTTCCGAAAAAGTTTCGGGTGCTTCCAATACTGTACCGGCAGTGCCGGGAAGGTTCCGAGGGTCCACTGGGAGTGGCCCAACCACCCCGGGGGCCACATGGGCCCAAGAGATGGCGCACCATCCCCTGGTGGGATGGGAAGCCAACCCCTGTAGGCCCATGCGCCCAAAGGTGGAAGGGTGGAGGTGCCTTGGAGGAGAGGGGATCCACCTTAGGGTTCCCACCTCCCATGTGGGAGGAGGTGTCCACCTCCCCCACTTTGGCCGAAGCTCTCCATGGAGGAGGGGCCAAAGCAGCGCCCCAGCTACCCCTTCCTCCTATAAATAGAGAGGGAGAGGGAGAGCAGCCTCAGCCAAGCCAAGGCGCATCCCTCCCTCTCTCCCTCTAGATCGGTTTGATATTGCTTAGCGAAGCTCTACTGGATCAGCCCCACCACCATCGTCACCATGCCGTCGTGCTGCCAGAGAACCCATCTACCTCTCCGCCCTCGCTTGCTGGATCAAGGAGGCGGAGATTATTATCGAGTTGTACGTGTGTTGAACGCGGAGGTGCCGTCCGTTCGACGCTAGATCGTGATTGGATTGCAGGACGGCTAGCGATTTGGATCACGAAGACATTTGACTACATCAACCACGTTTCTTAAAGCTTCTCACTTAGCGATCTACAAGGGTATGTGGATCCGATCTCTCCTCTCATAGATGCTCATCTCCTAGATTGATCTTTGGTGAAGCATATGATTTTTTTTGTTTCCCATGCAACGTTCCCCAACAGTGGCATCATGAGCTAGGTCCATGCATAGATGAGATCACGAGTTGAACACAAAGGAGTTTGTAGGCGTTGATATTCAGATTGCTTCCTCCCTTGGTCTTTTCTTGATTCATGCGATATTGTGGGATGGAGCGGCTGTGACCAACTTTACATGTCCACGTACATGAGACCGGTTCCATCGGCTGACATGTGGCTTTGTTGCATAAACATGGCTGGCAGGTGTCTGTCTCTCCCACCTTAGTTGAATCGGATTCGACAAAGGTGATCCTTGTATAAGGTTGATTAGAAATTTGTGTATCACCGTTGTGATTTTGCATAGGTAAGAATCGTTCTTGCTAGATACCCGTAGTAGCCACGTAAAACATGCAACACCAATTAGAGGACGTCTAACTTTTTTTGGAGGGTATGTTGTGATATGATATCGCCAAAGACATGATAAGATATATTTGATGTATGAGATGATCATAATTTGTAATATTTCATATCGACTTGCATGTCGATGCATATGACAACCGACAGGGGCCATATGGTTGTCTTTAATTATTGTATGACATCTGTGTGAATCATTAAGCACTTTATGATGCTTTACTTTATCGCTAAACGGTAGCAATAGTAGTATAAGCATGGTTGGCACAAAAATCCCAATGGCGACACAATGATGGAGATCATGGTGTTATGCTGATAACGATGGAGATCATGTCGGTGCTTTGGAGATGGAGATCAAAAGCACAAGTTCATGGCCATATCATGTCACTTATGATTTGCATGAGATTTTAATCCATTTAGCTATCTTATTTTGCTTAGGACGATAGTAGCATTATAAGTTGATCCCGCACTAAAATTTCAAGATAATATTTTGATCTCCCCGAGTGTGCACCGTTGTGAAAGTTCGTCGTTTTGAAGCATCACGTGATGATCGGGTGTAATAGACTCTACGTTCACATACAACGGGTGCAAGCTAGTGTTGCACATGCGGAACACTCGGGTTAAACTTGACGAGCCTAGCATGTACAAACTTGTCCTCAGAACACAAGAGACCGAAAGGTCGAGCATGAGTCATATAGTAGATATGATCAAAATGTATATGTTCACCATTGAAACCACCTCATCTCGTGTGATGATCGGACTTGGGTCGGTGAATTTGGGTCATGTAATACTCGGATGACCGGAGGGATGTAAATTTGAGTGGGAGTTTTATAAGTAATATGATTAACTAAAATCATTATCTTGAACATTAGTCTAAGTAATCTTTGCAAATTTATGTTGTAGATCAATGGCTCGCGCAGTAGTTCCTATGAATTTCAATGCATTCCTAGAGAAAGCCAAGCTGAAAGATGATGGAAGTAACTTTGTAGACTGGGCCCGTAATCTGAGGATTATCCTCACGGCTTCCTAAAAGGCTTATGTTCTTGATGCACCGCTCGGTGAACCACCCGCTCCAGAGTCGTTTACAGACATTGTGAACGTCTGTCACGCGTGATCTGATGACTACTCAATAGTTCGGTTACAATTTTGTATGGCTTATAAATGGTACTTCAATTTGAATGTCATGGAGTAGATGCGATGTTCTAGGAGTTGAAGTTCATTTTTGAGAAGAATGCCCAGATCGAGAGGCATGAGACCTCCGATAAGTTCTATGCTTGCAAGATGGAGGAGAACGGGTTTGTCAATGAACACATACTCAGAGTGTGTGGGTATTCCAACCAACTGGCTAAATTAGGGATGCCCCTCCCTTCAGAGGTGATCACTAACAAATTTCTTCAATCACTGCCACCTAGTTACAAAAGCTTCATGTTGAACTATAACATGCAAGGGATGAACAAGCCAGTCGCCGAGCTGTTTGCGATGTTGAAAGTCACTGAGTCTGAAATCCAGAAGGAGCGTCAAGTCTTGATGGTCAATAAAGCCACTAGTTTCAAGAAGAAGGGCAAGGGCAAGAAGGGTAACTCCAAGACGAGTGGAAAAGCAGTTGCCCCTCCTGTGAAGAAACCAAAGCTAGACCCAAGCCAGAAACTGAGTGCTTTCATTGCAAGAGAACTGGTCACTGGAAGCGGAACTGCCCCAAGTATCTGGCCGGCAAGTAGACAGCCAACACCAAACAAGGTATAGATGATATACACGTTATTGATGTGTACCTTACCAACTCCTGTTGTAGTTCTTGGGTATTTGATACCTGTTAGGTTGCTCACATTTGCAACTCAAAGCAGGAACTATGGAATAGGTGGAGGCTAGCAAAGGATGAAGTGACGATGCGCGTGGGAAATGGTTCCAAGGTTGATGTGATCTCCATCGGCACGCTCGCTCTTAGATTACCATCGGGATTAGTGATGAACCTAAATAATTGTTATTTAGTGTGGGAAAGGATGAAGTGACGATGCGCGTGGGAAATGGTTCCAAGGTTGATGTGATCGCCGTCGGCACGCTCGCTCTTAGATTACCATCAGGATTAGTGATGAACCTGGATAATTGTTATTTAGTGTCTGCGTTGAGCATGAACATTATATCAGGATCTTGTTTAATGCGAGACAATTACTCATTTAAATTAGAGAATAATGGTTGTTCTATTTATATGGGTAATATCTTTTACGGTCATGCATCCAATGTGAGGGGTTTATTCTTATTGAGTCTCAATAGTGATGATACACATGTTCATAACATTGATGCAAAACGATTTTTAGAAAATACCAAAAATATTTGCCTTTTTATTCGCCCTTCTTCTGTTCGCCTTTTCGTTGCTATGTTTCCTTGTGTTGCCATGTGCCTTCTATTTTCTTGCATCTTCGCTTGCTAAAAATCTATTGATATGGATCCTCATCCACTTGCTAATCTTTTCAAAAGACCAAATTACGATGAACCAATTGCTAGTGAATTGAGTGCACTTTATTATCTCTATGAGGTTTTGTTTGAAAATCATGAATCTGGAAATTTTGATGAAGTGTTGAAAGAAGAAATTTGTAAGGAGATTCATGATAGTTCCTTGAATGAAAAGCATGATTTCCGTGTGGTTAGTATGAATTGTCTGAATATCCATGATGCTAATGATATGCAAAACCACAAGCTTGGGGATGCTATGCTTGATGAAGATGAATTTTTTTGTTCCCCAAGTTTTGGTGATGATACGTGTGCTATAATTGATCTTGAAAAGAATCCTTTATGTGATAGTCGTATCGTGAGATTCCTTCATGATGCCACTGAAAATTATCATGAGGGAGGAACATATGCTAAGGCAAAGTGTTTGTTGCTAAGAACGGGTCATTTCTCGAGAAAGAGTTTCTCTCGAAAGAATTGAGTGGGAGGAAGATATAACTTGATGAGGTTGTTGAACCTTTACTTCAACCAGAGAGTAGCGCAGCGTAGAAAGATGTTTCTATGGAGCCTACATCAGTTGAAGAGTAAGTTGATGATGGTGATCATGAAGCTTCGGATCAAGTTACTATCGAACCTCCTAGGTCGACAAGAACACGTACTGCTCCTGAGTGGTACGATAACCTTGTCTTAGAGGTCATGTTGTTGGACAACGATGAACCTATGAGCTATGGAGAAGCGATGATGGGCCTGGATTCCAACAAATGGTTAGGGGCCATGAAATCTGAGATGGTATCCATGTATGAAAACAAAGTATCGACTTTGGAAGTATTACCTGAAGGGCAAAAGGCCATTCATAATAAGTGGATCTTTAAGAAGAAGATGGACGCTGACGGTAATGTCAGTGTCTACAAAGCTCGACTTGTGGCAAAAGGTTTTTCACAAGTTCAAGGAGTTGACTATGATGAGAGTTCCTCACCTGTAGTGATGCTTAAGTCCGTCAGAACCATGTTAGCAATAGCTGCATTTTTCAGTTATGAAATTTGGCAAATGGATGTCAAAACAACGTTCCTCAACAGTTTCATTAAGGAAGAGTTCTATATGATGCAACGAGAATGTTTTGTCGATCCAGAGAATGCTGACAAAGTTTGCAAACACCACCGATCCATCTATGGACTAGTGCAAGCATCTCGAAGTTGGAATCTTCGCTTTGATGAGGTGATCAAAGCATTCAGGTTTATACAAGTTTATAGAGAAGCTTGTATTTACAAGAAAGTGAGTGGGAGCTCTATAGCGTTTCTAATATTATATGTGGATGACATATTGTTGATTGGAAACAATATAGAATTGTTGGAAAATGTGAAGGAATATTTGAACAAGAGTTTTTCAATGAAGGACCTAGAAGAAGTTGCTTTCATATTAGGAATCAAGATCTATAGAGATAGATCGAGACGCTTAATAGGACTTTCACAGATCACATACCTTGACAAAGTTTTGAACAAGTTCAAAATCGACCAGTCCAAGAAGAGCTTCTTGCCTGTATTGCAAGGTGTGAAGTTGAGTAAGACTCAATGTCCAGTGATTGCAGAGGATAGAGAAAATATGAGTGTCATCCCCTATGCTCCTGCCATAGGCTCTATCATGTATGCAATGTTGTGCACAAGACCAGATGTCAGCCTTGCCATAAGTATGGCCGGAAGGTTTCAAAGTGATCTAGAAATGGAACACTGGACGGTGGTCAAGAATATCCTTAAGTACCTGAAAGGACTACGGAAATGTTTCTCTTTCATGGAGGTGATCAAGAGCTCGTGTAAAGGGTTATGTCGATGCAAGCTATGACACTGATCCGGATGACTCTAAGTCTCAAACCGGATACATATACATTCTCAATGGGGTAGCGGTAAGCTGGTGCAGTTTCAAGCAAAGCATGGTAGCTGATTCAACATGCGAAGCGGAGTACATATCTACCTCGGAGGCGGCAAAGGAAGGTGTCTGGATGCAGCAGTTCATGGCGGATCTTGGAATTGTGCCCAATGCACTAGAACCAATGACTCTGTTCTATGACAATACTAGTGCCATTGCTCTGGCCAAGGAACCAAGGTTTGACAAGAGGATCAGACACATAAAGCGACACTTAAATTCCATCTGTGATCACATCCAAGAGGACGACATAAATATTTGCAAAGTACAAATGGATCTGAAAGTCGCAAACCCGTTGACTAAACCTCTTCCACGGGCTAAACATGATCAACACCAGATGTATGGGTGTTAGATTCATCACAATGTGAATCACATGGTGATGTGAGCTGGATTATTGACTCTAGTGCAAGTGGGAGACTCTTGGAAATATGCCCTAGAGGCAATAATAAAATGGTTATTATTATATTTCCTTGTTCATTTTAATCGTTTATTATCCATACTATAATTGTATTGATTGGACACTCAAATACATGTCTGGGGACATAGACAACACTGTGTCCCTAGTATGCCTCTAATAGACTAGCTTGTTGATCAAAGATGCTCGAGGTTTCCTAGACATAGACATGAGATGCCATCTGATAATGAGATCACGTCATTAGGAGAATGATGTGATGGACAAGACCCAAACTATGAACGTAGGCATATGATCGTGTCAGTTTATTGCTATAGTTTTCTACATGTCAAGTATCTGTTCCTATGACCATGAGATCATGAAACTCATTGACACCGGAGGAGTACCTTGTGTGTATCAAACATCGCAACGTAACTGGGTGACTATAAAGGTGCTCTATAGGTATCTCCGAGGGTGTTTGTTGAGTTGTCACGGATCAAGACTGGGATTTGTTACTCTGTGTGACAGAAAGGTATCTCAGGGCCCAATCGGTAATACGACATCATAATGAGCTTGCAAGCAAAGTTATTAAAGAGTTAGCCATATGATCTTGTATTACGTAACGAGTAAAGAGACTTGCCGGTGAAATTGAACTAGGTATGGAGATACCGACGATTGAATCTTGGGCAAGTAACATACCAATGAACAAAGGGAACTACATACGGGATTAACTGAATCCTTGGCATAGAGGTTCAACTGATAAAGATCTTCGTAGAATATGTAGGAACCAATATGGGCATCCAGGTCCAGCTATTGGTTATTGGCCGTAGAGGTGTCTCAGTCATGTCTGCATAGTTCTCGAACCCGCACGGTCTGCACACTTAACATTCGGTTAGGATTTGGTATAGTTGAGTTATGAATGTTGGTGAACGAAGGTTGTTCAGAGTCCTGGATAAGATCCCGGACGTCACGAGGATCTCCAGAATGGTCCGGAGGTAAATATTTATATATATAAAAGTGGTATTCGGGTTCCGGAAAAGTTTCGGATGCTTCCTATAGTGTACCGGGAAGGTTCCGAGGGTCCACCGAGAGGGGCCCACCCACCCCCGGGGTCACATGGGCCCAAGAGGTGGCGCACCATCCCCTAGTGGGCTGGGCATCCACCCCCTATAGGCCCATGCGCCCAAAGGTGGAAGGGTGGAGGTGCCTTGAAGGGGAGGGACTCCTCCCTAGGGTTCCCACCTCCCTTGTAGGAGGAGGACTCCTCCCCCCACTTCGGCCGAAGCCCTCCTTGGAGGAGGGGCCAACAGAGTGCCCTCCTAATCCTTACTCCTATAAATAGATATGGAAAGGGAGGGCATCCACACCCAATCCACGGCACAGCCCTCCCTCTCTCCCTCTAGATTGCTTCTCCTCTAGATCAGTTCGGTATTGCTTAGCGAAGCTCTGCCGGATCAGCCCCACCACCACCGCCGCCATGCCATTGTGCTACCGGAGAACTCATCTACCTCTCCTCCCTCGCTTGCTGGATCAAGGAGGCGGAGATCATCATCGAGTTGTACATGTGCTAAACATGGAGGTGTCGTCCGTTCGGGGCTAGATCGTGATTGGAACGCGAGACAAC
The DNA here is from genome assembly GCA_022496015.1 of Hordeum marinum. NCBI lineage: Eukaryota > Viridiplantae > Streptophyta > Magnoliopsida > Poales > Poaceae > Hordeum > Hordeum marinum. The sequence goes on from CM039676.1 coordinate 182,206,121, forward strand.
TTGCAATTTGGATCATGAACACGTTTGACTACATCAATTGCATTTCTTAACGCTTCCCGCTTAGCGATCTACAAGGGTATGTGGATCCGATCCCTCCTCTCGTAGATGCTCATCTCCTAGATTGATCTTGGTGAAGCGTAGGATTTTTTTTGTTTCCCATGCAACGTTCCCCAACATGTTTTGGGCCTAGCCCAACGATGTTGCCCCTCTGCGCGTATGGCCCAGGCGAGGGGCCTACTATCGGTGTACTAAGAACCAGGGGCTCTTCGTACCCAGACTTGTGCACGTGCGGCCGCTGCCCACGAATCGGCGAGCCCCTGTTGGGATCCCATCGAACCCCAAGAGATGGGGGAAGCGAAGCGGTAAGCCTCCCGGCCATCGAAGCCACCCACAAACAGTGCCCGAAAAGATCCCACCCCACCAAACCACCGCTCCACCTCACCCGGGGGTTGATTTTCTACATCAGCTGAGGTGCCAAGCGAGCAGGTAGAGCTGGCCCGGGCAGGTGGCCTCTGGGGCGGGCCTATGGCAGCTTTAACAATACCTTTCTCGCGGCATGCCAGAAAAATAGGAGGTAGCTGGGCAATCGACACAGAAGGAGAGGCAATCCTTGTCAGGAAAAGTTGCCAGCGCGCCACCTCACGTGTCATTCAATGTGCCTATCCTAGTCCGTCAGAGTTAGGTATTTCCCACTACCTCTCCTGACAAGCGGCATCGGTAGCCGCAATACGCACTGTACTCATAGGAAAAGACCATCATAGCCCTCGTGGTGACCCCTTTGACTATAAAAGGAGGCCCGTGGCAACTTTACAAAAGGTCGACACCCTGTTCAATGGCACGAGCTGCTGCACATCCCGAGTGTCCTTGCCGGGTTGCTCCGCATCTGTATTTGGACTCACACAACCAACCAACCACAAACGATCTAGGGTTTTACGCTTTCGAGCGGCCCGAACCTCTATGAACCATCGCGTGCAGATTGTTCAACTGATGCTCTTTGCGCATCCAAAGCCCCCCTGTAGAATCGAGAAGGGGCCCTGAAGGTCCCATAGATTGTCGCCCATGACACTGAATGATCAGGACTTCTCTGGCCAAGGGCCCAACTCCAGTTTAGGGTGCTACTTCGAGGGCCGGAGCCGCACTCGAGGCCAACTCATCAGCCCCTTCACCAACCTCTGCAGCGACCAACGTTTTCATGCTGCACCACATCCCGGAGGATCAGGTGGGCACAGGCAAGGAGGCCTTGATCGAGGTGGAGCTGATGAACGGTTGACTGAAGGAGGCGTATGATGCCAGTGTGGCTCTAAAGAAGAATGTCTGAGTAAGTACTATCATAAGTCCCAACCTCAGCCGGGAGTTTTGACCTGCATGTTGTTTGTTTTTATTTAGGGTCCCGAGTGGGTTTGGATGGGGTACACCCATTGGGCGTTCTCAGTTCCAGTGGTGGCGCACCGAGCACACCCACTGGGTGTAGTCCCCAAGACTGCCATCGACCATGGCAATCGGCACGATTCTTAGAGTCTTTATAAGCTCGACATGGATTGTCGGGATGTAGGACATGTTGTTTAGATTGTCGAAGTAGCCGGATTGGTACTTGTCGAAGAGGATGCGGTGACGGTCCAGGGACTAGAGCTTCTCGACATTGACCGGAGTGTGGAACATATTGCTGAGCTTGTGGGAGCATCTCGACCATCAACCTTTCTAGTGGGGGCGCGTTGAGCGTGCCCACTTGGTGTAGTCCTCGAGACTGTCATCGACTGTGGCAATCGGCGGGAGTCTTAGAGCTATTTGTTTTTGTTTTACTCGAATGACCGAGTGGCTTTTTTTCATCATATCCGATTGACATTGTTTCCATCTCCTTGCTTCTCGTGGGCAGAGTGTTTGTGAGTTTGGATCCTGGTAAAACGCCATGGAGAAGGAGGTACATGACCTCAAGATCGGCCTAGAGGTCGAGATGGCCAAGAGCAAGCATCTGGAGCAGGAGAAGCCCTCACTCGGAGGTAAGCATATCTCGCCCAACTGTCCCTCGAAGTTTGTTTCTTCTCCCAATCTGACTGAGCTTGTCCCGCCATATGTTCATAGCGAAAAATTTCAACTTTCTCCAAGGCTCAAGACTTCTATTTATTTAGACACCATGAAAGAGTCCCTTGAGAAGAAGGACACAAAGCTAGCATCTGCATGGAAAGAGGCCAATGCCAAGACCAAGGTGGCCGAGGACAAGCCAAAGTCAGTCGGGGAACTCAAAGAGGAGAACAAGATCCTGAAGGTCGCGACAAAGAAGACCGTGGAGGAGCTTGCCGAGCTTAAGGAGCATTATGCCGAGTGGGAATCAAAACTCAAGCAGCTCTCTTCCAATAAGCTCGAACTGGAGCAATATGTTGAGGAGTTCGATGATATGTCTCCAACGTATCTATAATTTTTGATGAGGTCATGCTATTATATTATCTGTTTTGGATGTTTTGTATGCATTAATATGCTATTTTATATTAATTTTGGGACTAACCTATTAATCTAGAGCCTAGTGCCAATTTCTATTTTTCCTTGTTTTTGAGTTTTGTAGATATGGAATATTAAACGGAGTCCAAACGGAATAAAACTTTTAGAATGATTTTTTCTGGAAGGAAATATATCCACGAGACATGGAGTGCACGCCATGGGATCTACCAGGAGATCACAAGCCTGGTAGGCACGGCCACCCCCTAGCTGCGCCTAGCATGCTTGTTGTCTCCTGGCAGGTATCCTAACCCTATTCTTCGTCCTAGAAATACCCAAATATTTCCCCAACATCAGAAAGAGCCACGCAAATACTTTTCCTCCGACAAAAGCCTTCGTTCCCGAGAGATCCAATCTTGGAGCCTTTTTCGGTAATCTGCTGGAGGGGGGTCCGATCACGGAGGGCATCTACATCAACTCCATTGCCCCTCCGATGATGCATGAGTAGTCGACCAAAGACCTACGGGTCCATAACTAGTAGCTAGATGGCTTCTTCTCTATCTTTGATATTCAATACCATGTTCTTCAAGATCTTCATGGAGATCTATCCGATATAATACTCTTTTGTGGTGTGTTTGTCAAGATCCGATGAATTTTGAGTTTATGTTCAGATTACCATGAATCTTCTCTGAATTTTTATATGCATGATTTCATGTCCTTGCAAGTCTCTTTGAGTTATTGGTTTGGTTTGGCCAACTAGATTGGTAATTCTTGCAATGGGAGAAGTACTTGGTTTTGGGTTCAATCTTGTGGTGTCCTCACCCAATGACATAGTAGGGGTAACGAGGCACTTATTGTATTGTTGCCATCAAGGGTAACAAGATGGGGTTTTCATCATATTGCTTGAGTTTATCCCTCTACATCATGTCATCTTACTTAATGCGTTACTCTGTTCTTCATGAACTTAATCACGATCTCATGTCATCCAAATCGCCAAGCGTCCCGCGATCTCATCACGATCCGTACCGTGATCCAATCACGATCTGTCCCGCGAACTCATCACGATCTGTCCCGTGATCTCATCACGATCCGTCTCGCGATCTTGATCACGGTCCTTCCGATCTAGCGCCGAACAGACGGCACCTCCGCGTTGAGCACACGTACAGCTTGATGACGATCTCCGCCTTCTTGATCCAGCAAGAGGGAGCGGAGAAGTAGGAGAGTTCTCCAGCAGCGTGACTGCGCTCTGGCGATGGTGGTGGAGCTATTCCGACAGGGCTTCGCCTAAGCACTGCAGAAATCCGATCTAGAGGAGAAACTATGCACTGGAGGAACGGGTAGCACGTGGCTGAAAATCTGGTGCCAAAAACCCTAAAACCTCTAGTATATATAAGAGGAAGAGACGAGGAGGCTTAGTCCTCAAAGGACCAGCTCTTGGGGCAGCCGAATCAAGGAGGATTGTAGGATTCCTCCTCCAATCCTAGTAGGACTAGGACTCCTCCTTATTTTTGCCTTTTTTTTTGCCTTTTCCACCTTTTTCTCTTTGGGATTTTCTTTCCAGCCGCATGGGCCTTGTGTGGAACTTCCACAAGCCCACTAAGGGCTGGTATTTACTCTCCCAGAGACCATTTAGCCTCTTGGGTCGAAATACCCCTCCCGATGGTCTCCCGGTACACTACCGGTGAGCCTGAAACTTTTCTGGCGACCAAAATAGGAGTTCCTATATATCAATCTTTACCTCCGGACCATTCCGGAGCTCGTCGTGGCGTCCGGGATCTCATCCGGGACTCCTAACAACCTTAGGTCACCACCATGCATAACTCTATACTACCGAAACGTCACCAAACCTTAAGTGTGCAGACCCTACGGGTTCGAGAACTTTGTAGACATGAACAAGACACCTCTATAGTCAATATCCAATAGCGGGACCTGGATGCCCATATTGGTTCCTACATATTCTACGAAGATCTTTATCGGTCGAACCTCTGTGTCAAGGATTCAGTTAATCCCGTATGATGTTCCCTTTGTTCTTCGGTATGTTACTTGTATCTCCATACCTAGTTCAACCTCGTTACCGGCAAGTCTCTTTACTCATCCCGTAATACAAGATCCCGCAACTAACACTTAGTCACATTGCTTGCAAGGCTTATTGTGATGTTGTATTATCGAGTGGGCCCTGAGATACCTCTCCGTCACACGGAGTAACAAATCCCAGTATTGATCCATGCCAACTGAACAGACACCCTCGGAGATACCTGTAGAGTACCTTTATAGTCACCCAGTTACGTTGTGACGTTTGATACACACAAGGTTCTCCTCCGGTGTCAGTGAGTTGCATGATCTCATGGTCATAGGAGCAAATACTTGACATGCAGAAAACAGTAGCAATAAACTGACACGATCATATGCTACGTTTGTAGTTTGGGTCTTGTCCATCACATCATTCTCCTAATGACGTGATACCGTTATCAAATGACATCTCATGTCCATGACTAGGAAACCATAGCCATCTTTGATCAATGAGCTAGCCTATTAGAGGCATACTAGGGACATGGTATTATCTATGTATCCACACATGTATCTGAGTTTCCGATCAATACAATTATAGCATGGATAATAAACAATTATCATGAACAAGGAAATATGATAATAACCAATTTATTATTGTCTCTAGGGCATATTTCGAACAGACAATACCTAGATCTATTGCGTTTTGCCTAGCTAGGGGCGTTAAACAGTAGCGCTTGTTGGGAGGCAACCCAATTTTATTTTTGTGTTCTGTTTTGCTTCTGTTTTTGAGTCTTTCCCACATTATTACTTTTGTAGTAATTGTGTTTTGTTTTTTAAATTAGTATTTGAGCCAAGTATAACCTTTGGGGTGATATATGGCAGTTGTTGATTTGATCTTGCTAAAAAATAGAAACTTTTGCGCTCAGTCCAGGAATTTTCTAAATTTCCTAGATTGGTTAGGTGTCGCTTGGGAGCCTCCTACTTCGTCTTGTGGTGTTGAACCAAGAAGTTTGTAAGGGCAAGGAGGTCGCCTACTTCATGAAGATCTACCCCGAGTTCGGGTAGTCCTCCATGGACATAGGCCATCATGGTATAGACAAGGTTGCTTCTTCATGGAAACCTCCATGGGTAGAGCCCTCGATGGACTCTCGTGACCGTTACCCTCCATGGGTTGGAGTCTCCATAAATTTGAATCTTCAAACCCTTACCCTCTTACAAATGCATATCTTTACTTTCCGCTGCAATAGTCGTAGGCATGCATGTGTAGGTGATATGCTAGAATTGCTAAAATCTACCAACCAATTAACTTGGGAAAAGGTTAGGTTTTTATTTGGTCAAGTAGTCTAATCCCCCCTTTAGACCTACTTTCGATCCCTACAAGTGGTATCAGAGCTTTGGTCTCCATTGCATTGGTCTCACAACCAAGGAGAGTATGACGTCTAGTGAGGGAAACTATCACCAAAGAGGTCCATATTTTGATGGCACTAATTTTGCTATATGGGTTGTTCTTCGTGTTGGCTTGCAAGGCAAATTCTTTGGTGATGTAAAGGAACCGTATTATGAAGCGACCGTGGAAGAATTGAAGATGTTGCAATACAATTCTCAAGAATGTGACATTCTACTCAACTACCTATGCCCCGAAGAATTCAACAAAATCAGCCGTCTTGAGAATGCAAAGGAAATTTGGGACACTTTGGTTGATATGCATGAAGGTACCGACTCCATCAGGCAATCTAAGTTGGATGTGCTTAAAAGTGAACTTAACAAATTCAAGATGAAGGATGGTGAAGGAGTCTCCGAAATGTACTCTAGTCTTGCTCTCATCACAAATGAGATTGTCGGCTTAGAAAGCGAAGAAATGACCGACAAATTCATCATCAAGAAGATACTTAGAGCTCTGGATGGAAAGTATGACACCGTGTGTACATTAATCTAGATGATGCCAAACTACAAAGATTTCAAGCCTACGGAAGTGATTGGAAGGATTGTTGATCAAAAAATGACACTCAAGGACAAGGAAGAACTTCACAACAAGTCAAGTGATGCTTATAAATCCTCAACTAACACTCCTGCTACATAAAGAGACAACCTTGTTACCAATGAAGAGATAATCCTCATGGTCAGGAAATTCAACAAATTCTACAAGAGTAGAGGCAAAGAGAGGAACTACAACTCAAGATATGAAGAGCAACGTTCATCTAGTCATGACCGGAATTGTTACAATTGTGGAAGGCCCGAACACTACTCCAATGAGTGCATGCCCCCCCACAAAATAAGGGAATAGTCGCATTGAAGAAAGAGCTCAAGAGATGAGTCACCTTGATGAGAGAGAAGGAGTAGAGATGATCGTTATGAAATAAGACCCTCCTGGAGAATCGAAGACTCGGAGAAGAAGAAAAAGTACACAAAGAGTTACACAAGAAGAAGACAACAATCTCATGTTGGTGAATGGGTTTCCAACTCCGAATCCAACAACCACTCCGAGAGAAGCTATCACTCCGACTCCGACTATGGTCAATATGAAGGTGTTGTTATACTTGCACTCGTTTCCTCCAACTCCTATGACATATTTGATTCACCAAATGAAGGGAGTGGAAGTTGGTTCATCGCCAAAGGCCCCAAGGTATCACACCCTGAATACCTTGAATTTAATAGTGATGAGGATTACCTACTTGGAGATGATGACTTGCTATTTGACAAACCTAGTGATACAAGTCAAAATGAACATGTTAGGAATCACTCTAGTCAAGATAAGTTGTGTGATAATGATAAGTTGGAAATAGAGCGACTAACTAAAGAACTAAACACTCTTAAGTTAGCCCATGAGTCTACTCTATAAGATCATAGAGAACTTGTAAGGACTCATGAGAAGCTCCGCTTCGAGATACTCAATTTTGAGCAAGAGCATGAATTACTTAAAGCTATCAATGATGATATTCGAAAGAAGACTTCCTCTTATCTAGCCATACGGCTATCCTTGTCTACATCCATTCCACAAGTTAAGGCTAAGCAAACAAGTAACAAATGCAAGAAAGGTTCTTCAACTAGTAGCAATAAAAATGATAAATCCAAAGATATTCTTTCTAGTAGTTCTATTGATTCCACTAAAAATTCTCTTAGCCAAGTTACACTTGAGCAAGAAAATTATCTATTGAAAGGGATTATAAAGAAAGGTATCTACAAATGTCTTTCCGGATGTAAGCAATTTGAGGAAATTTTACGCAAACATGGAGGATACCGGAAGAACCATGGCATTGGCTACTTCAACGCCAATGGAGTTGAATTGGGAGAAGGTCAATAATCCAAGCCCAAGTTTGTTCCTCACAGGAATAAGTATGAACATATTGTTCCCAAGGGAACAAAATCTCAAGATGGCCTTCCACCACAAGACCACAAGCTCAAGGGAAAGTACAAGCTTCAAGAGGAGATTGACTCATATGAAGATGAGTCCCAAGCCATGCTCAAGTGGGTTCCCAAGGCTTCTACAAGTGATACTTCAAGTCCAAGGATTCCCATCAAGTTGATGTGGATCCCAAAGAATAAGAACTAGAGAAGTTCTTGAGGGGTGACTCCACCAATAAAATTCACTCACATTCAGTTTTGGAAAGGACTATTTGTAATCAACTCCAACTTTATAATAGTTCAAGGAGTCGCACATTCCCTCAAAGGTAAGCAATGGACAAGGTAATTAATGAATCCATGGACACCATCATGTATGATTTGCATTCCATGTCCATAAATATCCTTGTATTTATCTCTTGTTTGGGACTAACCCATGTAGGTGAGAAGAGTAAGAAACAACGAGGATGGCTCCCAACTCAAGATGATCTTCATCAACTATGAGCATCCACTACTACATCACCCACATGAAGTCTTCTACGACAAAACCCAAGGTTAGTTTATACCTCTTAGGGGTGATGTGACATCAAGGGGGAGCTTTACTCTAAGACTTGAGTTGAAGCATCTCTTAAAGATGTGAACACATTAAATGCTTGATGTAAAAGTGGCAACCCCACTTGTGCTTAAATGATGAGTATGAACTATGATCAAGTATTCTTACTTGGCTCCTAAGTCAATATACACATATATAGATGACTCCATCATCGCCAAAGTGCTTGGAAGATACTAGAGTGGTTTTGCATGTTTGCCATATTTCATTTGATATCTTATTGTGTGAGCATGTTGGAGTGCATATCTTTTATCATTCGAGGATGTCCAATTGTTGTTATTTGGCTCTCAATTTTAGTTGGCCAATTGGATATACAAGAATGCCTAGGACACCTCTCTAGCTATCTATGCTTTCTTGTCTCAAATTCTATTCGTGCTAAATCACAAAATTTGAGCAAGCACTTATCGAACCCTCTATGTGAGGAGCACTCGGAGTTCCGTTTCGTCAAGAGCTGACCACTAAAACCTCCCTAGCGCATCTCGGTGGAACCAACACAAAAATGCGAGTCTGACCGATGCCTAGGGTTGATCTGGTTTTCCAAACTCGGTGACACCGATTCCGTATTCTCGGATTCACCGAGTTTCCCTGTCAATTGACAGTTTATGAACTCGGTGGTAATTTTGAACCGGTGTCACCGACAGCAAGGGATATATAATGTGGCAGACCCAACTTTTGAAATTACATCTTCAACTGTCCGGTTTCCTCCAAGTCCTAGCTACCGCCGTGGATCCCTGGTCGTCGCCCTTGCCTCCCCGTGCGCCCTCATCGCTCGGATCCTCGCCATCGACGGAATCATCACCATTGTCTTTGATGTAGCAGACTCTTCACCAAATTAGGGTGAGAATCTGATCCCCTTTGCGCTCCCCTATCCAATTCTAGCACATTAGGGTCATTTTATCTATAAGCCACAACATGAGATTGATCCATCCTCGAAAAACCTCCATTAGAGTAGAAGAACAAAAAAATAGGGTTGAGTTTCCGCCATGTGTGTCTCGGTGACACCGAGTTGAAAATATCGGTCTTACTGATATGCAGGTTAGGGCAACCGAGAACACTCTCAGTGGAACCATGCCTCTTTTCGGTCTCACTGAAAAGGGCTCCCAAGTTCCTGTAACATGAGAGTGTCTGTCTCGGTGGCTCTGATTTTTCTAACTCGGTGGTACTGAAATCCACTTAGCTGAAATTCAAAACTAAGGATTTGAGTTCAAATTTGAGATTTTTTTTTGTATTTTGTGATGCTCAATATCTCTACCCTTCTATGCTCTATTCACAGGGTCAGCATGTTAGGATCCGATGACAGTCAGAACAAGTTCAGAGAAAGGGATGTGGAGATGAGTTCATGCACTAGTCCCGAGGGTAGTTTATCTTCCTATGATGATAACCCTAGCTCACCTGATTTGCCCTAGGCTGCCACTAGGGCAACAAAGAAGCTGAATTATGATGAGTAGGATTCTAATTTTGTGACAGAGGAAGATGTTGCCAAGATGCAAAAAGAGAAGGCTGCCAAGAGCACAACAGTAGATACACTTCTTCCAAAAGACCGTCAAGAAGGTCTATGCAAGTGTTAATTCTATGAGGGCACCTGAGAGTGCCAGGGCCAACACCTTAGTTTCAGTTGAGCCAGCCTGGAGCTCCATGCCCAAGAAGGCAAGAGAGAAGAGAGCAAGGAAGAGGATTGTCACGGTCATTGGTAGACCTACATCTATGCATGAGGATCCACCTGAAGCTAAAGAGGTGGAAGTGGAGGAAGAGTCAGCTACCCAGGCTCCTCCTGCCAAGAAGAAGAAACTTCTTGCAGATACCATGTCTAGTCAGGCTCCATCAAAGAGCAAGAAATTTGCACCCAAGAAGTCTACTGCTCCAAAGTCTAAGAAGATCACTAGAGACATTCCTCTAGCTGCCAAGAACAACACATCAACCTCCAGAGATGCTGAGGAGGAGTTGCCCGTGTTGAGGAAGCTCATGCCCCATCTTCCAGAGCATAATGATGCTCATCCTTTAGCAGAGGACATGAAGAAGAGGAAGGACTCAGCGCAGAGATTGTGGTGGGCAAATGACCCATATGCCTCCAGGAAAAGGATTGTTGTGAATGTCAAATTCCACACCAAGGAACATCATGATTTCTATGAGACTGTCCTTTTGGACAAGAGCCCATCAGTAAGTGACATGAGATATGTTGACAATTCATATATCAAGGAAAATGAAGAATATTTTCCAAGTGTGCAAGACTGTAGGATCGAAAGTAGGTCTAGAGGGGGGGTGATTAGACTACTTGATCAAATAAAAGTTTTGCCTTTTTCCAAATTTTAATTCTTGGCAAATTTTAGCATTCATATCATATCAAGTAAGACCCTACACATTCATGTCTAAGAGTGTAGCAGAGGAAAATAAAGACATTGCACATGTAAGTAAAGAGAGGGTTAGGAATGCAAACACAAGTGATGACACGATGATTTTTCCCGTGGTCCCTATAGGTGGTGCTACCGTACATCCACGCTCATGGAGTCTTCAACCCTCGGAGGGTAACGGCCGCGAGAGTCCACGGAGGGCTCTACCCATGGAGGGTTCCATGAAGAAGCAACCTTGACTATTCCATGCGACTTTCGTCCACGAAGGACTAGCCTCATTATGGGTAGATCTTCACGAAGTAGGCGATCTCCTTGCCTTACAAACTTCTTGGTTCACTCCACAACACCAAGTAGGAGGCTCCCAAGCAACACCTAACCAATCTAGGAGGCACCACCCTCCAAAAGGTAATAGTCTCGATAATGACGATGAACTCCTTGCTCTTGTGCTTCAAGATGATAGACTCCTCAACACACAATCTCTCTCACACATGTTTGGCTTGGTAGAAGAGATGGGATTGGTGGAAAGCAACTTTGGGGAGGCTAGAAATCAAGATTCATATGGTTGGAGTGGAAGATCTTGACCTCAACACAAGGGTAGGTGGTTCTCTCTCAGAAAACTGAGTAGGATAGGTATGGAATAGTTCTGAGTGCTTCTCTTTTGAGTGGGTGGTGGTGAAGGGGTATATATATAGGCATCCCCAAAAATCCAACCATTACACACAATAAGTCAGACTCGGTGACACCGAAGTGTAGAACTTGGTGGTACCAAAGTGACAAAAAGTGGCAACTTTTGAATCTCGGAGGGACCAATATACAACTCTCGGTTGCACCGACAAGGTGACCAACGGTCAGATTTACCAGTCTCGGTGACGCCGATTCACCATTCTCAGTCGGATCGAAAATGTGAATTTGCGTAACAGAAAATTGGCAACCCAACTTGGTGGCACCGAGTGTAGTGTCGGTTGCACCGAAGTGTTAGGGTTTGGCTGAGTCTGTCTAGGGTTTGGAACTCGGTGGCACCGGGATAGGAAAGTTGGTTGCACCGATTTGACATGTTTGGCTTAGGATAGACTTTGGTGGGAGAGTATGTGGGTGTTTTGGTGACTGTCACTTGTGCACGTTTGAGCATATTGTTCACCATCAAAACTTACCCCCTTTTAATAGTTTTGGCTTTCCTATGGACTCAAAGTGATTTCTTACAAATGTAAAATGTAGAGTCCTCTTGCTTGAAGCTTGGACAACCTATTTCCTTGAATCTTAGGGTAATTCCACAGTCCTTTAGCCATTCCCATCATTGAACTTTTCCTGAAATATACTTGGTGAAAACATTAGTTCAGTGACTTATATGTTGTTATTAATTAACAAAACCACCAAGGGAGCAAATGTGCTTTCAAAGACAACTTCCAGTGCATTGACATAGCAGACTTTGTTGGAAGGGAGTTTACTATCTGGAATGATGAGATGATTATGCAGTTCTACTCCACTGCTCACTTCTATCCAGATGGCAGGATAGTATGGATGACTAAGGGCTCAAGGTACCATTCTACTGTCGAAGAGTGGGCTACCATCTTAGGAGCTCCACCTGGTGAGGAAGGTGACTTGGATGTATACACTGAAGCCAAGATGAGCCACAACTTGTAGCGACCCGACTCAAAACGAGTCAAGCCTCTATGTGTTCTGTGCCATCCCTGGATCGGTATGCTGGCACACACGATACATCAATGTATATATCAAAGTGCAATCACATGTAATTAACGTAAAACTGATATAAACCTTAAAATCTCAGCGGAAACAGTCAACGGGAGTGGAGTCCCAATAACACCAACGGCAGGTTGAGTGTAGACCGTAACCCTGAATCGTACTCTTACCCGTCGTAGAGCTTATCTGCAACATAAGACGTTGCAGCCGTGTAGGTCAGCATTTTGAATATGCCGGCAAGTCACAAAAGAGGGTGTGTGTGTAAATTAATCATCTATTCTACATGCATATATGGCAAGTGGGGTAGTGGGTTTTGCATAAAGCCAAATTTTTCCTACAACAAGAGAGGGCAAAAAGCATAATTACTACAATGTTGGTTGATTAATGAGATGGTTCCACCAACCAATTCTCATACCCAAGTTGTCATTAATAAACCCACATCATTACAATTAATTGTGTTGAGAGTTCCAGATAGTTCCAGTTCCTTTGGCTCAGGTTGTCCATGACCGTGGACACGGCTAATCGATTAGGTTTGAGTACTCTGCAGATTTTTGCACACGTTCCCCACAAGATTTGATTGCCTCCGTTGGATTTCTTGCACTTCAGGGTGTTTGAGAAACGGATGACCAAAACATGGTCTTCTAAAGGGTTTCCCCGAGACTCTGTCGGTGCCCATCCTTTCCTACCGTTCTTATACATCTCGTAGCACCGCCTGTCCAGGGTCACCATGATATCCAACCAAGCCAGAGCCCATAATGGATTGTGGCTGTGCAGGTAAGCCTTGGGTCTTGAAGCATCCATCCATCTCTTTGTGCCTGGGTGGACCTTTCCGCGTGAATACTGGCACTTCCCCAGCAACACCTAGGCTAACCACTGGTTTCTCCAGGGCGCCGTTGAACCATCATCCACCCAGAGGTATGTTGAAAAACTCAGAGTCTTGAAGTCTTGATCATAATGCATGTCTTGAAAATTATTAACTCACAACTCTCCTGAATCACACAACCAATCCCGTCTACTAATAGCATAGCAAAATTAAATCAACGTTTCCCGAGGCCAATGTGTCAAAGGGTTGAGGGGTGCCTACCACATGATACTACATCAAGTAACCAAGTTTCCAAATTACCTACTTTGCATGCAATTGGGGAGATGGTAGAACTAATGCAATAAAACATAGGTATACATGGTCAAAGTGACTTGCCTGTACTGTGGATGAAGAAAAATATCGCTCTCAGAGATAACTGACAGACTATTCGTCACTCTCCGATGAAAATCTATAATCAAACATTGCATTCATATAATCAATCATACTAGCAATCAATTCTAACAATCAAAAGTAACACCAAACCAAAAGCAACAAATTTGTGATGAAGGAAATACTTAAGACAAAAATTAACAAAACTTCATCAACACAACCAAAGTTGCTCTTCTCTACAAGTACATCCTATTTTCAAAAGTAAAAACATCAAAACAAAGTAAAATATAACAAAAGTATTTTTTGTAAATATTTTTCTAGCAAGAAGAATTATTTTTGAAAAACAACTAAGAATTATGAAGAACAACACTCTAAACAACATATGTTTTAGCCTAATAATCTTAATAACAAGAAACAATTCAAACAATTAAAATATTAAAATAATAGAAAAACAAAAATATTTTCAAATAATAAATCAACTAGTAATACTAGAGCAATACAACAAGGAAAACAAAAAAAAGTAATGGGCTCTAAATTTGGTGGCTAAACTACTACTAATATAAAACAAGACAAAAAAATATTTTTAGTAACACAACAATCCTTAACAGAAAAGAATACTAAAATAATTTTTTTTATTTAGAAAAAAAACAGAATTAAATCCTCTTAAACATTTGTGAAAGAATTACTACTAGTTTGTGTTATAAATCATATCCTAATGAAGAAGAATATAGTTTCCTATATCATTAGGATATTGTAGCGACCCGACTCAAAACGAGTCAAGCCTCTGTGTTTTCTGTGCCATCCCTGGATCAGTATGCTGGCACACACAGTACATCAATGTATATATCAAAGTGCAGTCACATGTAATTAATATAAAACTGATATATACCTTAAAATAGCAGCGGATACAGTCAACGGGAGTGGAGTCCCAATAACACCAACGGCAGGTTGAGTGTAGACTGTAACCCTGAATCGTACTCTTACCCGTCATAGAAGAGTATCTTCAACATAAGACGTTGCAGCCGTGTAGGTCAGTACATTGAATGTACCGGCAAGATCACCATAGTAGAACAGAAGAATAAAGGCTAATCTATATGCAAAGGCCTTGTGGCTTTGTATCTAAGTTTTTGTGTAAAAGCTGATTTTATTTTTCCTACAACAAAGGAATAACAGGAATTTCACTATGGAGTTACCTATCATGACACGGTTCCGCCAACCAATGTCTCAATGCCCATAAGTATCGTTAAGTTGCCCACAATTAATTATCAGTCCAGTGTTGAGAGTTCAGAGATAGATCCAAGTCCAGAGGCTCAAATTGTCCGTAACCGGGGACACAGCTAATCGATTAGGTTTAACTCTGCAGAGTGTTGCACACGTTCCCCACAAGATTTGGTCGCCTCCATTTGATTTCTCGCACTTCAGGGTGTTTGAGAAACGGATGACCCAAACATGGTCTTCCAAAGGGTTTCCCTGCGACTCTGTCGGTGCCCATCCTTTCCTACCGTTCTTCTACATCTCATAGCACCGCCTGTCCAGGGTCACCACGATATCCAACCAAGCTAGAGCCCATAATGACTTGTGGCTGTGCAGGTAAGCTTCCGGGCATGAAGTATTCATCCTTCCCTTTGAGTCTGGGTGAGGCTTTCCACGTGAATACTGGCCATCTCCAGCAACACCTAGGCAAATCCACTGGCTTCTCCAGGGTACCGTTCCAACCATCCCCCACCCAGTAGTGTGTATTGAAAAACTTGTTTCTCGAGTCTCGAAGTCTTGAGGTCTTGAATATGCAGGTCTTGAAGAAGCCTTCATGAAGTCGTCGTTTTGACGTGGATTCCTTCTTCACACCACTCACGAACACTCATACCAGACCCCGTCTACTTTAGCATAACATTGCACTAACTAGCGTTCCCGGGGCTTTAGTAACAAGTGGTGGGTTCCTACTGTTGGGGAACGTCGCATGGGAAATAAAAATTTTCCTACGCACACGCAAACCTATCCATGGTGATGAGCATCTACGAGAGGGAGAGTGGATCTACATACCCTTGTAGATCGCTAAGCGGGAAGCGTTAAGAAACGCGGTTGGTGTAGTCGAACATCTTCGCGATCCAAATCGCCGAGCGTCCCGCGATCTCATCACGATCCGTCCCGCGATCCAATCACGATCCGTCCCGTGAACTCATCACGATCCGTCCCGCGATCTTGATCACGATTTGTCCCGCGAACTCATCATGATCCGTCTCACGATCTTGATCACAATCTGTCCCGCGAACTCATCACGATCAGTTCCGTGATCACATCACGAACCGTCTCGCGATTTCGATCACGGTCCTTCCGATCTAGCGCCGAACGGATGGCACCTCCGCGTTCAGCACACGTGCAGCTTGATGACGATCTCCACCGTCTCGATCCAGCGAGACGAGGTGGAGAGGAGAGAGAGTTCACCGGCAACGTGACGGCGCTCCGGTGATGGTGGTGGAGCAATTCCGGCAGGGCTTCGCCTAAGCGCTGCGGAACTACGATCTAGAGGAGAAACTATGCACCGGTGGAACGGGTAGCACGTGGCCGGAAATTCTGTCCAAAAACCACCCAATCCACTAGTATATATAGGAGGAGAGGAGAGGAGAGGCATCCAAGGCCTTTGGGTCAGCCGAAATAGGAGGTGGGAGCAATCCTACTTCACCTCCAATCCTAGTTGGAGTAGGATTGCCTCCTATTGGCTGATTTTCCACTTTTTGCTTTAGGACTTTCTCTCCTGCGCCATGGGCTTTTGTGGCTGTTTTCCCAGCCCACTAAGGGCTGGTTACTATTCTCCCACAGCCCATGGACCTCTTGGGGTCGAAATACCCCTCCCGGAGGTCCTCCGGTACACTACCGGCACTCCCGGTACAATACCGATACTCCCGGTACACTACCGATGAGCCCGGAACTTTTCCGGAAACCAAACTGGGACTTCCTATATATGAATCTTTACCTTCGGACCATTCCGGAGCTCCTCGTGACGTCCGGGATCTCATCCGGGACTCCGAACAACCTTCAGTCACCACCATACATAACTCTACACTACCGAAACGTCACCGGACCTTAAGTGTGCAGACCCTGCGGGTTCGAGAACTATTTAGACATGACCGAGACACCTCTACGGTCAATAACCAATGGCGGGACCTGGACGTCCACATTGGTTCCTACATATTCTACGAAGATCTTTATCGGTCGAACCTCTATGTCAAGGATTCAGTTAATCCCGTATATCGTTCCCTTTGTTCTTCGGTATGTTACTTGCCCGAGATTCGATCGTCGGTATCTCCATACCTAGTTCAACCTCGTTACCGGCAAGTCTCTTTACTCGTTCCGTAATACAAGATCCCGCAACTAACAATTAGTCACATTGCTTGCAAGGCTTATTGTGATGTTGCATTACCGAGTGGGCCCCGAGATACCTCTCCGTTACACGGAGTAACAAATCCCAGTCTCGATCCATTGCCAACTCAACAGACACCATCGGAGATACCTGTAGAGCACCTTTATAGTCACCCAGTTACGTTGCGACGTTTGATACACACAAGGCACTCCTTCGATATCCGTGAGTTGCATGATCTCATGGTCATAGGAACATATACTTGACATGCAGAAAACAGTAGCAATAAACTGACACGATCATATGCTATGTTTGTAGTTTGGGTCTTATCCATCACATCATTCTCCTAATGATGTGATCCCGTTATCAAATGACATCTCATGTCCATGGCTAGGAAACCTTAACCATCCTTTGATCAACGAGCTAGTCCATTAGAGGCATACTAGGGACATGGTTTTGTCTATGTATCCACACATGCATTTAAGTCTCCGATCAATACAATTATAGCATGGATAATAAACGATTATCATGAACAAGGAAATATGATAATAACTAATTTATTATTGCCTCTAGGGCATATTTCCAACACCTACCTCATGCATTCTACTCAACTACAAGAATTTCAATAACACTACGGGAGGGATTTGTTGAATGATGTCACTACATGCAATAAAACATAGGTATGAAAAGATGGTAAAAGTGAACTTGCCTGTACTGCTGATGAAGAAATAATATTGCTCTCAGAAGTAACTTGATAGACTATACGTCACTCTCCGATGAAAATCTATAATATCAAACATTGCATTCATAAGCAAACACTTCTAGCAATCAATACTAACACTCAATAGGAAACACACACTAAAGACAACAAGGTTGTGATGAAGGGAATACTTAAGACAAAAGTTAAAATCAACAAGGTTTTTCACAACTAAGGTAATTTTCCCCTACAAACAAAAATTTTCAAACTAAGTAAAATATAAAAAAAGGATTTTTGGTAAACATTTTACTAGCAAAAAGAATTACTTTTGAAGAACAAGTAAAACTATGAAAACAACATCCTAAACAACATAAGCATTTGCCCACTACGCTTAACAACAAGTAAAACAATGCAATATTAAAATAAGGGAAAAACAAAGTACAAAACAATTAAGTTAACAGAAAATAAACTTATAAAACAAGTTATGAAAATATTTTCAAATAAGAGTTCCAACTAGCAATGAAATCAATTTGCAAGTTATTATGAAACTAGAATTGATTTCATGCTAACAAAATATTAACATAAAATAAGTTTAGTTGAAGTACTACTGATAACTAACAGAAAACAAAATATATATTAACTAAGTTAACAGAAAGTATATTTTATAAAACAAAATTTTATTAAAAGTATTTTCAAATAGCAAATCAAACTAGGAATGGAAAGTCAATTGCAAGTTATAATTGAACTAGAATTGATTCCATGCAATCAACTAATAAAATAATATTTGTTTTGAAGGACTACTATCTTCTAACAGAAAACTTTATAAAATTTATCAACTAATATAAAAGAAAATAATTTTAGCACAATTTAAAACAAAAGGAATTAGAAATAAACCTAAAAGAACTAAACAGAATCTGTTTTGGTTGAAAATACTATTTTCAAATATTCTAAAAATTCTCAAACTCTACCTAATGATAACTAAGGTCACTAGTGACCAGTAGCAAAAAGAATCAATCAAAATACATTTTAAAACTCAAGATATTCAAAAAACAAAATTTAAATCAAATCTGTTTAAATTCAAATTTAATTATTCAAATATAGCCAAACTTGGCATCTACAGAAACTAAATAAATTTTTTGATACAATGCAAAAAGAATCAAGTTAAAACACTTAAAAACATAAAATATATGCTAAAAACAAATTAGGATTAACTCTGTTTTTAAAACAGAAACAGAAATTAGAAAAATCCTAACTAACGGTCAGGGGGGTGACTTGTCGTTTTGCGATTGGTTGAAGGGTGTGTGCGTGTGGGGTGTTTCGGGCGGACGGCTGAAACCTACAACAAAACGGTTCGGCGTTTATAACCTCCTAATCTTATGCGTCCGATCTAGATCCTACGGTGGAGAGGGGGTGGAGAGGCTCACCGTGGGTTTGACGGCTTCGGCGAAGTTCCGACGAGGTCCGAGATGGCGTGGTCGATGTGGAGGTGTTCCGGCGGTCCTCCGGCGATGGTGTGGCCTCCAATCGACGGCGGGGATCCTCCGGGGACGGCTGGTAGCGTCGGAGAGGCGAGGGGGTGACGGAGTCGACGGGCAGGAGCTCGGGGAGCTTCGGGTGGAGAGGTTACTCCAGCGAGGGTGGTGGTGTGGCGGCTCTGGTGGGTCTCCGGTGAAGGCGAGGGGATGGGGAGATGCGCACGAGTGCGGGGAGGTCGTCGGAGGCCTCAGGAGGGCTCGGGGACGGGTGTGGCGACGGGTACGAGGGCAAAGATGCGGCGGCTACCGGTAGCTCGGGCGACGGGTTCCGGCGAGGGTAGGCGGTGGGGGTTGGGGGAAAATGGGGGAATGAGTCGAGGGGAGCGGTGGCTTTATATAGGAGGGCTCAGGGCGTCCGTAAGGAAAGGGGAGGAGAGATTCACGGGGCGGGATCGACGGTGACGTCGGAGGCACGAGGAAGAAGAAGGTGAGTGCTACGTCTTCGGGATCGGACGGTGGGCCCCACACGTCAGCAAGAGGGAGAGAGAGGCGGCAGTGTCGGTTGGCCGGTAAGAAATAATTTCGGGGAGAGGCTTAATGGCAGATGGATCGACAGGTATGAAAAGGCTTTAAAGACTTTCCTTTTTTCAAAAATCAGCACAGTAAAAACCTCTTTATGACTTTGATATATTTCCAAATATAGTAAAATTATATATCAAAATCATCATAATAATAAATGACATTAAATGAACATTTTTATTCTGTTATTTGAATACTTTGAAAAAAATATATTTTCACAAATGGCCTATTTGCTTTTAAATCCTATTTGCAAATATTTTCAAATAACCCCATGGGTTTTATGGTTCAAAAACTTCAAAAAATACCCCCTCGCTTTGGAGTGTGACATTACTCCTCTCAAAAATCTTTGCAAGGGGTTTGGATGCTTGCAAATTCAAATAGAGAATTCAAATGAAAGTGAAATTCCATTTGAGAATTTTATCAAATAGTTTTCAACTTCACTTTTTTTCAAATCTTTGTTTAAACTTCCAACTCATATTTCAGACATTTGAAGAAGTCATATTATCCTCTCTCATGAAAATCATTGGGTTGCCTAAAGTTCCTGAATTTGAAATATTTTCAAAATGGAACTCAAACCATTTACAAATCCCTTTTCATTTTCTCAAATGGAAGAAGTCATGTCATCTTCACTCTAGGGTTTTGTGATGAAATGGATTTTGAATTTCCTGAGGATCAAAATGCAGAGTAAGAGTTTTGGGAAAGTCATTTTATTCCCTCTCATTCAAAAGTTTCAAAAAGTTTCAAATTTCACTCACTTTCAATCACTCAAACAAACAAACAATCATTCTACTAATTATTATAACATTCCAAAGTTTGGGATGTTACAAACCTACCACACTTAAAATGAATCTCGTCCTTGAGATTCGAAGAGGCTAGAAAGAAAAGGTTAGGGTTTGGGGGTCTTCTAACAAATCCACTGACCAAGAAGGTGTGGGGTCTTCCAACAAGACTCCATTGACCTGGAAGGTGTGGGGTCTACCACACTTAAAATGAGAGTTACTGGTCTCTCAAATTCTTGACAGTCCTATGGGTGCATTTGCCTGTTCACATTCTTCGCGATAGTTCTTCGGTGATGCCTTCCGTTATATCCTAATCCTGTGTTCTCACAACAAAATACATTTCTTCCGACACTAGGTCTTCTTAACTGACAGGTCTCGCGTTCATTCTAAGTAACTTATCGATGATCTCATGGTGGTCTTCCATTAGTGGTTGTCCTGCAGTGAAATGGGTCTTGGCTACATTCCTCACCGTAAAATTCCTACGTATGATAACGACTGCCATGTACAAGGGGTTTACATCATACCATTCCAAGGCTTAAACAAAAGCTTCAAAGAACGTCATCTCTTATCAACGAACGAAGTTCGGATAAATCCATTGATCCTTATCAATCCTGAGGTCAGTGACATTGTGGGTTCACTTGAATACTTGAATAGTCTTTATCTCACTCTTGGGGTTACTATCGTTTCACATTCCAACATTACCTTCAGTTCACTCCATTATACTCTTCACGGACTTATTCTTGTTTAGATTCCACTCTGCGGAATTCATTTTCCTTTCCATTGGTCTGTTTATCCTTGGGTATGGTTTCATCACAATCATTCCTTTTCTCAATATTCCAACTTCAAAATCACTTTGTCACAAAGGTTATCATCCAGATAGTTTGAGGTGGTTCCACATTCTCTTCACATGTATTCACTTATCCAAACTCCTTATTATGAATGGTATTTTCTTCATTCTTTTGTCCCTGTGGTTGCTACCGCAATTAAAATGAAATGCACGCATGCCTGCATAGACCATATTTTCTCATATCCTCGAAAATTGGTCAGAGATCTTTGTTCTTAGAGTGGCAACTCATATAATTCAACACAGGAGAATCATAACACCATAAATTCCATTGATTCTCATGAATTTATTACAAACTCTGAGACTTCCGTTACATACTTCAAAATGGTAAGAGTGCTTCCTATTACATTTATTACCTCCAAAACTCAAACTACTCATGCTTAGCATTCTACTCCGGACAGGTATAGGAGTAGTGTCATGTCTTCTTGCATCGAAAACAGATGATTTCTAACAAATCTCGGGGCTTCTTGATGTTGGTTTTTGCTCCTGGGAGTTCTGGTTCCTTTCTTGGGCACTTATCGACATAGTGGCCCATATCCTTACACTTGAAACATCTGATATGACTCAGGTCCTTCTGTTCAGGGGCTTGTCTCTTCCTGGGGTTCTTTGTTCTGATCAAAACTTCAATTTCCCATGGATCAAACTCCACTTCTTCTGTCGAGAAGGTTCCCAGATACTCTTTTCTTTCCTGCGTACAATTATGTGAGAAATGTCCTTCTCGAAGTGTCCTCAGTTGATCCTTAGTGTGGTCAAGGGGAAAAGGATATTGTCTAACCATTTGAGGTAAGAAAGAACATTTGATAAAGCTCAAATAAGATGAGAAGTAAAGGCTGTTTTGAAAACAAAGTTGGAGAGAAATCGTTTCCTCAGGGCTTTCCAGTTTCTAGGGTCACGTCCTACAGTCAACATGTGCTGTGATACCATTTCTGTAGCGACCCGACTCAAAACGAGTCAAGCCTCTATGTTTTCTGTGCCATCCCTGGATCAGTATGCTGGCACACACAGTACATCAATGTATATATCAAAGTGCAATCACATGTAATTAACGTAAAACTGATATATACCTTAAAATAGCAGCGGATACAGTCAACGGGAGTGGAGTCCCAATAACACCAACGGCAGGTTGAGTGTAGACCGTAACCCTGAATCGTACTCTTCCCCGTCGTAGAAGAGTATCTGCAACATAAGACGTTGCAGCCGTGTAGGTCAGTACATTGAATGTACCGGCAAGATCATCATAGTAGAACAGAAGAATAAAGGCTAATCTATATGCAAAGGCTTTGTGGCTTTGTATCTAAGTTTTTGCGTAAAAGCTGATTTTATTTTTCCTACAACAAAGGAATAACAGGAATTTCACTATGGAGTTACCTATCATGACATGGTACCGCCAACCAATGTCTCAATGCCCATAAGTATCATTAAGTTGCCCACAATTAATTATCAGTCCAGTGTTGAGAGTTCAGAGATAGATCCAAGTCCAGAGGCTCAAATTGTCCGTAACCGGGGACACGGCTAATCGATTAGGTTTAACTCTGCAGAGTGTTGCACACGTTCCCCACAAGATTTGGTCGCCTCCATTTGATTTCTCGCACTTCAGGGTGTTTGAGAAACGGATGACCCAAACATGGTCTTCCAAAGGGTTTCCCTGCGACTCTGTCGGTGCCCATCCTTTCCTACCGTTCTTCTACATCTCGTAGCACCGCCTGTCCAGGGACACCACAATATCCAACCAAGCTAGAGCCCATAATGACTTGTGGCTGTGCAGGTAAGCTTCCGGGCATGAAGTATTCATCCTTCCCTTTGAGTCTGGGTGAGGCTTTCCGCGTGAATACTGGCCATCTCCAGCAACACCTAGGCAAATCCACTGGCTTCTCCAGGGTACCGTTCCAACCATCCCTCACCTAGTAGTGTGTATTGAAAAACTTGTTTCTCGAGTCTCGAAGTCTTGAGGTCTTGAATATGCAGGTCTTGAAGAAGACTTCATGAAGTCATTGTTTTGACGTGGAGTCCTTCTTCACACCACTCACTAACACTCATACCAGACCCCGTCTACTTTAGCATAGCATTGCACTAACTAGCGTTCCCGGGGCTTTAGTAACAAGTGGTGGGTTCCTACCTCATGCATTCTACTCAACTACAAGAATTTCAATAACACTACGGGAGGGATTTGTTGAATGATGTCACTACATGCAATAAAACATAGGTATGAAAAGATGGTAAAAGTGAACTTGCCTGTACTGTTGATGAAGAAATAATATTGCTCTCAGAAGTAACTTGATAGACTATACGTCACTCTCCGATGAAAATCTATAATATCAAACATTGCATTCATAATCAAACACTTCTAGCAATCAATACTAACACTCAATAGGAAACACACACTAAAGACAACAAGGTTGTGATGAAGGAAATACTTAAGACAAAAGTTAAAATCAACAAGGTTTTTCACAACTAAGGTAGTTTTCCCCTACAAACAAAATTTTTCAAACTAAGTAAAATATAACAAAAGGTTTTTTGGTAAACATTTTACTAGCAAAAAGAATTACTTTTGAAGAACAAGTAAAACTATGAAAACAACATCCAAAACAACATAAGCATTTGCCCACTACGCTTAACAACAAGTAAAACAATGCAATATTAAAATAAGGGAAAAACAAAGTACAAAACAATTAAGTTAACAGAAAATAAACTTATAAAACAAGTTATGAAAATATTTTCAAATAAGAGTTCCAACTAGCAATGAAATCAATTTGCAAGTTATTATGAAACTAGAATTGATTTCATGCTATCAAAATATTAACATAAAATAAGTTTAGTTGAAGTACTACTGATAACTAACAGAAAACAAAATATATATTAACTAAGTTAACAGAAAGTATATTTTATAAAACAAAATTTTATTAAAAGTATTTTCAAATAGCAAATCAAACTAGCAATGGAAATTCAATTGCAATTTATAATTGAACTAGAATTGATTCCATGCAATCAACTAATAAAATAATATTTGTTTTGAAGGACTACTATCTTCTAACAGAAAACTTTATAAAATTTATCAACTAATATAAAAGAAAATAATTTTAACACAATTTAAAAGAAAAGGAATTAGAAATAAACCTAAAAGAACTAAACGAAATCTGTTTTGGTTGAAAATACTATTTTAAATTATTCTAAAAATTCTCAAACTCTACCTAATGATAACTAAGGTCACTAGTGACCAGTAGCAAAAAGAATCAATCAAAATACATTTTAAAACTCAAGATATTCAGAAAACAAAATTTAAATCAAATCTGTTTAAATTCAAATTTAATTATTCAAATATAGTCAAACTTGGCATCTACAGAAACTAGATAACATTTTTGATACAATGCAAAAAGAATCAAGTTAAAACACTAAAAAACATAAAAGATATGCTAAGAACAAAATCTGGATTAACTCTGTTTTTAAAACAGAAACAGAAATTAGAAAAATCCTAACTAACGGTCAGTAATAGTAGTAGATGCAGAATTGTTTCGGTCTACTTGACACGGACGTCATGCCTATATCCATAATCATTGCCTTGGATATCTACATGATTATTCGCTTTTCTATCAATTTCTTGATAGTAATTTGTTTAATCACCGTGATACTTTCCTTCAAGAGAGAAGTCTCTAGTGAAATCTATGGCCCCCGGGTCTACTTTCCATAATATATTTTCAGATCTATAAACCAAAAATACCAAAAATACTTTGCTGCAATTTATTTACCTTTTACTTTCCATTCTCGTTTACATCTATCTCTATTGGATCTAATCCTTGCAAATAATCGTGAAGGGATTGACAACCCCTTTATAGTGTTGGGTGCAAGAGTTTGATTGTTTGCGTAGGTGCATCCATTGGTAACTTGCTTGTTCCTCCTACTGGATTGATAACTTGGTTCTCAACAACTGAGGGAAATATTTATCTACTTTGCTGCATCACCCTTTCCTCTTCAAGGGAAAACCAACGCAAGCTCAAGAGGTAGCAAGAAGGATTTCTGGCGCCGTTGCCAGGGAGGATACACATCAAGCCTATCAAGTACCCATCACAAACTCATCTCTTGCATTTACTTTATTTGCCATTTGCCTCTCATTTTCCTCTCCCCCACTTCTAAAACGAATTTCAAAAAATACCAAAAAGATTTGCCCTTTTATTCGCCCTTTTCCATTCGCCTTTTTGTTTCTATGTTTGCTTGTGTTGCCATGTGCCTTCTATTTGCTTGCATCTTCGCTTACTAAAAATCTATTGATATGGATCCTCATCCACTTGATAATATTTTCAAAAAACCAAATTATGACGAACCATTTGCTAGTGAGTTAAGTGCACTTGATTATATCTATGAAGTTTTGTTTCAAAATCATGAATCTGAAATTTTTGATGAAGTGTGGAAAGAAGAAATTTGAAGGAGATTCATGATAGTTCCTTGAATGAAAAGCATGATTGCCATGTTGTTAGTATGAATTCTATGAATATCCATGATGCTAATGATATGCAAAACCACAAGCTTGGGGATGCTATGCTTGATGAAGATGATATTCTTTGTTCCCGAAGGTTTGGTGATGGCACGTATGCTATAATTAATCATGAAAAGAATGCTTTGTGTGATAGTTATATTGTGAGATTCCTTCATGATGTTACTAAAAATTACTATGAGAGAGGAATATATGCTTTTACATATTGCAATAATATCAATTTTCCTCTCTATGTTTTCAAAGTTTGGAAGTTATGCTTGTTTTGCCTTCCTATGGTAGTTGATTTTTGTTCCCATAATTTCTTTGCTCACAAAATCCCTATGCATAGGAAGTGGGTTAGACTTAAATATACTTGTCATGTGATTCATGATGTTCCTATTGTTGTAAATAGAAATTATGTGCCCGTAGATTTCATTGTTCTTGATATAGAATGCAATTCTACATGTCCTAATATTCTTGGTAGACCTTTCTTTAAAACGATTGGTGCAATTATTGACATGAAAGAAGGAAATATTAGATTCCAATCTCCATTAAGGAAATGAATGGAACACTTTCCTATAAAGAAAATAAGATTACCTTATGAATCTATTATGAGATCTATTTTTGGATTACGTACCAAAGATGACAATACTTAAATCTATTGCATTTTGCCTAGCTAGGGGCATTAAACAATAGCGCTTGTTGGGAGGCAACCCATTTTATTTTTGTGTTCTGTTTTTTGCTTTTGTTTTTGAGTGTTTCCCACATTATTAATTCTTTAGTAATTGTGTTTTGGTGTTTTAATTAGTGTTTGATCCAAGTAAAACCTTTAGGGTGATCTATGGTAGTTGTTGATTTGATCTTCCTGATAAACAGAAAGTTTGCGCTCAGTCCAGGAATTTTCTAATTTTTTCATAGCGTCGAATTGATCTGAAAGATTTACACTAGATTGATATAAAAATTTCCTTGATTGTCCTAATTTTTTGGAATTTTGAGTTCCAAAAGTATTCGAAGTCTATAGATTGCTACGGACTGTTCTGTTTTTGACAGATTATGTTTTCTTTGTGTTGTTTGCTTTTTTTGACGTATCTATGGGTTGTATCGAGGGTATGAACCATGGAGAAGTTAGAATACAGTAGGTATTACGCAAATATAAATAAAGAACGAGTTCACAACAGTACCTAAGTGGTGATTCATTTTTTCTTATACTAACGGATCTCATGAGTTTTCTGTTGAGTTTTGTGTTGTGAAGTTTTCAAGTTTTGGGTGAAGATTTGATGGACTATGGAAAACATGACATTTGGTCGTGACATTGCAGCGAACGAGTGGAAAACATGACGTGGCCCTATACTCGCATCAAGATCCGTACTATAGGATCGAACTGTAGGAAAAATCTTTTGTTTTCAAATATAGGATCGACGTTAGATTCTTAACATTGGGATTATCAAATGTCGGCGATTGAGCAATCGCAATATTTCGGTGAAGTTCAAGGTAAATGTAATTTCATCTCAAGAGTAAGAGAATGACAAGGGACTAAAGCTGAATCAAGCAAAATCATGAGTCATCTGGATCAGTTGCGAGGGGATTAATTTGTCGGATGTGCTTTAGGGTTTCGAGGGATCGATTGCCTGTTTCCCAACAACTTACTTGGGCCTGCCAATCTCCCCAACAAGGCAGCGCCTCGTGCACTTCTGATTCCTCATTGATCGAATCAGATCACGCCTTGCGGGTTGGAAGGGCAAGCTGATGACTCTTGCGGGGCGGCGTGTTTTGGTGCGTGCAGTGCTCTTCGCCTTACCCACTTTTGCGCTAACCGTGCTCAAGGTTCCTAAGAAGATCCTCAAGGAAGTTGACAAGGCCCGGAGGAGGTTCCTCTCGGCATAGGAGGAGGAGATGTCTGGCAGAAAGTGCAAAGTGGCATGAAGCTCGGTGTGCTCGCCAACGGACAAGGGCGGGCTGGGGGTGCTGGACTTGCACCGTTTCAGCTCTGCCCTGAGGCTACGGTGGTTGTGGCTGCCCTGCCGGTCCACGGCGAGGCCTTGGGCGGCCTTACCACTGCCCTGTGACCAGATGGATCACACCATGTTTGCCCGCGCGACGAGGGTTTGGATAGGAGATGGTCAGCGGGCAGGTTTCTGGACAAGTTCTTGGATGGACGATAAACCTCTTTGCACATCCTTCCCGAGCCTCTTTCGCCACTCCAGGGGAAAGAATCGTTCGGTGGCAGCGGCGCTCAACGATGATCAGTGGACCAGGGACCTGCGCCACGACAACATGGTCCGCATCATCGTCGAGTTCCTAAACCTCCGGAGGAAAATTCAGATCTCTCATGTCACACTGAACGCTCAACAAGCTGATCAGATTTGTGGACAGCCGGCGGCCGCGATGTTTAGGAACTCCTGTGTGTTTAGAGCCAAATCGCCAAGGGTAGAAGACGTCCTTCTTGCCATCAAGATCGATCTTGCACAATGGATGCTGACTGGTGCTACATGCTTAGAGCCCCCATTTGGGGATGCTGCCACGAAATAACATGCCGGAATAGGTTTTTTTTTTGTCCTTGGGCACCTCTTTTGTAACCATGATCGTTTGATCCCCACTGTTCTTGCGCATGCTTTCTGTTAAATCAATGAACCCGACAAGAGTCGGATCTTAAAAAAAAAGAGTAAGAGAGTAACATTGCAAGTCACTGCAACTTGTTGTCTCCGGATGCATGCCTGACCAGTGACCACGAATCCATGTCTTAGAAAGAAAGAAAATAAACTCGCTGTCGTTCCGTGCGCTGATCCCTGACTCACGGCTTTCAGACAAGTAACGTGTTTACCACTTGTTCTCTTTTCCTCCGAGAGCGGCGTGTCTGTGGGCAGGAGCGCGAGCAGTGGCGCCGTATCACGTCCGTGCAATCAAACAGTCCTACGTGTTTCCATTAGCTGCCGGAGGGGCTCTCGACGGGGCGGTCAAAGTCACACCCATCATCGATCAGCTAAACACCACAGGGCAGGGGCCCAACGTGGCCCAGCTAAACCCCAGCGATCAATCCTTAACCCCACTGACTTGTCCTCGTCAAATCGCATATAAAATGCCCCGAGCCTGGCACTCTCACCCTTACCACCGCACAATCCATCCAACCATACCTGGTTGACTTGCCCTCGCCATGTCATCGACGAGAGCGCGGCGGAGCGGCGGCAGGCAGTTCGCGGTGGGCGGCCGGTGGCGGCACGTGGCGGTGGTTGACACGGGGTGCGGGTGCCGCCCGCGTCGGCCCAGGCTGCCGCTCATGAGCCTGCCGTCCTTCCTCAGGCCGTCGGTGACCGGGAGCGGCAGCAGCTCCCGGTCGTCATCCTTCTTCCCCTCCTCCGCCTCCACCGCGTCGTCTGCCTCCGCCGCCACCTACTCCTCTTACTCCTCCTCCAGTAACTATGCCAACTACCCCGCCTCCGCCCAGGTCTACAAGCACCACCAGGAGCCTGCAGTGCCCTACAGGGTCACGGCCATGGCGTCGGCGCCGGCGCCGGCGCCGGTTGCGAGGAATAAGGTGGGCAGCAAGGCGAAGAAGAGGCGCGAGAAGATGGCAGCGGCGGCTGAGGTGGAGGAGGAGGAGGAGGACGTCGGGGTGGCGGTAGAGAAGGAGTCGTCGGACCCCCGGACCGACTTCCGTGACAGCATGGTGCAGATGGTGGTGGAGATGGGACTCTGCGACTGGGACGGCCTCCGCTGCATGCTTCGCCGCCTGCTCGCCCTCAACGCGCCGCGCCACCACGCCGCCATCCTCGCAGCCTTCGCTGAGGTCTGCGCCCAGCTCGCCTCCGAGCCTCCCGCGCCGTCGCCTCCGGCGTATCAATACGACTACTACTACTGACGAGTGACCATTCGCTGAGGTCGTCTGCTCGTGTTCTGTTTCCGTTCTGTTCTGTGTGGGGGGCTTGTCTCGAGATCCTGGCACCACCTGGTGTACGCATCCCGGTATGGGCGAGGTTACCGGGTGGTGATAGGATCTCTCGGAAGATAATTTAAGCTAGTAGAAGAAACTTAGTAGTAGTCGCAGTTTTATGTGTGGTCAGGAGTTCGTCTAGCTCTGATTTGCTGGGTTTCTTTGGTATTTTTATTAATTTCCGCTCAGTGTTTCAGCGTGTTGTTTCTAGATTTCTAGTGTCACATAATGTGTGTGCTTGTGTGGCCTTCGGTTTTGTATGAAGGTCACCAAGGAAGTTAGTTAATTAATCAGTTCAAGTATGCAACTATTTTATGCTATAAGTAGTGATGTGTTTATTATTGTATATGCATTTGGCACTTTCTAGCCTATGGTGATCTGTCCTTTTTTTCGCTGTTTTCTCTTCAATACTTTCCTATTTTCTAAGTAGTCTTCACTAAAGAACAAGCATTGCATCATCCGATGTTTTTTCCTCTTAATTACTTACGAGTTCAAGAGCATAGTTAAGGACCTAGGTTTCAAGTTTCAACTGTCAAATATGGGTACTCCCTCGTTTTTATTTATTTCGCACATTAACTCTAAAGTTAAACTTTATCAACTTTGTTCAAGTTTCTATGAAAACTACCCTCTCCAGAGTGCAACGATGCCTAGGCTCATCTGCAAACAAAAAATAAAATAAATACTAAAAAGTTCAAAAGAAAATTATTTTTCCCATGGTGGATACATTCTTATGAGCTCCGCTTTAATTTTCAAATCATTTTGACATCTGAGCAGCTCTCGATAAAAAAAATTATGTCAAAACAATGCATGAATGATAAACTTTTTTAAATATCCCGATTTTGTCTTTTTTGTCGAGATCTGCTCAGATGTCCAAATGATTCAAAAATTAAAACACACCTCAAATATCAAATTATCTACCAAGATTTTTTTTGATTTTTCTGTTTTTATTAGTATTTGTTTTTTTTATTCAGCACGAGAATTGATGAGTCTGGACTCAGAAATGGATTTTCACTCTCGCCGTCCCTAAATGTAAGTCTTTTTTTGAGATTTAAATATAAACTATACATGGATGAATATATACATATTTTAAAATGTAGATTTACTCTTTTTGCTCAATATGTAGTCTATATTAAAATCTATAAAAAAATCTTATATTTAGGAACAGATATACTTACACCACCAACAGTCGCATGGAGAAAGAAGGCCTTTGAGTATGCATGCATGCCAGTGGCATGCGTTGTTCTTCGACTTTTGCTGAGGAGTTACAAGGTGTTCCCGAGAGACCTTTTGCCTTGAAAGAGTCGAGCACGCACGCATCTGTCGTTCGTGCAGCTACCGGGGGACGCCGTCCATGTCTCGGATTATTCATCGCCATTGGGCATATTCATGCGTGCGTACGTCGGTACAGTGCGGGCCGGTGGGAGTGGTTAAATTATGTGCTACCGGTACATGCATGCTGGAAGTGCTTCTTTTCTCATCCCTTTCTCCCCCTCACTCTTTTCCTTTAGAGCATCTTCAGCCGTTGGATTTTGTTGGGACAAAGCAGGCGTTAAAATCGGCTTGGGGGCTCGACTTCCCGGTCGTCGTTTCAAGGGCGCCCTCCAACCGTCGTTTTTGGTCCATTATGGACGCAGATTCGATCCAAATTTAACCCATGCTCGACGCTATCTCGTCGCTCTTTCGGCTTAAATCAACAGAATGGGCACAAATTGAACAAAAAACTGAATGTTCATAATAGAAATTAATACACAATTAAATAGTTCAATGAAGTAAGTTTCAACATAAATTAAAACAAATCGAGCTAGGCGTTGCCCTTGAGGCTTCATAGGTGCTCCACCAAATCGTCCTGCAGTTATTGATGCACTTGTGGGTCTCGGATCTCCTGGTGCATATTGAGGTAGGCAGCCCATGTTGCAGGTACCTGATGATCAACAACTCCAAGAGGTCCCATCCTGTGATATGGTTCAGGATCAAACACTGGCTCTTCTAGCTCGTTCTCAATGATCATGTTGTGCAAGTAGACACATCAATTCATGATCTCCCACACTTGCCTTTTGGACCAGGTCATAGCGGGGTAGCGGACAACAGTAAATCACGATTGGAGCACACCAAATGCTCGCTCGACATTTTTCCTGTAAGCCTCTTGACACTTAGCAAAATGAGCCTTGTTTGGCGCTACAGGTTTTGAGATAGTCTTCATAAATGTGGATCATCTCAAATAGATACTATCTGCTAGATAATATCCCTTGTTGTAGTGGCGTTCATTGATCTCAAAGTTCACCGGAGGAGCATGACTTTCAACAAGTTTGGCGAAGACATTCGAGCACTGCAAGACGTTGATATCATTGTGAGTTCCTGGCATACCAAAGAAGGAGTGCCAAATCCATAGGTCATGTGTGGCTACTGCCTCAAGTACCACACCACAACCAACTTTGGCGCCTTTGTACATCCCCTGCCAAGCAAATGGGCAGTTTTTCCATGACCAATGCATGCAGTCGATGCTTCCAAGCATCCCAGGAAATCCTCTTGCTGCATTCTGTGCTAGGATTCGAGCAGTGTCTTCAGCATTGGGTGATCGCAAATATTGTGGTCCAAACACTACCACAACTGCCCTAAAG
This sequence comes from Hordeum marinum, assembly GCA_022496015.1. Taxonomy (NCBI): domain Eukaryota; kingdom Viridiplantae; phylum Streptophyta; class Magnoliopsida; order Poales; family Poaceae; genus Hordeum; species Hordeum marinum. The sequence goes on from CM039676.1 coordinate 182,238,488, forward strand.
AACTTGTATAGACACTCAATGGTGGTGGACTCCGCCATTCGCCCATAATCGTCTTGTATGTCTGCGGGAGCTCCGTATGCAAGTATCCTCATAGCTTGGGTGCATTTTTGAAGTGAGGAGAATTCAACTGTGCCGGTGCAATCCTTCTTGCAAACGAAATAGCTGTCGAACTCCTGGACCGAATTAACAATCCTAAGGAAGAGCTTCCGGCTCATCTAGTAGCGACACCGAAATACTTTCTCACCGTGCAATGGAGAGTCGACGAAGTAGTCGGCGTAGAGCATGCAATACCCCTCCATCCGATGCCGCTGCTTGCTCTTGCACCAGCCCGACACCGAGCCGCCTCGCCGGGGCTTGTCATTGTTGACGAACAGGCCAGCGAGGCAAGTATCATGAGGTGCTCCTCGTCGGCGGTGTCCGCTTCGGCTTCCTCCTCCAACAAGGCCGCGAACGCCTCCTCGTCGTCCGAGTCCATGGTCGAGCAGGCAAAACGTCGAACACCTTGTCGGCGTGGCGAGCAGATGCCGGCACCTGCCCCGCGTGGCTTGGGCCTATGAGGACGGCAATGGGCGAGGGTCGGGGGAGGCGAAATCCGACGAGGGGGGCGCGATGTGGGGCCTTTTCTAGCGGCGGCGCAGCGACCGTGAACAGGCGAGGGGCGCCGGGGGTCGGGGTTGGGAAGAACGCAGGGGGGAAGGGGTGAGGGGGCGCTTGGGCGGGGAAAAGGACGAGATTCGCCTGACAGTGGCGTCCCACATGCCGATTTGTTACCGCTAGAGCCCCCCCAAGAGACCCCCAACACCCTGGGTTCGACCTGGGTTCGCCGGCCAAAAAAGGGCTCAAACCGACGAAAAACGGGATCCTGGAGGCGCGATTGGGCCGATTTTCGGCACCAGCGATAAAAAAAGGGCCTTGGGGAGGGGGGGGTCCATTGGGGCCACGGCTAGAGATGCTCTTACTACTAGTGGTTGAGCTACCTTTTGTAAGTTGTTTTGCTTCTGATAAAGCTTAAGTCAGCTTTGTGGCCGTTGACTCTCTATGATGATCGATCGATGTGCCAATGTGCTTACTCATTGATACTACAAAAACAAATGCGATGTTCTTCACGGAGTTTCAGTCCAGTGCTTGGTTATATTATAAGTTGATGCCAAAAATGCGATCATTATCAGCGGAAACACCGGAATGGCATTGTGTTCAATGGGGCTCCCCCATCGGCGGAAACAATGCTCAGGCGGATTGACGAGAAGGGGCAGGACTGGAGGGTCGCGGGCCTGCTTCGTGAGTCTATCTCTTTACCACATAGAGTAGTGAGCTTGAATAGCGTCGAGTGATCCGCATGTGGACCCTTTTCGGGCGTTGGTAAGCCGTGGCGTTGTAATGACTCGATGGCCATTCTTGACTCTTTCTATCTATGCTTCTGATGTGTCAAGCTTTGACGCATCCTTGAAAAAAAAATGTGGTCATTATCAGCAGAAAAGGGCAGCCCAACTTTAGATCCATGCGTACGTCATGCGTGTATGCATGCCGTGATTTGTACTACCTGTGTACTAAACCTCGCGCGCAAGTAGCAGGTGCTACCTACTGGAGTTACGTTGCGTCCACGATTTTATCGTATGTCTGAAGTATTGCTGTACTGAAGAGAGGATCTAATGTTGTTTGTATTTCCTATCTGCCTCCTCCTCCTCTCTACGGGAGTATCTATTGGGTAAATGGACCTGAAGGCTCTACGGGAGCACTAAGCTGGACAATGGCAAAGCAACATATCCAAAACCCGGGTGGTCTAACATACTTTTTCTTTATGAATAAAAGACTCAAAATGTAACATCAAGCAAGCAGATACAAAGCAAATGTCTTTGCATACGTAAGGTGCACACAGTCACACTCGAACAATCTAACTGAAAACTAAAAATGACATCACAAATAGTAAAGGCATAGAAGACCGACACTAGTCTTATGTCAAAGTCACAGGAGCCAGGAAGCGGTGGACCAATCCGAAGATTATGTTGTCATCCATGTTAGGTAAACCTTTCTGGTCACGTGCTACAACCGCATACACATCATCTTGAATATCGGTCGGCACTCTATATAGTGTAGCATAGACCACATACAAAGCTAGTGCACCGAACAAAACTAACATGTAGAAGAGTAAAGTTTTTTGCTATTAAAAACAAAATCATTTCTACATAGCAAAGGAGTAAAGTTTTCAATGGTCTAACATACTACCAACATCTCTAGCTAGATCCATCATAGGTTAAGTTATATTTGAGATTTCTCAGTTAGGCGATTAAGGGGCAACTATCATATCCCCATACTTAGATTTCTTTAAACTTATAAGTCTCCCATACCCCACCCCCTACACACGCAAACTTTCCTATATTTTCTCCAGTGTCGACTGTTCTCAGGATAATAAGCCACATGCCTGGCTTCCATTTTCCTAGCCGGTGACCAAGAAAATGGAAATTCCCTTTGTCTTGGCAACTCCGACAACCCTCGCCGACGCCCAAATCCTACCGACGTCGACGAATTTGGCCATGGCGGTTGCCAGGGTCGTCCTTCTCCTTTTTTTCAGAATACACATGAGTGTTTGTATCATATATTTATTGAAGAAAAGGGGTGGAGCATCAACCACAATTGTGTTACAACATATGGAATCTATGCGCCTGAAACGTGCAAACCACCAGCTAGCCTAAAATTATACACAAGTACTCGCCCCTGCCCCACCTATTGAGCGCTGAAAAAAGGGAGAGAGGTCTCCTTTATGTAAGCCCGCCAAACTCAAGTTCTACCCTCCTTGGCCACATTAGAGATGACCTTTTGCACCGAAGGAGTGGCCTCATCGAAAACCACCGCATTGCGATGATTCCAAATCCCTCACATGGCGAGCATGATGATCGTACCAAGCTCTCACAATAGATACATGTCAAAGTTCATCGTGTTGCACCATTGCACTAGATTATCATCGTTAGTCGACATTTGATCTGAGCTTCCTAAAGCCCTCCAAATCTAGAACCATACCGGTCGTGCGAAAACACAACCCAACGGTTGGTGTCCGATAGTCTCCTCGTGTTGATTGCATAGTGAGTGACGTGGCTTGAGACTGCGTTGGTATTTCCCCAAAGAGGAAGGGATGATGCAGCACAACGACTCTAAGTATTTTCCTCAATTATGAAACCAAGGTATCAATCCATAGAGGAAGATCACGCATCCACGTAGACAACACCTGCACACAAATGTAGGATCGAAAGTATGTCTAGAGGGGGGGGGGTTATTAGACTACTTGACCAAATAAGAATTCTACCTTTTCCCATTTTTAAGTGTTGGCAGATTTTAGCAATAATAGCAAGTCAAGCACACCCTACACCTACCTGTCTAAGAGAATAGCAGCGGAAAGTAAAGACAAGCATATGCAGTAGAGGATGGGTAGGAAGATCAAACGCAATTTGAAGACACGAAGATTTTTCCGGTGATTCCGATAGGTGGTGCTATCATACGTCCACGTTTATGGAGACTTCAACCCACGGAGGGTAACGACCGCGAGAGTCCACGGGGGGATCTACCCACGGAGGGTCCACGAAGAAGCAACCTTGTCTATACCATGATGGCCTACGTCCACGGAGGACTAGCCTAACTCGGGGTAGATCTTCACGAAGTAGGCGATCTCCTTACCCTTACAAACTTCTTGGTTCACTCCACAACACAAAGTAGGAGGCTCCCAAGCGACACCTAACCAATCTAGGAGGCACCACCCTCTAAAAGGTAATAGGCTCGATAATGTCGATGAACTCCTTGCTCTTGTCTTTCAATATGATAGACTCCTCAACACTCAATCACTCTCTCACATATTTGGCTTTGCTGGAAGAGATTGATTGAGTGGAAAGAAACTTACGGAGGCTAGAGATCAAGATTCATATGGTTGGAGTGGAATGGCTTGATCTCAACCATGAGTAGGTGTCTCTCTCTCAGAAAATCTGATGGGATAAGTGGGGATTTGTTCTGAGTGCTTCTCTTATGAGTGAGTGGTGGTGAAGTGGTATATATACATCCCAAAAAATCCAACCGTTACACCTTAAGTGACCAACTCAGTGACACCAAAGTGTAAATCTCGGTGGGACCAAGTTGCTCCAAAGGTAGCAACTTTTGAATATCGATGAGACCGATACAAAGATCTTGGCGGTACCGATAAGGTGACCACCATTCAGAAACCACAACTTGGTGACGCCGATCCAAAAACTCAGAATTTCCGCTTTTGTGAATCGAGGTAGCAAAATGTTGGCAAGATGAACTCAGTGGCACCAAAGTAGAATCGGTTGCACAGATGATCTAGGGTTTGGCAGGGTTCTGTCTAAGTGGGGAACATGTGGGACCGAGTGGGAAATGTTGGCAGCACCGATTTACTTGATAGGCTTGGACAGACTTTTGTGGAAGAGTTTGTGGGTGTTTTTGGTGACTATGACTTGTGCACGTGGAGCATCTTTGTTCACCAACAATACCTTACGCCCTTTTAATAGTATTGGCTTTCCTATGGACTCAAAGGATTTCTCACAAAGTAAAATGTAGAGTCCTCTTGCTTGAAGCTTTGCCAATCCAATTCCTTGCATCTAGGGGTTTCTCCTATATCCTTTTGCCAACCCATCATTGAATTTTTCCTCAAATATGCTTAGTGTAAATATTAGTTCAATGAGATATATGTTGCTATTAATTACCAAAACCACCAAGGGAGAAAATGTGCTTTCAATCTCCCCCTTTTTGGCAATTGACGACAACATATAGATCAAAGCTTCGACATATGACATAATCAATTAATATAATCATCGCTTTGAGAAGTATGTGATAAGCAAGAGCTCCCCCTAAATTTGTGCATTATTTTTGAATTTGCGTTTGAATGCAAATGCACGATCGATTAGGTATATGGGGCACTTCTTCCATGTGACATACAACTTGGTGGTGTGCGATAATAATAAGAATGAATATCATAGCACAACACAATCAAGCAAGGTGAATGATCATCTCATAAGCATCATGAAGATAGGAAATAGTAGCAACACACACCAAGTGTATGATCAAACACCAACAAAGTTTAACACAACCAAACCAAAAGATATCAAATGTTTTTGGAAAGCGCTAAAAAAGCAATGCCCTCTCTCTTTCAAAGCCCTAATGATCTATACAAATTCTCCCCCTTTGGCAACAAGTTACCAAAAAGTTCAAAGGTATAGAGCTAAACGCTCTTCCAGGGCTGATCTCCTTCGGTAGATGAAGTAGGAGTCGAGAGAATGGCATCAACAAGGACTTGTGCAAACGTCATGGACGGAGTTGGTGTAGCAACTGGAGGAATTGGTGGAGCTGAAGTGGCTATAGAAGGTGTTGATGAAGAGGGCCTCAACCTTGGAGCTATCACTATGGGAGTCCTGGCCTGAGTCCTGAACTAAGTGCCTGTCCAGAGAGGTGCACTATCCTCATCATCATCTATAGTGTGAGGGTTGGTCACGGCATCAACTTCCTTCTTGAGATCACTCACTGTCACTATGTGCCCATCCACCTTGTTGTTGAGAATATGAAACTTGTTGTCAACAATCCTCGCAAGGCTATCCTGGTTCTTCAAGATGTCACTCATGTACTTCTGCATGCTGAGCACTAAGCTAAGGGTAAGATCCATCTGCTCACTCCGAGTCTTGGACGCCTGAGCACCAGTGTCTCTGGCTGCCTCTGCATGTGTCTGTGCTGAAGCTGATGTGGGATGATCTGGGTTCATCACCACAACATTGTCTTCTAGCTCTGGCAAGAGTGGCAAATGTAGTCGATCAAGTGCAAAGATTTGCTTCTCCAACTGAGAGTCTACAAGCATCTGGATATAGGGTGCATAGCCACATGACCGCTTCTGATCTACAACAATCTTCTTCACCGTCTCAACTATCATGTCCATCACTCTGAATATGGTGTGTTGATCAAGATGGAGCAGCATGTTGATGGAGTAGCCTCTGACCATTTTCTCATATCCAGACTTAGGCTACAAGGTGTGCCTCAAAATGGTGTTGATCGTTCGTAGACCAGCCCAGAGGAAGTAAATGGATCCTAGCTTGTGAGATTTCAAATTTGCACCAGGGATCTCCTTGTACATGTTCTTCATGGCATTGTGGCTTGCCTTGGGATCAGAGTACACATGAAGGACACCTTCTTCCACCTCTGGGACTCCTAAGATGGCAGCCCACTCATAACCTGTGGATTCATACCTGGTGCCTTCTGTCATTCACACAATTCTACCATCTTCATAGAAATGAGCAGTGGAGTAGAATTGCATGATCATTTCGTCGTTCCAAGAAGTGAACTCCTTGCCAACAAACTCATCAAGACCAATGCAATGAAAGTTGTCTTGCACACTTGGGAAGTAGTCTTCATTCTCCATGATGTACTTGTAGTCCACGTACCTCATGTCACTCACAACAGCGCTCTTGTCAAGCAGAATTGTTTCATAGAAGTCTTGTTGTTCCTTTGTGTAGAACCTATAGTCTACAACAGTCTTCCTCCTCTGAGAATATGGATCAATAGCTCTCCAATCTCCGAGTTCCTTCCTCTTCTTCATGTCCTTAGCAAGCAAATGGCTGGTATTGTGCTCTGGAAGGTGTGGCCTCAGCTTCATCAAATTTGACATAGTATCGTCCTCAGCATCTCTGGAGGTAGATCCCTTGTTCTTCTCAGAAGCTAGAATCTCTTTGGATAACCTCTTGGGTTTAGAAGCACAGAGCTTCTTGGGAGCAGCTGGCTTGCTCTTGGATGGAGCTTGGCTTGTCATAGCATCTAAAAGCAGCTTCTTCTTCTTCTTGGGAGGAGCCTTGGCAGCTGGATCTTCCTCCTCTCCCTCAAAGTAGCCTCTGTTGGGTCCTCATACACAGAGGTAGGTCTTGATGTAACATGTATGATCCTCTTTCTGCTCTTCTTCTCTCCAGCCTTCTTGGGTATGGATTTCTTTGGGGGCTCAATAGTCATGGTTCCCCTAGAACTCTCTGGCGCTCTTATAGATCCTGAGCTGGCATACTCCTTTCTGACTACCTTCTTAGAAGAGGTAGCCTCAGCTGTAGGCTTCTTGGCGGTCTTCTCAGCCTTGTCCTACTTAGCCTTGACAGAAATCTCATCAGGCAAAAAATCAAAGTCTTCCTCCTCTGAGTTGAGCTTCCTCCTTGCTCTGGTTGCTGCCTTGGGCAGGTCTGGAGAGCTGGGAACATCATCAAAAGAAGATAAGCTCCTATCTGGACTAGTGCCTGGATTTTGTCCACACTGAGATCTCCAAGGTCATTCTGACTGTCTCCTGACACTGACATCTCTGACCTTGTGAATAGAGTATTGAAGAGTGGATAGGTTGAGTCATCACAAAATACACATTTTTCTCAAAGGTTGAACTAAGAATTCTTAGGATTTGCATTCTGCAAAATGAACATCGATACAACCAAGGCAAACATTTTTGGTCTCACCGAGACTCACAGCCTGCTTCATAGAAACTTGGCACCCATTTTGGTGACACCGAAAGTGGGCACTCGGTTTCACCGAGGCTGTTCTTAGTTGACCTAAATCCGAATCGGTGTTACCGATTCTTTTGCTTCGGTTTCACCGGGATTCATGTTGCGGACGGCAAAACCCTAAAAAATCTTTTGTTCGCTATTCTAGTGGAGATTCTTATGGATAGATCAATCTCAAAACGTGTCTTATTGATGGAAAAGTCCTAATGCCCATGAGTTGGGGGGAGGAGCGCACGAGGGGTCGAAACCGTACCCTAGTTCGGTTACGATTTCTCTACGACGACGACGATGGTGAAGATTTCATCCATGGCGGAGACTTCCAACGGCGGAGGCGCTCGTGAAGACGAAGGCGATGACCAGGTGTCCTCGGCGGCAGCTAGGGTTTTGGAGGGGAAGATGTTTGAAGAAGTAATTTCAAAAGTCGGGTCCGCCTCTATATGTACCCATCGCTGTTGGTGACACCGGTTCAAACTTATCGGTGCCACTGAGTTCCTCAACTGTCAGCTGACAGGGAAACTCGGTGAAGCCGAGAAGTTGGAATCGGTGTTATCGAGTTTGAAAACCAGATCAACCCTGGGCATCGATGAGACCGAGATTTTTGAGTTGGTTCCACCGAGATGCACTTGGGAGGTTTTAATGGTCAGTCTTTGTCGATACGGAATTTCGAGTGCTCCTCATACAGAGAGATCGAAAAGTACTTGTTCAAATTTTGTGATGCAGCAAGAATGGAATATGAGACGAGAAAGCATAGATAGCTAGAGAGGTGTCCTAGGTATTGTTGTCTATCCAATTGGCAAAAAGAAAATAAAAGTCTAAATAGCAACAATTGGATGTCCTCGAATGGATAAAGAAATACAGACCAACATGCTCACACAATAAGATGTCAAATGAAATCATGGCAAACATGCACATACATTGTAGCATTTATCAAGCATTTTGGCGATAACATAGTCATCTATATATGAGTATATTGACTTAGGATCCAAGTAAGAATACTTGATCGTAGGTCATACTCATCGTTTAAGGACGAGTGACATTGCCACTTTTACATAAAGCTTGTTAATGTTGTCACATACTATGAGATGCTTTGACTCAAGTCTTAGAGTAAAGCTCCCCCTTGATGTGACATCCCCTCTTGACAGGGATAAACTAAACTTGGGTTTTGTAGAAGAAGACTTCATGTAGGTGAAGCGGTGGTGGATGCTCAAAGTTGATGAAGACCACCATGAGTTGGGAGCATCCTTGTTGTTTCTTACTCTTCTCACCTACATGGGTTAGTCCCAACACACAAGAGATAAACACAAGGATATCTACGGACATGGAATGCAAAGCATACATTATGATGTCCATGGATTTGTTGATTACCTTGTCCCTAGCTTACCTTTGAGGGAATGTGTGACTCTTGAACTATTGCATGGTGTTGATGTTGATTGCAACTAGTTCCTGTCAATAATGAATGTGAGTAAATTTCATTGGCGGAGTTACCCCTCAAGAACTTCTCTAGTTATTCTTCTTGGGGACCCACATCAAGTTGATGGGGATCCTTGGTGTTGAAGTGGAACTTGTAGAAGTTGAGCTTGAAGTAGCGTTGGGAACCCACTTCACCAAAGCTTGGGATTCATGTTCATATGAGTCAATGTCCTCTTGAAGCTTGTCCTTGCCCTTGAATTTGGGGTCTTGTGGTGGAAGGTCATCTTGAGATTTTGTTCCCTTGGGAAGAGTATGCTCATACTTCTCCTTTGAGGAAAAACTTGGGCTTGGGGTATTAACATTCTTCCCATTCAACTCCATTAGCATTGAAGTACCAATGCCACGGTTCTTCCGGTATCCTCCCTGCTCGCTTACGATTTCCTCAAATTGCTTACACCCGACAAGACTCTTGTAGATACTGATACGTCTCCATCGTATCTATAATTTTTGATTGTTTCATGCCAATATTCCACAACTTTCATATACTTTTGGCAACTTTTTATACTATTTTTGGGACTAACATATTGATCTAGTGCCCAATGCCAGTTCCTATTTGTTGCATGTTTTTGTTTCGCAGAAAATCCATATCAAACGAAGTCCAAACGCGATAAAAACTTAAGGAGATTTTTTTGGAATATATGTGATTTTTGGGAAAAAGAATCAACGCGAGATGATGCCCGAGGAGATCACAAGCCTGCTAGGCGCAGCCCACCCCCTGGTCACGCCCTGAGGGCTTGTGGCTAACCCTTAGGTCGGTTCGAGCTGTCCTTTGGCCACAAGCAATATATTTTTATAAGGAAAATTCCCTCAAAATTTCAGCCCAACCGGAGTTACAGATCTCTGGATATTTAAGAAACGGTGAAAGGCCAGAATCTGGGAGCGCAGAAACAGAAGGAAACATAGAGAGAGAGAGAGATCCAATCTCGGAGGGGCTCTCGCCCCTCCGCCGCCATGGAGGACAGGGACCGGAGGGGAAACCCTCCTCCCATCTAGGGGGAGGCCAAGGAAGAAGAAGAAGGAGGGGGCTCTCTGCCCTTCTCTCCCGATGGCATCGGAACGCCGTCGGGGCCATCATCTTGACGACGATCTACTCCAACAACTCTGTCATCTTCACCAACACCTCCATCACCTCCCCCCATCTATCTACAGCGGTCCAGTCTCCCATAGCCCGCTGTAACCTCTACTTGAACATGGTGCTTTATGCTTCATATTATTATCCAATGATGTGTTGCCATCCTATGATGTCTGAGTAGATCTATTTTGTCCTATTGGTTGATTGGTGATCATGATTGGTTTGAGTTGCATGTTTTATTATTGGTGCTTTCCTATGGTGCCCTCCGTGTCGCGCAAACGTGAGGAGTCCTCGCTGTAGGGTGTTGCAATGTGTTCATGATTTGCCTATGGTGGGTTGCTTGAGTGATAGAAGCATAAACCCGAGTAGGTGGGTTGTTGCATATGGGAGTAAAGAGTACTTGATACCTTATAATGCTATGGTTGGGTTTTACCTTAATGATCTTTAGTAATTGTGGATGATTGCTAGAGTTCCAATCATAAGTGCATATGATCCAAGTAGAGAAAGTATGCTAGCTTATGCCTCTCCCTCATATAAAATTGCAATAATGATTACCGGTCTAGTTATTGATTGCCTAGGGACAATTCCGCAACTCCTACCACCACTTTTCCACACTCGTCAAACTAACTTAGTTGTTTCTCTATCTTAGCAGCCCTTGGTTTTTATTTATGTGCTCTTTATTATCTTGCAGACCTATCCTATCAGACTTAGAAAGTACTTCTAGTTTCATACTTGTTCTAGGTAAAGTGAACGTTAAGCGTGCGTAGAGTTGTATTGGTGGTCGATAGAACTTGAGGGAATATTTGTTCTACCTTTATCTCCTCATTGGGTTCGACACTCTTACTTATCGAAAGAGGCTACAACTGATCCCCTATACTTGTGGGTTATCATGACCTTTTTCTGGCGCCGTTGCCGGGGAGCAATAGTGTGGGGTGAATATTCTCATGTGTGCTTGTTTGCTTTATCACTAAGTAGATTTTATTTGCTGTTCTAAGTTTTTCTCTATCTTTAGATATGGGTAGGAAACACAAAATACCAAAAAAAAACAAATAGTTGTACTTGCTGCTCCAAAAGTTGAGGAACCACTAGTGTTCCGTACCACCGAAGAATATTACTTGGGTCATCTTCGATCCACTTGTGCTCATGCTGAAAACCCAACTAGCTTAGTTGAGGGAAAATCATCAAATGAGCATGCTCATTATGTGCGACACCGCATATCTCAAAAAGGGAAACTCTTGTGACATCAAATTAATACTTTCTGTTGATATGCTTGGAATCTATGTGAAGTTTATGATTTTACTTATTGTTCTAAAGAAGCTAAAAAAACACCTTCCCTACCAATGTGTATTTAACAATAAGGAAATATTATCCTCTTATGCCAAGGAGGCCTATTGCTATAATGACGTTGAACAAATTGAAGAATTTGTTGCTTTTAAGGGTGCCTATGAAATTTCTTCTTTCATTGAAAAGTATGATGCTACTCTATATGAATCTGAATTGTTTTCCATAATTAGATGTTGCTATGAAAAATATTCTTCTAATGCGTATGTCAAAGAGATTATTGGAAGAATGACTGCTGCTTTGGAAGAGACTAATATTCTGCAGGAATCTATGGAAGAAGAAATTCCTGACACTGTGAGCTCATTAGATGAAAAAGATGATGAGGAGAGCGAAGAACAAAAGGAGGAAGAGCGGATTAGATACCCGTGCCCATCTTCTAATGAGAGTAACTCTTCAACTCATACATTTTTTAATTTCCCTTCGTGCTTACCGAAGGATGAATGCTATGTTGATTGCTATGATCCCTTGGATTCATTTGAAATATCCCTTTTTGATGAACTTGATGCTTGCTATGCTTGTGTCCATGATGCCAATATGAAAGATTCTTATGGAGATGAACTTGCTATAGTTCCTTATGTTAAGAATGAAATTGCTGCTATTGCGCCCATGCATGATAGTCCTATTATCTTTTTGAATTCTCCTAACTACACTATATCGGAGAAGTTTGCACTTATTAAGGATTATATAGATTGGTTGCGTTTTACCATTACACATGATGATTTTGATAGATATAATATGCATGTTCTTTCTGCTCCTACTTGCAATTGTTATGAGAGAGGAACTACATCTCCACCTCTCTATGCTTCCAATATGGTAAAATTGCAACAAACTGCTTATGCTATGTATTGGCCTTTACTTTGTGTGCATTAATTGTTATTTTATGACATGTCGATGCATAGGAAGAGAGTTATACTTTGTAATTGCATGATATATATTACTTTGTGGTCAATACTAAATTGAAAATCATTTTTAATTAAAATTGGCTTTGATATACCTTGGGATCCGGGTGGATCCATTACTTGAGCACTTTATGCCTAGCTTAATTGCTTTAAAGAAATCGCTGCCAGGGAGACAACCCGGACGTTTTAGAGAGTCATTTAATTTTTTTGTGTGCTTTTATATAGTTTAAAAACAAAAAAATAAAGTGGGGAAGTTAAAACTTTTTCAAAAAGAAAAGTGAAAGTGAGAAATATGAGCAACGTTGAAGTGGGGACTAGCCTTGAACTTTGTTCATGCCCATGGAAACTTTCTGAATCTTGATTACAGAAATTTTTCAAAAATAATAATTATCCCCTTGTATAAATCCATTGTATTATAAAAATAATGTGCCAAGAATTACCTTTAGGATGTTTAAGTTGCTTGTTTGATATGTGCTGTGTAAAAATAGAAACTTTTGCTGTAGTGTTTGAATTTCTGTATTTTACTGGAGCGTGCAAAAATTCTGATTTTTTTATAAAATACTATTATATAAATTATTGACAACATACTAATATTTCAGAATTTTTAGAGTTACAGAAGTATGGTGAATGTTCAGATTGCTACAGACTGTCTTGTTTAAGACAAATTCTGTTTTTGATGCATTGTTTTGCTCGTTTTGATGAAACTATCGATTGTATCGGTGGTATAAGCCATGGAAAAATTATAATAAAGTACATAAAATGTAAAAATAAAATCTGAATAGGTTGGCAACAGTACATAAAATTGTGATTTGCTTTATTATACTAACGGATCTCATGAGGGTTTTGTTAAGTTTTGTGTGATTGAAGTTTTCAAGTTTTTGGAGAGATCACGATGGATGAAGGAATAAGTAGTGGAAAGAGACTAAGCTTGGGGATGCCCGAGGCATCCCAAGGTAATATTCAAGGACTCCCAAGAAACTAAGCTTGGGGATGCCCCGGAAGGCATCCCCTCTTTCTTCTAACAACCATCGGTAATTTCACTTGGAGATATATTTTTCTTCGTCACATGATATGCGTAAATCTTGAATCGTCGTGTGATTTTTTTATTTTAATAATGCACCATGATGGTATGAGAAAGTCCTTGGTTTATTTATATAATGCTTCATGCACTTCACTTATATCTTTTGAGTATGGCTTTATAGAATGCTTCATGTGCTTCACTTATATCATTTGAAGTTCGGATCGCCTGTTTCTCTACACATAGAAACTGCCATTTGTAGAATGCTCTTTTGCTTCACTTATATTTGTTAGAGCATGGGCATATATTTTCTATAAATAATTAAACTCTCATGCTTCACTTATATCTATTTAGAGAGTTAACAAGAGTTGGTCATTCACATGGTTAGTCATAAAATCCTACATAAACTTTGTAGATCACTGAATATGATATGTTTGATTCCTTGCAATAGTTTTGCGATATGAAGATGGTAATATGAGAGTCATGCTAGTGAGTAGTTGTGAATTGGAGAAATACATGTGTTGAAGTTTTTGACTCCCGTAGCATGCACGTATGGTGAACCGTTATGTAACGAAGTCGGAGCATGATTTGTTCAATGATTGTCAACCTTTGTGTGAGGGTCGGGAGCACGCGATGGTTAACTCCTACCAACCTCTCCCCTAGGAGAATGCGTCTAATGCTTTGTTTGATAACTAATATACTTCTGCAATAAGTGTGTGAGTTTTTTATGACTAATGTTGAGTCCATGGATTATACGCACTCTCACCCTTCCACCTTTGCTAGCCTCTATAGTACCGTGCAATTTTTGCCGGTGCATCAAACCCACCTTCCTCAAAACAACCACCATACACCTTCCTCAAAACAGCCACCATACCTACCTATTATGGTATTTCCATAGCCATTCCGAGATATATTGCCATGCAACTTCCACCGTTCCGTTTAGTATGACATGCACCATCATTTTCATATTGCTGTGCATGATCGTAAGACAGCTTGCATGATGTTTTCTTGGCTTTTCCATTTTTCGATGTCATTTGCTAGGCTAGATCGTTGCACATCCCGGTGTCCTACCGGAAGCATTCATATAGAGTCATATTTTTGTTCTAGGTATCGAGTTGTAAGTAAATAAAAGTGTGATGATTTTCATTATTAGAGCATTGTCCCGTGTGAGAAAGGGATGATGGAAGCTATGAATCCCTCACAAGTTGGGTTTAGTTTCCGGACTTTACAAAAAATAAAAGAGGCCAAAGAAGCCCACCAAAAAAATAAAGAGAAAAAGGGAAAAAATGAGAGAAAGAGAGAAGGGACAATGCTACTATCTTTTTCCACACTTGTGCTTCAAAGTAGCACCATGATCTTCATGATAGAGAGCCTCTTTATCACTTTCATATAGCTAGTGGAGTTTTCATCATTCGCACGACCACTTAGTTTTCTTTTTGAGCTTTCATACACTTATAGCTCTAGTGCACCTGTTGCATGGCAATCCCTACTCACTCACATTGATACCTATTGATGGGCATCTCCATAACCCGTTGCTACGCCTAGTTGATGTGAGACTATCTTCTCTTTTTTCCTCATCACCACCATCATATTCTATTCCACCTATAGTGCTATATCCATGGCTCACGCTCATGTATTGCGTGAGAGTTGAAAAGGTTTGAGAACATGAAAGTGTGAAACAATTGCTTGACTTGTTCATCGGGGTTGTGCATGATTTAGATACTTTGTGTGGGGAAGATGGAGCATAGCCAAACCATATTATTTTGTTGGGATAACTTTCTAAGGCCATGTTATTTTGAAAGGACACGATTGCCTTGTTGGTGTGCTCGAAGTATTACTATTTTTATGTCAATATGGATTATTGCTTTGAATCACTCGTGTCTTAATTCATGCCATGATTAGATTATATGAACAAGATTATGCTAGGTAGCATTCCACATCAAAAATTATCTTTTTTTTTATCATTTACCTACTTGAGGACCAGCAGGAAATAAACTTGGGGATGCTGATACGTCTCTGTTGTACCTATAATTTTTGATTGGTTGATGTCAATATTCCACAACTTTTATATACTTTTGGCAACTTTTTATACTATTTTTGGGACTAACATATTGATCCAGTGCCCAGTGCCAGTTCCTGTTTGTTGCATGTTTTTTGTTTCACAGAAAATCCATACCAAACAAAGTGCAAACGCGATAAAAACTTATGGAGATTTTTTGGAATATTTGTGATTTTTGGTGAAAAGAATCAACGCGAGACGATGCCCGAGGAGGTCACAAGCCTGCTAGGCGTGACCCACCCCCTGGCCGCACCATGAGGGCTTGTGGCTACCACTTAGGTTGGTTGGAGCTGTCCTTTGGCCGCAAGGAAGACATTTTTATAAGGAAAATCCTCTCAAATTTTTAGCCCGATCGGAGTTACGGATCTTCGGATATTTAAGAAACGGTGAAAGGCCAAAATCTGGGAGCGTAGAAACAGAAGGATACACAGAGAGAGATCCAATCTCGGAGGGGCTCTCGCCCCTCTGTCGCCATGGAGGCCAAGGACCAGAGGGGAAACTCTCTTCCCATCTAGGGGGGAGTCCAAGGAAGAAGAAAAAGGAGGGGGCTCTCTCCCCTTCTCTCCCGGTGGCACCGGAACGCCGCCGGGGCCATCATCGTGATGGCGATCTACTCCAACAACTCCGTCATCTTCACCAACACCTCCATCACCTTCTCCCATCTATCTACAGTGGTCCACTCTCCCGCAACCTGCTGTACCCTCTACTTGAACATGGTGCTTTATGCTTCATATTATTATCCAATGATGTGTTGCCATCCTATGATGTCTGAGTAGATCTATTTTGTCGTATTGGTTGATTGATGATGATGATTGGTTTGAGTTGCATGAGATTATTGTTGGTGCTGTCCTATGGTACCCTCCGTGTCGCGCAAACATGAGGGATCCTCGCTGTAGGGTGTTGCAATGTGTTCATGATTTGCATATGGTCGGTTGCTTGAGTGACAGAAGCATAAACCTGAGTTGGTGGGTTGTTGCATATGGGAGTAAAGAGGACTTGATACCTTATAATGATAGCAAGTCAAGCACACCCTACACCGGCATGTCTAAGAATATAGTAGCGGAAACTAAAAACAGTCATTTGTAGTAGAGGATGGGTAGGAATACCAAACGCAATCTGGAGACGCGAAGATTTTTCTCGTGGTTCCGGTAGGTGGTGCTATCATACGTCCACGTTTATGGAGAATTCAACCCACGGAGGGTAATGGTCGTGAGAGTCCACGAAGGGCTCTACCCATGGAGGGTTCCACGAAGAAGCAACCTTACCTATACCATGATGGCCTACGTCCACAGAGGACTAGCCTAACTCGGGGTAGATCTTCATGAAGTAGGCGATCTCCTTGCCCTTATAAACTTCTTGGTTCACTCCACAGCATGAAGTAGGAGACCCCTAAGCGACACCTAACCAATCTAGGAGGCACCACCCTCCAAAAGGTAATAGGATCAATAATTTCAATGAACTCCTTGCTCTTGTGCTTCAATATGATAAATGCCTCAACACTCAATTACTCTCTCACAAATTTGGCTTTGGTGGAAGAGATTGATTGGGTGGAAAACAAATTGTGGAGGCTAGAGATCAATATTCATATGGTTGGAGTGGAATAGCTTGACCTCAACACATGAGTAGGTGGCTCTCTCTCAGCAAATCTGATGCGATAAGTGGAGATCTGTTCTGAGTGCTTCTCTTCCGAG
This sequence comes from Hordeum marinum, assembly GCA_022496015.1. Taxonomy (NCBI): domain Eukaryota; kingdom Viridiplantae; phylum Streptophyta; class Magnoliopsida; order Poales; family Poaceae; genus Hordeum; species Hordeum marinum. The sequence goes on from CM039676.1 coordinate 182,255,549, forward strand.
TGAGTGGTGGTGGAGGGGTATATATAGGCATCTCCAAAAATCCAACCGTTACACCTTAAGTGACCAACTCAGTGACACGGAAGTGTAAATCTTGGTGGTATCGAGTTGCTCCAAAGGTAGAAACTTTTGAATCTTAGTGAGACCGATATAAAGATCTCGATGGTACCGATAAGGTGACCAACGGTAAGAAACCACAACTCGCTGACACCGATCCAAAAACTCAGAATTTCTGATTTTGTGAATCGAGGTAACAGATGTTGGCAAGCTGAACTCGGTGGCACCAAAGTAGAATCAGTTGCACCAAAGATCTAGGGTTTGGCAGGGTCCTATCTCAGTGGGGAATCGGTGGGACCGAGTGGGAAATGTTGGCAACACCGATTTACATGACAGGCTTGGACATACTTTTGTGGAAGAGTTTGTGAGTGTTTTTGGTGACTATCACTTGTGCATGTGGAGCATCTTTGTTCACCAACAATACCTTACCCCCTTTTAATAGTATTGGATTTCATATGGACTCAAAGTGATTTCACACAAAGTAACATGTAGGTTCCTCTTGCTTGAAGCTTTGCCAATTCAATTCCTTGCATCCAGGGGTTTCTCCACAATCCTTTTGCCAACCCATCATTGAACTTTTCCTGAAATATGCTTATTGGAAATATTAGTCCAATGAGATATATGTTGTTATTAATTACTAAAACCACCAAGGGAGCAAATGTGCTTTCAACAAATAACAAATACTTGCAACTCGATGCAAAAGAGAGGTTGTCCAGCTCTCTATGGTAAAAAGATAGATTTGGTAATGATAGTTTTGGAAAATAGATCTCGCAAGAATGAGAAATAAAACAAGTAAACAAAAAGTTCATCCAAGGTATATTTTTTTGGATTAATAGATCTGAAAACAAAAAGGCAAAATAGTAGATCGGAAAGCAATATGTTGGAAATGTAAACCCAGGGGCCGTAGGTTTGACTAGTGGCTTCTCTCATGAGTATAGCGTTCAGTGGTGAACAAATTACTATTGGGCAATTGATAGAAGATGAAATAATCATGACTATATCTAGGCAATGATCATTATATAGGCATCACGTCCAATATAAGTAGACCAAAATGATTCTCCATCTACTTCTATTACTCCACACATCGACCGCTATCCAGCATGCATCTAGTGTATTAAGTTCATGGGAAAACGGGGTAATGCAATAAGAACGGTGGCATTATGTAGACAAGATCTATTCATGTAGGAATAGACCCAATCTTGTTATACTTAATGGCAACGATACATGCATTCCTTTCTGCCCCTTCTGTCACATGGAAAGAACACCGCAAGATCGAACCCATCACGAAGCACCTCTTCCCATGGCAAGAAAAATTGATCTAATTGTTCTACCTAAACCAAAGATTCGATGAAGAAATACTAGGCTATAAGTAATCATGCAAAGAAGAGATCAAAGAAGACTCAAATCATATTCATGGATAGAAACTGATTATGAACTCAAAATTCATCAGATCTCGACAAACGCACCACAAAAGTCATTACATCAAATAGATCTCAAAGAGACCGTTGTATTGAGAATCATAGAGAGAGACAGAGGAAGCCAGCACCGCCTACGGATCCATAGGTCTATGGTGGACTACTCACGCATCATTGAAGGGGAACCTATCATGAAGATGAACCCCTCTGTGATGGTGTTAGATTGGATCTCGAGGTTCTGGAACTTGCGGTGGCTGGAATAGTGTTTTGTCGACTCCCGTAGGGTTTTCCAAATATTTCTGAATTTATAGGCTTGATAGTCGATGGAGGGGGTTCCCAAGGTGGCCACCACCTTCCAGGCCGTACCAGGGGCCTCTGGTGCGCCCTGGTGGGTGGTGGGCCCCCTCTCTGGTAGTTGTTTGTCCCATCTTCAGTCTTCTGGTCTACAAAAAATCTCCAAAAATTTCGAGGACGTTTGGGATCCGTTTGGTATTGATTTTCTACAACGTAAAAAACAAGAAAAACAATAACTGGCACTTTGGCACTATGTCAATAGGTTAGTCCCAAAAAATGATATAAAATTCTTATAAAATGATTGTAAAACATCCAAGATTGATAATATAACATCATGGAACAAGCAAAAAATATAGATACATTGGAGACGTATCAGCATCCCCAAGCTTAATTCCTACTCGTCCTCGAGTAGGGAAATGATGAAAACAGAAATTTTGATGTGGAATGCTGCCTAACATGTTCATCACATATTATTTTCTTTGAAGCATTGACATTTGGACTTTTTAGATGGTTCAAAGCAATAGTCTAGTTTTGACATGAAAACTTTAAAACTCAAGCACGTAAACAAGCAACCATGTCTTTCAAAATATCAACACTAAAGAAAGTTATGCCTAGCCCATCATACTCAATCATTGGCCCATTCATAATACACTATCAAATATTGGCTACACCTAATACTCAAGTACGATCATAGTGCCTCCTAGTTGGTGCTTTATAAGAGAAGATGGAGACTCAACTGAAAATAAAAATTTCATAAAGTAAATAGATAGGCCCTTCGCGGAGGAAAATAGGGATTTGTAGAGGTGCCAGAGCTCAAGTGTTTAAATTGATAGGGAAAAACATTTTGGGTGGCATGCCTTTCCTATCAACGAAAACGACTGAGATATTTCAATATCTTTCCATGTTAGATACATCATCAGCGGTTCCCAAATAGAAAATAAAGTTTATTCCTTTTTCCACCATCCTTTCAGTTTTAATGGCTAGCCGAATCCACGGTTGCCTTCCATATCAACACTTTCGAAGGAATTTCTTATTTGACAACATAAAGTAATTTTTTTCATTTTTTTCATTTAGGGACTGGGCATCCCTATTACCTCTGTACTCTCGTGCAATGACAAGTGAATAAACACTCATCTTGAGAATAACATATCTAGCATGGAAAAATATCGGTCACCCCCTACCGTTTCATGAGAGGTACGAGCACACAAAAAGGAAAATTTATTTTGAAATTTAGAGATGGCACATACAAATTTGCTTGGAACGACATGGAAATACCGTATATAGGTAGGTATGGTGGACTCATATGGCAAAACCGGGTTTAAGGATTTTGGATGCACAAGTAGTATTTCTACTTAGTACAAGTGAAGGATAGTAATAAATTGAGAAGCATCCAACCAAGAAACGAAAAATCACATAAGCGAGCATTAAGCATAACTAATACCAAACAATGCACCATAAGTAGGATGTAATTTCATACCGCAACTATTGACTTTCATGCTTGCATAGGGAATCACAAACCTTAACATCAATATTCTTACAAAGCATATTTACCCACTAACATAACTCACATATTACAATCGTCATGTCTTCAAACTATTACAAAGAATCAAGTTTAATTTTTCCAATGATCTTCATGAAAGTTTTTATTATATCCCTCTTGAATATCTATCACTTTGGGACTAGTTTCGTATATTGCGATTGCTTTTGACAAGCTCACATGGATATAAGTGAAGAACATGAGCATACAAGGTTCATCTCTCAAAATAATATAAGTGAAGCATGAGAGGATTTCTTCAAAATTAACTCTAAAATTAATATAAGTGAAGCATGAGATCATTTCTTAAAATATGTAAAAGCACACCGTGCTCAAAAAGATATAAGTGAAGCACAAGAGCAATTCCTTTGCTCAATAGATTTAAGTGAAGCATAAAGAGCAATTCTAGTAAATCACAGCATAAGTTTGTATCTCTCAAATAGGTGTGTGCATAAAGTATAAAAAGCAAATAAATAAAAAATACAAGACTCTCCAAGCAAAACTCATGATATGTGACGAATAAAAATATAGTTCCAAGTAAAATACTGATGGTTGTTAGAAGAAAGAGGGGATGCCACTTGGGGCTTCCCCAAGCTTAGTTGCTTGTTACTCTTTGGATAATATCTTGGGGATGCAGTAGCATACCCAAGCTTAGTCTCTTCTTACTCCTTCTTACTTCATCCATCATGATCTCACCCAAAACTTGAAAACACCAATCAAATACAACTTGACAAAATTCTCGTGAGATCCGTTAGTATAATAAATAAAATTACCACTTCAAGTACTTTTATAAACCCATTAATATTTTATTATTGCATTATATCTAATGTATTATAACTTTACCATGACTTATACCCCCCGATACAAGCCATAGATTCATCAAAACAAGCACACAATGCATCAAAACTTAGTACAACGTAAATAATTTGTATATAAATACTGTATTAAAATTTCAGCTCATTATTACATTCCAGTAAAAAATTAAAATTCGTGCACTGGAGACAAAGTTTCTGTTTCAGATTCAGCATGTTTCTACTCATCTTATGAGTAATCCTAAAGGATTTACTTGGCACAAACACTAAATAAAACATAAAAACACAATCATAAGAGAATAATAATTTGGGAAACACACAAAAACATAAAGTAAAATATAAAAATATTTTATTCATTGGGTTGCCTCCCAACAAGCGCTATCCTTTTATGCCCCTAGCTAGGCATAACACACATATTCAAGTATTGCCATCCTTAGTTTTTAGTCCATAAAAGGACCTCATGATTTATTCATATGGTGGATTAATTCTTGTTGTAGGGAAGTGTTCCATACCCTTTCTAAGGGGAAACTGAAACTTAATATTGCCTTCCTTCATATCAATCACGACACCTATACTGCGTAAAAACGGTCTACCAAGTATGATAGGACAAAACGGATTGCAATCAATATCAAGAACAATAAAATAAGTGGGAACATAGTTCCTATTTTAAAGAATAAGAACATCATTAATTCTTTCCAATGGCTTTTTAATAGTAGAATCTGCGAAGTGCAAATTAAGAGAACATTCTTCAATATTGGTAAGACCAAGTACATCACATAAACCTTTCGGAATTGTGGAAACACTAGCACCCAAATCACACAAAGCAAATCATTCATAATTTTCAGTCTTGACTTTAATGGTAGGTTGCCACTCATCATGCAATTTTCTAGGGATTGAAATCTCTAATTTCAACTTCTCTTCTAAGGATTTCATCATGGCATCAACAATATGTTTAGTAAAAGCTTTATTTTTTTCATAAGCATGGGGTGAGTTTATGATAGATTACAGCAAAGAATTATAGTCAACCAAGGAGAAACTCTCATAATTAAAGTTTTTGTAATCAAAGATAGTGTGCGCATCACTAGTTAAAGTTTTGACCTCTCCAAACCCACTTTTATAAAAAATTTCATCAAGATTTTCACCTTACAAATCATTGGGACACCCTCTAGCTAAAGTTGACTCTCTTCAGTCCCTTTATCATAAATTTTAACATTACCAAACGGGGAATCAATAGAGCAAAAAGCAATCATTTTAAGATCTTCACCATTGTTGTGAAAGTAATCGCTAGAAAATGCTTTTTCTAAAAAATCTCTTTTAGCTCTAACCATAGCGGTTCTTTTCTTACTTTCATCAACAGAAACATATAAAGCTGTAATTGATTCACAAATATTAGGTGGAAAAGCATGCCAACTTGAGATTTTATACATCATTGGAAATTCTATCAATGCTTCTACACATATCATCAATCTTATTCAACTTTTTTTCTATCGTAGTATTGAAAGACTTTTGAGCACGGATAAATTCTTTAAAATTACTCTCAAGATCAGAGGTGTTCCTATAATAATAATAATAATAATAATAATAATAATAATAATAATAATAATAATAATAATAATAATAATAATAAGAAGAAGAAGAATAAGAATAAGAATAAGAATAAGAATAAGAATAAGAAGAATTACCATAGGAATTACCATAATTATTAGAGGAACTTCGAGGAAAAGTCCTAGGATTAAAATTACCCCTATAAGTATTGTTATTGAAAGTATTTCCTGATATGAAATTCACATCTAAGGAATCATTATTTTTCTCAATCAAATTAGACAAAGGCACATCATTAAGATCAATAGGAGCATTCTTACTAGCAACCAATGTCATAAGAGCATCAACTTTTTCACTCAAAGTACTATCTTCTACCAATTAACCTTTTTACTAGTAGGTGCTCTTTTAGTATGCCGTTGTCAAGAATTTGCCATAGTATTATCTAGAAATTTATTAGCTTCACCCAAAGTAATTTCCATAAAAGTACCTTCCATGGCGGAATCTAAAAGTTTTCTAGAGACAAAATTTAATCCCGCATAAAAAATTGTATGATCATCCAAAGATTTAAACCATGAGTAGGACAATTCCTTAGCATCAATTTCATTCTTTCCCAAGGTTTTGCAACATGTTCATTCTCAAGTTGCTTAAAATTCATGATTTGAGTTGTAAGGGAAATAATTTTCTCGGGCGGAAAATACCTAGTAACAAATGCATCCTTGCAACTATCCCAAGAATTGATAGTATTGCGAGGCAAAGAAGAAAACCAAAATTTTGCATGAACCCGCAAGGAGAAAGGTTATAATTTAAACTTCACAATGTCATTGTCCACATATTTTTTTTTTGCATGTCGCATCATTCTACAAATGTGTTTAGATGGGACGCTGCATCCTCATTAGGAGTACCAAAAAATTGATCTTTCATGACAATATTCAACAAAGAGACATTAATATCACAAGACTCCGCACTAGTGGCGGGAGGAGCAATAGGAGTGCTAATAAAATCATTATTATTGGTATTGGAAAAGTCACACAACTTGGTGTTTTCTTGAGTCATCCTGACTACGCAAACAAGATTGCAAGCAAAGAAGGGATCTGGCAAGAAAAATGCAAACAAAAAAGAGAGGGCGTATAAAACTGCAAATTTGTGAGTGAGGGAGAATAAAACAAGAGGCAAATGAAAAATAATGTAAATTGCAAGGATATGAGATTTTTGATTAGGAATGTGGTAGATGAGATTTCTTCCTCCTCGGCAACGACGCCAACAATTTCCTTTGACGTGGCTTGATACTGCGTCAGTATTTCCCCAAAGAGGAAGGGATGATGCAACACTACGACGATAAGTATTTCCCACACTTATGAAACCAAGGTATAAATACATAGAGTAATATCACACACCCACATAGACAACACCTAGACACAAATAACAAATACTTGCAACTCGACACAAAAGAGAGGTTGTCAAGCTCTCTATGGTAAAAATATGCATTAGGTAATGATAGTTTTCACAAATAGATCTCGCAAGAACACAAAATAAAATAAGTAAACAAAAATTGCAGCAGGTTTTTTTATTTTTTGGATTAATAGATATGAAAACAAAAAGGCAAAATAGTAGATCGGAAAGAAATATGTTGGAAAAGTACACCCGGGCCCTTAGGGTTCAGTAGTGGCTTCTCTCACGAGTATAGCGCACGGTGGGTGAACAAATTACTGTTGGGCAATTTATAAAATATCAAATAATCATGATGATATCGAGGCAATGATCATTATATAGGCATCACAGCCAAGGTAAGTAGACCGAAATGATTTTGCATCTACTTCTATTACTCCACACATCGACCGCTATCTAGCATCCATTTAGTGTATTAAGTTAATGGGAAAACAGGGTAATGCAACAAGAACGGTGACATGATGTAGACAAGATCTATTCATGTAGGAATATACCCCATCCTATTATACTTAATGAAAATGATACACGCGTGGCTTTCTGACCCTTCTATCACTGGGAAAGAAGACCACAAGATCGAACCCATCACAAAGCACCTCTTCCCATGGCAAGAAAAATCGATCTAGTTGGCCTAACTAAACCAAAGATTTGAAGAAGAAATACAAGGCTATAAGTAATCGTGCAAATAAGAGATCAAAGAAGACTCAAATTGTATTCATGGATAGAAACATATCATGAACTGAAAATTCATCGGATCCCAACAAATACACCGCAAAAGTCATTACATCAAATAGATCTCCAAGAGACCATTATATTGATAATCATAGAGAGAGAGGAAGCCATCTAGCTACTGCCTACGGACCCATAGGTCTATGGTGGGCTACTCACGCAACATTGGAGATGCACCTATGATGAAGATGAAGCCCTCCGTGATGGTGTGAGATTGGATCTCGAGGTTCTAGAATTTGTGGTGGCTGGAATTGTGTTTCGTTGACTCCCCTCGGGTTTTCCGAATGTTTCTGAATTTATAGGCTCGATGGTTGGTGGAGGGGGTTCCCGAGGTGACCACCACCCACCAGGCCGCGCTAGGGGCCTCTGGCGTGCCCTTGTAGGTGGTGTTCACCCTGGGTAGTTGTTTAGCCCATCTTGGGTCTTTTGGTCCACAAAAGTTCTCCAAACATTTGCAGGATGTTTGGACTCCGTTTGGTATTGATTTTCTGCGAAGTAAAAACATGCAAAAACAACAACTGACACTTTGGCACTATGTCAATGGGTTAGTCCAAAAAATGATATAAAATTGTTATAAAATGATTGTAAAACATCCAAGATTGATAATATAACAGCATGGAACAAGCAACAATTATAGATACATTGGAGACGTATCAGTGGGCATGGGTCTTGGTGAGGTAAGCCTCTGCTCATGAGTGTGTTGAAAGTCCATCAATGGTTCCTCATTTCTAGCCACGAGAAGAAACGACATTGTTGCAGTGCCCTATGCTTCCACAAAATCCACATAAGCAACAACTTCTCGGCCAACAAACTTTGATCCATGTGCTGAGATGACAGAATAATAACACTTTTGCTCCCAACCCGCCTGATTTCGTCCCATTAGCTAAAACTCCGTGATTCATGGACAAAGCAACAAGTATTCTTGTATGGTACCCCACAAAAAGTAATCTTGTATGGTGGGTATGTACAGGTTTGGAGCAGTGTCCACTGCCTAAAAATCTTCATAGATTGTCTATCGAACTGTTCGCACCCATGGCAGCACTTTGTCATATTAAGCATGTGTCAGTTCCTGAATTTCATAGTCCTCAAGCCACTGGCACTCCTCGAAAAGGGAAATGTCCCACATAGCCTACTATGGCTCATGGGGTCCTATACCAGGGGTGACTCATGCCAAGGAGCCCGGCCTCATGTAGAACGAGGGACCCATTGGGCCTGGAGGAAGTAACAAACCCTAGGAGGTGAAACCGAACTTCATGGTATCCAAGACTAGAGGGGCAGCAATGCACCAGATTGCATCTGCCATGTAAACCTATACCTCTCATCCTATATAAAGGAAGGTCTAGATCCTCATTCGTCATCTATCTTCAGATTGGAAAACTCTCGATAGCAATCTCATACATCACTATAACCCCTCACACGAGGTGTCCCTGCATTATGAATCATTAAAACCAACATGACGTAGGGTATTACTCTCTGCAGGCCTGAACAGGGATAAACACCTAGTGTGACATCCGATCCATGACTTCAAGCTGCGCTTGTGTAATAATCCGAGGCCGATGCTTCATATGATTCCTGTTTTATTTCATTATCATTGTGTGATTCATTTGTTTGTTGCATTCATCATCACGTCATTAGCATAGCATCGGCACTCCGTCACCGTCATTTTTTTCAAAACCGGCATCCGTTCATTGTTGTTTGTTCTTCCGTTCTCGTCGTTGACTATTTAGAGACCAAACACACTCGCACGCGCCAGTAACATCCATAATATATTATTTTTATAAGTGCGATAAAAATGTTCTCGGAATGGGTTGAAAGTTGGAATGCGGTCTTGTTTTATTTTGGGTAGACCGCTTGCCAAATTTCATTGCATTCAGAACTCGTTTGATACCTTCATTGTTAAACATATAGTGGCACTATATCTAGATAATTATCACACATTTTTTTGTTCTAGAAACCTGTCAAGGGCCGCAACCTCCCTCTCTTCTTAGCCTAGCCCATCTACACAACCCAATAATCCACCTTGCCACACCCCACGGCCGGAGCCGTTCGGTTGCGATGGAATGGCTCAGAAACGGTGCAAATATCCCTACCATAGCCCACTTTTCCTATTTATACACCACTTCCGTGCAAAAAATGGCTTAACCCTAGCCTAGCCTCATTTTTCGCGTGCAGCCACTCCCTAGCCACCACCCAACGCCTATGTCTTCCTCCTCGCGCTAGGCCCTCCCGACCCAGATCGGGGCCCGCCTGAGCCCATTTGGGACCGAACGAGCCCTAGCGACCGCCGCCCCGACCCTCCCACGCCGGTCAGCCACCCTATCCCCACCGCCGGCATGCTCATCCTTGTCGCCTCGCCACGTCGCTGCTAGTGCCCAGCTCCCGTATGTCGCAGCTCGCACCGGCAGTCGTTGCCCATGCCTGCGGCTAGCCCCATGTCCTCGTCGCCTCAACCACGATGAGTCGCCGCCACCAAGCCAGCTACCGCTTCCCCTCACCGAATCCACCTCCTTTCCGCCGCACCACCACCGCTGGACCCAACCGCTATTGTGCTCTAGTGCGCCATTGCATGGGCCTCTTCTTCCTCCAGATCGGGACCCTCCATCCCAATCTAGTACATCTAGACGGAGCCGCGTAACCAAACGCGCCGACTCGATGCCCGATCTTGTCGTCCTGTGTCCAGACTTAAGTGGTTTTCTACCAAGTCCTTTTCATTTGTGAAATTTATCATATATATCTTTGCACCTGTGCATCCGATTAAAACGTGTTATATATGAAATACATCTACATTTTGAGATCTACATGATGGTGCCATTTACATGAATTATAGGAGTCATCTACATGTTGTGATCCGCGTTGCAAAAGTGCATTGTGAATTAACTCTAGAAAACTGTTATTTTAATCAAGCTTTGCTTGATGATTGCATCTAATCCATAGCTCATATGGTTATGATTCCTTCATGAGTTTTATCCTCTGATATGACTACTTTGATTCCATGCCACTGCTTGCCATGTAAACATTTACATCATGTTCATTTGTTGCCCTAAAGTGGCCTTCGTGATAAATCTATTTTTCTATTAATGAAAAGTACATTTTTGCAAAAAATAGAAAAAGATCCATGCATTATTTGAACTTGTGCCAATTGAGTAATTTGAAGTGTCATATCTACTTACTGCTAGTATTTTTGCCATCCCATGTAATCCATGTTTAGTTATAGTTTTCATCATGTGAACATGCCTACACAGTGTTGCTATTTTGAGATAGCTAAATAATTCAAAATATCTTGTTGCATCCTTGATTTGAATGTGCGTGGGTAACGTTTACATGCATTTTGCATTCATGACATGCTAATCTTGTGTTGTTCAAATCTTTTAGGTCGTAGCTCCGTTTCAAATGATCTATATATGTAAATCGCCTAGAATGACGTGTAGAATCACATGGTACACCTTATTTTCCTTTGTAATAAATATAAAATATGTTTAGTTCAGATCCGGACCAATTTCATAATTTGCATATGGGGCCATTTTGGAAATGTTGTATGTTGTTTTGGGCCTTAGTTAAAATGTATATGTAGGTAGTTTAATTGCGCTCCGCTTCTTGCCATGACAATCAACATTTAAACTTGTTGTGTACCTAAAAAAGAGTGAATCAACATTTAAACTTATGGAGTTTCGTCAATATGCAACTCATGGCATATTGAGCTTCGCTTAATGTTTAGTGTTTGTTTGTTGCACTCTTGCATAACTTAATCGACATTCATCATACTTGATTATGCATCGCCATGTATATGTTTGGTGTTTACCTTGTTATTATTTGTTTCTGGATTGCTTCTTCTCGCTGGAGTCCAATAACGTTTCAGAGTAAGAGGATTTCTTCGACGACGCTATTTGACTACTTGACGAATTCAATCTTCTTCCAAGCGGGATTTCAGGCAAGATGATCATTACCCCAGATACTACTACTATCATTGCTATGCTAGTTTTTTTGTTTCTATCTCTATGCCTCGTTACCTACCACTTGTTTTTCTGGCCTCCCAAAATTCAATGATAAGCCTCTAACCCTACATATCCCAACAAACCGTTGTTTGGCTAAGTTATCGCTTGCTCAACCCCTCTTATAACATTGCTAGTTGCATGTGCAAGTGGATCCATGTGATAAAATGTATATCTTCGGATATCACATTATTCTTTCTATTTAATTTAATGCATCTATGCACTTGGCAAAGGGCGGAGGGCTTGTTGTTTTGTTCCACTCTTGCCGCCTTAGTTTTGGAGTACCGGTGTTATGTTCCATATTGAGCGCTCCTAACATGCTCGGGTTTGTTATGGGGACCCCCTTGATTTTCGTTTTGGGATAAAACTATTCCCGCAAGGCCCAACAGTGGTACTATTTTCTTAATAACTAATAAAACTTGCATAGGGTATGGCCAACCCGTGGATAACTTAATTAACAACCCAGGCCAGTGTTCGTCATGAGTGATGGTCCAAACTAGAGCCACTTACGGGGCCATCTTGGGGCAACTTGGGTGTTTAATTTGGCCACCGTATGTAGTGCTCGTATGGTAGTGCCCTGAGGACGAGATACATGAGGCTCCTATCGGGATCTGGCCTACTAGGCGGTCTCGCTAGATTTGTTTTACCTTTAACGAGTGTCTTGTGCACCGAGATTCCACGGATACTACAGGCTATCCCGCGGTTGAGGGTTCCCATCACAACTTGTGCACCCTACAGAGTTAAATCTTTCTGAAATCCATGCCCATGGTTATGTGGCAGCTTGGAAATTTTATAATACCCGTTAATCAAAAACTTGAAGTAAATTAAATTAAAATACACCAATTGTGTGTGTAACCGTGATCGTCTCTTTTCGAGGGAGTCCGGAAAGAGAACACTGTGGGGTTATGTTTGACTCGTAATTAGGTGTTCAGGATCACTTCTTGGTCAATACTAGGTCACGTCCGTTTATGCATAGATCACCCTTCTCTTTCTTGTACTCGTAAATTAGCTAGGTAAAATGCTTAGTGTCGCTGCAACCTCAGCACTTAACCATACCTCACACGTTAAGCTTTGCTAGCCTTGATACCCTTGGTAATGAGATTCCTAGGTTCCCGTGGCTCATAGATTCATACAACAATAGATGCAGGTACACGTAATGCGATGATTTGGCATGATCATGATGAGTGTTCTATTTGGAGTTCTTATTCTTCATCATCAATCATAGGATGGGATCTAGGTCAGTAGCCTGCAATTAGCAAGGGTGGACGTCGTCTTCTTTTCGTTTGATTTCATCCGTAGTCGGATCCTGCTCTTATGTGTGATGATTGCGATGTATTAATCTATTGAGATATTTATGATGTAGCATGTGGTGAGTCTAAGCCAACTCCATATAATCATCTCTTCTTTACATGTATTTTGATGATCTCCATTCTTGCGAGGCGACCATAGATGCGCTTCTATCCTTATCGAGGCCCTCGAGCTATCGTGATGATAGTACCACATTATGGGCATGGCAACTTGGACCCCTGCCGAGGCATCAGGCGGTAGTTTGCACTGCCAGTTGGTGCCAGACAGGGGCAGTTCTATATGGAGACCGATCTTGGATCAAATCTTTTTATGCTTCCAGCGGCCTACCACCAAGGGGAAGACCGACCTTAGGCTCCTTTATGTTCATTGCTGATGAGAAAGGTCGGGTCAACATCAGCGCACCGGCTGACCCCATCATCTCTAGGTCCCCGAAGGGACCCCACGACGATTGCACTCAGTCAGGTAGACTCGTTCCAACGTCGAACCTGAAGTGACGCGTAAACCGCCTCCATTCCCATTTTTTATGGAGGCCGCACGAGCAGTCCAGCCAGCCATGATGGTCTGCGGCAGTTGCTGCCTCAACCAAACTCCAAAGGACTGCCTCGATAGTAACCTCAACGATCATGAGGGCATCGATGCGGTCAGCATCACCCCAACATCGGATAGCATGGAGGGCTACATAGGACCTCTCTGCCTCACAAACGAGACGAGAATGTTGGCCTCCAACCCGTCCGTGAGGTTACCTACTCCGACCTCTCGGGAGAATCGGGATCTTCCCCATGCTCGAGGACCGGTGAATCCTCCGACCAAGGGACGTCTCAATCCAAAGCCCCACAAGCAATTTTTCTTCATCAAGTCATGATAACCGATCCAAATACAAATGTGCTGCTCGTGGTGTCCATGATGGGGGCTGCTACATCTGAGCCCCCGGCGTCGAGGCCGATAACCACCACGGCGTAGCTACTGAGCTACACAACAACCTTATAATGATGCCCCAACCGTAGATCAGCATGGGCCTCCCGGCGAGCTCACCAGTAGGCTTATCTATGACTGTGATAGCCCTTCGAAACACGGCGTCCAAGTTACCACTAGTGAAAGTATACGCCCTAAACTACCTCATGACACATATTGTAGGCATTGACCCAACGTCAAGAACACTAGAGGCCATCTGTGTGTCCCAACTGAATGTGCAAGTCATGCTCTAGGAAAAGGCGCATGAGGTCTCAGCTCGCGAGGGACGATGGAACGAGGCAATGATGCACTATAGGATCGCAAGTAGGTCTAAAGGGGATGATTAGACTACTGTATCAAAAAACTTAACCTTTTCCCAATTTTAATTGTTGGAAGGTTTTAGCAATTAACACAAGTCAACCAGCACCCTACACATGCAGGTCTTCACAATGAGTAGCATAAAAGTAGAAATTGCACATGAAAGTAAAGGAGGGATCAGAGAGATCAAATGCAATGAAGACAAGGTGATTGTTGGCATGGTTCCGACAGATGTTGCTATCATACGTCCACATTGATGGAGACTTCCACCCATAGAGGGTAACCGATGTGCGAGTCCATGTAGGGTTCCACACATGAAGGGTCCAAGAAGAAGCAACCTTGTCTATGCCATCATGACAATGCAATGGAGACGAAAGCTCCTAGGTTGATAATTTCCCTCACTAGATGCCATACTCTTCTAGGTTGTGGAACCAATATAATGGTGACCAAAGCTCTAATATCACTTATAGGATCAAAAGTATGTCTAGAGGGGGTGATTAGACTACTTGACCAAATTTAAACTTATCTTTTCCCCAATTTTAGTTGTAGGCAATTTTTAGTGATTTTACCAAGTCAAGCAACATCCTAGACACGCAAGTCGATGAGTTGAGCAGTGGAAAGTAAATACATTGCAAATGTATGTAAAGAAGGGATTGGAGAAATCAAACATAATGAAGACACAATGATTTTGGCGTGGTTCCAAGTGGTGGTGCTATCGTATGGAAACATCAACCCACAGAGGTTAATGGTTGCGCGAGTCCATTGAGCGCTCCACTCAAGAAGGGTCCTCAAAGAAGCAACCTTGTCTATTCCACCATGTCTTACGTCTAGGAAGGACTAGCCTCAGTTGGTTATATATTCCTGAACTAGGCGGTCTTATTGCCCTTACAAACTTATTGGTTCAACTCCACATGATTTGGAGTCTCCCAAGCAACACCTAACCAATCTAGGAGACACCACTCTCCAGGAGGTAAGAGATGTTGTGTTGATGAGGAATTCCTTGCTCTTATGCTGCAAAATATAGTCTCCTCAACACAAAATGACTCTCTAACAGAAATTTGGCTTGGTATAAGAGAACGATTGGTGGAAAGCAACTCGGGGATGCTACAAATCAAGGATCATATGGCTGGAATGGTATCCCTTGATCTCAACACATGAGTAGGTGGTTCTCTCTCAATAAATGGATATGGAAACTGTAAGCTTCATCCTTGTTTCTCTTTGAGAGATGTTGGTGATGGATGGGTATATATAGCCTTCACTAAAAATCCAACCATTACAAATTTATGCCCAACTAAGTGACACCGCTAAGAAATCTTGGTGGGACCGACCAGTGGAGAAGATTCCAACTTTTGGCTTTTTGGTGGACCGAATGAATCCATTCATGAGACTGATTATTGATGGCTCAAGTACGTTCCATCTTTTGGTAATTTCGATTAGTTTATCTCGGAGGTTCCGAGATGAAATAACAAGTTACAGAAACTTGTTCACTACACTTTGGTGGGACCGAAGGTCATCTCGGTGTCACAGAGTTTTTAGGGTTTGGCTTTATTGCTCCTTTTTTGGTTGTCGATGGGTCCTTTTGCTTGGACCGAGGTTGACTTAGCGTTTTGGATTGACTGAAGTAGGAATCTGGTTGATGGTATTTTTGTGGCAAATCTCTAAGCACTTGAACAATTGAGTCATCATCAAAACCTCATCCCATCTTAATAGTTTTGGCTTTCCTATGGAGTCAGTGTAATCATTCATCACTTAATACAAAATGTAGCATATTTAATATTTTAACAATATATCTCCATAGCTTTTTGAGGGGTCCACAATCAAATGTTCTGCCCATGCCAATCACTGACTTTGTTGAAATCATTCTTGAGTGAGCATTAGTTCAATAAGCCATATGTTGTTTATTAATTACAAAAACCACCAAGGGTAGGATGCAGTATCAATCTTCCCGTTTTCGGTAATTGATGACAACATATAGATCAAAGCTTCGATAATGGATATAATCAATGAATAATATCATCGCTTTGAGATGTCATAAGCAAGATCTCCCCATAAATTTGTGCATTATATAGAATTTGCGTTTGAATGCAAATGCACAATCAATTAGGATTATGGGTCGCCCTTCCATGTCACATACATATTAGTGGAGCACACAATATGATATGAATGCAATACAATAAGCGCATCACCAAGAATGTGAGTGATGATCATAGCATAAATCAAAGGAGTGGGTAGTAATGCAAGCATAACATCAAAGTAC
The DNA here is from genome assembly GCA_022496015.1 of Hordeum marinum. Classification (NCBI taxonomy): domain Eukaryota; kingdom Viridiplantae; phylum Streptophyta; class Magnoliopsida; order Poales; family Poaceae; genus Hordeum; species Hordeum marinum. The sequence continues at coordinate 182,272,195 of CM039676.1, forward strand.
AGTATGTGCAAACACATAAGAACCAAAGTCTCACACAAGTACCATCAAAAGAAAACCAACCAAAGTATCAAGAACACAAAGCAAGCAAAATAAAAACACGCTCTCTCTCGAAGCCCTATGATCTATACATATTGTCCCCTTTTGGCAACAAGTTACCAAAAACTTTGAAAAAGTATAAAGCTAAGCATCGCTCTGGGCTTGATCTCCCATTCCAAGTGATGAAGTCCTCTAACTTGTAGCTTTGGTGTGCATCGATGGAGTGGAAGGAAGTGCGTCGTTGAATGCTTCCGCAGATGTGTGCTGAGCTAGAGAGGTAGAGGCTAGAGGTGTTGAACGTGCTACTGAAGTAATGGCCGGTGCAGATTCTACTGCTCTAGTCTCGCACACTAGAATTGCAGATGATCTGGGTATAGTCCTGAACTGAGGGTGGTCGGATGAGTGGGACTCTCATCATCACCATCAGTGCCCTACAGCTTGTCCACAGGTTTCTAAAGCTCTTCCACAGTGAAATCAAGATCATGGAGTTTAATCTCAAATATTCTCTCAAGGCTCTCTTGGTTGTTCATGAGTTTAGCTAGGCCTCACTTGATCTACAGAGTAGCTTGGAGGAGATATGTCTTCTTATCTGATCTTTTCTTGAGTAATGGTGCCATCGAAGATCTAGGAGCAACTACCACCTTAGCGTGTGCATGTGTTGTAGCAGAGGTGGGGTGAGAGGAACTCATCATAACAGTGCAATCCTCTAGATATGGTTGGAGTGGCAAGTGCTAATGATCAATCAGATAAACTTTACTACCAAAGTTGGAATTGATGAGCGTCTGAACATGTGGTGCAAATCCACTAGATAGTTTCTGCTCTCATGTAGTCCGCTTCAAAAGCTCAACAATTAGGTCCATTACCTTGAACTTGGTGAAGGTATCCACTAGTTGCAAGAAGTTGATGGAGTAGCCACGAATCATCTTCTCATCTCTAGAATTAGGCATCAAAGTATGCCTCAAAATAGTGTTGATAGTGGAAAGTCCTAGCAAGAGATAATATACAGATCCAGGCTTGTGGGTCTTCACATACTCGGGGGGAATGAGAGTTTACATGGTGCTCATAGTGTTGTGGTCCTTATTGGGCTTGGCAAACACATCAATCTCATTTCATCTGCCTTTGGAGCACTTTTCAACTCAGCCCAGTCAGCAATGATAGACTAGTATCTGTCTTCCTCAGTCATCCACACCATTCTTCCATTTGGATAGAAGTGTGAACAGGGGTAGAATTGCATGATCAACTCATCAGTCCATGTTCCAATGAAGGCATCACTTGATATTGTCTTGAAGTTCTCATGGACATTGGGAAAGTTGTATGGATGGGCATAAATAAACTTCCAGTCCACCCATCTCATGTGACTGACTGTTGGGCTCTTGTCAAGGAGCACTATCTCATAGAAGTCGTGTTACTACTTGGTGTGGAATCTGTAGTCCACAATAGTCTTCCTCCTGATAGCATATGGGTCTTCACCTCTCCACGTTCTTAACCTTTGTCTTTCCTCTCCTTCATGTTCTTAGCCTATGGATGTGTCTCATTGTGATCTACTAACTTGGTATTAGCTTCTTGAGCACTATGGTTTCATCATCATCATCTTCTCAGCTGCAGAAATGTTCCTGGTGGTCTTTCCTTGGGACTTAGTTGCATCAACTGTCTTGGTCTTGGTGGACGTGGATCCCTCTTAGGCATAGCATCTTCCATCAACATATGTTGCTTGGGAGGGGGAGGGTTTGTAACAGGTTCATCCTCCTATCCCTATGGATCCTCAAACATGGAGGTAGGCCTCCCTTCAACATTTATTATCCTCTTGCACTCCCTCTTCTTGCCTAGATTCTTAGCCATAGACTTGGCTGGCCTGAGCATCCAGGGTTCTCTAAGGTGAGAGGGATGCCTCTCTTATTATAATTTGATTCAGAGACCTTTCTAGGCACAACTCTCTCCTTCTCAGTATTTGCACACTTCTTTCTCGCTAGTTGCCTCTTAGAGTTATCTTCCTGATGACCTACAAGTATAGGGGATCATTCATAGTCCTTTCGATAAGTAAGAGTGTCGAACCCAATGAGGGGCAGAAGGAAATGGTTAGCAGTTTTGAGCAAGTTAATTTCTGCAAGCACTGAAATTGTAACTAGCAAGTAGTTTGATAGCGAGGTAATTTGTAATGAGCAACTAACGGTAACAATAGGTAAGGTGCAGCAAGGTAGCCCAATCCTTTTGTGGCAAAGGATAGGCTAAAATGATCTCTTATGATAAGCAAAGTGTTCTTGAGGGTACATGGGAATTTCATCTAGTCACTTTCATCATGTTGGTTCGATTCGTGTTTGCTACTTTAATAATTTGATATGTGGGTGGGCCGGTGCTAAGGTGTTGTTCTTACTTCAACTAACAACCAACTTATGATTAACCCCCTCGCAAGAATCCGCAACTACGAGAAAAGTATTAAGACAAAGTCTATCCATAGCATTAAACACGTGGACCCAAATCAACCCCTTACGAAGTATCGCTTAAACTAGGGTTTAAGCTTATGTCACTCTAGCAACCCATCATCTAATAACTACTCCACAATGCATTCCCTTAGCCCCAAGGATGGTGAAGTGTCATGTAGTCAGCATTCACATGACACCACTAAGGAATCACAACATACATACAATCAAAATATTGAACACATATGAAATTCACATGATTACTTGCAACATGACTTCTCCCGTGACCTTAAGAACAAGGGTAAGTACTCACAAATAATATGCATGCTCAAGTCCAGAGGTGTATTGAATAGCATAATGGATCTGAACATATAATATTCCACCAAATAAACCATATAGAAATCAACTACACAAGGCAATCAACAGTACTAGTCATCCACATGTACCAATCTAAGGTTACAATACAAAGATTGAACACAAGAGAAGAACTAGTGTTTGAGAGGAGATGGTGCTATTGAATATGTTGATGAAGAATAGCCTCCCCAAGATGAGAGGGTTATTGGTGATGACGATGGCTTTGATTTCCCCTTCTGGGGGGAAGTACCCCCGGCGGAATCGCTCCGCTAGAGGGCAAAAGTGCTCGTGCCCAAGTTCCGCCTTGAGGCGGCGGCGCCTGATACGTATCCAACGTATCTATAATTTTTTCTTGTTCCATGTTGTTAGATTATCAATCTTGGATGTTTTAGAATCATTTATAGCAACTTTATATCATTGTTTGGGACTAACCTATTGACATAGTGCCAAAGTGCCAGTTGGTGTTTTTGCTTGTTTTGTTTACTTCGCAGCAAATCAGTACCAAACGGACCCCAAATGCTGTGGGGATTTTTGGAGAATTTTTATGGACCAGAAGGAAGAAGATGGGCCAAAGATCACCAGAAAAGGGGGCCCAGGGTGGCCACCCTCCACCAGGGCACGCTAGAGGCCCGTAGCACGCCCTGGTAAAGGGTGGGCACCTCGGGACTCCCCCGAACCGACTGTCGAGCCTATAAATTCCAAAATATTTAGAAAACCCTAGGGGATTTGACAAAACACAATTCCATCTGCCGCAAGTTCGAGAACCACGAAATACAATCTAACACCATCACGCAGGAGTTCGTCTTCTTCATTGGTGCCTCTCCGATGATGCGTGAGTAGTCCACCATAGACCTACGTCTCCTTAGGCAGTAGCTAGATGGCTTCCTCTCTCTCTATGATTCTCAAAACAATGGTCTCTTGGAGATCTATTTGGTGTAATGAATTTTGTGGTGTGTTTGTTGGGATCCGATGAATTTTGAGTTCATGGTTAGTTTCTATCCATGAATATGATTTGAGTCTTCTTTGATCTCTTATTTGCATGGTTACTTATAGAATTGTATTTATTCTTCAAATATTTGGTTTAGTTAGGCCAACTAAATCGACTCTTCTTGCCATGGGAAGAGGTGCTTTGTGATGGGTTTGATCTTGCGGTGTTATTTCCCAGTGACAGAAGGGACATCAAGACACACATGTATCATTGCCATTAAGGATAACAAGATGGGGTCTATTCCTACATGAATAGATCTTGTGTACATCATGTCACTGTTCTTATTGTGTTACTCCATTTTCCCATGAACTTAATACACTAGATGCATGCTTGCTAGCAGTCGATGTGTGGAGTAATGGAAGTAGATGTAGAAACGTTTTGGTCTACTTGTCTTGGACATGACGCCTATATAATGATCATTGTGTGGATATCGTCATGATTATTTGATCTTCTATCAATTGCCCTACAGTAATTTGTTCACCCACGGTGTGCTATACTCATGAGAGAAGCCACTAGTGAAACCTACGGCCCCGAGTCTATTTTTCCAACATATTGCTTTCCGATCCACTATTTGCATCTTTTGCTTTCAGATCTATTAATCCCAAAAAAATAGAAAAATACCTTGCTGCACTTTTTGTTTACTTATTTGAGTTTCCTTTCTTGCGAGATCTATTTACCAAAACTATCACTACCTAATCTATCTTATTACCGTGGAGAGCTTGACAACCTGTCTTTCGAGTCGGGTTGCAAGTACTCGTTATTTGTGTGCAGGTGTTTTTTACCTGGGTGCGCGATCTTCCCCGACAGATTGATACCTTGGTTTCATAACTCAGGGAAATACTTACCGTCTCTATGCTGCATCATCCCTTCCTCTTTGGGGAACTACCGACACAGTCTGAAGCCATGTCAAAAGAATTTCTAACGCCGTTGCCGGGGAGGAAGCAATCTCATCTACCAGGTTCCTATTCACAAATAGCATCTCCTTGCAATTTACATTATTTGCCATTTGCCTCCCATTTTCCTCTCCCCCACTTCACAAATTTTTCGTTTTATTCGCGCTCTCTTTTTTGTTTGCCTTTTCTCGTCAGATCTCTTGTTCACATATCTCTTCACTATGGCTAGTTCCTCCGTTATTGCGTTTACCCCCGAGAATGATGTTCTTAATTTTAAACAAAGGGTAGGGGAGAATCTTGAAGATGCTCCGTATAGGATTTGCAATGCTCATAATAGATCTATTCGTAAAGAATCTATGATTGTTCTTCTTCCCTGTTTTTATGTGGGTGTCACCACTTGGTATAGGTTTGTCCTTGATACGGTTACCGGTGGGAATTTCTTGATGTGCCCTACCTTGTATGCTTATAATGCTATGGGAAATTTAGTGGGTTCCCCACCTATAATTATCAATGAAACAATTTTAACTTTTGAGCATGCTATGAAAAGGTCAGATGCTATCGAAAAGAAAATGCTCACCAAGGAAAATATGGAGAATTTGGATAAAAGGATGCATAATCTTGCTAATATAATTGGGTCAAAGGCAGGAGGCGCTCTTAAAATATTAAGGGAAAAGGAACACGTACTCAATAAAAGAAAGGAAGAAAGCCCCACTAGAATTGATAAGTTGGAGGAAATCTTTCATAATTTAAGTTCGGTTTTCTCTACCGATAAGTCTACTGAAAAATCTTCCATTAGTAAAGATTGCAAATCCATGCAATTTCTTAAGAACAAGGGTATCACTTCTAGTAGAAACAATGAGGATCTTAAAATGATTAGTATTCATCCCAATTTTGTAGAAATGGTAAACAATCTTCATGTCAAGAACACATTTTCAATCTTATTCCTAGAACTATTGTTATCGAGAATATGCATGATACATTCTTGAGAAACTCTTGTTGTGTGCTTAGGGAGTTGGAAACTAAGGATGACCAAACTTGAATCTATGTGTTATGCCTAGCTAGGGGCGGTTTTTGGGAGGCAACCCAATGAATAAATTATTTTAATATTTTGCTTTCTGTATTTGAGTTTTTTGCACAATTATGCTTCTGTTTTTTTGTTTTATTTGGTGTTTGTGCCAAGTAATGCCTTTAGGATGACCCATAAGATGAGTAGAAACAATGCTGAATCTGAAACAAAAACTTTGTTGCCAGTGCACGAATTTTCATTTTTTACAGGAACATTATATTGATCTGAAATTTTAAAACAGTATTTATATACAAATTCATTACGTTTTCCTCATGTTTCAAAAAAATAGAGTTCGAGAAGTATGGGTAGAGTACAGATTACTACAGACTGATCTATATGAAACAAATTCTGTTTTCATTGCATTGTGTGCTTGTTTTGATGAATCTATGGCTTGTATCAGGGGGTATAAGTCATGGTAAAGTTGGAATAAAGTAGGCATAATGCAATAATAAAACATGAATGGGTTTACAACAGTACCTCGAGTGGCAATTTACTTTATTATACTAACGGATCTCACAAGAATATTCTTAAGTTTTCTGTGATTGAAGTTTTCAAGTTTTGGGTGAGATCACGATGGATGAAGGAATAAGGAGTAAGAAGAGCCAAAGCTTGGGGATGCTACAGCACCCTAAGGTAATATCCAAAGATTAACAAGCAACTAAGCTTGGGGATGCCCCGAGTGGCATCCCCTCTTTCTTCTAACAACCATTAGTATACTACTTGGAACTATATGTTTATTCATCACATATGATGAATTTTGCTTGGAGTGTCTTGTATCTTTGCTTGTTTTGTTTTTTGTATTTTCATTAGTATCCTTGCTTTACAATACTTTTTTATACACCTAAAATAGGGTATGATTTGTTAGAATTGCTCTTCATGCTTCACTTAAATCTATTGAGCAAAGGAATTGCTCTTATGCTTCACTTATATCTTTTTGAGCACGGCGTGCTTTTACATGTTTGAAGAAATGCTCTCATGATTCACTTGTATTAATTTGAGAGTTATTAATTTGAAGAAATCCTCTAATTCTTCACTTATATTATTTTTAGAGATGAAACTTGTATTCTCATGTTCTTCACTTATAACCATGTGAGCTTGTCAAAAGCAATTGCAATATATGAAAATAGTCCCAAAGTCATAGATATTCAAGAGGGATATAATAAAAAAAATCATGAATATCATTGGACAAATGAAATTGGATTATTTGTAATAGTTTCTGAGACATGACAAATGTTATATGTGAGTTATGTAAGTGAGTAACTATGCTTAGTAAGAATATTGGTGTTAAGGTTTGTGATTGCCTATGCAAGCACGAAAGTCAATAGTTGTGCTACGAAATTACATCCTACTTATGGTGCATTATTCAGTGTTAGTTATGCTTAATGCTCACTTATGTGATTTTTTTTCTTGTTTGGATGCTTCTCAATCTGCTCCTAGCCTTCCACTTGTACTAAGTAGAAATACTACTTGTGCATCCAAAATCCTTAAAACCAATTTCGCCATATGAGTCCAGTATACCTACCTATATACGGTATTTCCATGCCGTTCCAAGCAAATTTGCATGTGCCATCTCCAAACTTTCAAAATAAATTTTCTTTTTTGTGTGCTCGTACCGCCCATGAAACGGTAGGGGGTGACCTATATTTTTCCATGCTAGATGTGTTATTCTTAAGATGAGTGTTTATTAAGTTGTCATTGCAAGAGAGTATGGCGGTAATAGGGATGCCCATTCCCAAAATTAAATGAAAAATAAAATAAATTTACTTTATGTTGTCAAATAATAAATTCCTTGGAAAGTGTTGGTTGGAAGGCAACCTTGGATTCGGATAGCCATGGAAAGTGAAAGTATGGTGGAAAAAGTAATAAACTTTATTTCATGTTTGGGAACCACCAATGATGCATCTGATGTGGAAAGATATTGAAATCTCTCGGTCGTTTTTGTTGACAGGAAAGGCATGGCACTCAAAATATTTTTCTCTATCAATTTAAACACTTGAGCCCTGGCACGTCTACAAATCCCTACTTCCCTCTGCGAAGGGCCTATCTATTTACTTTATGCAATTTTTATTTTTAATTTGAGTCTCCATATTCTCTTATAAAGCACCAACTAGGGGGCACTATGATCGTACTTGAGCATTAGGTGTAGCTAATACGTGAGTGTGTATTGTGAATGAATCAATGATTGAGCATGATGAGCTAGGGATAACTTGCTTTAGCGTTGATATTTTGAAAGACATGGTTGTTTGTTGATATGCTTGAGTATTAAAGTTTTCATGTCAAAACTAGACTATTGCTTTGAACCATATGAAAATTCCAAATGTTTGTGCTATAAAGAAAAGAATATATGATGAACATGTAGGTAGCATTCCACATCAAAAATTCTATTTTTATCATTTACCTACTCGAGGACGAGAAGGAATTAAGCTTGGGGATGTTGATACGTCTCCAATATATCTATAATTTTCGATTCTTCCATGCTGTTATATTATCAATCTTGGATGTTTTGAAACCATTTTATAGCAACTTTATATCATTTTTGGGACTAACCTATTGACATGGTGCCAAAGTGCCAGTTGCTGTTTTGCTTGTTTTTTACTTCACAGAAAATCAGTACCAAATGGAACCCAAACGCTGCGGGGATTTTTGGAGAATTTTCATGGACCAGAAGGAAGAAGATGGGCCAAAGATCACTAGAAGAGGGGGCCCAGGGTGGCCACCCTCCACCAGGGCATGGTAGAGTCCCCTGGCACGGCCTGGTAGAGAGTTGGCACCTCGGGACTCCTCCCAACCGACTATGGAGCCTATAAGTTCCCAAATATTCAGAAAACCCTAGGGGAGACGACGAAACACAATTCCAGCCACCGCAAGTTCCAGAACCTCGAGATGCAATCTAACAACATCACGGAGGGGTTCATCTTTTTCATAGGTGCCTCTCCGATGATGCGTGAGTAGTCCACCATAGACCTACGGCTCCGTAGCAGTAGCTAGATGGCTTCCTCTCTCTCTCTCTATGATTCTCAATACAATGGTCTCTTGGAGATCTATTTGATGTAATGACTTTTGCGGTGTGTTTGTTGCGATCTAATTAATTTTGATTTCATGATTAGTTTCTATCCATGAATATGATTTGAGTGTTCTTTGATTTCTTATTTGCATGATTACTTATAGCCTCATATTTCTTCTTAGAATGTTTTTTTTGTTAGGCCAACTAGATCAATTTTTCTTGCCATGGGAAGAGGTGCTTTGTGATGGGTTCGATATTGCAGTGTTCTTTCCCGGCGATAGAAGGGGCAGCAAGACACACATGTATTGTTGCCATTAAGGTTAACAAGATGGGATCTATTCCTACATGAATAGATCTTGTCTACATCATGTCATCATTCTTATTGCGTTACACCGTTTTCCCATGAACTTAATACACCAGATGCATGATGGATAGCAGTCGATGTGTGGAGTAATAGAAGTAGATGCAGAATCATTTCGTTGTACTTGTCTTGGACGTGATGCCTATATAATGAACATTGCATGGATATCATCATGATTATTTGATCTTCTATCAATTGCCCAACAATAATTTGTTCACCCACCGTGTGCTATACTCATGAGAGAAGCCACTAATGAATCCTACGCCCCCCGGGTCTACTTTTCCAACATATTGCTTTCCGATCTACTATTTGCATCTTTTTTTCAGATCTATTAATCCAAAAAAACCAAAAATACCTTGTTGCACTTTTTGTTTACTTATTTTAGTTTGCTTTCTTGTGAGATCTATTTGCGAGAACTATCACTACCTAATCTATCTTATTACTGTGGAGAGCTTGACAACCTCTCTTTCGCGCCGGGTTGCAAGTATTTGCTATTTGTGTGCAGGTGCCGTTTACATGGGTGCGTGATATTCCTCTATGGATTGATACCTTGGTTTCATAACTGAGGTAAATACTTACCATCGCTGTGCTGCATAATCCCTTCCTCTTTGGGGAACTACCGACGCAGTCTCAAGCCACGTCAGCGCCTCATCGTGAAAGTCCTCGCCTTATTTTTTCTAGGTTTTTCTAGAATATATACAATAAGATGGGCTCTAGAGGTTGGCTAGGGTGAGCACCACCCACCTGGTCATGGCTAGGGCTCTTGGCGCGCCCTGGTCAGTGTTCCTTCCCAGCTGTCCCCCCTCCGGTTGTTTTCTGGTCCAGTATTTTTCATTTATTCACCAAAAATTCTTCGTAAAGTTTCAGCTCCATTCGGGATGTACGGAATAGGTATCTCTGACAAGCTTTTTTCAGGTCCCGAATTCCATCTGCCGGTATTCTCTCTCTTTGTGTAAACCTTACAAATTATGAGAGAAAAGACATTGGAATCACTCCCTAAAGCATTATTATGCATAAAAACATTATAAATAACAGTAGGAAAAGATGATGCAAAATGGACGTATGAACTCCCCCAAGCTTAGACCTCGTTTGTCCTCAAGCAAAATCCTATATCGAAGAACATGTCCACATGGTTTGAGAGAGAGGTGTCGATAAAAATAAAATACAGACATAGTAGCGTTGTGCTTATTGTTATAACAGCAACAAACTTTAACATACAACTCTTTCATATAACTTTTATTTCATAACAACATCATATAACTTCTTATGAGCAAGTAATAATTCATCACAACATGGAATATAAAGCATAAACCTTATCGAAAACCAACAAACTATGTTCACAGTCAACTTTGCAACTACAATTCATCATATTTTCAGGAAGGGTCTCATGCAGGAGCCTTTTGGCAAGTCCACATTCTCAACCATCATTTAGTTTTCTAGGATTGCTAACACTCACAGCATACCCATGAGCAAAAAGTTTCAACCAAACACATAGAAAGATAGGGGCTTATAGTTTCGCCTCCCAATGTATTCACCTCAAGGGTGATGTCAACAATAATAACTCATGATCACTCATATCAACTGGATATATGTTCCTAGATCTTTCCTCACCGCATGATGCTGGCAAAATGAGAAAAATAAAAAGGAATATGGAAGAATACTCTGACTCTTGCATAAAAGTAAATACATAAAGGTAAAAGGTAGGCCCTTTACAGAGGAAGGCAGAGGTTTTCATGCGGTTTTTAATTTGTATGCCATGTCCGTTAGCGCAAAAGAACGTCATGTTGTATTGCCCCTTGTGATAGAAACATTATTATGCAGTCTTTCACTTTTATTACTTTGCCATCACAAGTTCGTGAAACGCTCAATTTTCTCTTACGCTAATTGATCCAACACTTTTAGAAGCAATTTTTATTGCCTTAATGCACCGATGACACCTTAATTGAAGGATCTTATTAAATCCATAGGTAGGTATGGTGGAGTCTGAAACATGAGTTTGGGTTTGGGGTTTTGGGATGCACAAGTAGTATCTCTACTTAGTGTGGAATTTTTTGCTAGCAAAGATATTGAGCAAGCACTACATGTTGAAGGATATATGTCAATATAACTTCTAGGTGAATATGAACAAACATAAATCATTATGTTGTCTTCCTTGTCCAACGTCAGCTATTTTGGCATATAATAGTTAATGGGGGCTCACAATCATAAAAGATGTCCATGATGGTGTATGTGCATGGATCTTCTCTTCCCTAATTAATTCCTTCATGAGTTGCATCATTGACTAATGCTATGTTGTCAATCTTCAAAAAAAATTACCACTTATGCTTTTCTTGATGTGATGTCATTACTCACCATAAGATTAGAATATGATGTTTTTCATTTATTTTCTTTTATCATGATTGCAATAAGAAAGTAAAAGGGGAGAAAGCTCAAACTAAACTTTATTATATAACTCTCACTCGATTACATAGATACATATATCATGAAACTACCACTCAAAAATAGATCATACTAAACTTTTATTCAACTAAATCATGCAAAAGCTAAGGATTGAAATAAAAAGCAAAGGTAAAAAGTGATGGTGATACGATACCGGGGCACCTCCCCCAAGCTTGGATCAAGCGAAGGGGAGTGCCCATACCCATGTACTCAAGTCTCCTTTGGTGGTGAAGATGATAAAGGTGGTGGTGATGAGGCGTCATACTTCAGCTCCAGTAAATACTTCAATTTATGGATTATGCTCCTAAGGGTATTGATTTTCTCCTCTAGCATAATATTTTCACAAGTCAGGAATTTATTCTAAACACGAACCGCTTAGAATTCCCTAAAAGCTTCAATTTCAAGACAAGTGAGATGATGGTAGTATGGCCGAACGTTATCTTCTTCTTCCTCCTCTGCCATGTCCATGGCTTCTCTCCTTCGCGAGCTTGATTATGCATAGTTTCCTTGCCCTTGTCCTCATTATTGGCTTCTTTTGGCTCTTCTTTCTTTAGCTCCATCTTCATCAACCAAGCATCCTCTTCTATGTTATTGGGGGAGGAAGAAGACATGATGCCTGGCTTGATAGATATTCTAGGAAAACAAAACGAAACAAGAACATAGGAGAATCTCACGATGAGTGGTCAAAACAATCGGGGTATATTAGAGAATTTTTATTCTTGGAAATCAAGCAAACGGAAGGAAAATGGAGTCGGGAAGGTTCCCGAGGTGGGCACCACCCACCAGGGCACGCTAGTGAGGGCAAGCGCGTCCCAGTGTATCATGCTCACCTCGTTTGCCTTATGGTTTATTTCTTATTTTCCAAAATTCTAAAATATTCCAATACTGATAAAAAATATTTTTGCAATTTTTTCGGAGTCCGTTTACTTACCGTATCACATACCTCTTATTGTTCACAATTCTGGAGAGTTCCGGAAGGTTTCTCTTATGTGTTCCTCCGGTGTCATGGTTTGGATAACATTGCTTTCAACATTAATAGGCGTACCTAAGATATAATGTTTAATCCTTTGTCCATTGATGACCTTTGGGTTAGTACCTTGATAGCTCTAGAGCTATAAACTTCTCCAATAACATATGGTCCTTCCCATTTGGAGAGAATTTTTCCTGCAAAGAAATATGAAACGAGAATTGTACAAAAGAACATATTCTCCAACTTTGACTTCTTGCTTTTGGATTCTGTCATGCTATCTTTTAACTTCTTTAATAATTTGGCATTTTCATAAGCTTGGGTTCTCCATTCATGTAATGATCTAATATGAATTTACCACTTTTCACCGGCAAGTTTGAAGTCATAATTGAGTTCTTTAATCGCCCAAAAGGCTTTATGTTCTAACTCTAGAAGCAAATGACAACCTTTCCCATATACCATCTTGTATGGAGATATACCCATATGATTTTTGTAAGCTGTTCTATAAGCCCAAAGTGCATCATCTAATTTCTTAGACAAATTATTCCGAGACCTATTGACACTTTTTGTAATATCAATTTTATTTCTCTATTGCTAAGTTCAACTTGACCACTAGATTGTGGATGATAGGGTGATGCAATTCAATGGTTACCATCATATTTAGCAAGCATTTTACGGAAAGCACCATGGATAAAATGTGAGCCACCATCAGTCATTAGATATCTAGGGACTCCAACCTCGGGAAAATATCTTCTTTAAATATTTGAATGGAATTGTTATGATCAACACTACTAGTTGGAATAGCTTCTACCCACTTAGTGACATAATCAATAGCAACCAAAATATTAGTATACCCATTAGAAGAAGGAAAAGGTCCCATATAATCAAAACCCCAAACATCAAATGGTTCAACAACAAGTGAATAATTCACAGGCATTTCATGACGCTTACCAATATTACCAATTCTTTGACATTCATCACAAGACAAGACAAACTTACTGGCATCCTTGAAGAGAGTAGGCCTGTAAAAACCAGATTGCAATACCGTATGAGAAGTTCTATCTCCCGCATGATGTCCTCCATAAGCTTCGGAATGACATTTCCATAGGATTTTTTCCTATTCATGCTCAGGAACGTCTAATAATACCATCTACTCCTTGTTTATAAAGATGTGGGTCATCCCAAAAGTAGTGTCTGAAATCATAGAAGACTTTTTTGTTTTGTTGGTATGTGAAGCTAGGTGGTATATATTTAGCAATAATGTAATTAGCATAATCAACGTACCAAGGAGTGTTTCAAGAAACATTTATTGCAACTAATTGTTCATCCGGAAAACTATCATCAATAGGTAGTGGGTCATCAAGAATATTCTCTAACCTAGACAAGTTATCAACTACGGGGTTCTCAACTCCTTTCCTACCAGTAATATGTAAATCAAATTCTTGAAGTAAGATTACCCACCTAATAAGTCTAGGTTTAGCATCTTTCTTTTCCAAAAGATATTTTATAGCAGCATGATTAGTGTGAACAATAACCTTGGAATCAACAATGTAAGATCTAAATTTATGACGAGCAAACACGATTGCTAAAAATTCTTTTTCAGTAGTGGCATAATTTATTTGGGCACTATCTAGAGTTTTGCTAGCATAATCGATAACATTTAATTTCTTATCAACTCTTTGTCCTAGAACAGCACCAACAACATAATCACTAGCATCACACATAATTTCAAAAGACAAGTTCCAATCAAGTGGTTGAACAATAGGTGCAGTGGTTAAGGCTTTCTTAAGTGTTTCAAAGGCTTCCACACAATCATCATCAAAAGCAAAGGGAATATCATTTTGCAAAAGATTAGTAAGAGGCCTAGAGATTTTTGAGAAGTCTTTAATAAACCTCATATAGGAACCAGCATGACCAAGGAAACCTCGAATACCTTTAATATTTTCAGGACATGGCATTTTCTCAATTGCATGAACTTTAGCTTGATCCACCTCAATACCTCGTTCCGAAATTTTATGCCCCAATACATACCTTCATTAACCATAAATTGACACATCTCCCAATTCAAGACAAGATTAGTTTGTTCACATCTCTGCAAAACTCGATCAAGGTTGCTTAAGCAATTTTCAAAAGAAGTTTCGTAAATGGAAAAATGATCTATGAAAGCCTCCACAATCTTCTTACAAAAATCTGAGAATATAGCAGTCATACATCTTTGAAAGGTAGTAGGTGCATTGCATAAACCAAAAGGCATACGTCTTTAATGATATTTTATCGTAGCTCTATTTAGTTTTCTAAAATAAATTACCATTCTATTGCCAGTAACAATTCTTTGTGGGATAAGTTCATTTTTATTATTAGGAACAATAATAATACCTCCCTTCTTAGGGACACAATGAACGAGACTTACCCATCTACTATCAGCTATGTGATAGATTATACTTGCTTCCAGAAGCTTTAATATTTCAGTTCTTAGCACTTCTTTCATCTTGGGATTCAATCATCTTTGGTGATCAACAACGAGTTTAGCATCAGGTTCCATATTGATCTTGTGCTGACATAGAGTGGGACTAATACCCTTAAGATCATCAAGAGTATATCCAATAGCAGCCCCGTGCTTCCTTGGAATTTTGAATAATCTTTCTTCTTCATGTTCTGAAAGGTCATCACTAATAATAACATGATATATCCTTTTCTCATCAAGATAAGCATACTTGAGAGTGTCTGGCAATTGTTTTAATTCAAACACATGATCACCTTTAGGTGGAGGAGGACCTCCCAGAGTTTCAATAGGCAAATTGTGCTTTAGTAGAGGCTATTATCCAAAGAAATTTTTATCTATTTCATTTCTTTCATGCAAGTGCATTTAATTTTCATGGTAGAGCAAATATTTTTATAGTGGATCGATAGGAGGAACGACAATAGAAGCAAGACCAATTATTTCATCCTTACTAGGTAATTATTTATCATGGGGTTGTCTACTAAACTTGGAAAAATTAAAATCATGAGACACATCACCAAACTTAACATATGCGGTTTCCTTTTGACAATCTATCTTAGCATTAACAGTCTTCAAGAAAGGTCTACCAAAGATAATGGGACAAAAGTCATCTTGTGGAGAACCAAGAACTAGAAAATCAGTGGGATATTTTAGCAATTCTAGCAGCTTCATCACAAAAGTAAATAGCATGCCCATTAATATTTTCTACCAAGAGATATTTACCCATATCAACACTAGGCTCTAATTTAATTTGTATAGAGGGCTTAGGTGCTCTACTATTACTCTTGCGAACCACAGTTCATACCTTAGCATGTTCCTGTATCCTAACAGGGAAAGGTGGTTTCTCAATGTAAGCAGTAGGCACAACTGGATCAACATTGTAGATGATAATGTATTCTTTAGCTATGAATGGTTCTTTAATTTCTATTTTAATAGGGTATGATGTTTAAACCACTTCTATTTAGGGAGATCAACATGAGCAACAAATGAATCACAAAAAGAGGCTACTATATGTGAGTCAAGTCCATATTTACTGCTAAACTTGTGAAAAACATCAATATTCATAAAAAGATTAACACAATCAAATTCAATATTAATATCTAACTCATTACCTTTGTCAAGTTCCCAATCAACAGAGTTGCGTTTAATTATTTCTAAGAGATCCCACTTGAATTCAATAGTGTTCTTCATAAAAGAACCAACACAAGAAATATCGAGCATGGATCGATCATTATGAGAAAGCCAAGCATTTTTTTGAATAATAACTTCCCTTGGGGTATCATTATTGGGGAATGAATATAACATTTACTTAATCCTACCCCAAGCTAGAGCGATGCTTTCTCTTTCACAAGGCCGAAAATTATGTATATAATTCCGATCACGATGAACTAGATGCATAGGATAAAACTGTTGGTGGAATTCCAATTTTAATCGATTCCAATTCCATGATCCAATATAATCACGTAGCCTATACAATGTCCATGATTTTACCTTCAATGATAAAGGGAAAACCTTGTTCTTAACTTTGTCTCCGGATAAACCTACAAGTTTAAATAATCCACAACTCTGAACCACACGTATTAGGTGCATATCAGGATGTTCAGTTCCATCTCCTACATAAGGATTAGCTAGCAGTTGTTCTAACATACCCGAAGGAATTTCATAAAAAATATTTTCAGTAGGTGCTGTATGTTGAGGGCCAACTAATTGTGGTTCAGTCGAGGTGAAGATACACCGAACAAAACCCTCAAAACATTGCTTTCCATAGTAACTAGTGACTATAAATTTCAGCATGTAGTATAACTTTTTCCTTACCGACTTCCACTTACCAAGAGCGCTTCACTCCTCATAACCGGCGCCAGAAAAGAGTCTTGATAACCCACAAGTATCAGCAATCATTCATAGTCCTTTTGATAAGTAAGAGTGTCAAACCGAACGAGGAGCAAAAGGATATGATAAGTGGTTTTCAGCAAGGTAATTTCTGCAAGCACTGAAATTGTAAGTAGCACGTTTTTTGATAGCAAGGTAATTTGTAATGACGAAGTAACAATAACAATATTTAAGGTGCAGCAAGGTAGCCCAATCCTTTTGTGGCAAAGGACATGCCAAACGTATCTCTTATGATGAGCAAAGTGTTCTTGAGGGTACACGGGAATTTCATCTAGTCACTTTCATCAAGTTGGTTTGATTCGTGTTCGCTACTTTGATAATTTGATTTGTGGGTGGACCGGTGCTAAGGTGATGTTATTAATTGAACTAACAACGTACTTATGATTAACCCCCTCGCAAGCATCTGAAGCTATGAGAAAATTATTAAGACAAAGTCTAACCATATCATTAAACATGTGGACCCAAATCAGCCCCTTACGAAGTTGTGCATAAACTAGGGTTTAAGCTTCTGTCACTCTAGCAACCTATCATCTAATAACTACTCCACAATGCATTCTATTAGGCCCAAGGATGGTGAAGTGTCATGTAGTCGACGTTCACATGACACCACTAAGGGAATCAAAACATACATATCATCAAAATATCGAACACATATCAAATTCACATGATTACTTGCAACATGACTTCTCCTGTGATCTCAAGAACAAGGGAAAGTACTCAAAAATAATATGCATGCTCAAGATCAGAGGTGTATTGAATAGCATAATGGATCTGAACATATAATATTCCAACAAATAAACCATATGGAAATCAACTACACAAGGCAATCAACACTACCAGTCACCCACATGTACCGATCTAAGGTTTCAATACAAAGGGTGAACACAAGAGATGAACTAGGGTTTGAGAGGAGATGTTGTTGTTGAAGATATTGATTAAGAATGGCCTCCCCAAGATGATAGGGTTGTTGGTGATGATGATGGCTTTGATTTTCCCCTCCGGGAGGGAAATTCCTCGGCGGAATCGTTCCACCGGAGGGCAAAAGTGCTCCTGCCCAAGTTCCGCATTGAGGCGGCAGCGTCTCGTCCCGAAAGTCCTCCCCTTATTTTTTCTAGTTTTTTCTAGAATTTATAACAGAAGATGGGCTCCAGAGGTGGGCCAGGGTGAGCACCACCCACCAGGCCGCGCCTGGGAGTCCTCACGCGCACTAGTGGGTGTTCGTCACTAGATGGAACCCCTCCGGTAGTTTTTTGGTCTAGCATTTTTCATTTATTCTACAAAAATTCTCCATAAAGTTTTAGCTCCATTGGGGATGTGTAGAATAGGTATCTCTGACATGCTTTTTTCAGGTCCCGAATTCCAGCTGCCGATATTCGTTCTCTTTGTCTAAACCTTGCAAATTATGAGAGAAAAGGCATTATAATTACTCCCCAAAGCATTATTATGCATAAAAACATTATAAATAACAGTAGGAAAACATGATGCAAAATGGATGTATCACTTCCTCAGGCTGAAAATTAGAGTCCTCTTCATCTGAATTCTTCTTCTTCTTAGCCCTTGTGGCAGCCTTGGGAAGCCCATGGGAACTAGGTGTTCTAGGTTCCTCAAAACTGACAACAGGAATAGTGCCTGCGCTGACCTCTGGATTCTGCTCTGAAAGATTCTGACTTTTCGCTAAACCATAAGATCCGAACATCTTAATGACCCTATGAAATAAAATGGACAAAGTGGAGTGTATGAGGATCACAAAATGTAGCTATTTTCAAAACCATTTAAATTCACACTTTAGTTCTATGTTTAAAAATTATTCATTTCAGAATTTCTGACTTAAACACTTCGTAACCACCAAGGTAGGAACAGAAACCTGGTCACACATTTTTGGTTTCACCGATGTGTGATTGGGTCCCTCTAAGGTGAACATTGGGGTTCAAAAGTAGTGCGTCTATGACACCGAGTGAATGCCTCTAGGTTGGACCGAAATTAATTTTGTGCAATGGTCAAAGCCACTCAGTGTCACCAATCAATCTCATTCGTCCACTTCGAGATGAATACAACGGAAACCTAACACAGTTTTATAACCCAAACCTAAATATATGGATTAGTGTAATGCATAGGAACATGCATACAATGGCAAGAGATGGGCGCAAGTCATTTGTGCATTGAATTAGATTTGATAGCACAAATGAGACCGGACCTTACCCTAACTTTGTAAAGATCCTCAATGGCGGCAACGACACATAAGATTGTCATCGACGCCGATGGATTCCAATGGCCAGGGCATGCAGGAGTAAAGGCGATGATCCGGAGACCTGTGTGAGGTTGTCCTAGACTATGGGGTGCGAGCCTAAAGTAATTGGTCCGCATGGGCTGAACTATGGGTTTCTTAAGCCACCGCTTGAAGAACTTCAAAAGAATCAAGACTTGCCCGTGGGGCGAAAGGAAACCTCCGAAGACTTCGCGTGCACCCCAAGGATGGATCTATATTTGGCATTACCTTAACCAACCAAAATCATGGAACCTAGCTTCCCCTTGGTATCTATATAAGCCCAGGGGTTTAGTCCATTGGGGGACAACTATTCACCTTAGGGTTTAGAGCTTACAATATGATCTAGAGGTTAATAATCAACCTATTATCGATACCTCATAACAAATATAATCAAAGCATGACGTAGGGTTTTACATCTTTGAGAGGTCCCTAACCTAGGTAAACATCATGTACCAATCCTTACCGTTGTTGTTAGATCCACAGCTCGGGACCCCCTACCTGAGATCTCCCGGTTTTAGTACCGACACTGGTGGCCCATGCAGGTCTCGCTATGTGGTCAATTTGGATCAATGGCCTCCTTTCAGATCAACAACGACATCAGCTGTGGTGACATGTTCGTCCCCGACCAACTTTTTGTGTTTGGGAGCATGGTGTACCACGCTAACTCCACCAGTCGCCTCAGCAGGATTGTGAGCTTTGCCCCTAACTAGGTGGTCATGTTTGGAAGCGCGTAGTACACCGCCAATGCCCGCAACGATCTTGCTCTCTCTGGTTGGGACCCGGATCGATTCAAACTCTTTGGGCACCGTAATCACGGAGCCACCCTCTGACCTTGATACATAACAAGCCCATGGGTACACCCGTCGGGGACATTAGAGAGGACAAAGAGGCCTTCAGCAATGGGTCGGATGGGGATTACCTCCTGTTGGAAACATGCCCTAGAGGCAATAAATAAAGTGTTTATTATTATATTTCCTTGTTCATGATAATCATTTATTATCCATGCTATAATTGTATTGATTGGAAACACATTACATGTGTGGGTAAATAGACAACACATTGTCCCTAGTATGCGTCTAGTGAACTAGCTCGTTGATCAAAGATGGTTAGGGTTTCCAAGCCATTGACATGTGATGTCATTTGATAACGGGATCACATCATTAGGAGAATGATGTGATGGACAAGACCCAAACTACAAACGTAGCATATGATCGTGTTAGTTTATTGCTACTGTTTTCTGCATGTCAAGTATATGTCCCTATGACCATGAGATCATGCAACTCACGGACATCGGAGGACTGCCTTGTGTGTATAAAACGTCGCAACGTAACTGGGTGACTATAAAGGTGCTCTACAGGTATCTTCGAGGGTGGCTGTTGAGTTGGCATGTATCAAGACTGGGATTTGTTACTCCGTGTGACGGAGAGGTATCTCAGGGCCCACTCGGTAATACAACATCACAATAAGCCTTGCAAGCAATGTGACTAAGTGTTAGTCATGGGATCTTGTATTACGGAATGAGTAAAGAGATTTGCTAGTAACGAGGTTGAACAAGGTATGGAGATACCGACGATCGAATCTCGGGCAAGTAACATACCGAAGAACAAAGGGAACATCATACGGGATTAACTGAATCCTTGACATAGAGGTTCGGCCAATAAAGATCTTCATGGAATATGTAGGAACCAGTATGGGCATCCAGGTCCTGCTATTGGTTATTGACCGTAGAGGTGTCTCGGTCATGTCTACATAGTTCTCGAACCCGTAGGGTCTGCACACTTAAGGTTTGGTGGCGTTTCAGTAGTATAGAGTTATGTATGGTGGTGAACAAAGGTTGTTTGGAGTCCCGTATGAAATCCCAGACGTCACGAGGAGCTCCGGAATGGTCCGGAGGTAAAGATTGATATATAGGAAGTCCTATTTTGGTCGCCGGAAAAGTTTCGGGCTCATCGGTAGTGTACCGGGAGTGCCGGTAGTGTACCGGGAGACCATCGGGAGGGGTATTTCGACCTAAGAGGCTACATGGGCTGTGGGAGAGTGAATACCATCCCTTAGTGGGATGGTGGAAGTCCCACACAAAGCCCATGCATCTAGGGAAAGAAAGCCCAAAGAGAAAATGTGGAAAAAGGCAAAAATAGGATGAATCGTAGTCCTACTGGGATTGGAGGTGGATTCCACCTCTCCCACCTGGTTCGGCTGACTCCTTGGAGGCTTGGCCCTTGTGCCAAGCCTCCTCCTCTCTTTCTCCTACATATACTGGTGGTTTTGGGGTTTTTGCACAGAATTTTTAGCCACGTGTTGCCCGTTCCTCCTGTGCATCTCTAGATCGGATTTCTGCAGTGCTTAGGCGAAGCCTTGCCGCAATAGCTCCACCACCATCACCGGAGCACCGTCACGCTGCTGGAGAACTCTTCTACCTCTATGCTCCCTATTGCTGGATTAAGAAGGCGGAGATCGTCATCGAGCTATACGTGTGCTGAACGCGGAGGTGTCATCCGTTCGGCGCTAGATCGGAAGGACCGTGATCAAGTTTGCGGGACGGATCGTGATCAAGTTCGCGGGACGGATCGTGATCAAGTTCGCGGGACGGATCGTGATCAAATTCACGGGAAGGATCATGATTGGATCGCGGGACGGATCGTGATTGGATCGCGGGACGCTCGGCTATTTGGATCGCGAAGACGTTCGACTACACCAACCGCGTTTCTTAACGCTTCCCGCTTAGCGAACTACAAGGGTACATAGATCCACTCTCCCTCTCGCAGATGCTCATCATCATCGACAGATCTGCGTGTGCGTAGGAAATTTTTTGTTTCCCATGCAACATTCCCCAAGAGTGGCATCATGAGCTAGGTCTATGTGTCGATGAGATCTCGAGTAGAACACAAATAGTTTGTGGGCGTTGATGCTTAGATTGCTTCCTCCCTTGGTCGTGTATTGGTTCAGCGGTATTGTGAGATGAAGTGGCCTGGACCAACATTACTCGTCACTTACGAGAGACCGGTTCCCTCAACTTCAACTTGTTGCATAGATGGCTTGCGGGTGCCTGTTTCTCTCACTATAGTTGGATCGGATTCAACAAAGGCGGTCCTTGAGAAGGTTGAAAATCTACTAGTGTATCACCTTTGTGGTTTTTGCGTAGATGAGAATGTTCTTGCTAGATACCCGTAGCAGCCACATAAAACATGCAACAACAATTAGAGGACGTCTAACTTGTTTTTGCAGGGTATGTTGTGATGTCATATGGCCAATTACATGATGTGATATATGTGATGTATGAGATGATCATGTGATGTATAGATTATCACGACTTGTATGTCGATGAGTACGGCAAACGGCAGGAGCCATAGGGTTGTCTTTAATTATTGTATGACTTGCGTGTCAATCATTAAGCGCTATGTAATGCTTTACTTTATCGCTAAACGGTAGCAATAGTAGTAGAAGCATGTTGGGTGCGACAACCCCGATGGCGAAACATTAATGGAGATCAAGATGATGGAGATCATGGTGTCTTGCCAGTGACGATGGTGATCATGTCGGTGCTTTCTAGATGGAGATCAAAAGCACAAGTTCATGGCCATATCATGTCACTTATGATTTGCATGTGATGTTAATCCATTCATGCACCTTGTTTTTCTTAGGACGACGGTAGCATTATAAGGTAATCCCTCACTTAATTTCAAGATAAATTGTGTTCTCCCCGAGTGTGCACCGTTGCGAAAGTTCGTCGTGTTGAGACACCATGTGATGATCGGGTGTGATAGACTCTATGTTCACATACAATGGGTGCAAGCCAGTGTTGCACGTGCAGAACACTCGGGTTAAACTTGACGAGACTAGCATGTACAGACATGGCCTCAAAACACAAGAGACCGAAAGGTCGAACATGAGTCATATAGTAGATATGATCAACATAATGATGTTCACCATTGAAGCCACCTCAACTCACATGATGATCAGACTTGAGTTGGTGGATTTGGATCATATGACACTGAGATGACCTGAGGGATGTCAATTTGAGTGGGAGCTTTAGTAATATGATTAACTAAACTCATTATATTGAACAATAGTCTAAGTAAACATTGCATATTTATGTTGTAGATCAATGGCTCGCGTAGTAGCACCCCTGAATATCAATGCATTCCTAGAGAAAGCTAAGTTGAAAGATGATGGAAGTAACTTTGTTGACTGGGGCCATAATCTGAGGATTATCCTCACGGCTTCCCAGAAATCATATGTCCTTGATGCATCGCTTGGTGACCAACCAGAAGACATGACCTCCGAAGCATATGAGATGGCAATATTGTATGGCTTAGAACCAGGACTTCTGAGACGGTTTGAACATCCTAGAGCATATGAGATGTTCCAAGAGTTGAAGTTTATCTTTCAGAAGAATGCCCGGATCGAGAGGTATGAGACCTCCGATAAGTTCTATGCTTGCAAGATGGAGGAGAACGGGTCTATCAGTGAATATATACTCAGAATGTCTGGGTATTCGACACGTCTAGCGGAGTTGGGAATTGCCCTTCCGCCAGAGGCGATCACTGACAGAGTTCTTCAATCACTGCCACCTAGTTACAAGAGCTTTGTGATGATCTATAACATGCATGGGATGAACAAGTCAGTCGCCGAGCTGTTTGCGATGCTAAAAGTCGCCGAGTCTGAAATCCAGAAAGAACATCAAGTGTTGATGGTCAATAAAGCACTAGTTTCATGAAGAATGGCAAGGGTGAGGGCAAGAAGGGTAAAACCAAGAAGGATGGCAAAGCAGTTGCTACTCCTGTAAAGAAGCCCAATCATGGACCTAGGCCAGAAACTGAGTGCTTTCATTGCAAGGTACTGGTCACTGGAAGCGGAACTACCCCAAGTACCTGGTTGACAAGAAGGCGTCCAATGAAAAACAAGGTATATATGATATACATGTTATTGATGTGTACCTTACTAGCTCTCGTTGTAGTACCTGGGTATTTGATATCGGTTAGGTTGCTCACATTTGCAACTCAAAACAGGAACTACGGAATAGACGAAGGTTGGAAAAGGATGAAGTGACAATGCGCGTGGGAAATGGTTCCAAGGTTGATGTGATCGCTGTCGACATGCTCTCTCTTCAGTTACCATCGGGATTAGTGATGAACCTGAATAATTGTTATTTAGTGCATGCGTTAAGCATGAACATTATATCTGGATCTTGTTTATTGCGAGATGGTTACTCATTTAAATCAGAGAATAAAGGTTGTTCTATTTATAGGAGTAATATCTTTTATGGTCATGCAACCAATGTGAGGGGTTTATTCATATTGAATCTTGATAGTGATGACACACATGTTCATAACATTGATGCCAAAAGATGTTGAGTTGATATTGATAGTACCACTTTCTTGTGGCATTGCCGTTTAGGTCATATTGGCGTAAAATGCATGAGGAAGATCATGGACTTTTGGAGTCACGTGATTTTGAATCGATTGACACATGTGAACCATGCCTCATGGGCAAGATGACTAAAACGTCGTTCTCTGGAACAATGGAACGGGCGAGTGACTTATTGGAAATCCTACATACTGATGTGTGCGGTCCAATGAATGTTACAGCACGTGGTGGATATCGTTATTTTCTCACCTTCACTGATGACAGAAGTAGATATGGGTATATTTACTTAATGAAACACAAGTCTGAAACGCTTGAAAAGTTCAAGCAATTTCAGAGTGAAGTTGAGAATCATCGTAACAAGAAGATTAAATTCCTGCGATCTGATCGAGGAGGTGAATATCTGAGTTATGAGTTTGGCAGTCACTTCAAACAGTGTGGAATCGTTTCACAGTTGACACCGCCCGGAACACCACAGCGTAATGGTGTGTCCGAACGTCGTAATCGAACCTTATTAGATATGGTGCATTCTATGATGTCTCTTGCTGATTTGCCACTATCGTTTTGGGGTTATGCATTAGAGACAGTTGCATTCAGTTTAAATAGGGCACCATCGAAATCCGTTGAGACGACGCCATATGAACTTTGGTTTGGCAAGAGGCCAAAGTTGTCGTTTCTTAAAGTTCGGGGATGTGATGCTTATGTCAAAAAGCTTCAGCCTCAAAAGCTGGAACCCAAAGCAGAGAAATGCATCTTCTTAGGATACCCGAAAGAGATAGTTGGGTATACCTTCTATCTCAAATCCGAAGGCAAAGTGTTTGTCGCTAAGAACGGAACATTTGTTGAGAAAGAGTTTCTCTCGAAAGAATTGAGTGGGAGGAAAATAGAGCTTGATGAGGTTATTGAACCTTTACTTCGACCAAAAAGTAGTACAACACAGAAAGATGTTTCTGTGGAACCTACGACGGTAGAAGAGGAAGTTAATGATGATGATCATGAAGCTTCGGACCAAGCTACTACCGAACCTAGTAGGTCGACAAGGCCGCGTACTACTCCTGAGTGGTACGGCAACCCTGTCTTCGAGGTCATGTTGTTGGACAACAATGAACCTACAGGCTATGGAGGAGCAGTGATGGGCCCAGTTTCCGAGAAATGGTTAGAGGCCATGAAATCCGAGATGGGATTCATGTACGAAAACAAAGTATGGACTTTGGAAGTATTACCTCAAGGGCAAAAGGCTATTCAGAACAAATTGATGTTTAAGAAGAAGACAGACGTGTACGGTAATGTCACCGTCTATAAAGCTCAAACTGTGGCAAAGGGTTTTTCACAAGTTCAAGGAGTTGACTACGATGAGACCTTCTCACCCATAGTGATGCTTAAGTCTGTCAGAATCATGTTGGCAATAGCTGCTTATTACGACTATGAAATTTGGCAGATGGATGTCAAAACAGTGTTCCGCAACGGTTTCCTTGAGGAAGAGTTGTATATGATGCAACTAGAAGGTTTTGTCGATCCAGAGAATGCTGACAAAGTTTGCAAACTCCAGCGATCCATTTATGGGCTGGTGCAAGCATCTCGGAGTTGGAATAAGCATTTTGATGAGGTGATCAAAGCGTTTGAGTTTATACAAGTTTATGGAGAAGCTTGTATTTACAAGAAAGTGAGTGGGAGCTCTATAGCATTTCTAATATTATATGTGGATGACATATTGCTGATTGGAAACAATATATAAATGCTGGAAAGCATGAAGGAATATTTGAACAAGAGTTTTTCAATGAAGGACCTAGGAGAAACTGCTTTCATATTAGGCATTAAGATCTATAGAGATAGATCGAGTAGCTTAATAGCACTTTCACAAAGAACATACCTTGATAAAGTTTTGAAGAAGTTCAAAATGGATCAGTCCAAGAAGGGGTTCTTGCCTGTGTTAGAAGGTGTGAAGTTGAGTAAGACTCAATGCCCAATGACTACAGAGGATAGAGAAAAGATGAGTGTCATCCCCTATGCTTCAGCCATAGGCTCTATCATGTATGCAATGTTGTGCATAAGACCCGATGTCAGCCTTGCCATAAGTATGGCCGGAAGGTGTCAAAGTGATCCTGGAATGGAATACTGGGCAGCGGTCAAGAATATCCTTAAGTACCTAAAAAGGACTAAGGAAATGTTTCTCGTTTATGGAGGTGATGAAGAGCTCGTCGTAAAGGGTTACGTCGATGCAAGCTTTGACACTGATCCGGATGACTCTAAGTCACAAACCGGATACGTATTTATTCTCAATGGGGGAGCGGTAAGCTGGTGCAGTTCTAAGCAAATTGTGGTAGCCGATTCTACGTGCGAAGTGGAGTACATCGCAGCCTCGGAGGCAGCGAAGGAAGGTGTCTGGATGAAGCAGTTCATGACAGATCTTGGAGTAGTGCCCAGTGCATTGAATACAATGAACCTATTCTGTGACAACACTGGTGCCATTGCTCTGGCCAAGGAACCAAGGTTTCACAAGAGGACTAGACACATAAAGCGACGCTTCAACTCCATCCATGATTACATCGAGGAAAGGGACATAAATATTTGCAAGGTGCACACGGATCTGAATGTTGCATACCCGTTGACTAAACCTCTTCCAAGGGCTAAACATGATCAACACCAGAACTGCATGGTTGTTCGATTCATTACAATGTAAATCACATAGTGATGTGAGCTAGATTATTGACTCTAGTGCAAGTGGGAGACTGTTGGAAATATGCCCTAGAGGCAATAAATAAAGTGTTTATTATTATATTTCCTTGTTCATGATAATCATTTATTATCCATGCTATAATTGTATTGACTCGAAACACATTACATGTGTGGGTAAATAGACAACACTTTGTCCCTAGTATGCCTCTAGTGAACAAGCTCGTTGATCAAAGATGGTCAGGGTTTCCTAGCCATTGACATGTGATGTCATTTGATAACGGGATCACATCATTAGGAGAATGATGTGATGGACAAGACCCAAACTACAAACATAGCATATGATCGTGTCAGTTTATTGCTATTGTTTTCTGCATGTCAAGTATATGTTCCTATGACCATGAGATCATGCAACTCACGGACATCGGAGGAGTGCCTTGTGTGTATCAAACGTATGTAACTAGATGACTATAAAGTTGCTCTACACGTATCTCCGAGGGTGTCTGTTGAGTTGGCATGTATCAAGACTGGGATTTGTTACTCCGTGTGACGGAGAGGTATCTCAGGGCCCACTCGGTAATACAACATCACAATAAGCCTTGCAAGCAATGTGACTAAGGGTTAGTCACGAGATCTTGTATTATGGAACAAGTAAAGAGACTTGCCGGTAACGAGGTTGAACAAGGTAGGGAGATACCGACGATCGAATCGCGGGGAAGTAACATACCAAAGAACAAAGGGAACATCATACGGGATTAACTGAATCCTTGACATAGAGGTTCGACTGAT